>OZ020124.1:1338487-2538487 GCA_963971155.1 Anthrax anthrax
CCATTGTAGAAATGGGAAACCAAGTCAAAAGAAATTCAGAATTAGTTTCAAACCCCCCCAAAAACAAAAAAAGAGAAAAGGGAAATTGATTTTATTGGAAAATATTGACTTGATTTTTTTGGGATAAGAGAATTTCCCATAAATTTTCATAGAATCACATGAAATATATTTTGTAAAAATTCAATTGAAATGTATTAAAATCAGATCATGTTTTAAGAATACAAGAATAACGTGTTACAACAAAATTACGAAATCCTTACGCTGGACAAATTTCGTGATTTTCAGTCTACATTATACGAAAATTATCAAATTATATAAGATTATTTCATTACAGGGCAATTGATTGCATTTTAAAAAATTTAAAAATTTTTAAACAAAACATTTTTACTTTAAAAATAATTTTAAAAAAAATAAAAAATTTTTAAATTTATGGAAAATTTTTAATATTAATGTGTGTACGTTTCATTACACACAAAAAAAAAATTTAAATAAAAACAAAAATTACGGTCGAATTTGAAATAAAAAATAAAAAATAAAAAACAACAAAAAAACACAACAGTCTCGTCAAAGACGTGATAAAAATAAGTTGCAATCATTCGTATATAAACGTTGCCGAATTTAAGCCTATGTTAGTGTACGTTAACATCGTACAGTACAAGAAGGATAGAAAAAAAGGATTTTCAATTTGTTTTTTTTTTGAAAATATGCTTTTAGACGATTGGATAAAATGAGAATGAAACAAAAGACAAAAATATGTTCAAAAGTACAGTACAATTTTAAATAAAATAATAAAAGGATATAAAAAAAAAAAAACAAAATGCAAAAACAGAATTGAAAATTTACGTTACGTTACCATATAGAAGAATTTCATTTCATTTTAACGTATATAACGTGTAAACACTTTGATGCACATATAAAAAAATTCGGATACATATTTCGCTTATTTAATTTTACATCCATTTATCCTTATTTAAAAAAAAAATACAAAAAAAATTTCTGGAATAATTTTCCATTTCCATGGTGATTTATTATTACATAAAATAAATATAAAATTCATTTTTACTACTACCACCAATATTATTACATTTTTTTTGGTGTTTTTTTTTTTTTGTTTATAATTTTGAGTAAAATTGTATGGAAATAGCAGAACACTATTCAATGCGATTTTTTTAATGTTTTTCTGTTCAATACTTTTTTTACATAGGGTCCTCTAAAAATCCAGAAATATATTCAAATATCCTACAAACAATACTTTATAGAAAAGAAAAAAAAAAGGAATGAAGGCGAGAATATGCGCTATAGTGTTATAAAGAAACAGCAGTTTTGTAGTTTTTAAAAAAATTTAATGAGCAATCAACAAAAAATTAACGATCGTATCCTTTTGACTTTATGTGAAAGGAATTGAGATCAAACTAAGATCATCATTTCATGCTCATATTCTCAGCTCTATTCCTTATGCTGTTAATTCAAGCAAACCCAACAATTCTCACAAAAAATAAAGACTGTTTTGCTTATAAGATATTTTATGGTACGAAAATTTTCAGATATCCCTGTATAATGCATACTAAACAGATATTTACAATACATGGAAAGGAAAATATTACATTTTTTTTATTTTTTTTTAAACAAAACTTAGGTTTTTTTTTTTTTAATTTTATGATCGTGGACGTATGTCGTGTACATATACGTGTGTATATTTAAAGTACATACATTTTAAATGGTGCTTTTAGTTATTTTGTATATACAGTGCCGGACACTTGATTACCCTCACTTGAATTTTTTTGAATTTGTTTAATTTTTCCAGTTCTTTCTGAAAACTAATGATGGATTTTTTTGATTTAATCCATTTTCGAACATTTTGGGTGAAAAAATTTCAGAAATTGGAAAAATACCAATAATTATTCAAGTTTTTAAAAAATTTACCTTCAAGCAGAAGGACACTTGTTTACCCTCACCCATTTTATTGAGGAAAAGGGTTAAAATAAACGGGAAGTTTCAATGTTTTTGTTGTTATTTCTAATATTTTATTGAGTTATCTTTATATTCCATAAATTTTAACGAACTTTTGGGTACAAAAAATGGGTAATATTGGGTAATTTCAATGGAATTTCGCGCCAAGCCTGTAAAACTGCTGTCGCCAGTTCTTGCTTAGCGTAAACGTGTCCCATTAACGTGAACGTGTCGAGAAAGGTATTCCCATACGTTTTCAATGATATTGAGGTCGGGCGATAACGCAGGACTCTCAAGGATTTCAATTTTGTTTATTGTAAATAAGAGTTTTTCTCTTTCAGCTGCGTGAATTGCATCATTATCTTGTTGAAACACCCAATGCTGACCTTCAAAAATGTGGTTAATTTTACCAATTTCATTATCTGAAAGTTCTAAGTACTTTCCAGAATTTTGTCGGCCTACTAAAACGACAAAATCCACAATCCCATAGTATGAAATTTCACCCTATGCCATTACTGACCCGAGAGCACTATGTGGCCTGACCAGACATGGTCCAGACCTTTTCTAAGATAAAATTATTATTATTTTCATGATTTTAGAAAAGAAGAATCGTGTCTGGTCAGGCCACATAGTGCTCTTGGGTCAGTAATGGTATAAGATGAAATTTCATACTATGGGATTGTGGATTTTGTCGTTTTAAAAGGCCGGCAAAGTTCTGGAAAGTACTTAGAACTTTCAGATAATGAAATTGGTAAAATGAACCACATTTTTGAAGGTCAGCATTGGGTGTTTCAACAAGATAATGATGCAATTCACGCAGCTGAAAGAGAAAAACTCTTATTTACAATAAACAAAATTGAAATCCTTGAGAGTCCTGCGTTATCGCCCGACCTCAATATCATTGAAAACGTATGGGAATACCTTTCTCGACACGTTCACGTTAATGGGACACGTTTACGCTAAGCAAGAACTGGCGACAGCAGTTTTACAGGCTTGGCGCGAAATTCCATTGAAATTACCCAAAATTACCCATTTTTTATACCCAAAAGTTTATTAAAATTTATGGAATGGCAAGGTAGCTCAATAAAATATTAGAAATAAAAAAAAAACATTCAAACATCCCGTTTATTTTAACCCTTTAACTGAATAAAATGGGTGAGGGTAAACAAGTGTCCTTCTGCTTGAAGGTAAATTTTTTAAAAACTTGAATAATTATTGGTATTTTTCCAATTTCTGAAATTTTTTCACCCAAAATGTTCGAAAATGGATTAAATCAAAAAAATCCATCATTAGTTTTCAGAATGTATTGGAAAAATTAAACAAATTCAAAAAATTCTAAGTGAGGGTAATCAAGTGTCCGGCACTGTATATAAATATTTTTTTTTTATTTTGTAATAATATTTATTTTTAATTATATTTTTACTAAACCACGTAGTATGTCCACGATATATGCAAAATTGTGAATTATTATTTTATTACGAGCGCATTACAGGTAACCCTCGCATTTCAAAGAGATTATTATTATTTATTTTTTTTTTTTTGTAAGACACGAGACGAGTAAGACAGGAATGAGATGAGGTTTGGTGGCCTCGACACTGCAAAGAGATTAATTATGTTTCATAAAAATTTTACTTCGTTATTGCAGCAGTTACAGCTTATGAAGAACTTGAGACTTTTTCAAATCTCGTCTTTTTTCTGCTTTATTAAATGCCTTTCTATTTCCCATATTTTGATGTTCTTCAAAAATGGACAATCCATGTTTAATATAAATTAAATGCCATATCCTCTAGGAACATAGGCTGTAAACGTAGATTGCCCACTGAGTTAATAGTTAATCTAATATATTTAACTTTTCCTGCATTGATGTCTAAATCGATATCACTTATCAGACATTATATTATATTGTTATAAATTTTCACGTTTTCTCTTTAGCTAGCCCTACGATCCTAGAAGAACCTTCGCCTCTTACAAAATTCGCCTCCATTCTACTCTGTCTAATTTACAAAATAAAAATTTCGAATTAAATCGAAATCGTTACATATAAAAATCTGCATTAATCAAGCAGAGATCGTATTACAACTAAATGACTGGGTTACATAAGGGTTACCTGTAAATGTAAATTTAAGTTTTAAATAAACTTATAGCCTTTAAAAAATGAATTTTTATTTTATTTTTTTTTCATTATTATCGAAATAATTATGAATTTAGTAAAATGCAAAAAACTGTTGACGACTAAAAAAAAAAAAATATATAATTTTTTTCCTAAAAAAAAAATCTGAAAATGTAGATTTCGTTTTTTTAAATTAAAAAAAAAAAGAAGAAAAACCTCCAAAAAATGAAACAATTGAGAAAAGTATGAAAAAATTTATTTAAAATTTATTTTTTGTTCTTTGCATATACATATATGGAAATTAAGAAAAATAATAATAAAGGACAAATAACGATAAATTCGAGAAAATAAAAAGAAAATCAACAAAAAAAAAAAAATGAAAAAGGACATATAAATAAAATATGAAAATTCTCTCTGTGTTATATATATTAGTAGATTATACAAATAATGTGCAGTATAGAAAATATGAATATTTTGCAATAAGTATTATATGAAATTTTTTTTTTTTTTTTTTAATTTATGTACGATATTAAGATGAAAATTCCTATTTTTTTTTTCTGTTTTTAATTTTAAGAAAATAATATTTTTTTTTATTATTATAAATTTATTATGAATTATTATTGATTTATTGAAGTAAAAAATTGTTTTTTTTTTTCTTACAAAAAAAAAAAAATTAAAAATTAAAAAAAAAAATTGTGTTTAATATTTTTACTTGCTGTTTTTTTGTTTTTTTTGCTTTTTTTTTTGCTTTTATTATCTTGTTATGAATTTCACTCTTTTATATGCTTTTCTACTTTTCAAGGTTGTTGAAATTTTATTTAAATTTTGGTTTTTTCTTATTTTAGTTTTTCTGTTGAGCATAATTATTCTTCCTATAGTTTTAAATTTAAATTAAAATCGACTTGAATTATTTTTTTTTTCAAGTTAAATAAAAGCAAAGAAGGGAAATTTGAAAGATAATTAAGGAGCAGGAAATTTTTTAAAGATTTTTATAGGCACAATACCATTCAGATGTGTTAGTCGTTGTCACTGATACCAGTCATCAGTGTCAACCACTGGATGACTTATAATTACTAACGATTAAAAACAAAATATAAAAGGCCATAACTTTAAAGTCTAAGTAATTTACAGACCCAACCCAACACCCAACTATTTCATTTCATTTAATTATTCCTTATTTGTTCACTAATTTTAGGCAGTTAAGACCTTAAGGACTGGTCGCGCCAATGCTGATGATGATGAAGGCCTTATTGAAACACGAGTATCACTTTGATGTTCAAAGAATTCATATTGTATGAAAACTTTAAAAATTGTGGTTTTACTGTCCATAAAACACTTTAATAACAAACTATGAAGTTAGGAAAAAAAAACGTATATACTCTCATATGGCTCTAACTTCATGCATTTAATAGATAGAACGTAAACTACTAACTCAATGATACAAACTAAATAGTCTACAATCACAACGATATCTTATTGATCAATCTTTAGTCCAAAAATTACAACAAATTGAATTCGACCGAACAAAAAATAAACATAATTTCTGTTTATATAAATAAAATCCTGAGTTATTTTCAATTCGAATTAAAAAACAAAAAAAAATAACAAAATAAATCAGTAAAATAATTTAAAAAAAAAACGTATAAATATTGCAATTTCATAATGGACATGTAAATAAATTTAATTATAATAAAAATTAAATAAAAAAAATGGTAACAGAATACAGGGTATTTCAAATAATAATTTAAAAAAAAAAAAAACAAAACAAAACAAGAACAAATTCTATATTACATATATATTTATATTCATACAGGAATTTATAAAGATACAAAATAAAAAATAAACAAAATATTATAATGAATACAAAATAACAAAAAAAATAAAATGAAATAAAAATAGTCAAATAAAGAGATAAAAAAAAAATACAAGAAATTTTTCAGTTTTTAATCATTTTGTTATAAATGAATCGAATAAATGGTATAGACAAGAACATGCACAGCATAGGTACACAAATGACCTAAAAATGGATTTTGAACAGTTCAAATTTGGCGAAATATGAGTTGAACTGCAAAAATGGAATCTTAATAATGGCAAAAAAGTTCAAAAAAAAAAAAAAAAATTGTATCGAGTCCTCCAAAATTTATGATGACCACAGATGTGTCATGATTAAAAAAAAAAAAATAATGAGAAAAATATAGACTTATGTTTCGTCAACAAAAAACAAAAGCCTATACACATGCATATTATGTATACAAAAATTGAAAATCAAAAATTTTGAAAAATAAAAATATAAAAACATTTAAAAGGATTGTAAAAAAAAAAAAAAATTTTTTTTGTTGTTGTTGTTGTAATTTTTAATACACATAAACAAGAAAATCAAAAATTTTCCCATATAAATATTTATAATGTATATAAACATTTATTGTATACATTGTATATACATATACATTATAAAAAATAATGTTCGTATTTTAAATGTAAATATATAATAAATAGAAAAAGATACAAAAAATAAATAAATAAATAAATAAAAGAATCTATAACGACAATACAATAATTAAAAATAAATATCTGATATATAATTTATATTACAATAAACACGTAATTATATACTTATATAAATAGGTATTATACATATAATTAGAGTATATAATTAATTAATTAATTTAATCTACCAAATTTACCTCATTATTCGTATTAAATATACGCATACGATAAGATTAGACATACAAAAGTATAATAAAAATATATAAAAATAAAATAAAATCTAGGCATATATATACATAGCATACAGGATAAAGAGAGGAAAATTCACTCAGGATTTTATTTATTTTAAAATTTTTGATTCAACATACGAATGTGTATAATTTCTTGTCATGTCTAACATTCATATACGAAATATCAGTAATGTACCAATTTCAGAATTTCCATCAAGTATATTAAGTGATATTCTTCATTTATTTAGACTTATTCCAAATTTCGATCGAAATGAATCGAAAACAAATTTTTCTTTCATTCGATCGAATTGATAAAAGGTATTCCAAGATTCGATCGAATGCAATATACATATGTGAAACATTTTTGTAGAACACAACAACAAAGTATAATGAAAATAAAATGTTTCAAAATTCTGGTTTTAATTTTAGAGATATCTGTGTTTTGAATAAAACACGAAAATTTACACTTACACTTATATGTCGAGAAACCAATTGATTCATATAACATAAACTTCAACAAACTGAATATCGTAAAGCTCTACTGTTCGATCGAAAGTTATAATACAAAATTTTCTGTTGTCATTTCGTGAAAACGAATTAAACTGAAACAAAACTGAAAATTGGAATACAAATTTTGTCGATAACAATCAGGTTTTCTATTCACATCTAAACGAATCGAAACTTAGAATAGTCCTCTATTTACAGCATTTTTTTCTCTCCCCTTTAGCGTTACGTTTAAACAGGTCATCTTGGACTTGTTCAATTACTCTTTGGTCAAATTCTTATCATCAAGGATATCAAAAATTTTTTTCCTTATTATTTTGATGATTTCTCTCTACACTTTTTCTTTTTTTTCACAAAACATTTTTGTTGTTTTTTTTTTTTTTAATTAAGAAAAAAATTAAATAAAATTAATATAGTTTAAAAATTTAAAAAAAAAAATAAATAAATAAAAAATTGTAAATAAATTAAAAATTAAGTAAAAATTGTAAAATAAATTTTATTATTATTGTAAAATAAATAAAATAAATAAAAAAAAAATTACTAAAATGGTTTATAATGTATGTAAATAAAATTAAGCAAAATTGAATATAATTAGTTCAAAGAAAATATACAAAGAGAAAAAAACGCATAAGAAATTTATTAATAATAATAAAATTTTGAAAAAAAAAAAAACAAACAAAACAAAATAAAAATAATAATGATGAAAAATAAAGTGGGAATCAACACTCGCAAAAAAAAAAAAAATTTTTTTTATTTTTAATTTTTTTATTTTTTTGTAAATTATAAGAAAAATACATTGAATAAAAAAAAGGACATAAAAAGTTTTTTTTTGTCTTCCTTTAAAAAAATAAATAAATAAATAAATACATGAAATTTTATTTTATTTTTATTATCGGCTATCTTCAAAAACTCATCACTGCCTGTTTAATACGATATTCAGTGTATTATGATCATATAAGCTGAATATCGTATCAAATCGACAGTGATACGTGTTTTTGAAGATAGGGATCCCTTTTTGTTTTTGTGACAGTTTCATTCGATCAAATTAAGGCAAAATTAAAGAAATAAAAAAAAAAAAAAAAAACAAAGTTAATCACCTAAGCCGAAGAGACAGGGGTATATGTAAATGTTTGCATTAATAACACAACAAAATGTTTACTGAGAATTTTTCAAGAAAGCTTGGGGGAGGGGGCGTAATTCCGTTCTAAATGAAACCCTCTTAATAAGACTTATTACCATTCTTCACTGAGTATCACTGAGAGGTGACTAAAAATTTTTCAATTTCAATCTTCACGTATGTTATATGTGAATGATATTTCGTATAAAAGAAAAAACCATTGCTCTCAGTGATACCATTGCAATATCCATGATTTTATAAATTAAGTGTGTAACTCGATTTTACGTTGAAATCGTGACATGAAACGATTTTCCAATAACGATTAACGATTATACATATTTGAAAATGCTTCAGTGCCTATTTGATTATGATCTTAAGCTGAATAATGCACTGAATGGGCAATTATGAATTATCGGATTTACCCGATATCGTTTTTCCAATAATGATGGGATCACCTATTTTTCTATGATAAACTTCTTCGTTTATAGACAAGACAAACAGGGGACAGATAAAGGCAAAATGGGATTAAATATATTTTTATTTGTTTTTTATATTATTTTTCTGTTAAGTTTTTCTGTTAAGTTTTTCTGGTACATTTTAAATTTTTTGATTTTCATTTTCTTTTTTTTTTTTTCTTTTGCAAAAGAAAACTTAAAGAAAATCAAATTATGTAAATAACAGACAAAAATAATTATATTATATTTCATAGAAAATAAATATGTGCTGAATATGTTTTATATACATAGGTATATGTACATTGCCACAAACATACATAATATATAGGAGCGTATGTTCACATAGTATATATAAAAAGTATATTTGTAAATTAAAAATGTAAAATATGTAAATAAAATTATGTAATTTTAAGTAATAAATATTAGTAGAGTAGGAGTGTTAGAGATAATTATTCAAAAATATACAAATGAAAAATTAAAAAGGATTCATATGATTTCTACTCGATATATGTGAGAATAATTGATAATTGTTATCATATATATACACAAGAAAATCATTAGAAAATCGTTAGAAAACCGTTAATTATAAAATAACTGACAAAATTTAAACTTAATGTATACAATAAAAAAAATTTTTTTTTTTCAAAAAAAAAAGGAAACATTTCAAGTCAATTTATAAATTAAAAAAAAAAAATATTTAAAAAATTATCCATACATAAAAGCATGGCATATAATTAACACAGATATAAGAAAACATTTAACATTATATATTGTCGTTTTGTACTTTGAACCGTTTTGATTTTATGATTTTAAATTCTCAAAACAAAAAAAAAAAAAACACACAAAACCAATTGAATCACATTAATTGTGAGCCAGAAACAGTATACGTTAAAATTCCCAAATGTACAAAAAAAAAAAAAACAAATTAACAAAATATACATTGATTACAAAATTTATGATACAAAAAGAAAGAAATAACGACAAAATTATGGGTAGATTCAAAAATGCATTATTGCTTATTTGATGCGATATCCCAGCAGCGTATTTTGATCTTGAACTGAATATTACATTAAATAGGCAGCGATGCATTTTTTGAATTTACCCTATGTTTTTTTTTTAAATAAAGTATACCAAGATATTACAATTTTTTATACTCCATTCACTAATATTATGCATTTATAAGGTCTTATGGGAATACATATGATATTTTTCTTCTCTCATAATTTCTAATTAGACTGTTTCACGAGCAGTCCACAATCCACAAAGCTTTTATGGATTTTAGTGATGTAAAATGGTACCACTTCCAAGTAATCTCCATAAGACCTTAAGTGCATAATATTAACGAACAGAGTATAGATCTGTTGTTGTTGATCCTTGGAATAATTCATAAAACAATTTAATGTTATCGACAGTGTGTCAATGCACTAAATATCCAATGCGATATTCAACGCATTAATGATCTTGAATTGAATATCACATTAAACAGGCAATGATACATTTTCCATTTTCAAAAACACAGGATATTTTGTTTTTTTTAAAAAAATTACAAAAATACATGAAAAAAGAGAAAACAAATTTTATATAAATGCAAATATAGATAAATAAAATTAAAATTTATATAAATAAAACAACAAAAAACAAAAACCAATATAACAGGGTAAACAAAAATACACAAAACAAAATACAAAATAAGAAAAATAAAATAATTGTATTAAAATGAATAAAAATAAAATACGTAGATTATAAATGTAGAAAAAAATGCATTACAAAAAAAATTATTATGTAAAAAATTTTATATGTTACCTTTAATGTGAACCAAAAAAAAAAAAAAAATAAAAAAAATAAATAAATAATCAAAATTAAAAAATACAAAAAACAAAAACTCAATAAATCCATAACTAAAAATATAAGAAAAATTGAAAAATAATGCGTGTATTACAAAGATATGGAATGAAAACTGATAGGATTTTAAGGACTAAATTTGTCTAGTTTCAGAATGGTCAATTGGTCTTCTGTATATGTGAAATATAATTTTCCGTTAAAATTTTATTGTACTTAAACAGTTATTGTATCTTAATTATCTACACAAATTGAGAACATATGTATAGATATATGTATGATCCATGATCATGTAATGATCGTACAATGTGATCCCTAAAGTTTTATGTCTTATCCTGATCTTATTATTATTTTTTTAATTTCAAAAAAAAAAAAACAAAAAAATTACGATATTGTTAGACTAGGGGTTCAGTTTAAATTTTTATTGAAAGTAAGAAAAAAAATATAAAAAAATTTTAAGAAATAATTGGCAATTAATGTACTATAATTTAATTAATTGTTGAATATTTATTACAATTATTTTATGCTTTTGTATTATATTTCCAAAAATTCTAAAATTCTATGTATGTGTATTTGTTTGAAATTTTTATTATAAAAAAAAAAATTAATTTTTGTACAGGCATCTAAAATTCACACACATGTACCAATGATATGTGTATGTGTGTGTGTGTTTTAATGCATTTTAACATTGTACAATATATATTAATTGAATGTGCACGGTGTATGTATCATATATTGCATACAGTTATACTAAAACAAAAAAAAAATTTTTTTTTTTAAATAACAAAAAAAGGATAATTTAAGATTTATGATAATTAGGATATAATGTAGTCTATATATAATTTTTGTTTTTTTTTTTAAAATGCTTAATTCAAATTATATTGGAATATAATTTGTGTATAATTGTAAAACGTATATTTAATTATATAATTCGTTTCTTTTGCTATATTACTGATCTCTATAATTTATATCCTGGGACCTACTACAGCGATAGCATTTTCATAAAATTCATATATTGACTAATCTAAGAGCCCGATAATATCAACAATTTTCTCTAAATCATTTTATAAAAGATTTTGTACTCTGTCCACCAATCCTATGCAATTATAAGACCTTATATGAACTATATATGTACATATGAGTATGTTCAAAAAAATTCTTCTCAAATAGATGAAACACTCTAAATAGAAATTATAAGGAAAATATGTAAACCCACAAGGTCTTAACTACATGTAATTAGTGGACAGAGTATATGAGCTACTTTTTATCACAGTGTCAACATCTTGGTTACATGTAACATGTTAATAACTCCGTTGTTGTAGTTAAAGCAGATACTCATAATGGGTTTCAGATGTAATTAGAAAAAGATAATTTAGATCTAGGAATAAAAGCTAGGAATGGCTAGGATTTGGATTCCTGATAAGGCTATATAGGAAATAAAGTGTTAAACCATCAGAAAACTATCTTTTAAATTAAATTTTAATGAAAATGCAAACATAAGGTATTAAAAATTTCAAAAACAAAAAAAAAAAAAAACAAATTTTAGATTATTTGTTGTTATAATTAAATAAATAAAAAATTTCAAGAAAAAAAAAAAACAAATTTGAATGTACTAAAAAACGGATAGTGTGTAGAAATTTTATAAAATTTTACTTTATTTAATTAAAAAAAATGTATGTACCCATAATTAAATTATATACTCTTAATTATAAATTTAATAGTTTGTTTTTTAAGTAATTTAAATAAAAATAAAAATTAATTTTAATTAAAATTTTAAATTTAAATAAATTAATTACAAAAAAAAAAAAAAAAAAAAAAAAAAAACAAAAGAATTGGTATAAAAAAAAATTTTCTAATATGTATACTTTAGTAAAATTCAATAAAAATTTTAATTTATCAAATTAAAAATCAAAATGAATTAAATTAAGGCCTAGGATATCTAATTATTAGGTCTATGAATCCATAAAAGTAAAATATTAAATAGAATAACATGTATGTATATATTAAAGCTCCCAATTATGCGTGTGAAATGTTTTATACGAGAAATTTAAAAAAAAATAGAATAAAATAAAATAAACTATTATGAATGATTATGATTACCGCTTAGGTCTATGTCTAGCTACAGGTCTTAGGTCTAAAGCCTTTGTGTAAACGACACAGCGATATTAGCGTTATAAGTATATAGTGTACAGACTTAATGGTTATCCGATTATTAAACATTTATTTGATACTGTCGCTGGTCGTTGGATACAAACGCTACCACTGAGACTCTCTCATTGTATACAAAAAAAAAAAAAAAATTTTTTTTAAATGTAAAAAAGAAAAACAAACAAAAAAAAAAAAGAAAATGAAAAAAAAAAAAAAAATTAGTATATGGCAATATACGATATCACTATATGAAAATATTTATATATGTAGTAAAGCTGAACAATTGAAAAGAAAAAATTTATTAATTACGTATCTGTAAAGGTCGAACACATCGTAACGAAAATTGTACATGATGTTGATAAATTAAATTTAAGAATAAAGTACACAAAAAAATAATTTAAAAAAAAATTAAAATAAAGAAAAAACAAAATCAGATTTCTAAATTACAAAACTATGATAATGTATTAAACTTAAGTATTTTGATTATTAGGACCTTATACTTCGTTGTACGTTACTTTTTTTTATTTGAAAATTTAAAAATTTAAAAAAACAAAATAAATAAAGTAAGGGAAATTTCATTTTGTACATTACACATTTCTCGTCTCATTTTTTTTTTTTTTTGTTAAATTTTTTCAAAATTATTAAATAATTAATTGTAATGAAAAACGTATAAAATCAATAAATCAATAAATAAAATTGAATTATTATATATAAATATATAATGATAAATTAATTTATAAGTACATATAATACATATTTACTGTTAACGAAAATTATTAATGAAATGAACAAAAATTTAAAAAAATTTAAAAAAAAACAAAAAAAACAAAAATAATAAAATAAAATAAAGAAAAGAAAAAAATTAAATTAAAAATTATTTAAAAAAAAAATAAATAATTTAAAAAATATAAATAAAAAAAAATTAATAAATAAACGATTGTTTTTTTTTTAAATCTATTCTTTATTATGCAACATAAATATTTTTGAAATTAATAACTTTTGATTTTTGAAATGCTTAGTGCACTGTGTAATAGACCATCATCATTAGTTTTTCTCTAATTAGGAAACACACGATCTTCGCAGGCAGTTCCCTTTAAACTCTATTCTGTGGTATTTTCTTTTTTGATATGATGAGATATATTGTGAAGACATCTATTTTAACATTGGCTATAATAATTGGACACTAGTATTTTAAATTACACAATTTTGAACTACTGATATGCATTATGGCCTGAACCCTAAATTAACTACATATATGAGCAATAAACAAATTTAGTCAGTGAATTTTGCTTATTGCGAAGAGACACAATCATCATTGTCATCATCAATGGCGTAACAGCTCGATGAAATGACATAATAACCAGCGATATAATTAGAAATATTATACTCCATTAATTAATTCGATGCAGTTAAAGTCTTATGAAAATGACATTAATTAGTACCACTTTACGTCGCTGTATATTGAGCGTAAGATGATCTTATTAGCCCTACTCGTAAGAAGATCTTATGAGTGAAATTTTATTTATTTAGAAATTATGAGTAAAGAAAAAGGACAGATATACTCCCATAAGACCTTAACTGAATCGAATTAATGTATGGAGTATAGTTAATTATATTTGTATGATTGTAAATGGTGATATTTAGTATTTGTGATTCACAATTGTGTTCAGGTTATTATAACTTGAATTTTTTTTATGAAAAGCTGTAACTACTTGTATACGCAAGATACGCAATTTTATTCAATTGATGTTGATTTCATTACAGTGAAATATGAATATGATGTTCGAATTATCTGTTTAAAAAAATAACCAAAAAAAAAATTAAAAGAAATTATTAAAAATTTACTAAAATTAGATGACAAACATTCATTACATTGACGAATGTAGATAAACTCAATGTAAAAGTGAAAATATTTCCAGCTTTAATTTGAATTGGTTCATTGCAACGTTGTATAAAATATATTAAAAGTTTTGATAAATTTTTATCCTCAATTACATTAAAACATCCTTCGATGGCACGAAAGGATAAATCAAGCGACTATACAAATAAAAAAATAAAAAAAAAAATTTAAAATTCTTTATGATTAGTACATTGTTAAAATTACCGAGAATATAATTTCATTTCCAATATAACAAAATATCCAAACTTGAAACAACATTACTAATAAATACACGGCTGTTGTACAAAATTGAACTGAATTAACAGGTATCTTGAAAATTTATTAAAAAACAAAAAAAAACAAGAAAAAACAATAAATTTAATAACTGACTTTACACACAATGATAAATTTCAAGTTTCGGAAAATATGAACTGAATTATACTCTGTTCATTAATTCTATGCAGGTAAGGCCTTCTATGGAAACTACAATTACAACTACAATTTTGTTAGTGAAACGATCTCGTTATAGAAATTATGAGAAGAGAAAAAAGGCCTTAACTGCATATATAGATACATAATTGATGGACAGAGTATAAAAAAAATGAAAAAAAAAAAAATTGTTATCGAATCACGAATGATTTTAAATCATTTATTCGCATATGACCAAAATAAAAATATGTATGACCAAACTATGACAAAAATAAAAATTAGAATGTAAATGAGCACGTATACATATTTCACCCAATATATGTAAAAATTCAAAATTAATTAATGCTAAAATTAATTTTCTCTTACTAAAAGTAATTGATATGCAGTCGTACACATTATGAATGTTGAACCAAAAATTTGATAGAATAAATAATTTTTGAATATATCCTGAATATCCTTGGAATATCTATATACGAATTGAAAAAGAAAAACAAAAAAAAAAAAAAATCAGATTTTCAACATTTAAAAATGTTAATAATAAGCACATATTTATCAATTACTCAAGAATTATCTGATGCAATAAAATACATTCAATAATTTCTGGACGTAAAGTAATATCAATTTCATAATATTCATTTATTATGGCATTCACATAATCCAATTGATGTAATAATAATTGATCATTTAATTTTATCTTAGCATTGATAAATTTTTTATTAATTTTTTTATTATTAATTATTTGATCGTTATGGATTTTAATATTTTTACCAATATTTGATATTAAATAACCTAAACGTTGAATATTTGCATTTAAATAAGCCATTAAACCAATTATAAATGTATCCATTGATAAATTACAACAAATACAATATGAACATGATAATAATTGATAAATATATAAAATTATATATATAATTAAATTATTAATATTAAATGGATACCATTTTAAAAATGGTAATTTATGATTTTCAATATCTGTTAGTGGATATATTATCCAACCCATAAATCCAATAAAAACTGTTATATGATATATAATAAAAATTATTAGCGTACGTTTTATTGCTTGCTTAAAAAATCTGTAAAATATCCATTAAAAAAATTAAAATAAGTGAATTTCAAAAATTTTTTTTAATTTATTTTTTATAAAATTATTAATTAAACCTTTTTTCTTCATTACACTTTGGATATAAAATTTTATGATTTAAAATTTCATATAAATGATGAATTCGTTGATATTTTTTAATAAAAACAATTAATTTAAACCAAGTATTCATTTCAGTAAGTAAAACATAAAGTATACCAGAGATATCCTATTTAAAAAAAAAAAAAAAAAAAAAAAAAATTGAAAATTATATAATTCATTACATAATATATAATCAACTGTATTTTAAATTGATGTTTCTTTATATATATATTTTTTTTTTTTGCATTCAATTTGAATAAATTCATTCTTTGCTCTCATTTTCATCAATTTTAAAATACACGTAATTATACTTTAATAACAGACTATTTAAATCTATTGTATACGCGACATGTATGTGCGCATATTTAAACTCACTTCAAAATTTTTAGCAAATATTAATGCAATTAATCCACATAAAACATTTAAATAATAAAAAAACCATCGTATAAACAAAAAAATGATCTTTGAAATTTTATTATCATTATTTTCATTTGATAATTTCCATATACCAAGAATTTTCATATATCCTATTTGAAATTTAAATCCTTCATTAATGTTGTTCATATTATTTAAATTTTCAGTTAATCTATAAATATGAAAATTATGTATAGAATATAAATTTTAAAGGATAATAATTTAGTTTGAACTATATAGGCTCCATACAAGCGCATGTATACACAATCATATTAAGCCTGCAGTGCACACACTACGTATATACTCTGTACATATTTCTAGTCTGAAAATCTCGACGAAAATTATGATTGTGCAATTTGATATGGAATAGCTTCATAATACGATTATGTATCAATGCTTGTGTGGTGTATGAGGCCTATTAAATAAATACCTGCGGTGTGCCGTAAAAATGTCCTTCTATGGACTTCAAATACTTGAATAACAATAAAATGAATAAGGTCCTTATATTAAATAACAAAAATTTAATTTTTTTCTTGGATTTTTTCACTATGTATGTACCAATATTAGAGAATCCTGGGTCTGTGATAATGGTAAAGGAAAGGTTTTATATAATATACCCACTTGTATATATGGAAATATTTTTATATAGCACAAAATGTATAGATTCTGTTTATCAAATACTTCAAGTGAAAATTATTGATATTGAAATCAACAAAATAAAATCAAACTTGACTGAATAAAATGATTTAATTTTTTTTTTTTTCAAAGGATTAAAACTGTTTTTTTTGTTTTACAGAAGTTTTAATACAGAACCTTCGATTTAAACTTAGTATCTATTTTCTCAAGCAAAGGATTTTATATACTTGCATTTTTTTTTTTTTATATTATTGCAAAATTAATTTATGTAAATTGACTTTTTAAATGTAATTAAGGACAATACGTATACATATGTTGCAATTCATGCTTTGTAATTCTGCAGGGTTGCCATCTTTCTATATGGATTTCCCTTTCCGAGAAAATGGCGAAGGTACAGTGTATTGCGAAGAATCTTGACGAGGTGATAGATTGTAGATTATATGGATCACAACAAAAACCGATGTGAAGCAAATTCACTTTCACCCCCTTGGGCCCCCTCCTTTATTTAAAAAGAAAATTTATTGTACGCACTCTAGAAGTATAGTTTCTCTCTGAAAATACTGAAAATTGAAAATTATACTGGAAGATATGATAACTCTGTAACTACCATCACATACAGAAAAAGGATTTTAATTAATTGGAAAAAAATTTTTGTACAAAAAACCATGTGTAAATGTAATTTAGTATGTAAATCGTTTTAGTTAAAATAATTGATTCAAATAAAATAAAAAAAAATTCCTATCAAGGACTAAATGTGGCAACCATAATCAATGTGTATAAGCCATATTATCGCATGCATATGCACCTATGTACTATGTAATGGATTTGTCTTATACATAATGTAGGAATAGTATCGAAATGTGGTAAATAATAACAAAAAAAAAAAAAACTGTTCCTATATGTTGTGAGCTTAATATGACCTTGAATTACAAAAGGAAAAATAAGGACAAATAATACAAAATTTAATTTTTAATCATGTAACGTTAAATTTTGAACGTTAACTTAAAATTTCATCTAACTTTAACGAATTACATCTTATTTAGAAAGACTGAAGTCAAAGATTTAATCTCGATTAAATACTAATGAAATACACACTAGGATGCACCTGGTAAGTCAAAAAATTGTCCATTTGCCCAATTGTCCTGCATCCTTAGTAGCGGTGGATTTTAAGTAGAAAATAATGTAAAGATTTTTTGCCAGAAACAAACTAAATTATTAAATTTCAATTAAAAAAAAAAAAATGTATTTTGTTGTATAACTGCCTTTTAAAAATTTGTATAAATTATTTTATTTTAAATATTTAATTGTTAATATGTATTATGATGTAATGTGTATTTTTTTTTTTTTTTTTTAGTATGTATGTGTTTATTTATTTTTGCACTTGAGTAATTTTTTTTCATATTATTATCAAATTTAATTGTATAGTGAAATAAGAAATAACAATAAAAGTAACCGAAAAGTAAAATATATGTATGTGTATGTAACTTACCATTCATTGAAAATTTTGCAATATTCCCACTGGTTCACTTTCCAATTTAATCCTTGTAGGTACATCTAAATGAGCCGCCTAAATTAAAATTGCGCCAACACAACACTTCACACAAACACTTCACAAAACACTTCACTTTGATTCTCTGAAATTGAAATTATGATTGCGTGAGTATATAATGTATAAATAACAAATAAATATTTTAAAAATATATTTTTGAAATTACCTTCATTAGATGTTGGAATAATTGGTAATAAATAAAAATTGAATTATAAAGTATGTATGAAAAAATGAATCCTTTTTTTTTACCGAGTACCGAGTACCGACCGACGTCAAATTATATGTATATGTACATTGTACATATTTATCCACGAACCACGACCCACGTACACGAATTAACATATAAAAAAAAACACTAAATAAAATACCGCCAAAATTGAATTTTTTTTTTTCACTTTAGCTTCACATCATAAATTCACATTTCTAAAGGATTAACTTAAATAACGTAATTATATATATAAGTAAACCGAAATAAATAATTAAATGTAAATATTTAAATTAAAGTACTTTTTTAAAATTACAGTTTAGTAATTAAAAAATTAAAATTTACGATATAATGCTTACGGTACTTTAAGCTACGTAAAATGAAAAAATTAAACTGATCGATAATTAACGAACGTCAAGAATTCTTGTATTTTTTAAATTTTTTTTTATTCTGTGACATTTACTTTAGTACTGTAATAGAAGAAGCAACAACAGCTGTCTAATTGACAGTTGATTTTTCATTGATATTCTGTGACATTTACTTTAGTACTGTATTGTACTAATTAACTAGACTGGAGTTGAAGAGGACATTGTACTTACATATTATACAAATTTTTTCTGTATTTTGGTTTTTATTAATTTAAAAATTTTAAAAGAAAATTTTAAAAGGCAAAAGTAATGGATGAAGAATTACCAAATGAATTTGATTTAGTTGTAGTTGGAACAGGTATGTAAAGAAAAAAAAAGAAGAAAATCCAAAATTTTGAAAATATTCAACATAATTGTGCATTTTGTTTTTTTGAGTGTGATTTTATTGATTTTTAATTCAAAAAAAAAAAAATTGTGTTTGTGCAATATGCATTGGGATTTATTGAATGATTTATGAGCCAACTGTAATATGTGGATCAGGAAGTGTAATACAAGACGAAGAAAAAAAATCAAAAAAAAGTTCGTGTGCTTAAATAAATCTCCAGAGGATATAAGCCAGAATTCTTAAAATTAATAAATAAAATTAAATGTCAATAAACCCTTTCCTTTTTTTCAGGTTTCTCAGAATCAATTGTAGCAGCTGCTGCTAGCCGAATTGGTAAAACAGTATTACATTTAGATCCAAATGAATTTTATGGTGGTATATGGGCATCATTTAATTTAGATGCATTTCAAAATTTTCTAAATAAAGCCAATAATAGTAAAGCAGAAAATTTAAATGATGATGATGATCTCAAAATATCAGAGAATTTTTGTGATATTACGAATGCAACACAAAAATGGTATATAGATGAAAATTTAAGTTCTATACAATTACCATCATCTAATGATAATGTTACTGATGCTTCACAAAATGAATCCAAAAGGTATAATCACATCAGAGAAAAAAGAATGCCAAGAAAAAGAAATTGAAAATTGTGGTGAATTAGCTAGAGCTGTATTTATAACTGCAACACCAATTGGTGATGCTGAATTAAATTCTGGTGGTGGTGGTGGTGTTAATATAATGCGATTATCTGGACATGATGATAAAAATCTAGATGGTGCATTTATTATTCAGCTATCACATTATTCTGGTACATGTCTGGTACTACTTATATAGGTACTGTACATATGTATGTTGTGTTGTGTGTATACATTATGTAGTACATAATAATAATAATTATGAATGTTATTGAAGATTAATGGAAAATGTAACGGATTACAGATCTTTTCATTGAAATTTTCTTTTATTATATGACATTATAAGTAAGTGTACATAAAGCACATGTACATAATTTAAAAAAAAAAAAAATATATTCAATTAAAGGGATATTCATGATTAATTTTATAATGATCTAGAAAAATTTTCAAGTGATTTTCTTGTTATCAATATAAAATTGTTGAATATATATTTAACACAATAATAATGGTGTATGAGTATATACATATATAGTGTATTCATTCAATGATTTAAAATAAAATTCAATTAAAATAAATTTATAAAAAAAAAAAGATAAAAAATTATTGCATTCAAATAAATTGTTTAAATTGTCTTATTAACATAATTATGGAGTAAAAATTAAAATAATGCAATGAATAGTAGGTACCTCTTCGCACTACTCATCGTCACACCTAACATCACCTAATTTATTCAATATAGAATACATGTCACCTAACAAATTGTGATTACACGCAATTTATGAGTTGTGTATTCAATTTTAGTTCAATAGGTTCAGTCATTTCATTATATTATAGGTACCTATGTATTATTTGTAATATCAATTTTTTCAGCAATGCTATTTTGCATAAATAGCAAAATTTAAAAAAATCAAATAATTCACTTACCTTGTAAAAGCCCTTTGCTGAAATAAAAATAGAAAAAAAAATTAAAATTAGAAATTAAAATATGAACAGAAAATTTTTCTATCTAAAAATATTTTTCAAAGTTTATCTATAATTTTTTAATATAAAAAATTTTGTATTTAATTGAATATTCTATAGAGTTGAATTTCTTTTTTTTTTTTTTTTTTTTTTTTTTTGAAAGATGGCATTTTATTAATTACGTTACATATACGCAAAATACTCAAAAGAAATACAAAATACACCCACTGTATACAAAACCAGTAGAAGAATATTTTTTTTTTAAATATTTTATTCATTAATTATATGCAAGCTAAGGCTTAGGACTCCACAATTTCCTGGTGTTGTTATGCAATCTGATCAAGAATTAATAATAATGTGTAAACCACCTGAACCAACTGTAATAGAAAATAAAGCAGCTGGTTTTGCTGGGAGTTTGTAAGTTTTAAAATGAGTAAAAATTTGAGATAGAAAATTTACATAAAGTAAAAACAACAAAAACATTTATTTTAGTCCACATGGAGCAAGAGTATCTGGTGTAGTAGAAGAAACTCCAGGTCGTTTAGAATATGAAGTCGCTTTATATAAAGAAGCTCCACCAATAGCACGTATTGGTGGAACAAATTCACCATTAAATACAAAAGATCCACCGAATACGAATTTATTGAGTGGGAATAATAACAATAATAACAGTGAATTACCAGTTGATCAAGCAGTACCAATTGGTACTAAATTACAATTACGAGCAAGAATTAGTACACAGAGTGTATGGAAATATGTTAAATTAATGGAGGTAACAGTATCACCAGATCCAGAAGATCCTCATGCTACTGGATCAGTATCACTTGTTCGTGATGGTTGTCGTAATCGTGATTTTGCTACTATTATACCACATCAGCCAGCTAAATATCGAGATCGTCCAAATGAAGTTTTTCTTGATTTCGAAGCATTTCTACTTAGTTCAATGAAAGAAAGAGCAACACTTTGGATTCATTCACAAATTAAAGCATGTATGGATCCAGCCGATTGTCAACCAGATTTTTGTATGGATTTATTTGAACCATCAGGACATGGTAGAAAACGAAGAACTGCATCAACTTATTTTAATCAACAAAATGCAACTGATTATACGAAATTTAAAGAAAATATTGAATATACAGTTATAATGCCAGATGAATTAAATGAATATAAAATTGAAAGTGATACATGTAAAAATTTTCTGGTAGTATCTGGATTACTTGGATTAATTCTTGCCATTACTATAGCTTTTGTAAGTATACCTATATATAATATTTACAGCATTTAAAATTCACTTAAGTTTTATACGTATACTTAAATATTCTAATTTTTTTAAATATATTTTGTAGACATGTTCTTTGGCTTTGAGGCTACAAACGGAACATAAAACAACAATTGATCATTTTACAGGAGGATGTAAAGGATACGCCGGAAGAGCTATAGTCCAGTAGAATATTATTAAATTTCAATTAAAAAAAAAAAAATTTGTATAAATTATTTTATTTTAAATATTTAATTGTTAATATGTATTATGATGTAATGTGTATTTTTTATTTTTAGTATGTATGTGTTTATTTATTTTTGCACTTGAGTAATTTTTTTTTTCATATTATTATCAAATTTAATTGTATAGTGAAATAAGTAATAATAATAAAAGTAACCGAAAAGTAAAATATATGTATGTGATGTAACTTACCATTCATAGCAAATTTTGCAATATTCCCACTGGTTTACTTTCCAATTTAATCCTTGTAGGTACATCTGAATGAGCCGCGCAAATTAAAATTGCGCGAACACAACACTTCACACAAACACTTCACTTTGATTCACTGAAATTGAAATTATGATTGCGTGAGTATATAATGTATAAATAACAAATAAATATTTTAAAAATATATTTTTGAAATTACCTTCATTAGATGTTGGAATAATTGGTAATAAATAAAAATTGAATTATAAAGTATGTATGAAAAAATGAATCCTTTTTTTTAACCGAGTACCGACTACCGACCGACGTCAAATTATATGTATATGTACATTGTACATATTTATCCACGGACCACGACCCACGTACACGAATTAACATAATAAAAAAAACACTAAATAAAATACCGCCAAAATTGAATTTTTTTTTTCACTTTAGCTTCACATCATAAATTCACATTTCTAAAGGATTAACTTAAATAACGTAATTATATATATAAGTAAACCGAAATAAATAATTAAATGTAAATAATTAAATTAAAGCACTTTTTTAAAATTACAGTTTAGTAATTAAAAAATTAAAATTTACGATATGATGCTTACGGTACTTTAAGCTACGTAAAATGAAAAAATTAAACTGATCGATAATTAACGAACGTCAAGAATTCTTGTATTTTTTAAAGCTTTTTTTTTTATAGGATTTACATTTATATTCTTTTGCAGCTGGCAATAGTGAATAGAAGAAGCAACAGCAGCTTTCTAATTGAGAACGGTAACGCTAGGAATGACCCGAATTACGAGAGAATAAAGCACAAAGAAGAATATCAAATAAATACAGCAGCTGTTTTATTTTGACTTTAATTTGATTATTTTTTTTTTTTTCTGTTTTTATTGTTGTTCCATATCTATAATCATATATAAATAAACAAGAAATTTAAAATATTAAATTAAAAAAATATACAAACAAACATAAATTGGTGTCAGTGGTCTTGTCGTGTAAATCCGTCGTTTTATTTATTTTTTTTTAATATTATTTAACTTTCTAATATTGATTTGTTTATTTTTTTTAAATTGTTTTAAACTTGTTTTATGTTTATATTGCAAAATTGTAAAATTATTATTTGTATTTTATTATTGGTAAATTTAAAAATTTGTGACTTGAAAAATGTAAAATTGAAAAACCAAAAAAAAAAAAACAAAAAACTTTGGTGACGACATCAATAATAAACAACAAAACAACCTAATTATGATATTGACAATATGAAAAAAAAAATGCGATAAAAATTGCTATAGAAAAAAAAAATATATTAGAATAAATTTAATTTAATTTCAAATTGTGATAAAGTGAGGTAATAAAAAAAATAAAAAAAAAAAATTCCATTGTGTCAGATTTAATTTTAGAATATTAGTGATCCTGTACTTCTGAAGTATTCAGAAGAAAAAAATTTTTTATTCTTTGTTATTTGATATATAAGTAACTGGCTCATAAATTAAAATACTCATTTTTTTTTTGTTTTTTTTTAAATTATTTTTGTATTACATACATTGCCATAATGTCATGTTTTTTTAAATATCCAAATGATACAACTGTTCATATACCAAAAACGAATGAATTAAATGGTATCATTTATTATGAGATTCATGTTAAAGTGAAAAATATTGAATGGTTTATTAGCCATAGATATCGTGATTTTAATGAATTACATGAGAAACTTGTTATTGAACAAAGTATATCAAGGAAGCTGTTACCACCGAAAAAGGTAGGTACATATATGAAACTATATGATAGTAATAAAATTCATTTGAATATACCTACTCTGTAAATGGATTAGGTTTAGTTAACAAAGATGAGATGAGGTTTGGTTATCTCGTCGATACTGTAAATTGGATTACTTATAAATTAATTTTTTTCTTTTTTTTTTAGGTCATTGGTAATCGTAATCCAGCATTCATTGAACAAAGACGTATCGATTTAGAAGAATATATACAAAATCTATTAGGATTATTTCGTATAACAATGCCAAGATTATTTGTTGAATTTTTAGATTTTAATAAATATGATATTATTTATTTATTACATGATTTGGCACAATATTTTTGTTCATTTGGTGATTCAATATTATGTACTAAAAAAGAATATACATTCTCTGTATTAGAGGTAAATTTAATCAATATTTTTTGAAAATGTAGTTTTTTTTTGTGTAATTTTTCATTTATGATTTTTTGTAGCTTTATGCAATAACTGAACGAACAAAATTACCATATCCACCATGTGAAACAAAGGATACATATGATTTCTCTCATGTTTTAGATTTTTGTAGCCAATTAGAAAGGATTAATATCATTTGTGTAAAAGTACGTATACGTATATTGCTTTAACATCTATTCAATTATAAAGTCTAAATTTATTTATTTTATTTATTTTATTCAGATGTGCTCAACATTATCAAAAGATTTTAATATATCTGAAATGACTATCGGTCGAAGTAATTTAATTCCAAATAATTTATATTTTGATTTGAATGCATTCCGTAATGTTAGAATTTTAAAAATTTCTGGAATTAAAACAGAAAATATAATTGATGTTTGTAAGTTATTACATTAATTCACAATTTAATTAAAAAAAAAAAAAAAAAAAAAATTATTCTGTTTTTATTATTTTCAGCTACAATTAAAGAAACTGTACAACAATTACATGTTCATAATACATTAATAAAGAATACAAATCAAATATTATTATGTGATAATATACATAAAAATCAATCAAATAATATTGATATAAAAAATATAATTAATTGGAATAAAATTGAATTATTAAATTTAACTGGTAATTCATTAGAACAAATTGATAATAGTATTATATTATTACCAAATATAAAAACATTAATATTAGATAGAAATTATTTAAAAACAATAACAAATTTAAATCATTTATCACAATTAAATATATTAAGTTTATCAGAAAATTTAATTTCTGAATGTATTAATTGGCATATTGAAATTGGTAATTTAATAACATTAAATTTATCACAAAATCAATTAAAATCATTAAAAGGTTTACGTAAAATGTATTCATTAATTAATTTAGATTTAAGTTGTAATTTAATTGATGATTTAAATGAAATTGATTATATAGCTACATTACCATTATTAGAGAATTTACGTTTAACTGGTAATCCACTAGCTGGAAGTGTTGGTAAGCATTTATATTTTTTATCTATTTTTCTCTTTTTTTACTTTTATGTACAATTTAGTTCATAAAGTTTTTTCAATACAAGATTGTAAACAGTTTTAATTTTATCTTTGTGCTGTGTTGTATGTTATTGTGTTGAAAAAGCACTTTATAAACGAAATATAAATTCATATATTCTTAATTAATAAATTTGTTTTTATTTTTATTTTACAGATTATCGTCCTAGAGTTTTAGCTAGATTCAATGATAGATCATCTGATATTGTTTTAGATAATGAAAAGGGTACACAAAAAGAATTAGATATGGCATTAGTATTATCAGCATTAAATCAATCAAAAATTCTAGATAATAATTCATAGTATCAATTTAATATTTTTATTATTATTATTATTATTATTCTTTTAATAATAATAATTAAAATAAAAAATTTTAAAAATATTCTCATCATATATTGCAAAATATTAAAAATATTATTTTTTAATTATTATAATATAAATATTATAATTATTATTTTTATTATTTTACTAATAAAATTTTATGTTTTAATCAAATTTGATAATTTATCATTTATAATTTATATTGTAAATTTATTATTAATTTTATATTGTAAATTTATGTGTACATATAGAATTAATAAAATTATTATAGTTAATTGTATCAAAAAAGGTTTTCCTTTTCTTTATCAAATTTGTGAAATGTGATAAAAATGCAATGAAAAGAAAATGATTATAAAAATTTCAAAATACATTTATGCAATAGGGTTCAGTTATTAGTATATCGTAGAAAAGAAGAAAAAGATAAGATTAATTCAGATAAATTACAGCAAATGATGACACTGTGATTAAAATATGTACTTACATGGATATCTGTTATGGGGACATTTAAACATAAAAACGATCCAAGAAATAGGATCCTCAAAAGAAAAAAGAACTAAACATTAGATGACCCCAAACAAAGCAAAAAACTTCGCTTAAAGTATGAATGAGAAGACTTGTACATATAATATTCACTTTAAAAAAAATTAAAATTTTATTCTCATTTTTACCTTTACATTCTACAATTATGTGGATATCTAGGGAATGGTATAACATCTCGTATATTTTTTACACCTGTAATTAATTGTAAATAACGTTCAAATCCCATACCAAAACCGCCAGTTGGTATACATCCAAATTTACGTAATTCTAGATACCATTCCAAACCATTTGGTATGACATTTTTAAGACGTTCGTAATTATTTTCACGTAAACTACCACCAATTAATTCTCCAATATTTGGAGTTAATAAATCAACAGCATAAACCTGTGGAATAAATAAAATTTTGTACGTTTAAATTTTTTGTTCATCATTCAATTGTAACATGTAAATTTTTATTTTTACCTTTGATGGATCATCTTGCAAAGTTTTCATATAAAATGGTTTTATTGCTTTTGGCCAATTTATTACAAATACTGGTGAATTAAAATATTTAACTAAAAGTAATTCTTGTTCTTTTGAAAATCCTTCATTCCAATTAATTTCTGTTATTAATTCATTTACATGTGTCTCTAAAATTTTATAAGCTTCATCGTATGTTATCGTTGTCCATTTTTTATTCAATAAATATTCATCATAATTGATCATAGGTAATGATAATTTTTTTGTACAATTTTTTAAATCATCATTACATTTATCTAATAATTTTATAGTTACATTTTTAATCATGTCTTCTATAAAATTTGTTAAATCATGTAAATTACTTAAAAATGCTAATTCAGCTTCTAACATATAAAATTCAGATAAATGCACAAGAGATTTTGAATTTTCAGCACGAAATGTTGGTGCTAATGTATATGTATTACCTAAACCATGTGACATTGCTTCTAAACATAATTGTCCAGATACCGATAAAAATACTTTTTTATCAAAGAAACTATATTCAATTTTTTGTTTCTGTTGATTATTATCAATTGAATCTTTTCTAGACATTTCCTTTAATAAATTCATATTATCTGGTCGAACAATGAAAACCTATAAATAATTAAAATTTAAATAAATAATGTGTTACAAAAAAAATTCTCATTTTTCAATAAAATACTTCACCAGCTCCTTCACAATCATTTTCTGTTATAATCGGTGTATGAATATATGTAAAATCATTTTGATTGAAATAATCTTGAAATAATTTTGTAGCCATATGACGAATACGAAAAATCGAATTCATATATGAATTTCTTGATCTTAAATGTAAATAATCTCTAACATATTCTGGTGGATGAATTTGTTTCGGTGTAAATGGGTAATTGTCAGTTATAGCGCATTTACCTTTAAATAAAGAAAAAAAAAAACGTGAGTCATCTAAGGGAAACTTTCATAATTCTGTTAGAATGTGTGAGAAGGCAAAATTATCCTTTTAGATACTATGATATGATATTCTTGAAGTTTTAAGGGATTCAGTCCTTGAAGAATTTGATAATTTCATCCTTATCTTCTTACCTATAATATTTACATGTTCTGCTTGAATTTCTTTATTACCCTGTGGTGATACACCCAAATTACCAAAAATTTCTAATGAATCTCCAACAATTATACTATGATTATCGTCGTCCGTTACCAGTAAAGTTTTCGGTATAACAACTTGTAGATCAATACAAGATGATCCATCATTTATATCTAGAAATAAATTCTTTTTCATTTTACGTATATTTTGCACCCATCCCTAAAAATAAAATAACAAAAAATCAATTTAAAAAAAAAAAAAAAACAACAAAGAAAATTTAAAATTAATTATGAAATATTTCACTTACTCTAATTGTAATTTTTTCTCCTGTTTGCTTTAATGGAATTGTTGCAATTCGTGATATTGCATGAAGATTACGTTTAAACATCATTTTAAATAAATTCAAATGCATGATGTTATAAACAAAAAAATAAAAAATAAATTACAGTTAAAACACAAAAATAAATTATTCTTTTATTTACATCAGATATCACTTTTTCAGTTTTTTTTTTTATGGAGGCGAAAAAAAAATTGAGGTTATGTGTACATTTTACTTTTATTGCATTTTCTCTTTTGTTATTTTCCCTTTTGTTATGAAAAAAAAAAAGTAAAATGAAATAAAAGATAAAAATTTATCATGATTTTATTATTTATTAGGCTACCGACATACTATACTTCACTTCATTATGAAGTAAAAATGAAATATAGACAGACTATATTTTTTACTTTATTTACGAAAGAAAAATAAAAGAGAGATGAAAAAACGAATAAGGGACAAAACAAAACATGAAAAAAAAAAATAATAAAATTTACTTACGCACTAAAAACCCGCGTGTATCGGGCTACCTGACCTGACACACATCTCACTCGAGCTTTATAAGCCAGATACAATGAAAGCGAGCTTTTTTCTTGTGGCGCGCGCCGATTTGTGGCGTTCAAGATACAATGAGAGCCACGCGTTTTTTTTTTTTGGCATTTCATATTATTCATCATATGTAAACAAAGAAACTTTTTTCACATTATTCATGTCAACTTGTCTACAATTCTCTTTGTTCCTAAAAGAAATGAAACAGGGAACAAATGTAGAAAAAAACAACTCGCCACAAAATTCAAATTTTGGCAATCTTTGTGACGCCACAAAAATGCGTGGCCATTATTGTATTTACTTAGATACAAAAACAATGTATTCAAACTCATTCTGAAGCGCGTGAAAAATGCGTCGCTTTCATTGTATCTGACATATTAACACATATCTGTATGTGTTTATCGTGTTTTATTATGTAAAAACCATCATTTGATTTTTGTGTTTCAGTTTCAATGTTCACTGTTGTTCAGTTCCAATTCCAAATAAACCTTCAATTATTTCAAAAATATCAGAGTCGAATTGAATTATTGCCGATGTCGAATAAATAGTTGGAGTGGAGTGACATAAATTTATCCCCATTGTAAGAATTTTTTCTTTTTCTTAAAGAATTTTATTTTTTTTAAAAAAACCAAAAATTAAAAATTTACTTAAAATTTTGTGTAATTAAAAAAAAAATAAATTTTTCAAATATTTTAAAAAATTTATGAAAAATTTTAAGTGATAATAAGAAAAAAAGCGGTAGTGTAAAAAATAGAAAAGTTTGCCTGTATATTCGTCCATTTTTTTTTTCTGCTGACAGCAGCAGCAAGCGAATTACAAAAAAAATTTACTAAAGTATGCTAAAGTGTTGTGTTGCCCTAGGGACAGAGGTTAATGCGATTGGTGAATGGTGATCTGACAAGTTTAGTTTGAGTTGTTTGCTTTTGACAATTTTTCTTCTATTTTTGTTTTGTTTCATTGGAATTTTGGAAACGAATATTTGTGCTATAATTCCTATATTTTTGGTGACGCTTTTTTTTTTTTGTTTTTTAAATATTTGTGAAATATATATTTTTTTTTTTAAAATTAAATTTGAGTGTAAAATAAAAGAAATTAAAAAAATAAAAACCACAATATGGGTGATCATACATTAATATTAGAATGTTGGTCTGATGATTTAAGTCCAGCACAGACAGCTGCATTTGATAAAGCAAAATTTGAACAACAAACAATTACTGAAAAATTAAATGATTTAATGAAAGATCAAGCCGGTGAAGAGCTATTTATTGGTGAAGTATTTTCAGCTTATCAATTTCAAGGTAAAGTTCAAAATATACCAGATACGTATATTGTTAAAATACCAACAAAATATAAAAATCAAAAGAAATCTTCATCATCATATACATATGGTGGCGGTAAGGCAGATGAACAATTAACATCAAGATCAATGAAAAGAAAGGTTAGTATTATATGATGAAAATGTTTCTTTTTTATATGAATAATATTATATATTTTGTTTATGGGTTATTTTTCAGGCTGCTATGGCAGTTACAAATGTTATATTAGACGATGATGATGATGATGATGTGCCATTAACAAAACGTGTATCTAAAAGGGATAAAGATTATAATCCATCCTTATCAAAATCGTCAAGAAATCAACCAGTACAGCCTCCACCACCAATTCATTCGAAAGATAATAAGAAAAAATCAAAATCTAGTGATAAAGAGAAAGTTATTACACCATTTCGTCCATCTGAGATTACATCGATTGGTGGTCTAACAATTGGTTTGAATAAAGATGATTCTAGTAAAAGTAATGATCCTAAAGATACTGCAAAATTACAAGGGAAAACTTTCCCATCATTGGTTGTTGTGGCAAAACCTCATCTTAAAGTTAAAGAACAATCGGGTACAGAAAGAAGTGCATTGGATTCAAAAGTTAAAGTTGTTTTAATGTTGACACCAGCAAAATTCACTGAATGGCTGATACAGCAAGGTCTATTAAAATCAGAACAACGATGTGCATTACATCCAAATAATGAACTAAAGCTGGGCGTTTATTCGGATGGATCGAAATTTCCATATTCTGGTGGATATGTTTGGATTAGTGAATGCTGTCCGACACGTTTCATATCTGTTTTCCATGGATCATTATTTGAAGGTGCACCGCATCCACCATCATGCATTCTAAAACTCATCTATCATTGGGCATGTCAGACAAATATCCAGAATGTTGTTCAATGGGTAAAAGTTGATAATCTGTACATTAAAGGAGTCTATACATGGTTAAGAGCTATATGCACTTTAGCATTGAACAAACATTTAAAATTAATGGGTGGTTCTAATAAATGTGTTGAGGTTGGTGTTATTTCATTGGGTACTACAGCACAAGATGGACAACAACGTCAAGTTAAAGTTGAAGTATTGGGCGTACTAGATTCACAAGAGAAATCTGTACGATTAAGAGCAATTGAACCATTTACAGATGGTGAACGTGGATATAAAAGACGTTTTGCAAAAATTCTAGAACCCTTATCTGATTGGGTATTAAAGGATAGTATTATTGTAATTGATTTAACTGTTGATAAAGCAACATTAAATGCAATGGGATATAAAAATGTGTTACAAGTATCTGCTAATGATTCAACATCAAAACATTCAAATTCAATGATAATGGATTATTTACGTCGTATTGTACCAAGAATGTTTCAAAATACATTATCATTATTATCGAGACAAATGATACAACAATTCTTAGATGAATTGGTATGGCGTGAACAATTTGGTACTTATCCATTACAAGCATTCGATAGTATAACAGCTCATTTAGCTGAACAAACACGTATCGACACAAAAGATACATTAACTCAAAGACTATATCAAGTAATTACAAAGCTTTCGTTATAATTTTTTATAAATGTTAAATTTGTGTTATTCTCTATTATAATTTTGTAACTTTACTTTTATTTTAGGTTGCAACAAATCCATTCAAAAATTGGAAACATTTTGAAATGAGCTCAACATACGCGTCATCAGCAAAAGATGCATCAAAACGATCTAAAAAATCGATTGGAAAAGTTTCAAGTTTGTAGAAAAAAAAAAACCAATTAAAATGAATTGTCTAGAATAGAAATCTCATAGAATCAAATATTTAATTTTAAAAATTTTACATAATTTATTGTTATTCTCCTTGTTTTTGTTTTTATTTTATTTTATTTTTTTTTTTATTTTTTTGTAAAAGTTCATAATTTTTTGAATATAAGAAAAAAAAAAATTTCTCCTTTAAAAATTTTTCTCGATTTTTGTTTTTATAATTCGTATTAAATCCCTATTTTTATGTTTTCCTTTGGCTATTCAAAATTTTTTAGTTTTTTAATAATTTTAAAATAAAAAAAAAAAAAAAAAAAAAAAAAAACGAAAAAGCAAAACAAAAACCTTTTCCAGATGCAGCAGATGTTGTAGCTAAAGCAACAAAAATTAATGTACCATCATCGTCATCATCATCATCATCATCAAGAAGAGAAGCTGTTACTCAACAAGCTCATCATAAAAAATCAACCGCAACACCGCCTGCACCAGTTGTACATGTTGAGACAAAAGGTTTAGAAGATATCTATTATGGGATATTACCAGAAAATGAAGATATGCTATATAATATTGAAAAGAATCCAGATTTTAATATAGATTTAAATTGTCCATGCTGTACAGAAACATTCAAGACAAATTCATTATTACAAGCCGATATTTTAAGGCATATTGATATTGATAGTAAAACAGAAGATTATAAACATCAATGTATTTATTGTTTAGAAAAATTACCATCTGAACGTAGTTTAAAACGTCATGAATTATTAATGCATCCATCTGTTACAAAACATTCAACATCCGTTTCATATAATTGTCTTATATGTCAGGTAAAAAAAAAAAAAAAAAAAAAATTATTTAAATGATTTTTTCTTGAATTTTAATTTTTTTTTTTTTTCCTGTTTTTTTTAATAAAGATTCGATTCAATACCGTTCAATTACTTTCATCACATTTGCAACGGGTACATGTTATGCAAGAGCTACCATATTGTTGTCATGCATGCGGTTATCGTACATCATCACATCATAATATAATTGAACATTTTTATAGAGCACATGAAAATGAAAATATGTTACAATGTCCATTGTGTTTGGCGGTAAGATAATTTTTGCAATTTTGAAATAGAAGATGTAAAAGAATAATTTCTTTTCTTTTCTTTTCATTTTAGATTTATTGGATTTTCTCAAAAGGTGTAGTTATGGAAGATAACATCAAACAATTTTACAATCATTTGCATCGTCATTTCGAAAAAGCAAGCAATAAAAAATGCAGCAAATGTGTTCTTACATTTATTACAAAAGGTAATGAAACAAGACAAAAATAAAAACACGACCACTAAAGATTATAAATTATTTCTTTAAACATCATTAAGATCTTGATCTTAAGAAATCAATTAATTTATCACGATTTTCATTTTCTTTGTTTTTCACAGGCGATATGAAATATCATATGTCCAAAGATCATTACAGTTATTCTGGTAATTCAAAAATATGCACATTAACAAATTCAACAATTAATATTCCAGTACCAAAATATAAACAGAATGCATCGAAAATAACATCAGCACACAAAACATTAGCAGAATTTCCATCTCTTGTACTAGATTTAACTGGTGGTAAATTATGTCTAGAATGTGACAGAGATTTAGATGAAGGAATTCACTTTAGGTAATGTTAATTACCTTCCTTTTTTTCGATTTTTAAATAATTTTCTTTGTATCACTTTTTTATTTTATAGTGGATTCTATAAATGTAATAAATGTGAATATAAGACATGCTGTTTACGTGCAATTTTAGAACATACATCATCTTGTCCATCATCTACAGCTAATATCGATAGCGGTAGTTTTATACAATTAGATACTGAAATGCATTGTGTATGTGGATTTTCATCATCTGAAGGCAATTCAATGGCACGGCATTTGATTGCATGCGAACATAAGAGTGCATATCCATCAGTTGAATCAGCACAAGAAAATACAGTTAAACGTAATATGTTAGATATGTTAGGTTTAGTACGTCGTGAGGGTGAAGGTGGCAATGAACCTAGTGAAACAAATGAAGAACCAGCAACAACAAAACCAACAAATAATGATGATGGCAATGAAGATAATGATGTGGAAATGTTATCACAACCAGAAAATGAAAATCAAACAGATTCTATTATACAAGAGATAGAACCAACACCAGAAATAGAATCAGAACCACAAACTGAATTGGCTAATATTGAAGAAAGGCAAGAAGAACAAGAAAATTCATCCACATTGAATGAAACAACAGATCAAGAAATGTTAGAACAATCACCACCACCACCACCGGTATTTCCAGGTCGTGATTTACCACAATTGGATTAAAAAAAATTTTTTTGTAGAAAAGATTGAAAAATTTTACTTTTATATTTTATGGCTATTATTGAATTTAAACAAACTAAAAAAAAAAAAAAAAAAAAAAAAGAGAAAAACAAATACAGAAAAAGTTTAAGCATAGAAATTATAAAACAATTTGAGTCAATAAAATTTTAAACTTATCTGTAGAACAACAAATTATTGATTTTTGTGAAAATGAAATTTGTTATCATCTTTTTTACCTAAATTAAAGTATTGAAGAAATAATTGAAAGATGGAAAGCAAAAAATGATCACTTTCCACAAGAATACTAAATTCTAATACCATTCGGTAGACTGACTCGATGTTGGAAAAGTGCGTTGAATACCAACAAGTGATTTATCGATATTTATAATTCAATCACTTGTCTTATATCTTAAAAATATTTTAATAGCTCCAATACATTTCTTCTCTATTTTTATTTATACTTTTATTTTTAATAATAAATTATGATGAAATTGAACATTAGATAATATTTATTATTATAAAAAAAATTGGCAAAATAAAACAATGAAAAAAATTAAAGCCGCTAAATAATTAATAAAAAATAAAAATATTATGAGGATCTTAAGTGTACATACATATAAATTATGATGTAGCTAAAATATATGGACGAATATCTTCGATATCCATTAAACGATTTGAATCAACAATTTCATTACACATTGGACATTGATTTGTTTCTGAAAGAATTCTGAAAGAAAAGCAAACGTTATAAATTTTCAAAAAAAAAAAAACATGGGAAAACTCAATTTAATTTACTTTTCCATTTCAGATCTAAAACATGGAAAATCACATTCAGGGCATGCAGTCATGTTATTTTTAATAATATGCTGACCCTACAAAAACGAAAAACAAAAGAAGCCAATTATGCCTTGAATTTATAAAGATGACTAGAAAGCATTTTCCTTACCGTTGCTATACATATTGGTAATGTCGTTTTACATTGATAACATGTTACATCCATATTTGGTAAATTAACATCACATATTGGACATTCCAGTGTTTCATCTTCGAAATCATCTTTAAATTCTTTTATACCTTTTGGTGCTTTACGAACAATCGTTTCAATTTTCTTTGAATATTTCATATCGATTTGATTACGATATTCAGGTCTCATTAGCATTGTTGCATACGTGAATGCGGATTTTTTTAAACCAGCTCGATGACATTCAATAACAGTTGATGTTAAAATTGGTACAATATCTAAAAAAAAAAATAAAATGAAAAAAAAATTGATTAATAGCTGTCTGATGCTGATCATTAAAAAATTCTATGATATTTACGTGATGGAAATTGTGATATATTTGCAGCTACTTGTACCAATAATTTAGCGGCTAACAAATGATTACCAAGTTTCATATGAATACGAACCAATGTATAACGATGAATTAATATTAAATTATGACGCATTTCTGATGATATACACAAATTATTTCTACGTAATTCTTGATACATTGAATATAGTAGATCATGTGCATTACGATAATTACCCGATATTTGTTCTTGATTAGCAATTATGATTGCAGTTTTAGCAGCATCTTTATATAATTTTCTAGCCATATATAAACGAAATAAATATTTTGGATCTTTTGGTGAACCATCTAATTCACCTAATAAAAATTCAATTAATTGTTTTGCTAATTGATCATTATTTGATGTTGCAACACAATCAATAGCTAATGATAATGCTAAATTTTCTTCATTACTAAATGTTGATGCTTTCAATAATAATTTTAATGATTTTGTAAATTCACGTCCTAAAAAATAATATTTCCCTGCTAATAATGTATATTTATCATTTTCAAAATATTGCGCTAATTTAATATAATCATTTGATTTTGCTACATCATATTTTTCAAGTAATTCACCATAATGCTTTAATTTATTATGTTTATATGCTAAATTGAATGCATCTTCTATACAACCACAAATTATTAAAAATTGTAAAGCAGATTCATAATCATTAATATGTTGATAAAATTTAGCTAACATTTTAGCACTATCTGATGATTTTGATTCAATTACAATTTCTGATGCTGAATGCGGATCTGATAAATAATTTAAATATATTCTAACACATGAATCATAATCTCCAGATATTTTATAATGTTCTATGGCATCATAAAATTTACCATCAGCTTCTTTAGCTTTGGCATATAATTGATGTAATTTTGTACTTGTTACATTCGGTAATAATTGATTAACTTTATTCCATATTTTTAATTGAATATAATATTGACATGATTCATCCCAATATTCACCTTTTTCTAATAAACCAGCTGCTTCTGTTATATGACCGATAGCAGCTAATGATTCACTACAATCATGCAATAATTGTTTATCATTTAATTCTACAGCGAATTGAATCTAAAATTGAAAAAAAAAATAAATAAATAAATTTCAAGGTAAATCATTAAAAATTTGATATTCAATTTCCATTTGTTATTAAAAGTAATCGTTATATATATTTTTTTTTTTACTTACACCTCGCCTTATGTCACCATTTTTAATTGATGTTCTTGCAATACCAGCCTTACATAGACGGATGTGATCTTTTAATTCGGGTGATAAATTTTCTATATCATCAATAGATCCATGAATAATATCCTCCTTATAACCTTTTTCGTAATGATATAATGCATCTGAGTAATTTCCACTAAAAATATGAAATTCGATCAATTTCAGATATAACTGAGCTAACAAAGATACATAGAAATGGTAAATTTTCATTACATACATAAATTCCAATTGTTGAGCATATTCTCGTGCTATAAATGGTACTTGATTTGGTGCTAAAGTATTAGCTAATATTAATGCTTGTTCCCATTGTAAAAGATCACGACATAATTCTAGTGCTTCATTTGAATTTGAACTTTTTACAAAATATGTTTTAGCTTCCTCTGTTTTATTTAATAATAAACAACAGAATCCACAAAGCATATTAAAATCTTCGATATATTTTCTTTTAAAGCGAATATCATTGATGCATTGCTAATTTTACGATAGACTTTAAGAGCTACAATCAAAAGAAATTAAATGATAAAATTAAAAGATGATATTTTTATTTAAAAAAAAAAAAAAAAAAAAAAAACTTTTTTTTCATACTCACCAAATGATATATCAAGATCTTCGATTGCTTGTTCACCTAATTTTTCCCATTCATTTGAATCTTTAAGTTTTTCACATGTTTTAAATGCATCATTAAATTTTCGTAATTTTATTAAAATTTCTAAATGATCTTTTAATTGTCGATTGGGTGTAATTAAATGTGTGGATAATGTTTGTGTACCAAGTTTTCCACCATCTGTACATAAACATATTTCACCATCGTATAATATTAAAGGTATCTGTCCAATTACCAATTTTGTTTCACCGATTTTTATCGTATGTTTACCTAAAAAAAAAAAAAAAATATTTTAAAACATTATTTTCAAAGATGCACATCGTCAAATAATAAAAGGAATTTTTTTAAAGGACATAAATTAGTACCATTAATCGAATAACGTATAAAATTATATGTTATACAAATTTTATTATCGAATGCAATAAAAACATTTGGATTTGATAGATCCCAAAGCACACCATCACATGGTTTTGGAAATTCTGAAATGTGAGTAGACTCTTCACTTGTCTAAAAAACAGAAAAAAAAAAAAAAAATGGTAAATTTATCAAAGGACAATCTTAATTGAAATCGAAAAATTTTTTTATATACCGGAAGAAATACAAATCCTTGTTGATGATCATCAATGAATATCAATTTAGTACCTTCTAAATCACTATAAATACTTTTAACACCCATTGTATGCTGATACTTTAAACAGACCATCCATTCTTCCAATGAGAAATAAACAATATGTCCTAACTACAAAACAAAAAAATAAAATAAAAATTGAGATTTGTAAGTGATTAACCATATTTTTTATCGCCCCCCCTAATGGATCTTACATCGGTGGCAAATATAAGAAATTCATTCGTTAATGCTTGACATGTAATTACAGCATCACTATCTAAACCAGGAACTGCATTTGGAAATGATTGAGTTAATTTATCTTTTGTGGCTGGATTTTCAGATTCAATCGATTGTATAATCAAATTTCCACCACATATTGCTGAACAGAAATTTGCATTTAAACAAACATTATGAATTTCTGATATGAATTCACGATCACCTAACAGCATTGGATTATCACCTAACGTACGTCCTAGATCATAAAACCACATGTGATTGTTCATACCAGCAACCAAATGGTATGGTCCAATACCAATAAATGATGGTTCAATTTCTAAATTTAATTGCATTGGACGAGATTTTGACTAAAAATCGAAAAAAAATCATTGAACAAATCAAAACTGTACTAATGCACATGCATGCTTAGCTAACTTACTTTGTCTGGTGCAAAATGATACAATGATATTTCAACTAGACTACTTAAAATTGCTATACGTGGTGGAAATACGGCATACATCGTTTGTAACTTCGTTACGAAAACATATAAACCTCCATTTGATGTTGTTATCGCTAATAGTTGACCATCAGTACACCAGTCGACCATTTGTATACCAGATTGATCAGGTAATGTTAGAATTTTTTCAGTTTCTTGTAGATTTGATATGGAATGAATTTTGATCCTTTTTAAACGATTTATAAAAAAAAGAAAAAAAATTGACATTTTTGTAGCAAAAGTTTGAAATGAGTAAGAAGAGCAATACTTACGTATTATCACCACAAGAAGCGACAATGTCTAGAGCTGGACTATATGCAACACCAGTTAAAATATCTCTGTGATTTTTCACCTAGAAAATGAAATGTTTTTGTTATTGAAACATTGATGAATTTTGATTTTTTTCAGCTAAAGTTCATATCCTTTACCTGCCATAATTCTTGCCCAACATCCTTTGGATGTGTTGATATCGCTACTAAATGACCATTTGAAAATCCTAATAATATAAAACCATCACCAAACCATTTATGTTGAACTAATGAACCATAACGGCTTTGAAAGCCTAATTCTGTTGGAGAATCTGGTTCTGGTAAATAATATAGGAACAGTGTACGTTTACCAATGATCATACTGATCGTATTCTCTGTTCCATTACTTGATTGTTTACCATGATGTAAATGATTTTCATCTGTTTTCATTTCAGCAAAATACATATCACTTGGTATATCACGTAATTCAACAACTCGCAATGAATCACCATTTTCATTACTTAATGAAAAACTTTTATCATCGCTACCCAATGCTAATAAATTATCTTCAGACCATACACCACAAATGATGCGTTTCGAATGTTTACCCAAAATCGGTATACGTTTCATTGTTTGATGATTGTAAATCGATAAATTCCCTCTAACTGTACCAACAGCCATTAATTGAGATTTTTTCGACCATACAATACAACTTAATGGATCACGTAATCCAGTATCAATGATCTGTTTACGATGTGTACTCGATTCCCATAGAGTTACTTGAGATGAATTTGATGTTATAATACCGAGTAAATCACCATCACAATCCCATGAAAAACCAGAACAAAGACTAAATAAAGATAAATAGAGGAATAAAAGATTAGAATTTGAAAGGGATCACAAGAGATCTACATATTAACGAACCCTTGTAAAATGATCCTTTCTATGAGATGACCTTGTCGATTGAATATAGCAATCGTTCCATCACTACCAGTTGTTGCTAAATATGATCCAGTTGGTCCTTTTTGCCATACAAAATACACATCACCGGGACCATGAGGTTCATCATGTTTAAATAAAATCTTTAAAATTATAAAAAAAAAAAAAAAAACAATAAAAATTCGGCATTTTGAATTTTTTTTCAAAATTGCAACTATGTAGATATTGTATTGATCTTCAGATTCACTTACCTTATCAAAGGACATTTTATTTGTTTTTATTATTCACAGTTATAAGATATTTTTCGACAATATTCATAGTAGAAAAATTTTTAAAAAAGATATTTTCTTCTTATATACTTTGTTTACAACACAGAAAAAATTTCTTTAAAATTTTTTTATAATTTTTGTTTTGTTATTGAATTGACAGGTAACCATGGTAACAGGTGTTTTTATAAGAAAAAAAAAAAAAAAAAAAAAAAAAACGTAAAATAAAAAACCGTTATAGTAATTTAAAAAACTAAAATGTCTTGACAGCAGAAAATGCCCAACAATCAAAATAGTTAAAACATCTGTTTCTGTTATAAAACATTTCTGACATTTCTGTCCAACTAAAAAGACTTACGAGATTTTCTAGACAACCCCTATAAATAAATAGAGTTCTCATCACTGAGTACAATTATTCACTAACCACGTCAAATTTTTGTACGAACGAAATAGGGCAGAACAGAAAAGGCATATAGAAAAAAGTATTGTGCACAGAATTGAATTGTGGTATTGGATTGGTCTTATTTTTATTTTTTTAAATAAGAAAAAAAGTTAAAACTTGACTAACTAGAGGAATTTTGATTTTTCATCACAAAAGAATAAATTTAAATTTTTTTTTTTTAAAAAAAAAAGTTAAATTAAGTATATATTAGAATTTTAAAATTTATTAAAGTGTAAAATTTAGAGGAAAAAAAAGAAAAAAATGCCACCAAAAAAGGCACCAGCAGCTAGTAAAAAAGCTGAACAAAAAAAGAAAGAAAAAATCATTGAGGTTAGTATGCATGCAGATTACAGTTCTTAAAAAAAAAAAATAAAAATTGTATAAAAATAATTTTATAATAATTAAAACTAAAAAAAAAAAAAAATGTTTTCATCATTTAGGATAAAACATTTGGTTTAAAAAATAAAAAGGGTGCTAAACAACAAAAATTCATTTCACAAATTGAAAAGCAAGTTAAAAGTGGTGGTCAACATCCACAAAAAGATAAAAAAGATGAAAAAGAGAAAAAATTAAAAGAACAAAAGGAATTGGCTATGCTATTTAAACCAGTTCAAGTACAGAAAGTTGAAAAGGGTACAGATCCAAAATCAGTTGTATGCGCATTCTTTAAACAAGGTCAATGTGGTAAAGGTGAAAAATGTAAATTTTCACATGATTTATCAGTTGAAAATAAAGTTGAAAAACGTTCAATATACGTTGATATGCGTGAAGTTGAAGATGATATGGAAAATTGGGATGATGAAAAATTGAAAGAGGTTGTTAATCAAAAGCATGGTAAAGAGAAACGAATGCCAACAACAGATATTGTAAGTATATACCTTCATCGATAATTTAAAAATATTGAAAGTTCGTTTTAATTTTTATGTGTGATTTTTGTAGATTTGCAAATATTTTATAGAAGCTGTAGAAAAATCAAAATATGGTTGGTTCTGGGAATGTCCAAATGGTGATAAATGCATTTATAGGCATGCATTACCTCAAGGTTATGTCCTTAAAAAAGATAAAAAGAAGGAAGATAAAAAAGAGGAAATATCACTGGTTGATTTAATTGAACGAGAAAGAGCTGCTTTAGGACCGAGTCAAGTATGAATTACATTCATCACATATAACTAAAAAAGACAATTTAACAAATTGATCATAATTGCATGTTTTTGTTTCAGACTAAAGTCACTTTAGAAACATTTTTAGCATGGAAAAAACGTAAAATTCAAGAGAAAAAAGATAAAGCATTGGCTGAAGAAGAAAAGAAACGAACTGATTATAAACAAGGCAAACAATTTGGTTTATCGGGTAGAGAAATGTTTAGCTTTAATCCAGATTTGGTTGATGATGGCCCAATGGAAGATGGTGATACAGCATTTGATTCGTATACACGATCTGAAGATGGTGATAATGATATCGAATTTAAAGAATTAGACTTAGCTGAATTATCATTAGCTGCACAAGAGGTACCTAAATCAAAGAAGACAAAAAAAAAAAAAAAACAAACATTTGAAAAATAGAAAAATCTCAAATTCCATTTAAATATTTCAGGTTGATAATACTGGTACAATAGCTGCCAATGATCGAATTCAACAATTAAAAGATGATGCTGTTGCTGCTGCCATTGCAGCTGCTGACGCAAAATGGTCTGAGAATGACGATGAAAATGAGACAATAGAAAATAATAATACTGCTACAGATGATGCTGCACCAATTAATGAAAATTTGTTCCTTGATGATGAATGTTTAGAGGGATTAGATGATGAATTAAAAGAAATCGGAATAAATGATAAATAAAATTAATTACATGAACAAATTATATTATACCCTCCATAGAGAATTTGTTCAAAGTGAAAACGAAAATTAAGCATTAATTATGAAAAAAAAAAAAAAAAAAATTTGCTTTAAAAATACTTGTTCTTTCACATACACAAGGAAAAAAATAAATGAATTTTTAAATTAAAAAAAAAAAAATATTAAGATCAATGAAAATCATTTATTTTTTATTTATTATTTTTTTAGCTACCAAAAATTTTTATTTAAAGTTCCAGCTGGTTTATTAATTTTACCATCTTGTATAACTTTTTGTAAAAAAATTTCTAAACGTGATTTTGGGCCACCTTCGTCAACCTGGAAAAAAAAATTGTAGAACAAAAAAACGTTATAGAAATTCTTTAAAAAAAACAAATGTGCTCGCAGAAATGATTTATATTAGACTTACCTTTGATAATTTTGGAAAGTATTCATTTTGTATTGCTAGTAAAATTTTAAAAAATTGATTTCCATATAAATTCCACATATCACAACCAGCCATTTGTAAAAATTCATATATAAGTGTTGCACAAATATCTGGTAATGGTTCAGAATTTAATAAATTACATAACCATTTCCAACCATTCTCTAATCCATAAGGATGCATTAAACGAGAATCATTTAATCTTGATTCAGTTATCATTACAGCAGCATAAAGTCTCATATAACCAGCTTGTCTTTTTAAGTACATATCTTGCTTTTCAAGAATTCCATCAGCTAATCTATATCCTAATGATCTATAAAAAAATAAAATAAAGCAATTGGTTTTTTTTTTTCAATTCTTATAATAAAACAATGATATTTACTTAAAATAATCTTCATTTGATTGTCCTTTATATTGTGGCAAGTAATATGGTACTAAATATGGACATTCTTTAAATGTATAAGCTAAAAATAATAGGCCAAAATCTGGTATATTTTTCCATATTGAGACAATTATAGATGCTATAGGAAATGCTGCTTGAGCATTACTTGATACTAATGAATCACCTTGACCCTGAAAAAAAAAAAATTAAAATCTTGAGTTTAGGAACACAGAAAAAATTTCAAATTTCTTTTGTTTACTTACAACAAATTTTTTTGCTAATAATAGAAGGCAATAATCTCTACCTAATGGATGATCTGATGTACTAATCATACCACCATCAGTTGTCTTTAATGGATTACCAGTTATAAAACTAAAAATTTTATCGAATTTATCCTTTAAAAGAAAAATTAAATGGAAATTATTTTTAGATTAAAAAAAAAAAAAAAAAACATAAATTTTAATGCAATTTACCTGCAGATGTTGTGGACTAACTCCCGATATCGCATTTACTGGCGTATTTATTGCTTTTTGACAAGCAAAACGATATTTTTTCATGGTATCATCAGCCTGTAAAGGTTTAACAGCTTCAACTTTTGATGTGTAGAATAACATAATGTTGTTGTAAAATGTTAATCGTTCTGAGCTGACAAGTACTGATAAACCATTTGTTTCATTTGGTTTTGAGGATGAATCCATTTGTTGTTGCTGTTGTTGTTGTTGTTCTAATGGCTGTGATTGCTGTTGTACAACTTGTGATTGATTAATCGTTTCAACAGATACATTTGGTGCTGGTGCAGTTCCTCCCCCATTTATTATATTATTCTCTTGTTGTTGTGTTAAATCATTTTTAACTTTTTGCAATTCATTACGTAAATTCTTTTCAAAATTTTCAATATTATGCAATAAATTTAATTCTAATTTATGAATTTCAATACATAAATTTTTTGCTGTATTCACTTCATTTGGACCGATTATTTCATTTTTAACTTTTTGTTTTAATGTATCAAATATCATAATTAAACTTTTTAATGTTTTATTGTATTCATCACAATTTGGTAATGCCATCATGCTAGCTGATTTTAATAATTGAGCTATACGTTCATAATATGATTTAAAACGTTTCTGATATTCAACAATACCATCAATTGCAATTCGTCTTAATTGATTTTCAGTTTTTTTACGTGATTCATTTAAATCACGATTACGTTTCTCTAATTCTTGTTGGGTTTTATATTCAATTTCATTTAATAATTGCTTTTCATATTCAATTTTATTTTCTAACCATTTTTTATGATCTTCATGAGATTTCTCATAAATTTTCTTTAATTTATTATCCTCTTCTTTAATAATTTTCTCAATGAATTCTTGTTCTTTTTGTTTAACTTCATTTAATCTTTGTTTTTCTAATGTTTTATAAATGATTGTATCATTTACAATTTTATAATCAAGAACCTAAAATAAAATGCTCATTAAAAAAAAAATTGTTTTCTTTGTTAGTCTTAAGTATGGCTATCTTCAAGAACGCATCACATGTCTATTTGATGTGCGATACTTAGCGTATTATGATCTTAAGCTGATGAATATCACATCAAATAAGCAATGGTGCATTTTTGAAGATAGGGCATTTCTAAATGATACCTCAACTTTTCTTGTAACATTCGATTTTGGTGTTGAATTCATATTTAATGTATTTTCTTTTTTTATATTTTCCTTGGCTTTTGATGTTTTATTACAATAATCATTTTCTATGCTAATTTTTAAATTATTTTTTTCTTCTAGATACGCTTTAGTATTTTCATTTAGTATTTTTTCTTGTTGATTATTACCTAAAGTACAATCAGTAACATATGGTCCAATTTTGGATGCATGCCGTAATGCTGATATTTTTAATTCTGATATATTATCAGATAGTAAATCTTTTTCATGCCATTGCAACTAAACAAATTCAAATTAAAAATTAAAAATTTTTATTAAAATTACTGAAGGGAAAGAAATATTTACATAATTCGCTAATTTTGATTTTTTTTTTTTTTTTTTTTTTTTTTGCCAAATTCAATTCAATTGGGTACAATCCAGAATTTATAAAACGGCTAATTACGTACCTGTCTATTTTGTGTATTATTTAAATCATTCAAATTTATTTCCTTATTTGGTGATGTACTCATTTTTGTTTTCGTTTTTTGTTTAAATTTACAAACAAAAATTATTATTTTTCTATTTAATTAAATAAAAATACAGCATTTTTCTATTATTTACTATTTCTCTAATCACTAATCGTTGTTATAATATGTAAATTTTCGGTAAATTCAATTCAATATTCTTCTTCTTCTTCTTTTTCAAATGTCAAACTATTATTGATCAAACACGAACAGTGATCGGTCAAACCATATCGAACATTCAACTTCTCTACACAAGACATAATTCTCCAATTTTCTACCCTTTCTCCAATAATTTTCTACAAAATAAAGTAGACCTGTAGGCCTAGGTCCCCATTGAAAATGTGTACCAGGGAATAACCAGGATGAGAGATTCTATTTATATATCTTGAACTTGAATTCTGATGCAGTGTGCAGCAGATGTTTGATATGAATTGAATTTGTTTTTTTAAAGAAGAAATTTAAATAAGAGAAATACTAAAATAAGATGAAATCTTTCTTCCTTGATATGTCCAGTCCCAGTAAATACACGGAAAAAATTTTCTTGTTTTTCTTTTACGGTTGCTAATTGATTGTCAGCTTAAATAGGCAAACTAAGGAATTAACGCCTTGAATTTGAATTTAAAAAAAAACACATTGAATACACACATTTTTTTAAAGCTTAAATGCAAAATATAAATAATTTTTATTTTCATATATTAGCAATAAAAAAAAATAATAATAGAATATGATAAAGCCTAAAATTTTTCTTTTGCTTATAAATTATAATATTTATAATTATTTTAAAGCTCAATAATATACAAAATCGATTTTTTTGTAATTGTAGTCCATATAATAATCTTTTTTAAAATTTCGTCTTATTTCATTTTTTTAAATTCTTATGTCTAAATTCACAAATATTTTGATTTTTTCTAATGCTCTTGAACTTATTGTATGCTCTCAATTTTTTATTCATTACAATCTCTTTGCTCATTTTTTGTATTTTCTGTAATGCATTTCACTTGATCATTATTATCATCATATTTTTGCTTTTCAATATCACCATCATTTTCTTTTGCTTCTTTACATTGTGTTATTATTATTTCATCAGTATTATTATCTTGTTGTATTGCTAATGGATCTTCATCACCGATTATTATCTCTTCTGGATCTGGTGCACGTGGTAAAAATTCATCATTTGGATATAATTTTTTAAATATATTATATGCATTATCTATAGATTTATCATAATCATATTCATAAAATGGTCCACATGTTGTATAACAATTTATCAATGTTTTCAATTTATATTCACAATTTTTACATTTTTTTATTACAAAATATGCTGAATATAAAATTTTTGGTGTTTGTTTATCATCATTATCATCATTCTCTTTAAATATTTGTGTAACATATGGTTTTAAATCATTTTCAGGTGAATCTGTTATTGATTTTGTAATGATATGTATAAGATCTATGAAGAAAAAAAAAAAAAAAATTGTCAAATTCAAAATTGAAATTTAGATTTTCAAAAATTTCTTTAAATACTCACATAATCCTTTTGGACATGTACCAGAATAATGTGATAGCTGAATAATAAATGCACCATCTAGATTTTTATCATCATGCCCAGATAATCGCATTATATTAACACCACCACCACCAGAATTTAATTCAGCATCACCAATTGGTGTTGCAGTTATGAATACAGCTCTAGCTAATTCACCACAATTTTCAATTTCTTTTTCTTGACATTCTTTTTTCTCTGATGTGATTATACCTTTTGGAATGTTATTACTACCGATTATCAAATTTCCAATTTTTATATTTTGTCCATTACATTTAATCGTAGTAATTTTATTTTCATTTAATTCATCACTTGAATCAATTTGTATTCCATCAATTGAACGTTTTAAACAATATATCCCTCCGAATACAGCACATAAACGACAAAAATCTTGTGGTATTTCACCACAACCATACATTGGAAATAGAAATGGTGTATTACCATAGCGTCCTAGACTATTTAGAAATTTTTTCGTTTTCTCAATGCCATCAATTAATGATGTTTTCTCATTGCACATACTAATCGAATATAAAACACAATGAATTATTTTATCAGTTAATTTTTGACCTTTTAAATACTCCAAAAATGTTTTGTTCTCATATTCATGAAAATTATCATTCGATTGCTGTTGTTCAGTTGCACCAACCTCAGTGTTATTCTTTGTTTGCTCTTCAATCTTCTCATCATCTGTTTTACTACAATAATTCATGCAGCTAGTTAACAATTTCATCAATAAACGTTTTTCAATGATACTTAAATCATTCGAATTGAATACATCATTACGTGAACATGGTACATTTTTAATTTCATCATTATAAATTGTTATTATTCGATCGATAGCACGAAATTCAGCATAACGACAAATATTTGAGCTTATCAACAATTTAACTAGCTTCCCATTACCATATAAAATTTTTGGTATTAAATCAATATTAAATTTACGAAAATCTTTCAAAATTTTCTCTTTAGTTATATTTTGATCAATGTTAGTATTGGATTCATTTTGTGAAGCATCAGTAACATTATCATTAGATGACGGTAATTGTATAGAACTTAAATTTTCATCTATATACCATTTTTGTGTTGCATTCGTAATATCACAAAAATTCTCTGATATTTTGAGATCATCATCATCATTTAAATTTTCTGCTTTACTATTGTTGGCTTTATTTAGAAAATTTTGAAATGCATCTAAATTAAATGATGCCCATATACCACCATAAAATTCATTTGGATCTAAATGTAATACTGTTTTACCAATTCGGCTAGCAGCAGCTGCTACAATTGATTCTGAGAAACCTGAAAAAAGGAAAGGGTTTATTTGCATTTAATTTTATTTATTGATTTTAAGAATTCTGGCTTATATCCTCTGGAGATTTATTTAAGCACACGAACTTTTTTTTGATTTTTTTTCTTCGTCTTGTCATACACGTCCTGACCCACATATTACAGTTGGCTCATAAATCATTCAATAAATCCCAATGCATATTGCACAAATACAATTTGTTTTTTTTTTAATTAAAAATCAATAAAATCACACTCAAAAAAACAAAATGCACAATTATGTTGAATATTTTCAAAATTTTGGATTTTCTTCTTTTTTTTTTCTTTACATACCTGTTCCAACTACAACTAAATCAAATTCATTTGGTAATTCTTCATCCATTACTTTTGCTTTTTAAAATTTTCTTTTAAAATTTTTAAATTAATAAAAACCAAAATACAGAAAAAATCTGTATAATATTTAAGTACAATGTCCTCTTCAACTCCAGTCTAGTTAATTAGTACAATACAGTACTAAAGTAAATGTCACAGAATATCAATGAAAAATCAACTGTCAATTAGAAAGCTGCTGTTACCTCTTCTATTACAGTACTAAAGTAAATGTCACAGAATAAAAAAAAGCTTTAAAAAATACAAGAATTCTTGACGTTCGTTATTTATCGATCAGTTTAATTTTTTCATTTTACGTAGCTTAAAGTACCGTAAGCATCATATCGTAAATTTTAATTTTTTAATTACTAAACTGTAATTTTAAAAAAGTGCTTTAATTTAATTATTTACATTTACGTTTTTATTTCGGTTTACTTATATATATAATTACGTTATTTAAGTTAATCCTTTAGAAATGTGAATTTATAATGTGAAGCTAAAGTGAAAAAAAAATATTCAATTTTGGCGGTATTTTATTTAGCGTTTTTTTTTTATATGTTAATTCGTGTACGTGGGTCGTGGTTCGTGGATAAATATGTACAATGTACATATACATATAATTTGACGTCGGTCGGTACTCGGTACTCGGTAAAAAAAAAGGATTCATTTTTTCATACATACTTTATAATTCAATTTTTATTTATTACCAATTATTCCAACATCTAATGAAGGTAAGTAATTTCAAAAATATATTTTTAAAATATTTATTTTGTTATATATAGTATATACATTATATACTCACGCAATCATAATTTCAATTTCAGTGAATCAAAGTGAAGTGTTTTTTGTGAAGTGTTTGTGTGAAGTGTTGTGTTCGCGCAATTTTAATTTGCGCGGCTCATTTAGATGTACCTACAAGGATTAAATTGGAAAGTGAACCAGTCGGAATATTGCAACATTTTCAATGAATGGTAAGTTACATACACATACATATATTTTACTTTTCGGTTACTTTTATTGTTATTTCTTATTTCACTATACAATTAAATTTGATAATAATATGAAAAAAAATTACTCAAGTGCAAAAATAAATAAACACATACATACTAAAAAAAAAAAAAAAAAAATACACATTACATCATAATACATTTAACAATTAAATATTTAAAATAAAATAATTTATACAAATTTTTAAAAGGCAGTTATACAACAAAATACATTTTTTTTTTTTTTTTTTAAATTGAAATTTAATAATATTCTACTGGACTATAGCTCTTCCGGCGTAACCTTTACATCCTCCTGTAAAATGATCAATTGTTGTTTTATGTTCCGTTTGTAGCCTCAAAGCCAGAGAACATGTCTACAAAATATATTTAAAAAAATTTGAATATTTAAGTATACGTATAAAACTTAAGTGAATTTTAAATGCTGTAAATATTATATATAGGTATACTTACAAAAGCTATAGTAATGGCAAGAATTAATCCAAGTAATCCAGATACTACCAGAAAATTTTTACATGTATCACTTTCAATTTTATATTCATTTAATTCATCTGGCATTATAACTGTATATTCAATATTTTCTTTAAATTTCGTATAATCAGTTGCATTTTGTTGATTAAAATAAGTTGATGCAGTTCTTCGTTTTCTACCATGTCCTGATGGTTCAAATAAATCCATACAAAAATCTGGTTGACAATCGGCTGGATCCATACATGCTTTAATTTGTGAATGAATCCAAAGTGTTGCTCTTTCTTTCATTGAACTAAGTAGAAATGCTTCGAAATCAAGAAAAACTTCATTTGGACGATCTCGATATTTAGCTGGCTGATGTGGTATAATAGTAGCAAAATCACGATTACGACAACCATCACGAACAAGTGATACTGATCCAGTAGCATGAGGATCTTCTGGATCTGGTGATACTGTTACCTCCATTAATTTAACATATTTCCATACACTTTGTGTACTAATTCTTGCTCGTAATTGTAATTTAGTACCAATTGGTACTGCTTGATCAACTGGTAATTCACTGTTATTATTGTTATTATTCCCACTCAATAAATTCGTATTCGGTGGATCTTTTGTATTTAATGGTGAATTTGTTCCACCAATACGTGCTATTGGTGGAGCTTCTTTATATAAAGCAACTTCATATTCTAAACGACCTGGAGTTTCTTCTACTACACCAGATACTCTTGCTCCATGTGGACTAAAAAAAATGTTTTTGTTGTTTTTACTTTATGTAAATTTTCTATTTCAAATTTTTACTCATTTTAAAACTTACAAACTCCCAGCAAAACCAGCTGCTTTATTTTCTATTACAGTTGGTTCAGGTGGTTTACACATTATTATTAATTCTTGATCAGATTGCATAACAACACCAGGAAATTGTGGAAACCATATTCTAACATGAACAAAACCCTGTATAAAAAATCATATAAAAAAAAAATAAAATCATTTTGATAATAAAAAAAAGGAAAAAAGTACACTATTCTTATTAAAGTAAAGTATTTGTTTCGATAGTATGTATACTTATCATTATTATTATCCAAAGAAGCACTTACATTTCTTTTGAGTACACCACATCTTGAAAAATCGTTTATTTTTAAATTATAACTAAGCTCTGATGGATCATTAATATCTTGTTTAATCATGCAATGACGATCTATTTCTGGATTAATCATACGATCATCAGCAAAAAGTGGTGAACCTTTGAAACCAGCTGGCCTCTTTAATCGTGCCGTGATCATATCACCTACATTTGATCCTTGTGATGAAAATGAGCATTGAATGTCACCAACTGATATATGTATGTATATATGTACATTCATAGTTAATTTGTTAAATAATTATTCCAGAAGATAATTTAACATGCATATTACATATGTAAATATATGTAATGCAAAGATTGACATACACACATGAATTTTATGTATTATGATTACATCAAAATATTCAGGAAGATATAAAAAAAAGAAAATGAAAACAAAATGATAATTAATAAAAATTAAAAAAGTACTGAATATTGTAAATTACAGTTAATTTTTTAAAATGTTCAGATTTTCATAAAAATTGTACAAATATTGTACAATGTGTCTGTATATGTATATAATTAGTTATACGTGTTATAGGTGTACTTACCGTCATAATCTTGTGCTTTACTGTCACTGATGATCATCTGAAACGTAAGAAAACGAAATAAATAATAATTTTGTTTTATTTTTTTCTTTAAATAAGTATGTCAACATAGAAAAAAAAATTGTACACATATGCACATGTACTACATACATATGTATGTGTGTGTATATTTATTGCCTATGTCAGTATGATAATTTCTATAATTACTTCTGAAAAACTTATTGTATAGGTATATGAACTATATCATACAATCTAAATGTTTAATATGGCAATTTTCATTTTTCATGAATAAAAAATTGCATGTAAATATGTACTACATAAGTAGATCCCAGAATATTTATACTCTTAATTTTAAAAATTGTATATTTAAAACTTGTAAGTATGTATTACTTAATACATATACCTATGTATTATATATAAGAACGACATACACATGTACTGAGTACTCCCATAATACCTTAAGACCCTTAAGTGCATAATATTAGTAAACAGATATTATACTCACTAGAACTAGTCAGGTCAGGAGTCAGCTTAGTTGTCTTTTGCATTCAGGGGGAGACGGACGGAGAGCGCATGGGGAAAAAAAAATATTGTGAAATTATTTTGTACCCCAAAATTCAAACTAGTCCTAGGCCTTAGCTTGCATATAATTAAATGGATAGAACATTTTGAAAAAAATATGCTTATACTGGTTTTGTATACAGTGGGTGTTTTTTGTATTTCTTTTGAATATTTTGCATAATATATTCAAATCAAAAAAAAAAAAAAATCAACTCTATAGAATATGAAATTAAATAAAAAATTTTTTATATTAAAAAATTATAGATAAACTTTCAAAAATATTTTTATATATAGAAAAATTGTCTGCTCATATTTATATTTCTAATTTTAATTTCTTTTTTCTATTTTTATTTCAGCAACGGGCTTTTACAAGGTAAGTGAATTATTTGATTTTTTTAAATTTTGTTATTTATGCAAAATAGCATGCTGAAAAAATTGATATTGTTATAATACACAAATAATACATAGGTACCTATAATGTAATGAAATGACTGAACTTATTGAAATAAAATTTAATACAGTATGCATACACTACTCATATATGTACTATTATTATTGTCAATTGTGTTAAATTGCGTGTAATCACAATTTGTTAGGTGACATGTGTTCTATATTGAATAAATTAGGTGATGTTAGGTGTGACGATGAGTAGTGAGAAATGGTACCTACTATTCATTGCATTATTTTAATTTTTTCCCCATAATTATGTTAATAAGACAATTTGAACAAGTTATTTGAATGCAATAATTTTTTATCTTTTTTTTTTATAAATTTATTTTAATTGAATTTTATTTTAAATCAATGAATGAATACACTATATATACTCATACACCATTATTATTGTGTTAAATATATATTCAATAATTTTATATTGATAACAAGAAAATCACTTGAAAATTTTTCTAGATCATTATAAAATTAATCATGAATATCCCTTTAATTGAATATTTTTTTTTTTTTTTTTTAAATTATGTACATGTGCTTTATGTAGACATACTTATAATGTCATATAATAAAAGAAAATTTCAATGAAAAGATCTGTAATCCGTTACATTTTCCATTAATCTTCAATAACATTCATATAATTATTATTATTATGTATTACATAATGTATACACACAACACAACATATGTACCTATACGTACTAAATAATATATTTAAAAATGTGTCAACTTATCAATGTATTTCATAATATACATTTTTATCTGTACTTCATCACAATTCCTCATATACAAATCGTTTCACGTACGTATACATACTTAAAATTTTTAAATTTTCAAATGATAATAATTGATTATAATGCTTTGAAATGAATTTTCATGATATCAAATTTTTCTATTATCATGTTGTGAATTGTGATTAAAATTTCAATATACGTTCATTAAAAAAAAAAATTAAATAAAATCATTTTACAGGTGGTTACAATATTATTCCTTTTTGTCGTTATTTAGATATTTTTTGCTTTTGTTTATTATTGATATTACAATAAATGTTTTTTTTTTTTAAAGGAAAGCAAATGTTTAATAAAAGAAAATGTTGATATTTCATGCTCATTTATGCATTTTATTTTATTATTGTTGTTATTTTGCTTTTTGTTTATTTTATTTTTTCATGATATTACACGATGCACACGTATATTATATGTACATATGTATGTACATTGTATACATGTGCATTCGATGAAAATATATAATATAAACGGTTTTATTGTATACGTACATACATATGTATGTGTATGCACTTAACTTTAAAGAATTAACAACATAATTGTATTGTCAGTCATCGCACTGTTTACATTTAAAAAAAACGGAACATGACTCTTAAAGAACAACAATAATGTTTTTTTTTTTAGAATATAATACTTTTACTGTATACGTAATATTGTATATATATAAGTATGTTCTTTTATACATTATATGCATTATTATTTATAACAAATATATAGCGTTATAAAGTGGACACATGTAGCACATATTCAAAAGTAATGAAAAAGATTTAAAATGATGTCAGTTTTTTATTTTTATTTTTTTTTTTTTAAATTTCTTTATTATATTGTAATTGTCTTTTCTTTTTGAATTTTCTTTTCTACAGACATAATTTTACCATCAGCAGATACTTCCTTTATATATTGTATTTTGCTAAACATCACAATTCTTAAAAAAAAAAAAAAAAAATTGAAATTCGATTGATTCAGTTACATACAAATATGTTTCATATTCGTACCTTATACTCTATCCACTAATATTATGCACTTAAGATCTTATGGTGATTACTTGGAAGTGGTACCATTTTACATCACTATTTATTGATATTCAAAAAAATCATCTGATATATAATAAAATCTTTGTGGATTGTGGTAATACTGCCCGTGAACCAAACTTAATTAGAAATCATGAGAGAAGAAAAAAGATATTTGTACTCCCATAAGACCTTAAGTGTATAATACTTATATATTAGTGGACAGAGTATAGTTTACTTTCAAGTATATTGAATGTTAAAAATGTACGTATAGTTATTGTAAATTTACATGTTAACGAGGTTTAAATGTATCTTCTTTGCTTTCGTTTTGTTATTTTATATCATCGTTTTTTTTGTTTTTTGTTCTATTCTATTCATGAGATTTTTTATTTCATGATTGTTAAAGAAAAATGTAATTTTTGATGTCGGTTTAAGTATGTACATAAATATAAGAAAGAATGTTGCTAATATTCTTTATAAAAAAAAAAAAAAAATGGAAAAAAAGAAAAACAAATATTTCTTAATGACCATAAAATGCCCGTCATTTATGTATTTTCATTCACATTTTATTTTGCATGTAACCTGCACATACATACATATGTACATATTCATGTGTGTATCTATGTTATCTATACATACCTATATATACTTAATATGCTCTGTGTACATACATATAATAGGAACAGCAATTGTATCTGATGTACAATATCAAAATGATAAACAGAAATATGTACAATATGTTAATAATTATTATAAAATCTGATCTGATTCTTGAACTCATCATGTATCCGTTACAATATTACAATAGAACAATATCTGATATATTTTTTGCTTCCTAGATATGTATGTGCGTATGTATAAGCACAGGGTGCAGGTAAAAGTATATGTACTATATGACATAACACATAATAAAATGAATATTACATAATAAAATCACATATTAAATAAATATAATAGTCTGATAATAGTCATTTATTTAACAGTTAAGATATTAAAAAAAAAAATTTTTTTTATGCTATTATTTTATTTTATTTTATTTTTTGTAATACTGAACAAAGTACTGAAAAAAGTTTTGCATTAAATAAATTATTTAAAAAAATATTTATAATTGCTTTCAAATTATAATTATAATCAGTTGTACATATACATACGATTTTAAACTCTGTCTATTAATGATTTTCAATGCATTCCTTATGGAAACTTTTTTTTGTAATGGCACTATTGGGGAGGGAAGCATAAGAATGTCTCGCAATTCTATCAATTTTTTCTGTACGTCACCTATAAATGTAAAATTCAATAAACAAGCATTAGGTATGCCATTTATAGCATCCGCAGTATTATCACAATCCTTAAAGCTTTTATTATATATCAGATGAATTTTTTGAATATCAATACAAATAGCGATGTAAAATGGTACCACTGTAAGTAATCTCCATAAAACCTGAAGTGCATAATATTATTAGACAGAGTATAATTTTAATATTGCACTTTATAAGTATACAATTTACCTGGAATGATTGAATTTATCTTATAACATTGTATAGATATTAAAATCTAAATATTGAATTTATTGATTATATTTTTCTCTACTTAGTTTTTTTTTAATCGTAAGTACTTTATCTACATGATATCTATTCTGTCCGTTAAAGAATACTTTTTTTTTGTTCAATTCAAATTAAGATAAAATATAAATTCATATAAGTTAATATAAGTAAATGTGTAGATACTATGTATGTATAGGTATGTACATAATATTTTGTTTATATAATGCACTCATCTACATATATACATTACATGCGCATATACATACATATGTGGATATTTAAAATTATAGCAAAAATAAATAACGGTGATCAAGTGATGTGCATCCATCCAATTGAAAATTTAATTTTGAATGTTTTATTCTTGCACCAGATTGTTATATATAGTATGTATTTTTTCTTTTTAACGTATAACCTATAGCTCAGGCACATATTACCTGCATATTTGATATTACAATTGCAGTAAATGCACACATTATGAAAATAAAAAAGCGGAAAAATATATCCGCAAATTGTATAACATGAATGCTCTTAACGTCTAGAAAAATTGCAACTGTTTTATAAATTATGTTTTGTATGCATGAATTTTATTATTAAATGGAAAAAAAAAAGCCGTAAACGTAGAGTGTGAATTGTTCTGCTTTGTTTTTTAATTAAAAAATTACTTAATTTTAAATTTTGTGATTTCATTTATTAAAAACTTTTAATTATGATGTTTTTCGAAAATCAAATTTACCAACTTTTGCTTTATATTGAACAAAACGGGTATAGATTAAGTTAGATAGGCGTTCTTGCTCGCTCCCTAAAAGCAGAGCTACACATAAATCACCTTGCCACTTAATGATGACCTTGCAAAACTTGTCTAGGCAGAATGGGGTTCGAATTCGTATATAAATATATTTAAAAATTCAAGGCATGATATAAGTTAAATATCATATCTAGGTACGCGTACGCACATAAATTATTTTATTTCTATATTCTGTCCACTAATATTATGCACTTAAGGTCTTATGAAGATTACTTGGAAGTGGTCCATTTTACATCACTATGTATTGATATTCAAAAAATTCATCTGATATAAGATAAAAGCTTTGTGGATTGTGGTAATACTGCTCGTGAAACAGTTTAATTAGAAATTATGACAGAGGAAAAAAGACGCATGTACTCCCATAAGACCTTAAGACCCTTAAGTGTATAATATTAGTGGAAAGGGTATAGTATAGGATATGGTAGGATACAAGGGTGCGAATTATATGAAAAAAACAATAACCGGTAGTTCTTCTATTTCGTTACTATAAATGATTAAAATAAAAAGACAATTTAGGTATTTTGTTGTCTCGTAATTTCACATAAATATCATGAATTATCAATACATCAAATTAAAATGATTATACGGTAATTATAGCCGAGTTTTACTATGTACATGAAAGCGTTTTCATTAGATAAAACATAAAAATTAATTTTATTTGTTTGATATTTAAAAAAAAAATTTTTTTCGTTTTTTTTTTTTCAAATTCAAAAAACCATAACTGCTTATTGCATTTATCAAAATGATACGATTATAGACAATATATTTTGTATTTAATGAAAATTAAGTATATATTAGATAAATATATCTAACTTAGAAATAATACATATGTATGTGATTGACCGTTGAATGTGAATAAATAAATAAATAAATACCTATTGAGCCACTATATGGTGTTATATGTACATGATCTTATGATGTATATTATAAATACATATGTATATGTTAAATTCCCATGTATATAGATAATACATGGTTTGTGTATATTTTTATAATCATTCTGTTAATTCATATAAAATAAAAAATCATTCAACTTTGTACCTATATTGTTATTGTTCAACAACTGTATTTTTGTTTTTGTTAAGACATACAGATAATAAGGAAAACTGCATCTGTATATTTTACAATATTATCTAGATAGGTAGCATCATCAAATCATATAGAATCTTTGACTGATAATAATTTAAAATTTTCCGTTTTTTTTTTTTAAATTTTTTTTAATACTCGTATGTTATATAATGAACTGTTTGTTTCATTAATCATTAAACATCAAAAAGAGACAATCAATTTTTTTTGTTATATGAACAATCTTAAATTTTATTAGTCAATTAAATAAATTATTGCAATTCGTGAGAATCTAACAATCAGCCAATAATAATAAAATATAATTTAAAAATTAGTAAAATAAATATGTACCTAATCTATAAAGAAAAAACAAAAAAAAACCATTTTAATCGCTTCACTCAGTACTTACTGTAAAATATAGATACATAAAATATGTTAGATAAGTCATGAATTCTTTAAAAAAAAAAAATGTACAAAGTTTACAATGAATACAAATGTTGACTTATTATAAAATGCATCAAATGTGTTTGTTGTTGATATCATAAGAATCAAAGTAATTAACTGAAAATTACAAAAATCATATTAATGAATTCTTACGATCGAACAATTTATTAAAAATAGTAATTTAAAACAAAAACAGCAAGGTACTCATCAATATTATACTCCATACGTTTATTCGATATAGTAAAGACCTTATGAAATGACATAAAGTAGTACCACTTTACGTTGCTGTTTATTGATATTAAAAAAATTCATCTTGTATTATATGATAACTTAGCAGATTGTGGTAACACTGATCGTGAGATGATCTTATTAGAAATTATGAGAAAAAAAAAAGACATGTGTATTTTCATAAGATTTTAACTTCATCGAATTAGTGTATGGAGTAAAGTTACATTTTGTCAGGTTTCTTGCTTAAATCTTTCGTTTTAGGGGTATATGATATACACGTATAATGTGTATATAGCAAACTCAAAATTTTTACAGTATTTTTATGTAGTACTGACCAAAACAGTTCAAAATATAAAATTAATTTCAATAAATAATATTTAAAAAAATCATACGAAATTATAAAATAATTTTAAATTAAAAATACAAAATTTAGTTAATAAAAAAAATACAAATACAGAATAAATGACATGAATACAACTTTTGTTAGCAACTTAACATACAAATATGATAACTTTACAGATTGTGGTAAAACTACTTGTAAGATTATCTTATTAGAAATTATGAGAAAATAAAAAGGACACATATATACTCCCATAAGGTCTTAACTGCATCAAATTATTGTATGGAGTATAAAAGCATATTGAAATTGTGTCTGTTGGTCAAAAGAAAAGACATCACAAGAACGAAAAAAACAAAAAAACTTGACAATCATAATTTAAGAATTATAACAAAAATATATTTGATTTTTTCTTCTTTAAAATCGTTTCTGAAAGCAATTATTCATACATATGTAAAAACACCACAGGAATACAAATTTAAAATGTATAACATAAAAAACGGAAAAACTAAAAATCGTAAAATATGTGCATTGGTGTATAGAATAATGTCATACACGTAAATAAGTTTGTTTGTGTACATTTTCATAGTAATCAAATCATAATCAATGCCAGGAATAATTTTTATAATTTTATATTCGCTTTCTTTTCCTTCTAATTTCTTCTATTTTATATAGTTACTGAAGTTTATACAGTAAATATTCTGCTTGTAAAACTATAAATATTCTGTCTGTTTTTCTTCCTTCTAATTTTCTTTAATTTTCTCATTATTTTCCCTTTAAAAAAAAAAATATATTTAAAAAATACCAAATTTTTTTTAGTTTATAAATAATTTTGAGATGTGACCTAAATAAGTACGTACGTAAGATATATATACATATGAAGTCATTTAAATCATATTAAATCGATTTAAATATTCAAACAATACAAACTAAAAACTATTTGAATAATAAATAATTTTTACATATGTATATGTACTATGTATTATATACATTGTACATAGAGTGTGTGCGGAATGTGGATAAATTGGGCTAAATTCAGCTAAATGTCTAAATTTGTAAATTGTTAGAAAATTCGGTAGAGTAGGTTTTAGCATACTCGGCGAGTAAAGCACAATTTAACAACACCGCACAACAAAGTATTGCTAAATTGCTATTGAAAGTAATTTAGCCACTTGGAATTTAGACAATATTTTCAATGATTTCGCACACATTCGTAATATATATAAAAGTACGAAAGAACAAGTGTAACGACATGTAAGTTAATTATAACAATAGGGCGATTAAGTTGAATAAAAATAAAATGATCACGTAAACTATATAGACAAATTGGTACAAAAATATAATTTGTAAACAAATTTGTTATGGCATAAAAATTATATAAGTTGAATTATATATATACACATACCACATATAGATAATTTTATAAATAATATAATCATAGCATATGTGTAACATACATGTACCATCAATTTTATGCTGTTATAGTTATAACCTATTAAGGTATAAGAATCATTCAAAAAATGTAAACATCATTTAAATTTGTATACCTTCATACAGTACAGAACAGAAGTAAATGTATGTAAAATAACTTAATGGTTCAATTTTTTTTCAGTTTTTTTTTTGTCCCATTTGTTTAGTTGTTCTAATTTGTTGGTAAGAGTTCCCATTGAATATTGTGTAGTGTGTGTATATAAAATTCCACAAAATAAAACGGAGTTTAGTGATGGTCCTAGAAGGAACATCAGCCAATTTGTCTTTTAATTACTGTTAGAAATGGACTAATAAAAATTTTTATTATTTACCATAATTTACCAATTTTCTTCTTTACCATATTTTCAGTTGTACGTATATCAATGAAAGAATAAATACTAATGTTGTACATTCAGTTTTGTTTCTCACTGTATATGTAGGTTCAATTTCAAAGATTTTGTGTCGATTAATGTTTTTTGTTTTTTTTCTTTAATTTTTCATTACACACTTATTTACAAAAAGAAAACAAAAAATCAAAAAAAAAAGGTAGATAATAATTATATGTTAACCAACCGAAAAATATGCAGTCCAATGCTTTTTATATATATGTACATATAAAAGTATAAATGTATGCATACCGTTTTTTGTTTTTTTAAATTTTCTTAAAATTTTTTTTTGTTATTACGTGCGAAAATGACAATAAATGAGCAAAAGAATTGTGTCATGATTTGATATAATATTTTTACAAGACCTTATTATGTCTAAGAATGGCGGTTATAATTCAAAAAATAAAAAATAAAAAAATAAAATTAGGTACAGACAAAATTTTTTTTTATTTTAGAGGAAAAAAAAAATCATAAATTACAATGTGGTTATAAAGTAGTATATTAATGCTTAATCTCACTCACACATACAAATAGTATAAACTTACCGTTATTATTATAAAAATTCCATAAACTGTTTTTTGTATGGTGGTGGTGATATATTTCCTTGTTTTGAATTTTGTTATTTTCATTTTTGTAAAATAATTTAATTTCAATGTTTTTTTTTGCTTGACAATTTTAATTTAATTTAAATTATTAAAATTGTTTATTTTATTTTTTTTTTTTATTGCAAAATCAACAAAAAACCTTTATTATTTTATTTAATTTAATTTATTTCAATTTCACCACAAAATGTATCTATTTTTTTATTTTTATTATTATTATTATGGGTAATTTTTGAAAAAATCACTTCTGTTAGTTTTAATGTATCTAACTAATGTTGTTGTTTAGTATTTTTCTCAAAATAATAATTTGTATTTTCAAAATAACTTATATACATACGTTATGTACATGTAACTATATTTTATATAAATTAAAATTAAATTGTTTTATCAAATTTTCGTATATTTATTTATATTTTTTGTTAAAATTCTTAATAATCTGTTAATAATTATTTTCTGTATTTAAATTTTTATATCCAAGTAATCTTATGAGTTTAAATGTGTGTAAATACCAAAAAATACAAAAGGTTCAAGATGAACGAAATCTAGATTTTTCCAAAAATCAGGATGTAAAAATTTCAAAGAATACACAATATATAGAAATTTCAAGATAAAGTAAAATTTTCAAGAACAAAAATAAATTATCTTGTTATGTAAAATTAATTGACCATGTTATATCCTAGGCCTGGCGCACAGTGAGAACAGCAACGACAACATCAAAAGTAAATTAAATGAAACGGCATCTTTATACTCTAACATAACACTTAAATGTGCTGTTGATTCTTCTTCTTGTAGTTCACATTGGACGTATTCTAACAGCAACAGTTGCTGTTTACGTTGCTGTTCTCACTGTGCGCTAGGCTATATTTTAATTAGAAAATATGTACATTCACATGAAAATCTTTTAAACATAAATCTAGACTAAAAATCACAAATAAAATAATTTTTTTCGTTAATTTATTTTATTTAAATTTCAGTTCAGATTTTATCCCGTCTAAAAATTTTGTCTTTCTTGGATTATATAAGTAGATACCGAAATTTCGTGATCAATCCACAATTTATATTTATTTTAGATAATTAAACATTTTAAAAAGTAAGTTGAACATCTTAAGAAACAGAAAATTAAATTTTTATATTTAAATCAGAATTTTTATTTTTATTTTTCATTAAATGAACAAAAGATACAATTATTTTCTTCAAAATATTTAAATCAAATGTAAAATAAACGTAAATTTAAAAAAAAAAACAGAAATAAATGTGATGCTAAACTTTTTTTTTTGTTGTTTTTTAAATTAAAACTTAAATGAAATTCACATACAATTTTTTTTACATTATATAATAATTAATTTGTATCTTATTAACACACCATATAAACAATATCTTTTTAGAAATTATAATTTTTTATTTTACATTAAAAAAAATTTTTTTTTATTATTTTCTTTTAAATTTTTTTTTACTAAACACAAAAAACAAACCCCAATGAATATCTTAATAAAACTTCTTAAAAAATCATAAACTGTATAAGAATACATAAATATAAACTGAACAGATCGGCAACTAGAAGTCGAATATCTTTCTTATAAAAGTTAAATAAATTTAATCATTCATTTATTCATTCTTTTATGGATGATACAATCAACATTCACCTGTAAATGTTTACATGTATGATGATGATATATACTCTATCAACTAATATTATGCATCTTAAGATCTTATTGGGTGTACATACATAAAAGTCTTAAAAGTCTATTACCACAATTCATAAAGCTTTTATTGAATTCAGATGAATTTTTTGAAAATGGTACCACTAGACCTGGAGTGCATTATATTAGTAGACAGAGTATATAAGTATAATTTTTTCATTTTATTTTTGAAGAAATGTTTACTCAGTGCTGCTATTCTACAATTTTTTTGAAAAGGGAATGTGTATTTTTCTGAAGCTGGTTTATATTTTAATGTCGAAAGAAGCATAATATATATAGAAAGTAATAACATAATTACCCTAAATGTTAAAGAAATATCTTCATAATATGTATATCTGTTGAAAAGATTTATTGAAATCATCAATAAAATATTTTAAAATTATCTGAATTTACAATTTGAAAATAGTAAAAAGCTACCATGGCAGTCAAAGTGGCAACACTATGTTTCTTGTCTACACATACGTACATATGTATAGAAAGAAGATACTTTTGTATGGTACATATGTACCTACATGTTCATAAATTACAAGTGTACATTACGTGTAATAAAAACAAAAAAATTACTGAACTATTTGTTCTTATATAGTGAATCTTTTGTAATTGCATAAACAGAATTAAGGTATATATAACTACTTATATGGACATTAATGTTGTATAGGTGCACATTGTATCATCACAATTCTTAATCGTACACTCTATTATTTCTAGATTTTGATGCACGAATCAAATGAAATAACATAAAATTTTCAAATAGAGACCCATATAACACACATTAAAGTGTTGTGTAATGTACATATGTATACATCATATAAATATGCATCAAAATTTTGTAATTACTTTATTTTTATTTTATTTATTTTTTTATTTTTTTTTTGTTTCTGCAAAAGAGTGAGATGAAGTTCGAAAGCCTCAACACTGCAGCTTAGTATTAGCTTATTGTATCCCTCACCCTTTGTAAATCTACATGAAGTTACTTATCCTTTTAGCTATAATAGAATAACATACTTCATGTAGTCAAGATTCGAAAGATTTTTCGGATATCTACCTTCGGTAGCTGTAATTACTTATACTTTCACAGATAAATAATTCATTATATCTTATTTAATGCATATTATATAATGCATGCCCATGCAGTAAATTTTCTCATGATTAGTTAATTTTGAAAAAAAGCTAATTAACGTATTCATTTCACTAAGTACGTTGACAATATACCTATGCAATTAAAATTGATAAAAAATAATATTCACTAGTAAGCATGTTATCAAAATTATTTAAAGGACATACCAGTACGTATATTCATATTCGTTTGAAAAGAAATGTATAAATTAGCATATTTAAAAAATAGATACTAAGGCATCAATTATAAGAGTCTATTGGTAATCGACTTTATGTAGAAATATAGAAATCTATAATTTTTCTATTTTATAGTCTTAAAAAATCGCTGATATTTTTGTGATAGACTTTAAAAAAAAAAAAACAAATGACAACAAAATTTTCGACAACACAAATAAAAAATTTTCATATGTATAAATTTAAGATATATTTGATTGTCTGTGATAATACCGTGACTTGTTTTCTTCTTTTTCTATGGCTGAAAAACACGTATCATGTCTTTCACGGTTCAAACCAAATCGAACCAGAGCCTCCTACAACAAGGAATTCCATTCAGATCGATCGCCAGCGACTCGTTCCCAATTATTTAACCTTTGTGACTTGTTTTGATAGACTTTTAAAAGTCGATTCTATTGTTTGTCCATAGATTCTCATAATTGACGCCTTTAAATCTTCAGTAAAAGTAAAATCATGACTAAAACCGACAAATCCTATGTACTTGAACGTAATTATAATGTATATGTATCTAACCAAATACAACAAACTTGTATTTTTTTATTGTCTAGTATCTGTACATTATATTCAGAAATCAGAATAATAAAAACAAAAGTATAGGTACACGTCATAAGTATACTCAAATTGTTCAAATTTAAATTCACATAAAAAGGAGTAAATATATGGGGTAAATGACTTTCTTTCTAAGCCCTAAATTAGAAATTTTTTTTAAAAATTAAATAAGGTATGCTACTTACAGAATTGGAGTAATTTCTTTAAAAGTAGCACAATTAGGTACTATTTATAAAATCTTCAAATCTTAAAAATACAAATACGTACATACATAAATAAATATTCGTTTTTACAGACTAACTATAGGTACTTTCGTAATTCACATATATTAACTAATTGTTTTTTAAATCATAAAAAGAAAAATAAAAAATCTGTTTTCCGGAACTAATATATTCTTTATTAAATAAATTTTATGTTCATATTCCATACATGTATAGGTACATATATAGGCAATTTGTCTACATAATCACGCTATATAAGAATCATTTAATTATTATGACTATAAATCACATACATATGTATGTACACATTTACAGGTATTAAATCTATAAGTACATAAATGTACATACATACAGAAAGGTCAAAAAACGATTATAACATACATACATATGTAGCAAGAATAATAGGTGCAAGACCCAAAGGTAAACCACATCTGAGATGGGAAGACAACGTACAAAAAGATGCTGCAAAAATTCCAAGAACGTTGAATTGGAGAACAGCAGCAGAGCAGCGCGACCAGTTCAAAGCTATGGTGATGGAGGCCAAGGCTCGATTTGAGCTGTAAAGCCATCAGAGAGATATACATATGTATATATGCGTGTACATGTATGTATATGTCCATTCATTGCATACACATATGTACGTGTATATATATGAATATGCTCTCGAATATTTTAATAAAGAAGGCATAATAAAAACAATTCGTAATAAAATATTGAGAACATTTTTTTTTTAATAAAAAATTTTAATATGTACAGTTAAATTATTTGCATTTATTTTTCTGGATTTTGAGCATGTGGTATGCAATCGTATACATACACATACGAATATACACACGTATGATATGTATCTGCATCCAGATCCAGAACCATAAAGTTCAAAAAGTAATTGTATACTCGTATATTTATTGTGTCATAGAAATAATAAAAACAAATCAGTACAAATTCGCAACTAATGACTGCACAATGCACATAGTACCTTATATCATATGACCATGACATGATTACATATGTACATATGTACATATGTAGATACCTACTCGTAGTATCATGAAAAAAAATATGCATAGATGCGTTCTTGTACTTACTAGATGAAATTAACACAGAATCATTAATGCAGTATTATTAGGAAATTTAAACTTTATAACGGTAGGTTCCTTCTGAAAAATTTTTTTAAATTACAACTGTTTTTATTATACTGTATATAGGTATATGATATATGTACCTAGGTATGTATAATATACATAAACTATGATAATTGTATAAATTTTCAGGAAACAGATACAATTACATGTAAATGTTAGTTGAACTGCGAAAAAAATTTAATTTAAAAAAAAATTTAAAAAATGTGATCAATATTAAATAACAAATAAATTAATATAAAAAATTTTTAATATTTTTTAAGTTTTCCCTCTGTTTAATCACTTCCTAGAGATGACGTAACATTGATTTGCAAAGTCTTTATGTACGTTTAAATGATATTTTTGGACCTCCTAAGGACCTTTTTCAAATCTTTAATAGGTATTTCGAATTAGGATTGATTATTTATGGACAATGAGCCTTATCAACGACCGTTTAGTAAGGAATTTGTCTTAGATTTTTATATGAGGGGAGAGGAGAGGCCAGGGACTGGAATAGTCTGTGGAGCCAATGATAACAATAATAATAATTAGTCCTTAGTAACGATTTAATAAGCGGTTATTGGTAAGGTTCAATAGTTCTAGAGTGGGGCATATGTACATATGTATGTATTTTTCTTATCTCTATAATATCAAGATCTGCATGTATACAACACGAAATTTTCACCAACTGTAATAAAAATCGTTGCTTAAAATAATTCAATATACCTACATATACCTACATATGTGTAGTTTGGCGAAAATTGTATTATTTATTGTATAAACTATTTTAATTACATTAAAGGCGCATTAATATTACGTTACGTTTTAAATTAAATATTTTATTTATTATGAATGAATTATATAAATTTACATTACTTATGAGTTCAATGTAATATATGTCTTAGATTATTAATTTTATAAAAATAATTTAAAAATGTTTGTTTACTAAATTCCTACATATTTAATTGTGATTCTATAAATAATATTTTATTTTTTAAATTATATTTTTATCATCCTATATAATTAGATATAATATCTTTATTTTAATATTCATATATAATAACTTTGTTTCGTTTTTATTAAATACTAATTGATCAGTACATACCTACATACGAGTATATATAGGTATATTATTTATTCATCGTTGTGTAATTTGGATGCATGAATTTATTTTCATTTGGAACGATTATTATACATAGGTTGATTTTTTTTTTTTTTTTTTTTTTAAATAAAATATTGACGAATTCCTTCAATTTATCTTAATTTGTTGTAAATATTTTCATAATATCATTTAAAAAAAAAAAAAATACACTAGAGGTTGTGAAAAGTATCTTTTCATGTAAAAGCCCTAAATTTTTGATACGAAATCCTGAAATCTGTAAATCCAAACGGGAAAAAAATCAAGAAAAAAAAATTCAGATTGAAAATAAAAAAAACTTATTTTTCATTTGAGTTGTCCAATTTGGATTTCTGTTAAAATATTACATACTGTATTATATTGTGGCCTTCTGTCTTGTCTGGCTTTTTTTTTCTTATCTGGATTTCATTCATGGTACAAAGACTATAAGTAATACTAAAAGTCTTTGTACCATGAATTTCATTCATGCTGTTTTTGCATTCTTTTATCGATTCTCATTTATTGATTCGAAAGTATGGTGTAAGTGTAAATGGTACTGTGTGATTACATTAAAAAAAAAAAAAATACAAGAGAAGTAGAAAAGGATTCTTTAGTAATCAATCACAATTTGTTTTTTTTTTTTAACCAAAAATATGTACCTATTTTATAGATTTAAAAATGTTGTGATATAGAGTGAAATACTGACAAAAAAGCATAGGATCTTATCAATAATCGTTTACTAAGTCGTTACTATAAGGACTAATCTTATATAAAAATCTAAGAATTAAGTCCTTAATAACGACTTAGTAAACCGCGGTTATTGGTAAAGACCAATTTAGTGAAATACTTACAAATATTATGTACAGAACAGAAACAAAATGATCCAGCAATTGTGTATAATTAATGTGTGTAAATAATGTAAGTACATACATATATGTATAGTTATGATATTATAGTATTTTATTTTAAAAAAATGACTAACAATTACAAATAGAAAAAACGAAAAAAAAAAAAAAACTGTTTGGCGGTAACATTGACCTTTTTAAATGGTCCCAATTTAGGGTTATTATTAATTTTTCTTACATATAATATTTAAAATATTTTATAATATTTTTTCATTATCATTATTATACATAATTGGTATTGTATTAAGTGAATTTTTTTTATTATTATATTGAAATGACTATGTATATAAAAACATTTACAAATAACAATCAAGTTGCATAGATTATTCAAGTACAAAGTTGGTTTTTTTTTTTTTTTTTTTTTTTCGTATATAGTAAATATAGAAATTGAAAAATTTCTTTGCAAATTATATATCACGTACAAAATGTATGTGATGTTAGATTTATTGTAATGTTTATTATATATTTGCTTTTAATATTTCATGAAAATTCAGTCTTTTTTACTTTTTTTCATAATTAACTGAAATTGTGTAAATGTGCTGCTATCTTCAAAAACGCATCACATGTCTATTTGATATACGATATTCAGCGTATTATGATCTTATAAGCTGAATATCGCATCAAATATGCAATGGATGCTTTTTTGAAGATAGCCAGTATTATAACAAAAAAATGTAATACATACAATTGCCCATTTACACAATTTTTAATTGCAATATTCTGTATAGAATTTAATTAATTGATATAAAATGTTTGTTTTTTTTTTTTTTTGTTTTTCATAAATTTTTCATTCATAAGCGAATAAATTCATTTTACTAAGTCCATTTTAACATGAGACCATCCTATAGACACAATTAAAGTAAATGGAAATGTACATACAAATATAGTGGACGCTAGTTTATTTCGATTTATTTTAGTCATATATCTAAATTATCTATGAGAATAACCTAAGAATGAAATAATCAAAATAATATTTTTACTATGTATTTTCTAAAATGTATTCCATTACTGCCTTTTATAACGTAAAGGATCTTATTTTCCATCACCTCAGTACTAAGATGTAAACATAAATTAATTTAATGTCCGACATTCATTCACATTTTGTTAATAAAAAATTTTTTTTATTATTTGTTTTCATAAAGACAATACACAAAATTTTGTTTTTCTTGTTTTTTTTTTTTTTTGTTTTTACTTTCTTCTGCAAGTGCATTTTTACCTTTACAAATATGGTCTTTTGCATAAAGCCTGTACCATCACAATAAACATTTTAGCGCAGATTTTTATTTGTGTTATTTCATTTACATAGATATTATTAGAGATATTGATCTTGAAGTCGGAAAAATATCTTTAAAAATCTTTAAAGACTAAATTGTACATACACATAGGTTTAGGTTTAGGTTTATTTCACAAGGGTTAGATGAGGTTATAAGTTGCCTCGACATTGCACCTTAGGAAAGCTTAAATTGTATCCCTCACCCTTTGTTTGTCTATATAAAGACATTAATCTATTTGGTATGGAGAAGTAACGTACTTTATGTAGTCTAGATGTATGAAAGATTTTTGAAATTTCTGCCTTCAATGGTTTTCCATCTACATCTTACTAGTACCACACATTCTTTCAGAATGTTTCTTTATTATAAGACCTTCAGAGCGTCCTGTTATTGTATCCCTCATAAGAAATCCAGTGTTTTTTGTACCCAATCATTCACCTTTTTCTTGTGATTAAAGTTTTTTTGTGATTCCCAGGACGGGCTCTGGCCCGTTCACATACACATATGTGAATGTGTTTTTTATTATGCACATATTAGCATAGTACATTGTGTACAATGTTTATCGTAGATGGTACGCATATCCTTTTTGATGCCAGACAAAAATGCAAAAAAAAAAAAAAATTGCATTGAAAAATTGTATAAATATAGAATATTAAATTGAATTTTTAAATTACAAAAAATTGTTTAAAAATAAAAAATGTTTATGTCTGAATATTCATTAATTGTGATTAAAAATTGATGTTTACAAATTTCTATATATAGCAATTAATTTTTTATCGAAAAGAGAATTTTTGTTTTTTCGTCCTATGATTTATGTGAATATACATATGTATACAATATGTAAATTTAATTTTATTATATTTAATTGATTTTATTTTTTTATTATTTATTTTTATTTATGTACTACTACTGATACGCATTGTTTTGTTTATTCATCATTTGTTTATGAATACGTAAACTTATAAATATAAAATATTTCAATATATATATATATGTATGTATGTATAATATAATTGAGCTGTATATATATGTATGTATGTGTGCTGGTAATTTATATATTCTATATAATATGTGCATTATTATGTTATTTGGTACCCAATCTTTTGGCAAGATAATCTTTTAATGGTTGATAATATTGATATCTAAGACTTATCATTTCTGGTAAATTACGTATACGTGCAAACATTTCAGATTCAGATTCTAAAATGAATACAGCTGATATTGTCATTGCAACAACAACAAATATAAATGATGGTATAAATGCATGAAGTAAACGAAATTTTCGTACACTTTTAGCTGTATTTGCTGCATTCTGATGATGTATTATCGATGAATTATTATTATTATTGTTACTGGAAGTAATAGATGAATGTAATGGAATGTAACCAGAACTATCGTGAGCTACAATATATATATATATATATATACAATAAATATCATAATTAAAATTCTAAATGTACATCGTATATAATATTTAAAATTTATTTTACCTGGATATAATAATTGTCTATTACTACCAGGTGCATTAACACCAGCAGACTGATGATGTAAACGTTGTGTATCAACGTATGTACTTGTAAGACCACTTTCCGTTGATGAATGTTCAAATGAATCACGAAAATAATAATCAGATAATTCAATTGGATGATTTGAAATATTTGTATTATTTGTTGTTGAATCAAAATTAATTGATGTTGTATTACGACGTGCTTCTTCAGAGACTGGTTCTAATATTGGTATTGTTGTTGTTGTTGTACCATCTGGATTATAAACGATTGTACCTAAATGATCTGATGTTGTATTGCAGTTACCAAGCGGTTCAGACATTGTTGAACGTGGTAGACTGCTATATCCTGAATGATAATTGTAATAATTGTATAATTGATAACCTGAAATGTATGAATTTCTTGATAGTTTACGGATTTGTGCTAAATCGCCTTGTGGGCTGGACGGTGTAGCTGGTACACTGCTTGCTTTACGCTTTTTAGGTGATGCTGATAATGATGCCATTTGTTGTTCACGTAATGCATTTATATTTTCTGTTAAAATTTCACGTTCAGTACGACCGCTATAACGAAATTTTGTTCCAAATGAAAAGAATCCACCACCAGTTACAACTGATGCATTTTGACTATTTGGAAGACTATAAAACAAATGAATAAAATTAATTATTTTGTAATAAAAAACATACTTAATAAATAAAAAAAAAAATATAACTTACGTAAAAAATAACATTTGTTCGATAGCACATCGCCATACATGACGACATGCAGCACCAGTTGGGCATTTAAATCCGATTGTATGCTTTTTCTATCTCCATCATAAAAACAAAACAAAACATTTACATTATAAAGATATTTTTATTTTACATTATTTAAAAAAAAAAAAAAAAAAATCTATAATAATTACCGGCTCTCTACTTGCATCTGTATAACTTAAATGAGCAATAAACATTTTCCCTTCATAATTTAATTTACTAACTTCTGGCCAACGAAAATGTTGTGCACGTTTACCAGATACAAATGTACTAATACCCGAATGATTTATACCTAAATATAATTGTGTACCACGATGATCTTTAACTGGATGTGGATCAACACCATATGTTTCAAGACCTCTTGCAATGCTCATAAATTCATCGATTGCAATTGATGTCTCTTGTCCTGGTTCACGTTTTTGATGTAATTCAATAACTTTCTTTTCTAATGCATCAGTTTGTCGTAATGCTAATCGTAATGATGATACATAATCACCAGTATGTATATCTGGATCATAATCACCTAATTCTTCTATACTCAATATAGAAATAAAACAAAAAAAATAATTGACAATTATTAATTACATCTTAAAATGTAATTATTTTTAATTTATTTATAATTTCGAAAATAATTATAAGTAAATTAAAAAAACAAAAAAAATAAATAAATAAAAACAAATTAAAATACTAAAATATAAATAATTAGCGATAAATATCATTTTATTAGATATTGTTTAATGATTCGTTTAATAAAAATGAATGAATTGTTTTATTAACAACATTTCATGCAGGGGGGGGATCATTATTTCTTCTCTTTTTTATTTTGTTTTTGAAAAATAATTTTTTTAAATATTTTAAATTCATTCATTATAGCTTAGATGATTAAAAAAAAAATTTCTTATTACACTTCTAAATAACATTCAAATCGCGCATTTTAGAGAACATTGATAAACATTCAAAACAGCTAAACAACAGCTAACAGCTAACTTTATACAGTGCTAAATATATATAATCTCAAAAATTCGAAATTTCTTCTATATGAAGATTAAAATGTATTTACAAAAAAAATTTTTAACATTATTTTTCTTACAAATAAATTTACAAATTTTTTTATGCAATAGAAAAGAAGTAAGTAAAAAATCTTGTAAAATTTTGAGTGGGTATAGAGAAATAAATTCTCGAATTAAAAAAAAAAAAATTTTTTTTTTTTTTAAATTAATTTTTGTTTTTTTGTAGATTGCTAAAGATTTTAAATTTGAAAAAATTATATCATGCCAAAATACAAGTAATTTACCAATAATATTTAATGGTATTATACCAAATCGTCCAATTAAAAATAAATTTTCAATGTTTGGTACAATAATTGTTAATGATAATATAACTGGATTAATTGAATTAAATATTTATATTAAACGTTGTAATATTGATATATTATATTGTATTAATTATGATAAAATTAATTTATCAAATATATGTAATAATTTAATTGATATTAATTCAATATGGTTAAATTTTAGTAATTCATTTATACCAAAATTAAAATGTCCATTATTAAAAAGTGAATATTATACTGAAAATGCTATATTAAATTTAAGTATACCAGCTAAATTACCAATTGAAGGATTTCATTGGTTTATAAAATTTGAATTTATTGATATAACTAAAATGGAAAATAATAATAATGATGAATATAAAATTCGTAAATTATTATGTTTAGATAGTGTTATTACAGTACGAATATCAAGAACAAATAAACAAAAGAGAATATGGACAACAGCACCAAAAAAATTCAAATTTCTAAATTAGGATAGAAAACATGAGATTTGTAGGCTTAAATGTGATTGGGCTTGAAGGCATTGGCAGTGGTGGTGTTGTGAGCTTTGAAAGACATTCAATAAACTACAAAAAAAATTAAAAAATAATAATATTAAATATATAATATTGGAGACAAAAGTCAAACGACAGAGATTGGTGAATGCAAATTCCTTTTGAACTTTAGACCAAGGAAGGACTGTAGTGCCATAGAAGAAGAAGATTATCATCATCATAAGCACTACAGCCCTCGATGAGCTTTGGTTTGCATCAAAATCGTCTGCCATTGATTTCTGTCCTGCTGTAATATTTTCTTGGTAAAATAAGTTAATTACCTTGTACAATTAATGCACCTAAAGCAGCTGCTTCTCCTGTTGAACAATAAAGACGACCATGTCGTAAATCTCTTTTTAATTGTTGATAAAGCATAAATCTTCCACTTCCAGTCAAACGAAATGGATCGGCAGGATAAAATTTTACACGAAATGAAAATAATATTGGATCTACATCTGTAATAAATGAATATATGCTTTTTTTTAAATATTTTTTCATTATATTCATTTTTTCATTACCTTTTACTTGTTTTATTATTGATTTTGCTAAATCTAACCAATGCTAAAAAGAAATTAATAAAAAATTACCATTATTATTTCTCTGTATTAAAAATACGTTACAAATAAAAAAAATGTAATTATACTCTGGGTATAGTATTTTTTTTTTTACCCTTTGCTTTGTTGAGTCAATATATCTTAGTCCAAAATAATCCTTTTCTTTAATTTCAAGCTGCTCACAAACATATTCCAGTAGAAAATTACCTTTATGATTTGGCTATAAAAATTATAATTTATTTTAAATAGTATTTAAATATACATATAAAATGCACATGATTGTTATGTTTTATTTTTGTTTTCAATTTAATTTCTAATTTAAATTATTTATACTCTGTCTACTAATTCGATGCAGTTCAGACCTTATGGAAATTACATATACAAGTAGTACAACTTTACGTTGCTGTTTATTGATATTTAAAAAAAATTCATCTCGGATTATATGATAACTTTACAGATTGTGGTAACACTTGCTTGTGAGATGATCTTATTAGAAATTTTGAGAGAAAAAAAATACATGTGTATTTCCATATGACCTTAACTGCATCGAATTAGTAGACAGACTATAGATAAATGCAAAAACTCTTGGCAATGTAGTCAAATACTCGGGTTGAGTATACGTAGGCTAGTACTGATTTTAGATTATCATGTAATATATTATGGTGATGCTTTTTAAAAGATACATTTGAACAAAAGGAAAAGTTGTAAAAAATATATAAACTGTGTAAACCAAATTTAAGTATTATCCTTCTATCAAAAAAAATCTTCTACTGAAAAATACGTATTCACTGAAGAACTACCTATACATACATATATACGTAGATATAAAGCATTGCTTGCATTTTTATACGTAATACCATCATCATAAGTTACATATTTTAAAAGAAATTCATTTTTTTTTTTATATTTCCTTGTTTAACGTAATGACATGGCTATTTGTATTTTAAATTTGTGTATATATACTCACATACATACATATATACAAACAAACCCTAAGAAAACTGATGCAGTTTACTAGTATACAGTTTACCGGAATTATTATTGTTTATTTATAGAACTTAACAGTTTACAAATAATTGAACAGGAATTAATTTTAAATGCAAACGTTTACATATTATCACGAACGTATGTACATATATGCATGGGAAATGCATATTAAATTTGTTATGTACATATTTTAATGTATTTATCTTCATATATGTAATGTAATGTATTTCAGTAAAACAGCTCCTTTGAGTGAACAATTATGCTTTCAAGATTCTTGTTCGTCTATGGGAAATATAGAATTTTCTTTTGTGCTATGCGCGGCTAACCATTTGGGTTACTATATTGTACACTTATGATTAATATCCTCTTATTAAAGGTGTCCTTTTAGAATTAGGTTTCACTATTATATGGTATTTATATGTATATACACATGTATAGTGTGAATATCAACTTCTTTATATACTTTTTTTTTTAAATGTACAAAATATGCTGATTAGAAAAGGTATATATAAAAATACGTGTACATAAAGGATATATAGGATATCCTTTATGTGCACTATGTGCATATATGTATATGTATGTACATAAATTTCTATGTAATAATTAACGATGTATAAATTAAAGATTTAAGCATGGAAGGTAGGTAGGTAGAGATGGTCGCTCGCCAAATTCCAAGCAAGTTCACTTAGGCCAGAAAGGCCCATTGCGATATCTCTTGACCAAAATCTCTTCTAAGTAAAAGAGATCTTGAAAGAAAGCAACTCCAAGAAAAAGATGTATTAAGCATAAATGTGTTGATGTGTGTGTATACGTGATCATATTTGTATGGGCATAGGATAATAAATAAGATAAAAAAATAAATAACAGATTCACATGTTTAATTTTAAGAAAATATGCTATACTATAAAGATATGCATATGCGGACAAGCATATATGTACATATAGCTATAACAGAAATTTTAATGCCCACACAACGAGAAAACTATACATACATCCATATTATATGCTTTATAGTCTACGACCCAATTGAATTGTAATATTAATTCTTGCAGTTAGTGAATTTTTGTTTTTTTTATATATTTTTAATGGACTATTATACTACACAATTTAAATGTTACGCATTTACTCACTTACAATTGTATGTCACATGTGTCATGTGTATACATAAATATAGATATGTACGTGGGAAAATGTTACTATATATCAAATGGAAAAAAAAAATTTGAAACATGAAAATATATGTATTTCAGAAATAATATCCTTGAAATCGAAATTAAAAAAAATAAAATAAAATAAAATTAAAATGATTTTTATTATTTTTATTATTTTTAAATAATAATGATAATGTATGACTTTTTTAGGAAGTACAGTACAATGTACTTAGCTGTTACATATGTATATACATATGTACATTATGTACATACATCGTAGTATATACTGTATATTTATGTATTGACATGCATTTTATATATACATACATAGATATATATATATACATATATATTTATACATACGCATACATGCATACATATGTATGTATATGAAACACGCTCATGTAAATATGTATACAATGATATATATGTATATATATGTACATATGGCTAACGGGTACATTTGTAAAATTGAATATGTAGGTATATATACCTATACGAATATTGAATTAAAAATAAATGAATGAATGAACAAATATAATTTAATTATTTACATCAATGTAAATAATAATAAAATGATTATAAAGGATATATGAAAGCAACAACAACAATAACAATAAATAAATCATACACATAATAAAAATATGTACATACATACATAAATGTACATATATTATAAAATTATACTATAGGATAATATAATATATTATCACCTGAAATTCACATTCAAGTACATCAGAATCCTCAAGTAAACGTACTGTACATTTGTACACTATAATACTTTCATTCCTGCTTTTAAACATATTCAATTTAAATGTACATGTATACGAAAAAAAAAAAAATTTTTTTTTTTAAATATTAATTTAATTTAATCTGTTTTTTTTTTTTTTATCAAAAATAACTACGTTTTTGTTTTTTTTATTTTTTTATTTTTTTTACACTGTCCTTTAAACAATTTTACATATTTTATTTTTATTTATTTAAAAAAAAAAAAAAAAAAAACGTACAGTCAATTTTTTTTTTTTAATTGTACACGTTTTTAAAGCTTAATTTTTCTTTATACTTTTGTTTTCAAAAAAAAAAAAAAATAATCATAAAAGGATATATTCAAAATTTACGTATATGTCCTTGTTATATTTTTCACTATCAGAACAAGAATATTTTTCTATAATTAATATTTCTATGAATGAGTGGGCATAAGATTTTGTATGTATGCATTGGGCATGTTCATATATGTATATGCGAAGGATACATTATATACGTGTATGTGTACGGCATGATATCAATATAAGGCACATACATATGTATTTATATGAACATATTATAATACATAGAGTCCTTTTTATTCAACAAAATGTCAAATTCGTAGTACATACATATGTATGTATATTCTCAGGATTTTATATTTTGGTAACATTGTTGTATACGAGTGGGTTAGAATGGGTGTAATGAGTGGGGTTGTGATTGGACATGACAATTAAAATGAAACGAAAATAAAATTTACAGTTTATTTAAAAAAAAAAAAAAAAAATTTAAAAAGGACATTAGGAATAATAAAATGTCAGAATAAAATTTTGTAAAATTAAAAAAAAAATAAATAAATACGTCCTTTACATATCTGTGTACATATTTTAAATATTTTAAAATTTAAAAATCATCTTTGAATTTTCTTTGTAACGATTTTTGTAATAATAATTGTGCCGTCGATAATACAGATCTAGCTGTCATGTTTTACAAATTGTCCCAAATTGTCTTGCATATAACATGTACATGCACTTGTACTAGTCATGCATATAGAGTAGAGACGTCAGCGGTTAGACTCGTACAGTACAGAGCTACAACTACATACACATGTATGTACATATGTTTTGTTAAATGTCAAAATAAATTATTTAGATGCCGTGTACACCGGGAGAATTGTTTGTTATTTACATATTTTTTGCATTTTTATATTTTCCAAAAATAAATAATTAAATAAAAAACAATATGTTTTCATTTACGTGTCGTACAATAAAACAGATCGAGGTATGTATGTGTAAAAACAATAATAAAATAAGTATCTACATCATTTTAATTGCATTAAGATTAATATTTAAAAAAAAAAATTTTTTTCTATTTCTAATATTGAAGGGTTTATATACGAGAATATCAAAATTTTCAAATTCAAATCGTAAATATTTATCAACATCACCAAAAACAAATTTTGGTTTAATACCGATTGTTGTTGAACAAACTGGTCGAGGTGAACGGGCATATGATATATTCTCGAGGCTATTAAAAGAGCGTATTATATGTGTTATGGGTACAATACATGATGAGATGAGTTCATTAGTAGTAGCACAATTATTATTTTTACAGGTATTTTGCTTTTTTTTTTTGAACTTGTGTAAAATTGAATTCTTTTTGAAAAAAAAAAATTTGTTTGTTTGTTTTAGTCTGAAAATGCAACAAAACCAATTCATATGTATATAAATTCAGCTGGTGGAATAGTCACAGCTGGATTAGCTATTTATGATACAATGCAATATGTAAAGCCACCTATAGCAACATGGTGTGTAGGGCAAGCATGTTCAATGGCATCATTATTATTAGCTGCTGGTGAACCAGGTATGCGTTATTCATTACCAAATTCAAGAATAATGATACATCAACCATCTGGCGGTGCACAGGGTCAAGCAACTGATATACAAATACATGCTGAAGAAATAATTAAATTAAAAAAACAATTAATACAAATTTATGTTAAGCATACAAAACAAAATTATGATCTATTACATGCAAAAATGGAACGTGATAATTTTATGAGTCCGGAAGATGCAAAATCATTAGGAATAATTGATAATGTTTTAGAACATCCACCAGCAGCAGCTGAACAAAATGATGATTCAATTGCAACAGAAATAAAATAGTTTAAAAGCTTTAAATTTTAATATAAAATTATATATCATTTATTTTTAATAATCAGTGAATAAATTGAAAAATTTAAATCACTTTTACTTCATTATATCTATGGAATTGTCCAGCACATGGTGGAGTACACGGCTTTTAAGAGTTTCTTCTATTTACGTTATTCCAAGTATATTCACTGTCATACAATTTAATCAATATTGGCCTTCTCCATCTAAAGATGATCTACGCTTCATATTCCCTGTGGACTGTATTCAATCAAGTGCTACCTTAGTGATTGAAAAAAATGTACCTACATGAACAAATTAAAAAACCTTTAGCTATACCTATATTACATTACTTTCAATATTGTATTTATTAGGAATTTTATTATCTACTAAAATATACCTAGTTTTGTTCAATTTCCGTGTACATGAGATTAAAATTAATTTTTTTAATTTATTAGTGAATGAAAAAAAAGGGAAAACAAAAAATCTATTTACATTTTATTATATAAAATTGATCAATATCATCAAGATTAAAATTATCATTATCATTATCATTGACATCGTCATTGTAATTTGCATCGTAAATCCGTAATATGATCAGTATATGTGTAATACAATATACAGAAAAAAAAAATGAAATAAAAATAATTAAATTTGCTGTAGGATAAACAAAAAAAAAGTTAGGACTGGTTATTATGCGATTAATTTTAATTATTATTATTTTTTTTTTCGAATTAATTTTCATGCTATAAAAATAACTTGAAAAATTAAAAAAAAAAAAAAAAATTGAAATTGTTATAAAGATAAGATGACCAGACGTTCTGTATTACACGGGACAGTCTCTCATTTATGAGATTCGTCTTGCATTGAGAATTGTCACTCGAAGTGTCCCCCCGCATTATCATTATTGGTCATGCATATTACCTTTTTGCTTTAGGAACAAATTCTCCAAATGAGCGGATCTTTTCATTGATAAATAAATTGTGGAGACATCTCAAACTCAAATTACTCAAATACAAAACGAAATGTAATCCGAAATGAATTTAAATTTTAAAATCTCTCTCAAATAAAATGTCGAGCAGTGTACAATGATATTGAATCGACACGTTTATGATGGTCACCTGTAAAATTATGAAGAAGAAAAAAAAAAAAAAAAACAAACAAAAAATTGAGGTTTTCATCATGGTTTTCATATCATTTTGTGATCATCACAATATAGGACCTATGTATGTGTGTACATTCTATATATACGCACTTCAATTAAAATAAAAATGCATTCATTTATTCGCGCTACGCTTTATTGTACATACTTACATATCTCTGAAAAAATATATAAGCCATGAATATGGAAAGTATATAATATACATACACATACATATGTACATATATGTACGTAGTATGATTGCATTATTATACATGCATTTTGTACAGTAATTAGAAAACATATTTAAAAAACAAAAACAAAAAAATGAAACAAAATAGAACTTGATAGAAATAATAATAACATAAATCTAACTATACATAAGTACATACATACATATGTTAGGTACATGATGATATTTAAAATAGTGAATGGTAGATGGATAGATGGATGAACTTTTGTACTTTGTCTCATGTTGATATTATTTATTTCATGTAGTTATCTTATATCTCCGTTTTTTTTTTTTTTTTTTATTTTTTCATTTATTTTATTATTATTTTGAAAATATGTAAATATATTTGCTAGTAGCTAAACAGAGTGATGGTAATAAAATCATAAATAAATAAATGTTCATCGAAATTCATGTTTTATAATAATTACTAAAATGAATATCAAGATAATAATAATTAAATGCTTAAGGTATCATTCTAAGTTATCAAATACGGCTATCTTTAAAAACGCATCACTGTCTACTTATCTACTTGATGCGATACTCAGCGTATTATGATCTTAAGCTGATGAATATCGCATCAAATAGGCAGTGTGATGCGTTTTTGAAGATAGCCTATTTTATTTATCCTTTTTTTGTTTTCTAAATAACAATAATAATGTCGCGATACTCGATAGTGTAATATATTTATGTGCTTATGTATACGTACAGACACTAGCATGCACGTGATATGCGCTTGCACTTGTATGACATCGGTTATCTTCAAAAACGCATCACTGTCTATTTAATGCAATATTCAGTTTAAGATCATAATACGCTGAATATCGCATCAAATAGGCAATGATGCGTTTTTGAAGATAGCCATCTACATATAAGGTCTATATCAAGGTCCATGTCTATTATATGAATCTTGGTCTATATAGCATACCTATGTTCATACATAAGTACAATACATCATTTCAATATTAAATATTTTATCGAATGTTTATCTTGTGTTCAATAATAATTACTAACGAAAATTTAATGGATATAATTAAAATTACTTTAAAATAATTATCAAAAAATAATTCGTAAAAAACAGATTGCAAGAAAATAATTATTTTGTAAACACATGTGTACATATACAGTATGTACATAACAATTCATGAGAAATAAAAAAAAAATGAAAAGAAAATCTTTTTAAACATTCAAGATTCTGTCAACTTATTTTCATTAAAAAAAAATAATAATAATAAGCGTGGTGATGTGTAGATACCACATAACATAATAAATAAAAAAAATAAATAAATAAAAGTACAACGCAGAGCAAAACAAAAAAAAATGAACAAAATTCAAGAACAAAAATATAACAGTTATATTATTTTCAATTAAAATAAGAAATAAAAAAACTTTTAAAAAAATAAAAAAATAAATTGAATTGCATTAAAAATGATGTTCATTACATTATATAACAATACTGGATATCGAGGATGATGATCATAGCTTTTTTTTTTTTTTTTTTAAAGAAACACAAAAGTACATTAAAGCACACATCAAGCATTCATTAAGTGAATTCGAATACTGAAAATATATTGAATAACAAAACGAACAAAACATAAAAGGAACTTTATATACAATAATATTCATATGTAGGTATATGTTGAGAATATAATATAGCGAATTAATCTATAGGATGTCCCAAAAAACGTGGACAGTATTTCAAGGGATGAAAGTAGAGGCAATTTTAGTTTGAGAATGTCATATTGCATTTTTTCCCGCTTTGGCTTTGTTTATGAAATATTACAAGTTTTCATAAATCACTTCTGCTTCATTATATCTATCGAATTCTCCAGCACACAGTGGAGCACATGGCCTCTAAGAGTTTCTTCTATTTACGTTATTTCAAGTATATTCACTTTCATTCAATTTAATCAATATTGGCCTTTTCCATTTAAAGATGACCTATGCTTGGTGAAAATGAAAAAAACACAAAAATTGCAAAATTGCAATAAACAAAGCCGAAATGGCAAAAATGCAATATGACATTTTCAATTAAAAATTGTCTCTTGAAATAGTTTCCACATTTTTTGGGACATCCTGTATATTTTTCTTACTAAGTGTACACATTGTATATGTACCAACGAAATTCTTTTTTGATTTTTTCGTTGAACAAAATATTTTATGTTTAAATTAGTGTGTATTATTTATAACATATTTAACATAATTTTACAAGATACATGCGTATCTTAGTTTTACTATATCGCTACTGTTGAGTGTACACATTAAAACATATATACTAAACACACACACACACACAGATACCCGGATGCATAGATATATGAATGTACATATAATTATGTATGTATAATGTGTAAGTCAATAAGGACACACGACATACATACACATACGTACATACATATATTTCCATATACATATAAGCATTCCTATATACATAGTTGCTTGTAATTTCGTAAAATATGTTTTAAATAAAGAAATAATTTTAACAACATTGTATTCCTTGATTTGTAATATTTATATTGATTGATTGTAAAAACAAAAAAACAATTGTTTTTCTCTTGTAAGAAAAAGAAGGATTAAGAATGCTTTTAATTTTTTTTTTTTTTTTTTTTTTTTGTTTTTCTTTTATATAATAATGGCGAAAGGGGAAAAGAACGTTGACGTTTTTTTTTTTTTTTTTCTTCTTAAAAATGATTTTTATAAAGTGATGATGATGATGAAAAATTCCTTTTAAATGTTTTTTGAATTGAAATCACTAAAAGAAAGGAATAAAACAAGAAAAAGAAAAAAAAAAAGAAAGTTTTTAGTAGAATAATTTTAAGTAGAAAAAAATACATAACATATCTGTACATATATAATGCGTTCATATGTACAAGTTTGCATTAACTAATTGGAAAAAGTAACGGTTTTCATTTATAATAAAATAAAAATGATGTACAATTTGGGCTTGTCAAACATTTGATTTATTCAACAGTTGATTTTAATTATATTGGCAAAATTTTTTTTTTTTTTTTTTTGCAATTTATTTAACTTCTTTTAATTTAGCAGAAATGAAATTCGAAATGATTTTTGACCAGTTTTTACAGACTTTCCTCATATGAAATAGGTACATAGGTAATAGGTATGCACATATGTGTATCGCATCCACATAATATGCTCGCATACCTTTACTCTGTCCACTAATATTATGCACTTCAGGTCTTATGCGAGTACATATGTCCCTTTTCTTCTCTTGTAATTTCCAATTAGACTGTTTCATGAGCAGTATTACCACATTCCACAAAATCTTTATCTTATATCAGATGAATTTATTGAATATCAATACATAGTGATGTAAAATGGTACCACTTCCAAGTAATCTCCATAAGATCTTAATTATGCATAATATTAATGAACAGAGTATAGTAGCATAACTATAAAAGTAATTCTAGTATGTACTTACCCATTTCGTCTTTATGATTACGCTGACTTCATTTTATGATTTATTTAAAGTGGGAGGAATAGGCTATTAATAAAGATATCTGGAGATCGAGTATTCCAGAATGATGAGGTTCATCATTTATTAATTATTATTGGTAAATAAAAGATATTAATTAAAAAATTTCAAAAATATTTTTATTGCATTTATTATAAAAAAAATTTTATATTTGAATATTTTACGTAATTTACACAAATTTATTTATATAATGTAATTGCATATATGTATTTATATCTGTGAAAAGCAATAAAATGTCAAGCTCACGTAATATACCTAAACATATAACAAAAAAAATTCTGAAGATTAAATTAATTCTTCATTAAGCTTACATTTATTCTACTGAGAGCTTGATAAGACAAATACAATGTGTAATCATTATGAGTATATATAGTATACATAAAAAAATATTTAAGCATTATTACGATAGCATATCATTAAATATTTTAAAACTGATCTAATATATGTTTATATGTATGTAGCTAGGTAAAACTATTGTAATTGTATTTTTTTTTTTCTTTTTTTTTTGTGAATAAGTCGAGTTTTTCAATCGTATATTTTGTTAATAATTATATACTTTACTTTACTTTTTACTTTTTCTTAATAATTCATCACAATGCATTTCTATTTTTTTTCTTCTTCTTCTTTTATTTTTTGTATTTTATACATTTGTTATATAAAAAATACGTTACAAATTTTATTTTATTAGTACTGGTCTAGAGTACTATACTTTGTACTTTAAATATTTTCATTACATGCCTTATTGGAGTGTATCTGTTTTCTTTTCTCATAATTTCTCATAAAACCATTTCACGAGCAATGTTACCACAATTCTCAAACTTCTAATACAGTATGAGATGAACTTTTTAAACATCAATATACAATGATGTAAAGTGGTACTACTACTTTTTGTAGTTTCCTTAAAGGCCAGTAGTGAAAATATTTAAAGTACAAAGTATACATATTATATTATAGACTTGTGGACTCTGGAGGCTTAGTAGGCCAATAGAGTAGGATGGTTTGTTAATTGTTTTATCGAAAACAGCAATAACTGCTCTCTAAAGCCATCGGAGAAGAAGAAGAACACAAGTATATTTCTTGTAAAATAATTTTTAAAGTTTTTTTTTTTGTTTTTTTTCATGTATATTTTGTATTTTCACTTAAATTCTATTAAAACTTTTAATTTATTTATTTTAAAAATTTTTATTAAAATTAAATTGGTTTAATGGCCTAAATGAAAATTCTTTAGTTTTTAAATATACGTTAAAAAATAACTAAAAAAAAAAAATATCAACAAATTTTAAAAACAAATTTTTTTTTTTTGAATTTCGAAACAAAAACAAATTTAATAATAATAAGAACTTAAAAAAAAAAAAACAAAACAACAATTTTGGTTCCAAAGACTTCATTTCTTAATCGAAAAAAAAGTATCTAAAAAAAAAAACATTTTTTTTTTTTTTGTTAGTACAAATTAATTTCAAAATTCAGGTATTCAAAAATGATTTTTTTTTTTTTTTGTTTTTTAAATAAAGGTACATTACAATCTACATATTATGTATTATGTGTACATGTTTTCTTAGTTTATAATTTTTTTTTGTTTTTTTTAAATTAAAATAAATGACTAAAATAAAAATTGTGTTTAATGTAACTATGTACAGTGGTGTGAATAAATATAGACTCAAACACATTTTTCGTTATATTTTTGGAAAAACCCAACATATGGTTTTGAAATTTTTTTGAGGTAATTAGTAGTCATAAACATGATTATTTTATAAGAGGTTTGTCTGTTTATCCTCACTACAAAAATTATAGGATCATAAATCTGAAAAATAAGGACATTCTACCTGTGAATAAATATAAACTCAAGACTTTTGTTTTATCCTTATCAGTTGTGAATCAAATGTTTGTAGAGTAACTTGTGTTTCAAAATAAATTTGTGATATAATACGACTTAAAACATTACTTATTGATTAATTATTTATAACAAGATCATAATGCCACGAGGACGACAATTGTCTGAAATTGAGAAGCAAAGAATTTTAGATTTAAGAAATAATGGGTTGACGCAGAGAGAAATTGCGAACGAAATAAATCGTTCTCAGGGTGTAGTGAAGAATTTCCTCAAACTTGGGATTGAAAATTATGGAGCTATTAAGAGACCTGGGAGGCCTTCAAGGTTTTCAAACACAACAAAACGGGCCGTTTTACGGGAAGCTTCTCAAACTGGGTCTTCTTCATCCCAAATTGCTAGAAGATTTAATCTAGACTGTGATCCCAGCTTAATTCGAAAATGGCTTTCTGCGTCTAAACGTTTTAAATACAGAAAATGTATGATAAAACCCAAATTATCAAAAGATAATATAAAACGAAGGTTGGAATTTGCAGAACGTCACATCGGACACAGCGAAATATGGTCCCACGTCATTTTTAGTGACGAAAAAAAGTTTAATTTAGATGGGCCAGATGGTCTTAAATATTACTGGCACGATTTAAGAAATGACAGGAAGATTTATTCACGAAGAGCTGGCGGTGGAGGAAGTGTGATGGTTTGGGCGGCTTTTACGAAAAACTTTAAATCAGAAATCGCGTTTGTTCCCGGAAAGATTGATGCAAAAAAATATCAGGATGTTTTAGATGAGTATCTATTACCTCTCATAACAATGACGGAGGACGAAGAGGTCATTTTTCAACAGGATAATGCTCCTATCCACAAGGCAAGGTCCACAAAACAATGGCTTGAAGAAAGAGGAGTGTCTGTTCTTGATTGGCCAGCTGCCAGTCCGGACTTAAATCCTATTGAAAATCTCTGGGGAATATTGGCACGGAGTGTTTACAGCCAAGAAAGACCAGAAATTCAAAATGTTCAACAATTGAAGGAGAGAATAATTGAAGCATGGGATAATATACCAGACAAGACACTTGAAAGTCTTATTTCTAGTCTTCCAAGAAGATTGTTGAAAATTATAGCCAAAAAAGGTCGTAGTATAGATTATTAAGCTTTAATAAAAATAAATAAACTATGAAAAAATACCTTTTGTTTCATTTCATTGAACAAAAAACAGACAACAAAAGTCTTGAGTTTATATTTATTCACAGGTAGAATGTCCTTATTTTTCAGATTTATGATCCTATAATTTTTGTAGTGAGGATAAACAGACAAACCCCTTATAAAATAATCATGTTTATGACTACTAATTACCTCAAAAAATTTCAAAACCATATGTTGGGTTTTTCCAAAAATATAACGAAAAATGTGTTTGAGTCTATATTTATTCACACCACTGTATGTATGTATAAAAATCTGCTAACGACCCTCAATATACATGTATATGGCATCACAATGAAACCTTTTAGGCTTAAGTGTGCTCGCTTGGGGGCAAGTTGGCAGCCACAAGTATCCTACCTAAGTATATATCCTAAGTAAATCTATACTAGAAACAAAATTATGTAAAACTTAAATATATTTAGATGTAATTTAGAATATTTTCTTTAAAATGTTTAACATTTTATAGTAAAATCATGAAAATTTGGACATTTAAATGACTTAGTCATTTTTTTTTTTTTTTTAAATTAATCGATTCATTTTAAAATTAAGATTTTTATGGAAATAAAAAAAAAAAAAAAAATTTTCCAGTTTACTTTACATTGTGCAAAAAAAATCTTCAAGTACTGGGATCAGAACTAATTAATTGGTATCATATACAGTCGAGTTCAAAATATTTGCAATTAAATTAAAAATTTTAAATGCCATAATATGTTCTATATATTGGTCTCAGATTAGGTGACCAATTAATAGAATAATTTTTCCAGTAGCACCATTCGTGAGTTTATAGGTCCAATGTTAGAATGATGCAGCACAGTAATTAAAAATAAAGATTTTCCAAGAAAATTTCAAAAAAACATTTTTAAATTTTTATCATTTTTTCATATAAAATTTTGTACTGGTTGCAAATGTTTTGAACGTGACTGTATATATAATTCGGTAACCATATCATTGTTCAAGCACTTATGCTTATTATTATTTTTTTTGTTTTCAATAAAGTTTAATTAAACTTATAAATATTTATTTATTTTTTTTTTAAATAAAATTAAATTAAAATTATTACGAAAAAATAGCTAAAAATATAAAAAATTAAAATTATAAAAACTTATTTTCTAAAATTCCTAATTCAAAAAAAAAAAATAAAAATATTAAAAAAAAAAGTTTAAATCACATTCACTTGAGCTTTCTTTTTTTTTTTGTTGTATCTATACTTGAAATAATTTTTTAAATTCTAATTCTAATATGAAGCAAAAAATGGATTATTTATGGGCATATTATTTAATTAGTAAAAAAAAAAAAAAATTTCCAATGAATGCATTGATTTTTGCTCGCAATTCATAATATTATCATTATGCATATACGTTTATTTCGTTATCATACCACGTTAAACTGTAGGTACATGTATGATAGAATCGTCTAGAATCTAGAATCGTATCGAAAAAATCATCGTAATGATGATTAGGCCCTGGCTCACATCAAGCTGTTGCGCCATTGATGATGATGCATACGTTTTTTTTTTTTTTTTTTAAATAATTTTCAAATTAACGTCTACATATTAGAATTATTTATTATTTTATATGTGTGTATGTGTATGATATGAAATGTAATACATCTAAGTATGTAAAAATGTTATAAGCATTTGTATTGTATCAAGCATTTTGTCTATTTTATAAAAATAACTAAAATATACTTTTATATGCGCATGGATATTGGGGTAGGTTTGATATAGTATGTATATGTATTTTGCATTATTTGCTGTGATCGTATAATCACGTTACTTTAAAAAAAAAAAAAAAAAAAAACTGAAGGAATTTTATATTTGATTTATGATCGCATTTTATGTTATTTTAATATTTTAAAATTGTTTGTGTATTTCATACATATTTTATACGTAGTTTGACATACAGAGTGAATTTTAGCTATTCATTATATTACTGCTACCGCCCAATTGTGTATGAGCTAACATTAATATATCCTTTTTCTCTTTTGGGAATCTTAATTCACGTCCAGCTAAACGTGCAGTCTCTAGTTCTCTCTCAGCTAATGCTAATTCACGACCCAATACACCTGGATTCTCTTGTTCACGTGCAATCCAATCTAATGCCATTTGTGCTCTCATATCATCATCTAATGCACGATTTGAATAATGTGCAACAACTTCTTGACGAGAACATTGACGTTCTCTCATTGCCTTTAATGATCCATTCCAATGTAATAATTGAAATACAGTCATTAATTCTTGAAATTCAAGCATTGTACGACCTTTATTCGCTTCCAACATGAACCTTTTATATACAAATGTATGAATAATGAATCAAAATAAAAAGTAATTATTACTATTCGCTTACGAATATGAAACAACAGAGAGATAATACACATAAAATAATAGAGTGATAATATGTATATTTACCTGAAAGCCCCAATTCCGGTGTCTGGTCCATCACCTTCTTGATTATCACCTTTAAATGAAGCTCTTGCTTCTTGGACAGCCTTTTCAATAAATTCGTCACTTATTCTCCGTGACGGATGTTCATTAAATACAGAATTCATGAGTGCAATTTTGGCTGAACTACGACGAGCTTCAGCTTTTGTTGGACAATTCTGGGGAACAAAAGATTAAGAAAGAAAAAAAAATTTTTTTTTTTTTTTTTTTTTGTAATTTCAATTATAAAGAATATTGAGAAGAATGCGTACGTGTCATACATTATGTAAGAAAATTCAAGGATTTTACAAACTTACTTGGAAACTTCCAAAACAACTACCACCGGGTAATGTTACATAACAAACATATGGTTGACTGTTTGATGGTACTGATTCATAAATAACGAGTGCTCCATTTTTAAGATCAGCACCACGTGCTTGCTTCATTTGCCAAAATTCTTGAAGTGCTTCTACTACATTCACTGTAAATGTAATTTAAAAAAAAAAACGAAAATTTATAATTTTTAAATGATTTGTTTATGGATATTTTAATTGTAGTGAAATCAATGAAATACATTTTCTAAGAGGACATGATCAATTTGTACAGCTTATTTTACGTACATAGAAACAGCACGATATTAGGATTATCAGATCCGAAATAGCGAACGGTAGTCTTTGATGATAAAAACGGGGGACAAATACAAGGAAATTACTTCCTTACGTAACGGAATAATAATGTGTTAAATGTGAATCGAGTCGAATGGATTCCATCTGGATCTTTCGATCAGCGTCTATGTACATATATGTGACAGATCGAGTCCAGATGTGGTCAAGGCGAGATTCTATCCTGTATGCAGACGAGGCAATGGTATATCGTATATGCAATTTATAATTCTTCATAAAAAATGTTCGTGAAATTTAACCTACATACGTTATGTACATATTTCTTTTTTACTGGCCTGTTGTAAATCTGTACGATAGGTATATATGTACATACAAACATATATCTATACATTTTTAAATATTAAAAACATTTTAATGCATACTTATAAGATATTGTAAATTACATCTATGTGTGTATATATGATAGAAATTGATAAATATGAATTTTGCACATTTAATATACATATGTAGGTATGTAGGTCTGTACATATTTTGGTTAAAACATTCAAAATTGCCTTTAAACAAAAAATGTGAAAATCCAAGAATTCTTATGGGGCTTCAAAAATTTTTTTAGCCGATAGAGCGGTTCGGGCGATGAAAGAGGGGACGGCATGAATGATGGAATGATTTAGTACATTTGTTGGTAGAAAAAGGGATGTCGTTTTTCCGTATAAGAATATTCAAAATAAACTCGAGAAATTTTAAGCCATGTACTTATTATATATATGTATGTATACATATGTAATAATATATTACATACGAGTGTTTGTAAATATTTTCATACGAATTCGGTATCTTAACTATAAATACCGTCATCCTAAACAAACATAACTTTCGTTCATAAGAACATTAGAACATAATTTTGTAATGGTTCGATCATATATATGAACGTGAATTAAAGATCAGAGACTAGGATAGTAGTAAAAAATGTGTAATTTCAGATTAACATACATACATACATATATCGTACAATATTTCATATACATACATTACTTTTTCTTTTTCACGTCGATTTTTGTTCATATTTCACACTTTTCTTTTACTTTTAATATCAGACAAAAAAATATATACAAGTACGATCTATAAACACATAAATTTGTATACGGTCGAAAGATGTGTACAGAATATTGCACGTATGTATGTATATATTGTATTTATAATTAACAAAATCAAGTCATTATTTTATGGTACAATATTTGTACAGGGACATATATGACTCCACGTGGAGTGTATACTTAAATTACATACTTACGTATACGATATATAATGCATTCATACGATCATATTTTTATTTATCATTACCTAAAAAGTATGAATTTTGAATACCCAAAAATTCAAAATTTAACATTAAACCGATCGTATTCAAAATATATTGTATTTCCCATACAATACATTACAATTTGAATTTACATTTTGTATTTCTATCCTCGTTTCTGATGTAATGAAATTTATGACCCATATGATCGTACAATTATGAAAAAATTATATTTGTTTAGGACGATAATTTGTTTGTTTAGGACAGAAGTTTTACACACGCATATATACGATAAATACGTACATTACAAAATATTCTTATAAATATTGCGCATAATATGTACACTTAAATTACATACGCACGTATGTGATACATATGCATACATATTCACATTCTATGCTGCTTCATGGGTATTTTAATGGGTATTGAATGATTTCTTCTGAAATAATATGTACACTTGAATTACATACGCACGTATGTGATAAATATGCATACATATTCACATTCTATGCTGATACATGGGTATTTTAGTTTTTTTACATGGGTATTTTATTCTGAAAATTGCTTGCTTTTTTTATATATTTCAATACATTTTCTTATTTTACGCTTCATTTTTTGAATAAAACGGTAGCACTGGGTACTGACATCAGTACCCAGGAAGAAAAATTTTTGAACGTCGAATTTACACTGCTTGCAGTATCTCCTAGTTTTGGATTTCTGCTTTAAAACTGTTTTTGAAAACTTGTTTAATAAAATATTATAGTGGTTGTTATGATCGTACTATGTATATAGTCCATATGTATATGTTTACGTTATATATCTACTATAAATGTGTATAATATGTAAAATTATCTAATTTAGATTTGATCTATTAAATGATTATATTTTTGACCCAATTCATCATGTGTGTATACAAGGAAACGTACATATCTATACACATATTCGAATCTATAGATGTACATATATATATGTAGACAGTTAAAGAATAGACCTTACATATGCATACATACATACATACATACATACATATGTATTTACATAGATATATACGCAATTTTATTACAATTTTCCGAGAAAATTTTTTATATATTACCACATATACATATATATATACTTGTATGTATGTATGTGTCGTTTTATTTGTTTATTTTTAATACAATAATTCAATTAAATACAATTACCTATTTGAGAGCATAACATTATAATTCAATTAAAAATTGACATTGCAATTTAAATGTATGATCTACTAACTGACCTTCTTAGTATCGATCATGAATAAATTGCAAAATATGTACCTATCATTATTTATTAGCTATTATGTTTATATACCGATACATTATAGCTATGCACACGTTAAAATAATATTTTTGTTCCCTTATTCTTATTTCATACATGTGGTTTTTTATTTTTTCCTTGTTTTAAATTTGAATTTTCATTAAAATTTTGAAATTTTATTTTACTTATCCTCTTTAGGATTAAATTTTTGTATGTATTATATGTATTTAGGTATATTGTATACCCTATTGTATTTTATTGTACTGCAAAAATTTTGAGTTTGCTATATACACATCATACGTGCATATCATACCTTTAAAACGAAAGATTTAAGCAAGAAACTTGACAAAATATGTAACTATATTCCATCCGCCAATTCGATTCAGTTAAGGTCTTATGGGAATATACGTGTCCGTTTTCTTCTCTCATAATTTCTAATAAAAGATCATCTCACGATCAGTGTTACCACAATCTGTAAAGTTCTCATATAATACGAGATGAATATTTTTAAATATACAGTGACGTAAAATGGTACTACTTTATGTCAATTATCCATAAAGTCTCAATTGCATCGAATTAGTGCATAATATGTGTGTATGTTAATGGATTTATTAGCTTAGTTGATAAATACAGGTATAGGTATAATATATAGCCATGTATATAAATGCATCTAACACACATTTATAAAATATATGCGATATAATAAATTACCTAAATAAGATATAGAAAGTATCGTTAACGTTAGCATTTCACCAAAAGGAGAAATTCGAGTATAAGTAGATATATTCATTATATATGAATGTACATTCATACCTATATATTGTACTGTATATGAAAGTGTTTTCTATCTGATGTCTACAATAATATATTGGTACATATGTATATTTCTCTTGAAAGAACTTATGCATTATTTAAAGGTGTCTAAAGTTTAAAGTAGTTGGTTCAGTTCATAAATAACACAATTTTGAATTGATTAGTATCGGTAATAAATGCAACAGCAAATCTATATAAATGCGTGTTATACGCATATTACATACATACATACGTTTAACTAACAGGACTTAATACATATATCTAACTCTACTTGATGTATGCGTACGTATGTACGGGTGTAATAGAGGTAAAATGCAGTTTGCGAAATATTACGTAGCATTTGTAGCATATATGTTCTTCTTCTTTTGTTATAAAAGCGAGTACAATTTTTAGAACTGTATACCTACCTATGTATAAGTATACCTACATATAGTATGTATATCGTGAAAGGCTTAGAAAAATGAATTTAATTTATTTATACTGTAGGAAGTAGCTAAGATTATTTAATTCAATTAATTACCGATTTGTATATTTTACACATTTTATTCAAACGGCAAATAATAGTACCTATGTGTCTACATGTATCTATATCTTATATTTTTTTAACATATTTACGTATGTTAAAAATACTTATGTACGTATACATTTTCTACATCTATTTATCAATAATATCGATTTACCTACCTATACTTTGTACTTTAAATATTTTCACTACAGGCCTTATGGGAATATATGTACGTGTCTTTTTTCTTCTCTCATAATTTATCATAAGAGCATTTCACGAGCAGAGTTACCATAATTTTCATTTTTCTCACACAATATAAGATGAGCTTTTTAAATTTCAATATACAGCAACGTAAAGTGGTACTACTTTTCGTATTTTCCCTAAAGACCTGTAGTGAAAATATTTAAAATACTAAGTATATGTAGATATATTCGAAATTTTAGTTCACATACCGGATGTACGTATGAATGGTCAGTAGATTGTACAAAAAATTATATGTTCAAGATTTAAGTAAAAAAAGAATTATGTAAAAGTATAGATAACACTCAATATAATGTTGCAGTTAAGGATCAATTTATAGATATGTTTAAATTATATAAATTTCATATTCTATTTGTATATAGAAATTAAACGTTTATCATGATTATTGTAGGTACGCATATATAATTGTATTCACATTGTGAAGATCTAATATGTGTCTTTATGTGTACGTACGTGCATAAAATTCGCTTCTTAGATAAACCAAAGGCCAATTGTAAATTCATTTTAATACCTTTTATGCGTTTACTATTTAAATATGTATGTATGTATGTATGTGTGTTTAGTGTGCAATATATAAAACCTGTACACAACTGCATGGTTATGTGCTCGTTTGTTAACTAATAACATACTTACATTCACTTATATGTTTATGTTTCTTTTTCATCATCGTTCATATAGTCTATCTACTAATTCGATGCAGTTGAGATCTTATGGAAATGATATAAAGTAGGACCACTTTACGTTGCTGTATATTGATATTTAAAAAAAATTAATTTCATATTATATAATAACTTTACAGATTGTGGTAACACTACTCGTGAGATGATCTTAGTAGAAATTAGGAGAAAAGAAAAAAGCCGTGTATATTTTCATAAGGTCTTAACTGCATCGAATTAGTAGACAGACTATGAATGTATTCATCGTTTATAAAATGTACTATTTCATAAATCCAGTTCGTTATATTTATTATCTGCCTACAGTGTAGATATATGTATATAGTGTAAGATATTGTGTATCCATAACTTGGTATAAAGAAGTCTATGTATCACATAAATACATACTATATGTATGTACAACTTGAATAAATAAATTTTGAAAATTATATCAAAATAGCATAAAATTGACAACTGCCTGCAGAGAGAGTGTGAAATTGTATGGTGTTGAATATATTTTTCTTTATCAATTTTCTTGTTTTTTTTTTATAAATATACATACTTGCCAACTACCTATATAAAAGTTCATGTGTGAATTTGCAGTTTAGTTCTTGTGATCATTTAAAAAAAAAAAAATAAAAAAACTCTTGATCTATTTATACCTGTTATCTGTAAGTATATGAACTACAGTTTTCTATATAATCTTTATACAGTCTGTGTAAAACTTAGCTGTATAAAATTAAAATGTATCTTTACTTTAAGTAAATTTGAAAATTTTTCATTACATACAGTTAAATGTAAAAGAGAAAAAAATAATAATAAATAAATAAATAAAAATCATTTGTCTTCATTAGTATTAAAAATGGTTTTTATCATTTACATACGAGTATAGTATAGTCTGTGTACTAATTCGGTGCACTTAAGGTCTTATGAGAGTATATAAGTCATTTTTCTTTCACGAGCAGTATTACCATAATCCTCAAAGCTTTTATCTTAGATGCATTTTTTTAAAATATCAATACATAGTGATGTAAAATGGTACCACTTCCAAGTAGTCTTCATAAGACCTTAATTATGCATAATATTAATGAACAGAGTATAGATGGTATTTGTACTTTTTATTTGCGAACTTTTTTTTTTTTTTTTTTTAAATTATTCAATTATCATTAAATAAACAAAACCATTTGAAATTCAAAAATGTGGAATATATGTTTAGTAAAAAAAAAATTTTTTATTTAAAATTTCCATTGATTTTATAAAAGAATTGAAATTGTTCTCAGATTTTGCTTTGTCGAATCCATGCATTTTTGTTTTTTTTTGTATCTATAAAAATAAAATATAAATAATAAAATAAATCACGTACTGAATAAATTATTAATTGAATTTATATGCGTTTCTATATTTATAATATTTTTAATTCAAAACAGTTTATCAAGTTAACTATTTTTTAATCGTTGCCTTTTTTCGTTTTTTCGTTTTTTTTTTTTATCTTACATTGATATTTATCTTTACGTAGATTTTTCTGCATAAAATTTAAGGTAGAAAACTTGATCAAAACTATTAATTGCAAAATGTACATTATTATATACATACATATGTATGTATATAGGATATCTGCTTAGTTTTACTTCTTGTTTTGTTACCTTTTTTTTTGTTTTTAAATTTAATTTCCTTTACTGTTTTACAATGCATTCTATATAGGAGTTTATCTTTTATCAATTCATTCTTAAAAATATATAACAGCTACTTTTTCTGAATGCCAATGATACCGACAATGATGACAATGATGATGATGATGATGATGATGATGATGAAAATATGTATAATAATGACAAAGATTTTTATTGCATGAGAACAATCATTTTAATGTTGATGAGATTCAGTGTGTAAGTTTGTGTTACTAAGAAAAACAATTGTTTACATGGTTCGGTGTCTAGCTATTATCTCATTAAGAAATTTTGCAGAATTAAAGGTAATACATCTGTATATTCTGTATTGAATGTACATGTATGTAGTTTCATACACATGTCTAAATATATAGCACACATTTGTATTTTACATAACAAACATATGCATTTACATTAACGTACTTACATATAAGATTTTACAATTTTTAATATCTTGTGTCTGTTACAGCAACACAAATTTTTAAATACGTTAAAAAGATAAAAATCTACTTAATATTTTTTCTTATTTATGAAATCTGTACACTTAATAAGTGTAAAATATTCTTCACTAATGTTAGATTTCTTCACTTCAAGATATCTTCTGAAAATTTGATTTTCTTCATTTCTAGTTAAGACTTATCTTCAAGATAAAATTAACCGGTGGATGTTGAGGTTCAGGATATCTTTAAGATGATAGGTATCTCGACTTCAGTTCGCCACTCCATACTTGAGATATAATTAATTTAAAAATTTTTTAAGAATGAAGAAGTTTGTTTTTGTAAATTAAACGTAAATTATTTTTAAATTACACATGAAGTTGGATTCATGTCATTTTTTTTAAGGACTGAATGCTGAAGATAACTTATCTTAAAGTTTAATGAAAAACAAACCAATCTAAAAGATATCTCCCAGTTAATTTTATTCTCAAGATAAAGCTAACTACAGGTATGAAGAAATCGGAACTAATGTAAAAATTAATATTTGTATCAATGTATTATTTCTTTTATTGATTTACTTTTTAAACTATATTTTATTTTAAGAAATATTTTTTTTTTTTATTAATTCTCCATATTATCATATGAATATTAAATTGATTTTAAATATTTTGCTTACCTCTATAGTCATTTTCATCATATAATCCTGAAATTGTAGGTAATGCCCAAAAGGGCTCTTCTGGATACACCATCATCATGTGGTATTTTTTGTACGTTATTTTTAAATTTTTTTTATTTGTTTATTTATTTAAAATAATATTCAAATAGATTTTAGAGTTTTTTCCTATTTATTTTACTTACTTAGATATTTTAATTTATCATAATCTACAATTATATATGTATATGTAACATAATTGGCATATACATATGGTGAAAGAAATTTATAATAATATTGTTATTATATAAATTTTTTTCATGTGCTATATATATATACACATAATTTTTTAAATATCTGGCTATTAGAACGATAATATATATACATATTCAGCTCTTATAAGCTAAAATTATAAAGTAAAATTTCGATGTGATCAATATACAAAAATTTAGAATTTCAATATTTAAGATGAACTTCTTCTAAAAAAAAAAAACGTATTTACACATGTACTTACATGTGTACATTTAAAACAAGGTAATTAGAGATTTTAAAAAGGAATCACAACAAATACCTAAATATGTAGTAAAAAATTGAAATAAAAATTCTTAAAAATCTTCTCTGCATAAAAAATGTACATCATACTCAAATTTCAAGGAAACTGTTTCAATCTTCAAAAAAAAATTTTTTTTTATGAACATAATTGTACAACAATAAGAAACAAGAATAGAGATTTTGTTTTTTTTTTTTTTTCATTTTATTTCAAAAACTCGTTATACTTGAATTATGTATGTAGTAAAATGTATTGAAATTACATTTAGAAAATACAGTTAATAAAAATTAAGGATGTTAAAAATACTCAAAAATTGTATGTTCGTATAATGTAGTTATATGCGCGTTTTGTTCATATACACATATCCATACATAGAAAAGCTTTGAATTGCATTGTGATAAGATTAACCATAAAAGGATATAAGAGAACATGTAAAAAAATTTTTAAAAACGAGTAATACAAGTATCAAATAAAAGATTTAACGTTGCTATATGTAGAAAAGTTAAGTGCAAAAACAAAATATAGTCAATTGCATATAATACCTATAATTCGTACACGTATTTTACATGAACACACATGCACATATTTTTTATATGTATATTTTACACTGATAAAAAATTCATACATATACGTGTGTACATATAAATGCGAGTATACGATATAAAGAAATATAAGAAATGTACAGAGACTGGATGTTAAAATTTATACTCCATACACTAATTCGATCCAGTTAATGTCTTATGGAAATGATATAAAGTACGACCACTTTACGTCGCTGTATAATGATATTTAAAATAATTCATTACGTGATTATATGATAACTTTAAAGATTGTGGTAGCACTATTCGTGAGATGATCATATGAGAAATTATGAGAGAAGAAAAAAAAAAAGACATGTATATTTCCATAAGATCTTAACTGCACTATAGTTTGCAGTAGACTAACTGATCATGATCTTATTAGAAATTACGAGAAAAGAAAAAAGGATACATATACTCCCATAAAGTCCTAACTGCATCGAATTAATGTATGGAGTATAAATAAAAAAAAAAAAAGATTTTTATTAAAAAAAAGGTTTATATTTTAACCGTGCATATCCACATATGTATGTATGTACATTTGTACTTATATTAATATTGTTACATACAATATACACATATGTAGATATACTTTTTATATTGTAAAATATTATTATTTAAAATGCATTAATAAAATATAAAAATAAAAAAATTTTCGGCATATATAAAACATTTTTACGTTCAACCAAATATTATATAGACATAAATATTTATGTGTATAGAATACAAATATAAAAGAAAATGAAAGGTATCTGTACATATCAGATCTGATCAAATTCTGTTTTATATACATATGTATGTGGTTTATATGAATAAATTATCATATTTTATTATAAAAACTAAAAGAGAATATATACATATGTGTATATGAAATTTTCAGTGAATTATTGTATATATACTTATATGCATATTATTACAATAAGATACCAATAAAATATATTAAATAGATGTCAACAGGATTTAATTAAGTTATTTACTTTTAAAAATTTAAACAAAATTTAAAGACAGAAAAAATTAAAGAAAAAAAAAATAAAAAGAAAAAATATGGCAAAAACGAAAAGAATAAAAATTCAAAAAAAAAACAAACAAACATTTATTATTTTAAAACGACATATAGAAAAAAGAGAAATATAAACATACGTATCTGAATATATAGAGAAAATAAATGATACAAATGTAATCATCATAATATATAAATATCATAGCTCTGTTCCCATATTTGAGGATTTATGGCAAATCTTAATGAGTAAACGAGCAAATAAAGGAGTAAACGAGCAAAGATTTGAAAAGGAGCTAAGAAGCAAAAATTTGCTAATTAAGGAGTAAAGCAAATAGACTGCAGATTTTGTGTTTCTAAATATGTAAAAAATTATCTATAAAAATTTAAGCTTTTTTCTACTGCAGAAATTTGCATTTTGTAGATGTTAGTTAATGTTATACCTTCGTTTATTGCAATTGTTTATTTCTGTTTATTTCGATGTTTTGGAAAAAGCCAATCTAAAACTTAAAGTAAAATTCAAAATATTATGTATACATTATGTATTTTCAGAAAAGTACAGTTAAATTGTTCCTGTACTTTTAAATCTTTATTCCTACTCTATAAATAAGCAAATTATAGAACTGTTCGTTGAAGTACTGGAACAGAGTTAATCAAATTCGAAATAAAACAATAAAGAAAACAAAACAAAAAAACGATTTTCTTTGTTTTAATTGCAAAAATCAAGTTATAACAACAAATACATACAAGTCAAGTATATGAATTTTGAACACTATATATATACGTACAATATACGTAAGGTACCTGTGTATATCACTACTACTTCTATCTACAAAAAATAAAAAAATAAAAAATAAATAAAATAATATAAAAGTGTATTAAGAAAGTCAAAAAAAAAAAAAAAAACAACAAAATTACTAAATTAAATGTGTTACTGATAAATATTGTATGAAAAACTGCAGTAAACAAGAGATAAAAGAAATTGAAAGAAGAGTACAATGCGAGATCATATAAGAAAACTTGATCTGTTTTCGTTGTATATTTTTCAAGATACAAAATGAGTGTAAATATTATATAAATAGATATATCATATGTTCGACTATATTTGTATGCATATGATATATACTCGTGTGTGTATATGTGTATTAGATATATCTGTATGTGTATATATTTTTTGCACTTTTATATTCTTTCACCATTGCTTTTTAGTTTTAATTTTCGTATTATGTACATATACTCAAAGTACATTTATTGTTTATACACACTAAATACATATATGTATTAGTATATATGTATATTTACAATATAATCTACTTCTATAATATATTAATATAATTTTGTTATTTTGTTAAAATCTAATTGATTATATAAAAATTTATTTCTTATTAATAATAATAAGATAATAACAAGGTATTAGAATTAATTACAAGATACTTTTTTTGTATTTAAATATATATGAACGTTTTAAACATGTGCACAACACATCACTAAATTTAGAAAATAAAACTAAACTAAAAAACAACAAAAAACCTTAAGATAATAAAGACGATAATGTATTATTTAAACATAAATTGAAGATTTTTTTTTTTTTTTTAAATAATTATATTTATATTTTTTGTTTTATTTATTTATTGTTTATTTATTGAAAATAAAATATCGAAAAAATATATTTTTTCTTTAAAATTCGCGTCAAAACACGTTCGATGCATACATAAGACTAAAGAGAAGAGTTTTATATCTTTTTCAAATTATAAATGTATTTTATTGTACGTGTTACCATATTTAAAATAATTCATTGTTAATAATATGCTTATCATGAAAACGAGCGTATTAAGCTGTATATATGTACAATATAAAAATTATTAGTCTTATTTATAAGGACAAATAAGCTTTGATTTTTTTTTCCATGTACGTACTAACATGCATACCTAATTATTTAATAATGAAATTGATAAAAACAAAAGATTTAAGTACGTAACCATCGTGACTTTGTGTTACATAATAATTAAAAGAAAAAGATTTAAATGAAAAATTTTTATGTACTTACCTTGAAAATTTATTAATAAAAACGAAAGATTTAAGCGCGAAACTTGTACATGTTTGGACTATGTCTTTTATGAATTTGCAAATAAAAATGAAAGTTCCCAATAATTTAGCCCATACAATAAACATGCGTGTATGTGTGTAAACATTTTTTTTTTATTATTATCAAATAATTTTAAATTATGAATTTTAATAAGATTTCAATTTAAAAAAAAAAAAAATATATTTATATTTATTTCAAACCTCTCTGGCACTACTTATTTCTTTAAATTTAAAATGATCTCTTTGTTTTCTTTATTTTAACAATTCGTTCTCCTTCTATTTAGTTATATTTACTATACTAATTCTGTGTATTTCTTCATCATTATATATGTTTACCATTTTTATTTTGTTTTACTTTTTGTTTTTTTTTTTTTTTTTATTAAGGTAAGAAGAAAAAACTACGACTAACTACGACACAAGACAAGACACATTCAATTTGAACTCAAAGAAAAAAATAAAAAGGTATACATATACTGATTCTGAGCCTTTTCTTGAAGATTATTATACGTATACTGTACATATATCTATACTTGTATTCATACATACTCAATAATTTTTATATATATATATACATTCGAAGGTTTATATTTATTTGTATTTGTTGTACAATCAAATGACGATTTTTAATTTTAAATTTAACTTTTATATTTACACATACACATACATATGAATTTTTTAATCCTTTCATTATACATGTACATATGTACATTATTTATACATTTGAAATATAAGAATATATATATATACATTTATTTGTATATTTATTTTATTTATACAAAAACTAATACAGTATAGTCATTTTGACCACACACGTAATTTTTTTTTTTTTTTTTTTTTTAATTCATTGCATCTTTGAAGAAGATCTTTTTGCTATATTTTACATATGTATGTTTTCTTTAAGCTATATATAGTATTGTACATAAGAATATGTATACATTATATAGGTGTTTTAGAAATCTATCTTTAAAGTTTTAATGTTAAAAAAAGTGCATATATATACAATAGTCGAGGGTATAGAAATCTAAAAATATTTTAAAAGTACTTTTAAATGCAATGTATTTAAATAGATTTTGTGAAGTTGAAAAATGGATCTTTAAGTTTTATAAGTGGCTAACTAGCTCAGTTGAAATGTTTTTTTTTTTTGTTTTTTTTTTGTTTTTATTATTATTTTTTTTTTTAACTGGATCTTATGGGTACATGGAGGATATCTTCACTTTTTCAAATGTACGGTTCTAATACCACATTAAACTTTAACTGGGATCTATGTGGGAAGAAAAATTTTTTTTTTTAATTGATCATTTTTGTATTTTTTTTTTTTATTATATTAGAAATTTGTCCCCTTCCTCTATATATTTCAGTGAACTGTAAAGTTCTGTAATTTGCTCATTTGTATAGAGCATCAGGGATGAATTTTAAAAAAGTACAGAAGTATCTACGTTTATAATTATGTTCAACAGTTATTATATATACGTAGCTAATAAAAATATTCGAAATAATTTTTATATGACTAATTTATATTCTATGTGTATGTATCTAAAAATTATTTTTACAATGAAACAAATTTTGCAAAAAACACGCGTAATGTATCATAAATATGTAAAATATGTACCTTCATGTGTGCGTTATACTGTACGTCATATATTTTACTCCTTTTTGCATACATGCATACAAATATTTTCCGTTCTTTTACAAAATGCTTCGAAATAATATCGTGCCACAACGTTTTTTTTTTAATATTTTTCTCATACAAAACTTACACAGGGTAGCACAAAATTAACCATTCTTTTTTTGCACGAAAAACGACATTGTTGAAGTTCAAACGTTAATATATGTAGTTTAACACATTGTTTGAAACAATAATTCTTTTGTTAGAAACAGTCTGAAACAGTTCTCTTTTGGGACACCTTGTACATATGCAGAACAAACAAACAAAAAAAAAAAATGTTCACAGATATTTGCGTTTGTGAAACTTTTATTTTGGGACACCTTGTACAAATGCAAAACAAATAGCAAAAAAATATGCATAGACATTTGTGCAATATATAATCTCCAGCAGTAAAAGTTTTGTTTTGTTTCACATATGTACTTGTATAACATAATAAAAAGAAGTTTCGATTTATTTCGGAAATAAAAACAAAATAAATTTTTCACTTTATATGTGTATGGATATGTAAAAAAAAAAAAAAAAAAATGAATTGGTTAGCAGAAAATGGTGAAACATATTTGAAACTGCGTTAAAAGCTATATAAGAAGATGGCTTAAATATATAAAGTTGATTGTTTCTTTCATATATGTATAAATTTTAACTTTGGTAAATAAAGATATTTGTATGTACGTCTGGTATATAAAGATGATTTTTGTATATAGCTGGATTTTGCTCCTGTCTGTCCATGTATTACTTACATATATATAAGTATGTATATGAATTATATTTACACGATTGCATGTATGTTACCTTCCTTTTAGTTGCATAAATATATGTATATATGTACGTATATTTATAATTTAAGAAAATTTACAATAACAAAACGTTACGTATATATATATAAGGTACATACATACATTTTCTTGTATAAACTATATATTTTAGCAGTAATTTTCTTTGTTTAACTTATTAATACCGCTGTTTGAGTGGCTATTCGGTTTATATATGTCGCATTCGTAATTTACTAGTGCATGTATGTACATTATATGCCATTACATACATAAATAAATATTTAATTATATACAATATATGTATATATAACAGATAAAAACTTATTTCCATATGTGTTGTTGTTAACATTAAACACAAAAGAAAAACCAAACAAAAAATTTAAGTAAATTTTTATGCATTTCCAACTGTACATCTTATATGTATGTATGTACGCGTATGTAAGCGTACATTTTCCTTTTGTTATGTATTAAGTGCGAATATATTTCAAGAAAATTTGTTGGATAGGTATATAAAGTTTGTAAAAATGTTGCTATGTTTTTTTTTAATTTATTATAGCCATGATGATGATGATGACGATGATGACGATGATGATCATGGTATATATAATATCTTTACTTCTTATAGGTGATTTCTTTTCAATAAATTCAAATTTTTTGCTATACACAAACATTTAAAACGAAGAAAGTTGCAAGTTGTGAAGCAAGTTATTTATTTCTTTTAGTTTTTTTTTGTTTTTTTTTCTTACTTTTTAAAGTTATGACCCGGCTTTTTCTTTTAAATTGGAATTACAACAGTGAAATGACTTTAAAAAAAAAAACGAAAAAAAAAAATATGTACCTACATATTATATTTGTACAAAAAGTGTATAGACGAATATAATTAATATAGTTAGGTATATACTATATGTATATATGCAAGTCTAAATATATTATGTGCACATATGTACATTTACATATACGTATATATATACATAATTGAAAATAATAAATATACTTGAGCATGTACGCAAGTTTTTAAACAAAAAATTCTTCGCACCTATATACATATCTATATATACGAGTACTTATGTATGTATACATATGTATATAAATATTAAAATTTGAATAATAATTTTTGTAAGTATTTTTAAAATTTATATAACGATGCCATTGCATGTATTTAGCATTTATCACTATATCATATTTTTATTTATATGTACATATATGTATATAATTACATATTTATTAGTTTCTATTTCTATTTGATTTCTTTTTTTTAAAATTCTACAAAAAAAAAAGTCTCTAACTTCACTTTATTAAAATTATACAAAATCATATTTATGTATTATTAATTTTTTTTTTTTTAAATTTTTATTTGATTTTTAAATTAACAAAACGTGAACACCTTTAAAACTATACTTTGTATTTTAACTCTTCTGTTTACTTCAATTTCACTAAATAAAGATTTTTTGAAATAAGCTCAAATGCCAGCCTATAAAAATTAAACAAAAACAAAATTTGTAATGAAAAAGCTTGTGTTTTTTTTTTTTTTTTTGATAATTCATTTAAAATTTTATCATTTTTCATTTCAATAATATTTAATGACAATGTCAGATTTTACATTATAAATAAAAATTTATGAAACATTTTCCACTACTTCAAGTGTAACGGGTGAAGGAAGTGAGGCGTGAATCAGGTAGTCCATAGGTACCGTGCGATCTCATACACGTCTCACTTTCTTTATCCGGTGTCTCATAAGGCAATTTTTCATAAATGTGTCTTGTAAGTGTCTCATCGCTTAAAACATCCTAATCCTGTATGCTTGATCTCAGATTAGATTTTGATACTTAATTTTGGGTTAATTTTTATTTTGAAAGCATGTTGTTTGAAAATTTGATATAACTTCAAGAAAGCTATGAAATCTCATTGTAATTTTATCTTAATGCAATTATAAATATATAGGTACTTGTTTTACATTTTTCCTACCAATGTATACGTACATACGTATGTATGTACATTTGTACACAAGGAAATGCATAAGGAAAATTTTAAAAACTAATAGTCTAATTCAAATATTTGTTAAGAAAAGGTGCGATTTGTGTTTGAATGCTTTATTAAATGAATTCTTAGTACTACTATATTAATTTCTATGAAGATGTTAAAATTAGAAAAGACAAGATAAATTTTTTATTGAATTTTTCTTTTCCCCCTTTTCTTGTTAACGTATACGTTATGTATAACTAAATCAAATATGAAATATCGTTAAATGTTTAGCATCAAACATAATACAAATCTAAATATTTTATTTACTTTATTTAATGAACATTCTATACGAATACCATTATACAGAAATTCTTTTCATATTGATCAATTATGCTGTTAAATTTATGTTTCAGAGTACACACATGTACATATACATATATTAAATATACTATTTAAGTTCATTGAAATTTTTAAAAAAATTTTTTATGATAATCAATTTCAAAAAAAAAATTAAAATTAAAATTAGTAATGATATTTGTTAGAGATTTTCTTACCACAGAAAGTATTTAAAGTGAAGTCTTATTTTAATTCATTTATTCATTAAAAAAAAAAAAATCAATTAAAATTTGTTATTAATTTAATAAAATATAAAATTTTATATAAGATGTATGGACAAGCTAGTGTAGATTTAAAAAAACACTACTAATAAAACTGCACTGTATGTATGTATATTTTCAGTATTAAAGTACTTAATTAAGTATCATATCACATATAGTATACTATTTTCACGAATTACGTGGGAATTTTTATTAATTGGCAATTTGTAGAGAACTCATTTTTAATAATTCCACTTTTTGTACGCGTATGCATTTAATTATAGTATTAAATAAATTGCTCAATATTTTCGAAATATTTTTTTTTTTATCGAATAAATTATTAATAATAAAATTAAAATACCACCGTTGGTTGAATAACTGGTAAGTGGTAGGATACACATTATAAGAATATGTACTTACATTTACAAGCATGTGATGTAATATGCGTAAAAATAGTTCAAAAAATTGTAAATAGTGCTGAATATAGATAGGTAGTCCTTGTTGAAAAATTAAATTTAAAAAATAGCAAATTGTTACAATTATTAGTAAATTTTTTAAAATATCAATTTTTATTAAAGAAAAACATTATGCCTTTTATAAGATATAATTAATCGACGTGTGTATGGTACGTTATAACTATAGTACGTTATAATCGATGTGTGTAGTTATACATACATACATATAACTATACTCTGTCTACTAATTCGATGCAGCAAAGGTCTTATGGAAATGACAAAAAGTAGGAGGTACCAATTTACGTCGCTGTATATTGATATCAAAAAATGCATCTCGTATTATATGATAACTTTACAGATTGTGGTAACACTGCTCGTGAGATGATCTTATTAGTAATTACGAAAAAATAAAAAGATCTTAACTACATCGAATTAGTGTATTCACATTATCATTAAGTCTCTATGTATGTATGTTTACAAGCTAAGTACATAAAAATAAGTTTTCTGTCAACTAAATACGCCTACATGATTGTTACATTATATTGATTCAAACATGGTATACACGTCCACATATATCATTTAATTAACCTCCTTTGGTACTTAAAGAAAGAAAAATTTATTTCTTTTTATATTTTATTTAAGGATTTTAAGTCTTTGTTTCTTAGTTTTTGCATATTAGGGTTTTTATTAAATTTTTTATATGTAAGTGCAATCACTTCTAAATGTCTCGTATGCATACATTACGTGTACATACATACATTGATATTGATATAGATGAACTTACTATACTCTGTCCACCAATATTATGTACCTAAGGTCTTATGGGACTACATATGTCTTTTTTCCTCTCTCATAATTTCTAATTAGACTGTTTCACGAGCAGTATTACCACAATCCACAAAAATGGTACCACTTAAAGTAATCGCCATAAGACCTTAACTGCATAATATTAGTGGAAAAAGTATAAAATGCACATATGCACAAATTTTTTTATTTATAATACAAGATAAACAATAACATGAAAAACAATATTATGGCAAAAATAAGAATCAATATAATTTTTATAATTATTTTGAATTTTAGAAATGTTAGAATTTTCATTTCAACTAGAAGAAATAAAATTATGGATGTACCATATGTATATACTCGTATGTGAATAGTCGTAAAAATTGAAAACTATGTACATATGTATGTACTGTTTTTCTCACCGCGGTTAATACACAGTATATAAAATATAATTTATACAAAATAATTTTTTTAATTATATCGATATTAATTTATACACAGATAGTAAATAACTAATAACTATATATCTTACTTAAAATAACTGGACATATCATTTCAATCAATTTCTTTACTCATGTAAAGGTTAACGATGAAACAAATGTACATACATGATACATACATGCAGATTTTTTGACTGATTTGTCAATGCTGGTCAATCTGCAGGTAATATACATATGTATAAATTATTTTCTTATATAAGATAAAAAAATATATCTTGAGTAATTTTATCTACTGTATTAATTAAGAAATTAAACGAATATTATTATTTACGTGAAAGCATTTGTTTTTTTTCTTTACTAATGATAACAAATAGTGTTTATTCATTTATATATGTATATGTATATATAAATGCATAGATACTACTTACATATGTGAAAGTACAGGAAATATGTGTAAATAAAAGTCATATTATGCTTATCATATGCATTTATAAGTATAATTTTTACTTTTTTATATGCTACATATAGCCATGTAAATTCTACAAATATAATGTACATACATACATATGTACATATATCGTTTAATTATACGATTACATAAAATTTCAAATCTTTACGTACATAGATACTCCATACACTAATTCGATGCAGTTAAGACCTTATGAGACTATATGTGTCTTTTTTCTTCTCTCATAAGATCATCTCACGAGTAGTGTTACCACAATCTGTAAAGTTATCATATAATACGAGATGAATATTTTTAAATTTCAATATACAATGACGTAAAGTGGTACGACTTTATGTCATTTCCATAAGGTCTCAATTGCATCGAATTAGTGTATGGAGTATAGTTGTCGTACACTGTATTATATGTATCTTTTATTTAACACATGCCGGTTAATTTTGTATGTATACGATTTCATAAATATTCATAATATTAGCAATATCATTGTTATTTATATATAATGTTCAGCCAGTCAACCGCTAACAAATTAAGAAACATTTTATTTTAATTTATTGCGGAAGAAGTGTGATTCGATAGGATATGATTTCTTAAGCGTGTGTGTATGAATGTAAATTATTAATATTTAATAGTTTTAGTACTGTATAGGTATATACTAAATATGTGTACATATTTGTATTAGCTAATTGTGATATAAAAATTAAAAAACGCACTTAGTAACAAATTTAAAATAAAAAAACTAAAAATAAAAAAAAAAAGAGTAAAAAAATAAAACTCTTCAGAATATGTAAACCAAATAAAAGGAATGTTATTTCATTAAATTAAGTCGGTTAAATAGAGTCACACAGTCAGTATATTTGTATTTTTTAACTGCAATATTAATTAAACCAATTAAAAACAATGTTTATATATACATCAAACTTATTCATTCACCATAGGTATAAAAATGATTATTTATTTGATGAGAAACTTATTCTAACTTTTGCATTTACATAAATGTATCTTAAATATATATTTAATATAATGTACATCTATGAACAGATGTATGTATATGAGATATTTCTTTTAAAGGTTGTATGTACATATTGCGTAAAAAGTTATTAGATAAAGAAAAGACATTTAAAAGAAATATATCATACTCGGTTTATTTTTTTTTTTTTGTAATACCATCCCGTATGTTTCGACTTTGTATCTCATCAAAATAAAAGTTTAGGAAAAGTGCTACACCACCACAAGAAGAAACACTTAATATACATTGTAAGAGAGCATGTATTTGTATATTCATCCCCACCTATTTATAGTTATGTGAATTAAACTCCTTTAGGCACAAAATATTGATATCTCTCCTCAAAATGACTGACTATAGTTAAAACATTAAAAATCAGTATAAATTATAAAATAGTACAATAAAGAATACCGAAAGAACAAACTACGAAACGTATAATTTTACTTGATTCTCATTCACAAGATGATTAGATGATGCTCAAAATGATCTAATAAAGTTATATGTAGGTTTCACAAATTAGAAAGTTAATAGGTGTCACAGGACAAAAGTCAGTGGTACAGGTAATCTTAATGCAAGTTAAGATCTATTGAATGACGATTCATTATTGAATAACAGAATTTTATTTTAATTTATAATTAATATGAATATTTAATCAATAATAATGATAACTGTATGATAGCAAAAAAATTTTTTGGTATTAACAGAATTATTAAACAAGAGCAATTAATTTTTTTGGTGAATATACGAGTTAAGTAAGCTATTATATATGTATATTGCATTACAAACATATACAAACATGTGTGTACAATCATATGCATACTCGTATATTTAACATAAAACCATAAATACAAATTGTGTTATTTTTGAACGTTAATTGAAATTTGTCGTTTTTTTTTTTTTGTGTGTATTTTTCTTAATGGATTTTTCTTTTGAATATGTCTCCTACATTTTGCTCATGTCTTTTAGATATGATATCTAAAATTGCAACCTGTACAACTGTAAGTACTGTAAATTACACATACATAGTTATTTTATGCCCTCAATATGTCATTTATAACATATCAGGTGATTAGCGTTATGTTAAATAATTATAGAATGAAGTTTTAATTAAAATATATGTCTGTGAAATTCTATATATAAATGTACGTGTATAATTTTATTGAATATTTAATTGTATCTGAAATTTTAAATTTATAGATATTACGTACATAAAAGTGTCATAATTACTATGTACACATGTATATATACACATATAATACGTAGAAAAATGTACATCAAAATACACATGTATGGGTAAATTCAAAAATGCATCATTGCTTATTTGATGCGATATCTAGTGTATTAATGACCTTAACCATTATTTTACGTATCTACCTTTACCTACATACGTATATACTTTATGGTTTTTCAAAATACATACATTTGAATGTGTGAACGTTTTTTCTGTTTAACAGAAACAAAAAAATTTACATTTTATATTTTTTGTAAGAATATACACATTATTTATGTGCAATATTTTTGTGTTGAGTATAAAATTCTTAAATGTTAGTTACCCTGTCGTTTAGAATTTTTCATATTTCATTGAAATCATGACACAGTTTTTAGTCATATTTATACAGATCGATAAAATAATAATATTCGTAAATGCAAAAGATCACACATACATTTGAACATGCATATGTATATTCATAGTATTTTATAACAAATTTAGAGAAAAGCAAAAATAAAAAAAAGATAAAAATTCATTTGCATTAGATTTTGTTCACATATATCGCTATATATATTAGAGGATACTGTATGTTAATAGATAGAATACTAAAAAAAGAATTAGTACTATCGTTTTACTGCAATTGCAGTATTTTTACTCTGCTTTTTAATATTCTGATATTGCGATACTGTTGTATGGATGAAAACACTGTTTTTTTTTTTTGGATTACATGTATTTAATTTGATAGAATCCAAAAATTTGTACTTACCCCATATCGGCCGATTATAAAATAAATATAACACTTAGTATGCTTCCGTGCGAAAATATAATTGAAAATATTAAAATAAAATTTAAAAGCCACTATGTAATAACCGCCCGTCTACCATTACGTTCAAAAGGCAACTGAACCAACCAATATTTATGCTTTGTTACTGAGTACTGACTGACTAGACCCAAGGTCAAGACTGGCTAGACTGCTCTGTATTTTGTTATTGCTATGTACACCAGAATTGGAACTACATAGACCCGACCAATGGCTGACCAGTACATTTGAAAATATTAAAATAAAATTTAAAAGCCACTATATAATAACCAGCCGTCTTCCATTATGTTCAAAAGGCAACTGAATTAACCAATATTTATGCTATATTACTGAGTACTGACTGAGTAGGCTCAAGGTCAAGACTGGATAGACTGCTATGTATTTGCTTATTGCTATGTACACCAGAACTAGAACTACATAGACCCGACCAATGGCTGACCAGTACATTTGAAAATATTAAAATAAAATTTAAAAGCCACTATATAATAACCACCCGTCTTCCATTATGTTCAAAAGGCAACTGAATTAACCAATATTTATGCTATATTACTGAGTACTGACTGAGTAGGCTCAAGGTCAAGACTGGATAGACCGCTGTGTATTTTGTTATTGCTATATACACCAGAACTAGAACTACATAGACCCGACCAATGGCTGACCAGTGTACATGAAACATGAAAGTGAAAAAAAAATCGCGAAAGCAAACAGAAATAAACTATATTATTCACTAAAAGGGAAATTTAAAAAATTCAAACGAAAACATCTGAAAAAATATAAAAAGGTCTTAACTAGGAAACTATATATCTAAAAACCGATTTTTTTTAAAAATGTTATACTGCTTTCAAGTTTTGGAAAACGATAGCACTGATCATGATACATATGTACATAGGTGTACAAAAAAAGTCTTTATAAAGAAGATAACTTTCATAAAATTTAATTTTTTGATTTTTTTATTTTTTAAATTATTGTAATATTTCAAAACCGCACCTATTTTTGTATCTATACTACTTAAAATTTAATTTACACAACAAGTGCCATAATAACACCAATTTACTATAGTTAATTTTGTTTTCTTGTGTTTATACAACGTCTTTTGATTATATTTCTAGCATTGAATATATTTGTGAATTTACAAATGACTTTATACACATGTGTATTATAGTACGTAAATCAATAAAAACTATAAATACATGAAAGTAATTATTATATCGTATACATTACCAAAAAGATTAGAAAACTTACATTACATTTATTTTAAATGTATATTTTTTAAAATTTTTTATGATGCCTTACGGACACCTGAGTATTATCACCGAATACCTAATTTTCATTTTAATTGAAAACAAGTAGCTTAGGAATTAATCTTTGGTTAACCTGTTAAAGAAATTAATTCAAAATTAAAAGTAATTTGAATTAGTTTAGATACAAAGTCCCGAAAATTCATACGGGACTAAATCTAGACGAGTCCAAATTCAGATATATCCTGGATTTTGGAATTCTGCATTTTTTCACTGATCCTTATTTAAATGAGTTAGTATGCGTTTTATTCGCATATAAATTTTTTTTGTTTTTCAAATAATTGTTTAATTATGAATTTTATATTTTTGTAATTGAAGTACATACATATAAGCATCCTTTGTCGAGAACATTTTTAAAGTTAAGAACGTAGAGATAGGTACATAATTGTATCTACTTTTTTTTATTCAGCCTATTATGCTGTTTGTGCATTATTTAATTATAATTATATTAGATCCATTTTTGTATGTGTTAAAATATGTACACACACGTTTTATATAATAGTCATATAAATGTTAGTATTAAATGCATTCCAAGTATGATACCTGTTAAAAGGAATGTCATAATGATTACTAATTATAATGACTTGAGAATGAAATTAGAAAAAAAAAATAAATAAATAAATAATAATAGTAAAATAAAAGTAAATACAAATTATTGATGAATAGAAAGAATTTTCCGACATACATTGCACAAACAGTCAGGAATTTCTGTATATAGGAGATTTACTTATAATATTGTGTTATATAGAAATTGTATACTACATACATATATGCACATACATAATATATAATACGTACGGTACGAGTATATAAATGTACATATGATGACATATATAAAACTGTCTTGTATGTTCATATATACTTATAAAAAATGAAAATTATTTACCTAGATATTTTACGTACTTACTTATTCTCTACATAATTTTTTGTAAAATAGCTATAAATGCACCTGTGTTTACTCACATGTGTTTAAGGCAATAGTTATATTTTTATATCTAAAATACAAAATAAGGTGAAATGAAGTATGTATTTGAAAATAAAAAAAAGAGACATTTCTAATTGCAGTAAGTAAAATAATAATTTTTTTATATTGAATATGAGGTACTACAAGTACAATAAATGATTTGTTTTTTAAATTCTTTCATCTACGAGTATACATATGTATGTACATGCATCTGTACATTTGTGTATCCCATGTATCTACATATATGCTCTTACATACTCGTTTGGCTGTGGCTTATTATATGTATATGTAGTTGCATTTATTTTTAATATTACAATAATATATGTATGTAATAAAATAATAATATCGAAGTTGTAATAGCTACTAACAGTTACTATTCAACTAAGTGCTTACATATCCGATAAAAACACTATATAAACAATTTTGTGAAATAAATAAAAAAAATCGCCACTTAAGTAATATCATGCGCTTAAGGTCTTGTAGAGACTATTTAAAGTGGTACCATATACAAAAAAATTCAACTGATATATGTATGTACATATGTATAACAAAAGCTTTGTGGATTGTGGTGTGGTAATACATAATATGTACTGAGTACTCCTCCCATCCCATATGACCTTAAGCCTTAAGTAAATAATATTAGTGGACTACAGTATATACACTAGAACTAGTCAGGAGTCAGCTTAGTTGTCTTTTGCATTCAGGGGGAGACGGACGGAGAGCGCATAGAAAAAAAAAAATATTGTGAAATTATTTTGTACCCCAAAAATTCAAACTAGTCCTAGGCCTTAGCTTGCATATAATTTAAATGGATAGAATATTTTTAAAAAAATATGCTTCTACTGGTTTTGTATACAGTGGGTGTATTTTGTATTTCTTTTGAGTATTTTGCATAATATATTCAAAACAAAAAAAAAAAATCAACTCTATAGAATATGAAATTAAATACAAAATTTTTTATATTAAAAAATTATAGATAAACTTTCAAAAATATTTTTAAATAGAAAAATTTTCTGTTCATATTTTAATTTCTAATTTTAATTTTTTTTTTTCTATTTTTATTTCAGCAAAGGGCTTTTACAAGGTAAGTGAATTATTTGATTTTTTTAAATTTTGCTATTTATACAAAATAGCATGCTGAAAAAATTGATATTGTTATAATACACAAATAATATGTACATGCCCATAATGAATGAAATGACTGAACCTATTGAACTAAAATTGAATACACAACTCATAAATTGCGTGTAATCACAATTTGTTAGGTGACATGTGTTCTATATTGAATAAATTAGGTGATGTTAGGTGTGACGATGAGTATAGTGAGAAGAGGTACCTACTATTCATTGCATTATTTTAATTTTTTCTCCATAATTATGTTAATAAGCCAATTAAACAAGTTATTTGAATGCAATAATTTTTTTTTATATATTTTTATATAAATTTATTTTTATTGAATTTTATTTTAAATCAGTAATTTTCTTTTTGATTTTTTTTCAAAATGTTCATTTAAGTGAAACAATTAAAAAAATTAATTTTCTGGCTCTATACTAAATTTGGATTTTATGTTTAACTAATAGAATGTTAGGTATATGAAATTTTAATAATAGCGAAGGCGTTGAAAATATCTCTGTTTTAAAAAAATAACATAAAACGAATATAACTGTTAAGAAAAAAAAAAAGTGTTTATTTGTATTTTTGATCGTTCCTTTTCTTACATTTTTAAATACTTAAATGTTAGTGTAATATTTAAATGTCATAAAAAAAATGTTCAATATGAAAAAATTGGAATAAACAAGAGAAAACTTTTATGTGTGCTGGCCTGTATACAGATGTAGTACACGGGCTACATGAATCTTATTCTGAGTGCAAATTCTTTGGAGACAACATGTTTTTATGTACATAAATTTAGGTCCATTGGGTACGATCATTTTCACTTAATGTATATTATTCATTTTTATTTATAATTTTTTTTTTTTAACACTAATGGCCGTATTCATCAACCAAAATTATTCATCTACACGTAGGTAATTCATCAAAGATGATTAAAATTAATTTAGAAATTTTTATTTTCATTAAAATTGAGTATTTTTTCGACGATTTCATTAAACGAAATCATGGTCAAATCGATGAAATTTCTCGATTTCCGCTACGAAATCAAGTTTTTTTTTCGACGATTTGATTTTGGTCTGTCTTTATAGAACAAATACAAAAAGATATTTGTGTGTAATTGAACACATATGTGTAAAAACGTATTCATATAAGTTTTATAATTTAAAATCACATAAATTAATCTTTGAGGAAATATATAAAACTATAAAATGACCAAAAATAAAAAACAAAATAAAACCACTGATTTTTTTTTTTAAATTTTAATTTAAATTTATGTGTGTCACCCTTATTGTAGGTATATCATAAATAATTTTATGAGTAATAATTGCAAAAAGTTATATTTATAAGAAACTCAACAAGTTTACATTTTTTTTTTTGTTTTTTTTTTTATTATATCGGTCAATTTTATGATGCTCAATTCAACATATACAAATTTACATACAGTAAATATATGTACATATGGATGTATGACTTAACGGTTAACACGTATAAAAAATATTTTTTTTAAATTTATTTCTATTTAAATTGAGAACAACGTACGTATACATACGTACATACAGGTACACAAGATAATTTTACATTCAGTTGCATTAAAATTTAAAATTGATTTATTACTGATAATATAGTTTTTGTACAATGTTTCATATGTTACGTACCTGTAACATATTCATATGTGAATCATATGTGTACATTTGTAAGTATGTATACAAGTATTTATGTTTAATAAATTGTGTACTCAACGAATGAATACAATTTTTATAAATAATTTACATTTTACAAATATTTACTTACATATTAGTTTTAAATAATATTTTCCAAAATAATAAGTTTATTTTATTTTGAAAATTTTTTTGCTAATTTTTTCTGAATACAATATTCAAAATATGCATGTAATAAAAAATGTCAACATATGTATACATGGGTGTACATATTCATGTGTATACAGAGTGTACCCAGAGAATAGGATAAAGTTCAGACAGTTCCTTAGCAAAAAAAATCGTTCCAAATTTCCCCTGGTAAATAGTCAGATTAGTAGATATGATGTAGCTGCCCATTTGTCCCTCAACAAACATATTTAGGCCATCAGAAAAGATTCTATTAGCTGAGCTTCTAATAAAAATGTGTTTTATTTGTTAATAGATACAGACTTTAAACAAAAGAAATCTACAGAGCCAGCAGCCCACAAGAGTCTAGCTCTATTTCTCGAAAAGGCTTTTGCTTCCTTAAAATGTATCATTTCTAATATATATACTCGTATAATATCAAAGGGATTAAAAATTTTTCATACATATAATGTCAAAGAATGGATAATATTTTTTGAACCATTCTATGCATACGATTCATGTTTATTAAATATTAAAATTGAGATCTAGACCTTTAAATAAAATTTGAAGAAAAAAAAAAAAAGTACAAATAACTGACCGATATACAACATAGCATACATTCTACTTATTCATACACATGTTTATTAAATTAAATTAAATCGAAAATCATACTTAAAATAAATTTCATTTTGTTTTTGTTTTTGTTTTTTTTTTTTTTTATATACAAATAAATTTATTATATTAATAAATGAAACTGCTAACTTGATTTATGCATTTAATTAATGAATATTAGGTTCATATTATCTATACAATTTATAATTACATACATATATGATAGTTTGCATGTATAAAATTATATTGTCAATTAAAATTTATAAAATATAAAATCTATTTTCATGTTATATAATTATTTAAAAAAAAAAATATTTTATGCATTCATGTACATATGTATGTATATGTTTGCATAATTTAAATACGAAAAGTAATATTAATATGTACAAATACGTACATATAATTTTGTATAATCAATTGCAGCAGTTAAAAATTGAACATATTTTCACAGTATGAAATCTAATGCTTTAGCTAGATATACTACTGTGAGCAATCTATTTCAATCTTGTTAAAAAAAAAAAAAACAGCAACAAAATAGCAAAGAGATTTGTTTTCAGTACAAGTATTTATAAATATAATTTTTTAAATAAAATGATTAGGTACTACTACGTATTACACTCTATGTTAAATTTTGTATACCATATGAAAACAATAGAAATTTTTAAGTTTATTTAATTAATTTTATTTATTATATGAATATTTTTATTAAAATTAATTTACTTAGTGAGATGGCAATGTAAGATGTAAGATTAAAATGTTGATATTCATAAAAAGATTTTTTAAAAAAAAAAAAAAATGATAAAACAGATTTTATAATAGTCAAATTTTTCTATTGAATTTAATCCAGAGGATATAAATTGAAAATCCAAATTATGTCCAGAAAAAATGCATTTTTGCAATGTACAGAGCATTTATGTATATAGAGTAGAATACATGTATGTATGTATGGGTGTACAGATAAAATTATTCTCACAAGAAATTAGTAATGTGCTTTATACTAGATAGTAAATACACTCTGTTCATTGATTCGATTATAGTATAGACCTTATGGAAATGACATAAAGTAATACCACTTTACGTCACTGTATATTGATATTAAAAATATTTGTCTCGTATTATACGATAACTTGGCAGATTGTGGTAACACTGATCGTGAGATGATTTTATTAGAAATTATGAGAAGAAAAAAGACATGTGTATTTCCATAAGATTTTAACTTCATTGAATTAGTGTATGGAGTATAGTTACATATTTTGTCAAGTTTCTTGCTTAAATCTTTCGTTTTAGGGGTATGATATGCATGTATGATTTGTATATAGCAAACCCAAAATTTTTACAGTATTTTTATGTACACACTGACCAAGATAGTTCAAATGTAAATTTTTAGTTATATTTAATATAGTTCAATTTGAATTTTGTAAGATGATCTTATTAGAAATTATGAGAGAAGAAAAAAGAAATGTATATATATTTCCATAAGGCTTTAAGTGCACCGAATTAGTGAACAGATTATATATGTATGTATGTTCATTTACATAATATGTATTTTATCGCATATTTTATTACTGATGTATTTATAGTTTGCACATACATATACTACTCGTATGTATGTTATATAGGTACGCACAAAATATACATACATATGTTCATACACATACATTGTGAATAATGCCTGTTAAAAGTATAATGAAGTATATATAGTCAAAGCATATTTATTTATGAATTTTGTATAGGTACATTTACATAATATATTTACATATAACATTAAACATTTTCATATCTATTTCGGTTTCGTGAATATTTTGTTCTCCATAAACATGAACACATTAATAATATTGAATTACCAAATCGTGATGCTGAAGAATATACAAAGTATTCTGTATACGAGATATTTACAATAACATTTTTAATCACAAATGCTTATAATTGTACACATTATTGCACCTGTGATGTCAAAATGGATGAATATTACGTCATTGAATTATGTGCAATTTATGCAAAAAAAAAAAAAAAAATGAATGTAACTGATGGCTTTTAGTAATTTGTATGATGCTAATTTGTCGAATATTAAAAATCAACAATAAATTTATAGTCAATATTTTGAACAACTACATACAAGAAATTTTTGAAAAAATAAATAAATAAAAGGATTTACATAACAACATGAAATATCCTTATTATTTTGGATTTTGAAATATGTAATAACTATAGCACATTTAAAAAAAAAAACTGAACGTGGCTTTAAAATTCATATAAATAATAGTATAGTCACATAATATAATGTATATTTGGCTTACCTCGTCCATACCCTTGTGTATGTTTTGCAAAACTATTAACGACCGCATCGACAGCTTCTTTTAACACTTGCTTTGCTCTGGCATCAGGTGCTGTACCACCTCCTGCCGTTGTTACATTCGATGTTACAGATGATGGTGGTGCTAAAGGAGCCTGAACTTTTACATTACCATTACGATTACCATTTGTTGTTGCTGTTGTTGTTGTCGTCGTCGTCGATTTTTTCGAAATAATAACATTTTGTTGGGTTTGCTGTTGCTGATGATGATCAATTTGCTGTTGTTTCGATTGTTGTTGATGTTTTTGTAAATTCTGTTTCTGATGCTGTTGATTATTAACAACAGCATTATTATTGTTATTATTTGCATTAGAAATGTTATTCACATTATTTGCATTTTTATTATTATTAATATTATTATTATTATTAATTTTACCAACACAATTACTACTAACAATACTGCTATTATTACCACTACTATTACTAGTAGCAATAATTACATTACCACTATTACCCCCACTATTATTATTTGAATTACTTGAATTAACTGATGTTATTAAATCACTGGCTGTTTTATGGCTCATTATTGATGTTGCCGTTTGGCTTTGTTGTTGTATTGTTTTTAACGACATTTTATAATTCAAATATACAATATATATGTATATAACGTTATTTATTTTTTTTTTTTTGTTTTAAATACGTATATAATATGAAATAGATTAGTTTACATTTTCCAATATATTTTTATTAAATGAAAAAAAATACACAATAATACTAAATAACATTACAAATCTATTTTTAAAAAATGTAAATAAAAATTATTTTGAAAAATTTCAATTTACGTTTTGTCAATTGTATGAAAGACATTAGATTTATTAAATTAGTTTATTATTTAAAAAACAAAAAAAAAAATGTTTTTCAAATACACAATTATTTGTACATGTTACAAGCCGGCTAACATATCTTTTCTCTTGTATTCTTCGTTTTTGTATTTTTTTTTTTCTGAAATTAAAAAGAAATGAAAATGTATTACATAAAAAAATTTATTGTGATTACCATAATACATATAATCTGTCCACTAATATTATGCACTTAAGGTCTTATGGAGGTTACTTAAAGTGGTGCCATTTTACATCACTGTGTATTGATATTCAAAAAATTAATCTGATATATAATAAAAGTTTTGTGGATTGTGGAAATACTGCTCGTGAAACAGTCTAATTAGAAATTATGAGTGAAGAAAAAAGACATATGTACTCCCATAAGACCCTAAGTGCATTATATTAGTGGACAAAGTATACAGAATTTTAATAAATATGTATACTCAAATGTTTGTGAAAATAATGTAAAATTGAAATTAATTGAATTGATTGAATTGAATGATGTAAAATTAAAATGAATAAAATCGTATACAAAATAAGACGTTTTCAAGACAAGACAATAATTCTATCATACGAATTGTTTTATCTATCACATAAATTATAGGTACATATATTGTAGTTATACAATTATTATACACTGCACCACAAATGATTAGGTTCACTCTTATTTAAGTCGGTAGAACCAATAGATAAAATTAAAAGGTATTTCTATTGCTATTCTAAAGTATTAAAAAAATAATAAAGGTGAACCTAATCATTTGCCGTACAGTGTTTATACGGGATTCGGGAATACGGATGGGTTTGTTTTGATACATTCAATTTTTTTTTTTTTTTTGACTTTCTTTTAAATAAATTTGAATATTAAATGCAATTAATCTACAATATTTGATTTATAATGAATATTTAGAAGTAGGTACTTTATTTAATTCACTTTCATAAAACAGGGGATATACTTATATATATGTATGCAGGTATACATATGTAGTTCTCACTCAGTACCTAAATATGTAAGTAATGCAAAAGATAAATTGTATATGTACGTATGATATTGTGTACATACAAAAGGTGAAAAAAAAAAATTGCTCGAAATACCGGCTTACTTGGAGCCGATCCACCGACCCAGTGTAATTGGTATATATACAAAGACACATATCAGGCATTGCCGTTGTGTGAACCATGAATTCATGTAAATATGTATAGATGTGTACCGTATACAATAATGGTGAAAATGCAAGCGTGCACATTAATGATTTCCTATATTAGCATTAAACAAGTAAATAGGAACAACAGCAATAGCATCAGCACCAGCAACAGCAGCAGCAAAAGCAACAGCTAGCCGGCGGCATTAAGAAGTTGGCATAAGGCTCAGGCAGGATAAATTCTGTCCGACAGAAGGTGATTTCTTCTGACGAAGAAGTTCAAAAACCCGAGAATGTGCAACCGAATTTTATGTATTATTATTATTTTTTTTTTTTTTTTTAAATTTTAGGTAGGTATATTATTTATTTTTCAATTTATAATATCTTCCTTACGAAGCTCTGTTATATGCGTGTACATGCGTATGTATATTAATGCCGTATATAATCGTCCTATATCGGATGAAATTTTTTTATTTGATTGGTATGCAATTTTTAGCTCTGTATTTTCATCATTTGTTTTTCTTTTTTTGTTTAATCCACATATTTTTAAAATTTTTGGTTTTATTATATACATACGTATGCATATGTATGTACTACTTTATTTATTTATTTTTTGTTTTTATATTTTTTTCATTTTTTCAATGTTTTTTTTTTTTAAACTTTGAAATCTCTTTACTTTAGCTTCCTTTCTTCAAATTATCTTTGATATTCTTTAACTTTTTTTTTTCTTTTTCAATTTGTTGTTGTATTGTTCGTTCTTTTTTGTTTTGGTTTTTTGTTTGAAAATCACAATGTGCTTCGTCTTACATCACTTTTTGTATTTGTTGCTCCTGTTAATGGTGTTAGTATTATTGTACGTATATATTTTGTATACATTAAACACACATACAAACATACATGTACGTGCATACTAACATACATATATGAAAGTCATACGATTTTTTTTTAACGGTTACTATGTGATCTGAAAACACTACTTGTCGACATTTTATAGCTGGCACATTTTGCAATGTGCAACAAAAAAAAAAAATGTATTTTTTGTTTTCATTTTTGTTTCCCAAATTTGTTGTTTTTTGTTTTTTTTTTTTTCTTTGTATTAATAAACAAGAGCAACAAGTAGAATTTTACAAATAATATCTGTATATATGTACATACAATATGTAAATATAACATATTCAAGGTGTATCAGAATAAATGTCATTCAGTGTTATGAAACAAAGAATCATCACAATACCCAAATCATCTTTCAAATTTATCTTTTCTGAAATACAGAGAAATTAAAAGTTTTCAGAAATGTACACTTGATAACGTTTTATTTGGTGGGGACAATATCTTTTAAATCATTCTATCCTATGTATCATATACCTCGTCTACATGCAGAATTGAATCTCGTCTTGACCACATTTGGGCTCGATCTGTCACATAAAAACGCTGATCGAAAGATTAAGGTGGAATCCAATCGACTCGATCCAGCATTTTTCCTTGGATCGAATCGAAATATCGTCATAAAGGAACGGATCGAAAGATGACGCTATTCATCAGTACTATTTTTAAACCTTAAAATTTGTATGAAAATAAGAGGATATTTATCTTGAGTTATTGTTACGAGTAATAGCTGAGAAATGAGACCAATATGGAATGGGCATTTACAGATAGATAGCCTATGTTCCTAAAAAGAATATCTTATTATTGGTATTATTGTTATCTTAATTTATTGAGTTCCTTCTTGTTTTTGTTGGAGTAACATTTATTCTGAGACATCTTGTAAATTTTATATAATAATGATATCCTATATATGTATACGCGTATAAATGTTCATTTATTTGAGAAAAATCACTAAAAAAAAAAAAAAAATTGCATCCATCTCGCAAAAGGCTTAAATTTATACAAAAGCGATATTTCTTATGCAAGAGAAAATGCTTTAAATTTTAAAATTCATTTTATCGTACATATTTCTTTTTCAATATTTATATGTACATAAATGTATGCTTTATTTTCTTTCTTTTCTTCTTTCTTTCTTTCAAGTTCTTTATGTACATTATTTAATTCATTACGGGGTTTTTTTTGTTTCTTTGTTTTTTTTTTTTCTTATATTTTATCTTACATTATGCACATATTTTCTTTGTTCCTGAATATTGTACGTGCTTTTTGAGTCTGTTGATTTTGTTTTTGGTTTTTTTTTTTTGTTCTTTTTTAATCTTTTCCTTTTTACGGCCTGAATTTTCAACATCCTTTCTGTTGTTTGTACTGAATACGTACAATATATATGCAGCCATTCCACATATATAGTGATGTGATGGACATCTCTCAAACTTAATTCATATGCAATACATGCATATATGTAAAATGTGCATACCTACATGTACAGGCTAATGCGTTGGTGAGGACATTGGACTTTTGATAAGTAAAAAAAAAAAATACATGTATATCTTGTGAATTATATTTTGTACACCTACTTTAAATATTTTCACTACAGGCCTTATGGAAACTTCGAAAAGTAGTACCACTTTACATCATTGTATATTGATATTTAAAAAAGCTCATCCCATACTGTATGATAAATATGAGAATTGTGGTAACACTGCTCGTGAAATGGTTTTATGAGATATTATGAGAGAAGAAAAAAGATACATATACTCCAATAAAGCCTGTAGTGAAAATATTTAAAATACAAAGTATACTCAATGTGGATATGTATTAATGTGTACACAATATAATGACCACAAAATACAAAAGAAAAAAACACAAGTTCATTTAAGGAAAAACAAAAATTCTATAGCCGTGGGAAAGTGTTGATAGAAACTCATAAATTTTAGGTGATAATCCCTGCTTGAAAATTAAATGAATAATTGAGATTGTATACCAAAAAAAAAAAATATATAAATGTATGTATTCTATGGAAAACGAAAATGATTAAATTAATAAAATAAAATAATTATAGATTTCTTTTGTATGGTGTATATAGACTCGTTTTGTTGAATAAACGAATGAACTTATAATGTTTTGTATCATATAAACTAAATCATTTGTTTTTTGCTTTAATCTTGTTCAAGTTTCACATATAAAATTTTAAAATTTTTAGAAATTTTTAATTATTCAAGGTTTTATTGCATTTTTAGCAAGGAAATAATATTGGGTTATTATTGAAAATTACAAAAACAAAAAAAATAAGTTTTGTTCTTGAAATTGTAGGTGATAGTTAAGAAGCTATAAATTTCATCACTTCGTCATAGTGACTAAACAGGTGAAAATGTTTCATTCCATTCTCCTGTCTTATCGCTGGTACTAATGTACGTACTTATATTTGATGATATTTGATTTAATATGGTCTACACATATTCGTTTTTTAATACATATTTATACCTACATAGAGCGCTTTCGAATGAATCACTCTATATTTTGTACACTAATATAATGCACTTGAGGTCTTATGGCGATTACTTAAAGTGGTGCCATTTTACATCACTGTATGTATTGGTATTCAAAAAATTCATCTCAATCTGATATATAATGAAAACTTTATAGATTGTGGTAATAGGATAGAAGACAAAAGATATATTTTTGTATGTACATACTCCCATAAGACCTTAAGATGCATAATATTAGTAGACAGAGTATAGGTATGCGAGATGATTAAATTATTAAAAATCTTCAAAATAATAAAATAAACACAATATGACATCATTATATATTGACGGGTTGGCGTTATTTTATGAAGTTGATAAAAAAAATGAAATACGATATGAATGCAGTAAAATAAAATGTTAAAATGAAAATTTATAACAAAATTATTATAAACGTATATGTGTGTGTATACGTAATGTATGGTAATGTATTTCATGTATGCTTGTATGTATACTGAGCAGTGAGCATATGCGTGATTTTTTTTTATCATTTAATTACAAATAAAAATCATCGTGAATGACATTCAATTTAATAATGTAATTAAAAATTTTTATGATAATATACATACATATACGAGTATGTGTACAAAAATTGTATGCATCAATACAGTTTTCTTTAATTAATTCAAGAACCTGTTTTGTCTGAAAAAATATTACCTATGTAGGTATATGTTAGAGATTTGAAATTTTGCTAATTTAATCCTAGCAAAATTGGTCTGTGTCATCTTATCTCTTTAGGATAATTAAAATCATTGAAAAAGGACGAAAACATTATGCGACTATTCGACGTAACCCGAAGGTTAAAATGATTTCATCCAGCACATTTTATTGTGCACAAATTCGCGTGCAACACAAGTACATATGCATATAATATTATTCATTTAGAATAAAATTTTAACAAGAATTAAAATAGAGAAGTGTTATTATGTACTAATAGTAATTATTATTAACACTTCGTTAGATTGGTGAATTCACTAAATGCAGGTCCTTGACCGAGACAAAAATGCAATTGCATAAACTTGTGTAAATATAAATACCTATATTCTTAGTATATAAATATAAGCATGTATTCCATATGTGTTAGTCACATGTCTAATTCTTACATATATTACATACATATATTATGTAAATGTAACATATAAAAATTATAAAATATGTACTAAGTGCAAAAAACTCATAAAAACTCTCCAACAGGGATATAACAATGGCTCTGTTTTAATACCATAATTATAAAAACAATTTTATGTCCATTTATTATACGTATTCCCATTACAATAGGTTTGAATGTTGCACATATCCACATTGATGAATGTGTACATACATACATACATATATCCGCATAGGTACATAATAAATGCATAAAACTCATGCAAGTTTAATGTACCTGGAGTTTATATAGTGTACATTCACATAAAATCGTCTAAATGTACCTACATATATGTATGTATATAACACAATACGTTATGTGAAGTAAGAATTACTTGTACGTTGCATTCTTTTTATCAAAAGAATTTTTTTCTTATTTTTTTTTTTTTAAATTCAAACCGAGTGTGTATTATAAAATACATAAAAAAAAAAAAAAAATAGGAAATTAAAATAGAAATAAAAACTGATGAGAATGAGATTCATCAACATTTTGGAATTTTTCTTATTATAATCATTGATATTTAGGTGGGCTATAGGATAGAATACATTGAATAGGACAGGAGCTAACATCCGAATTGTGAAGATATATGTACATATGTTAGTTGCAGATATTTTCTGTTTGCTATACAACTAAACTAAATAATGACAAATTAATTAATCCAATTTAATTTTCAAAGATTTTTTGTAGTCTTGTTGATCAAACATTACATTTTTCAAGAATTAGTTACGTGTAATATTAATGACCATAGCACACACATTAGAAAGATTATCGATAACACAAGTAGAAATGCTTATCAATGTAGCATTTGGTACAATTTGCATAAAAATAAAGAAGCATACAATGTTCTATACTCCATACACTAATTCGATGCAATTAAGGTCTTATGGGAGTATATTTGTCCTTTTTCTTTACTCGTAATTTCTAATAAGATCATCTCACGAGTAGTGTTGCAGTTAAGACCTTATGGGAAAATGACATAAAGTAGTACCACTTTACATCGTTGTATATTGATATAAAAAAAAATTCATCTCGTGTTATAAGATAACTTTAAAAATTGTGGTAACACTGCTCGTGAGATGATCTTATTATAAATTATGAAAGAAAAGAAAAAAGACGTATATTTCTATAAGGCCTTAGCTGCACCGAATTAGGAAACAGAGTATAGAAAAGAAAATTGAATTTTTTATTATTTGTTGCAAACAAATTGCATGTTAGATTCAATTACATACACATTTAGTAGCTTTGAAAATGAGTTTTTATTATTGTTCAATCATAGTTGGTCATAAAAATCAGTATAACGTCACCATTTTAGTAATGTTACAAGCTTTCATGTGGAATATACTCATGTAATAGCTGGTAGATTTTATTGTAATTGAGTTTCTTTTATACATATTATACTCTATATGTATTCTAAATACAAAATGAAAAATAATGTATTACTTACAAAAATAAGAAAAAAAATTCATTTTACAATATCAGAACATTTATGAGTTATGAACGCGCACATGTTTGCTAAAAAGCAAGAAAAAAAAATATATGAACATAAAAATTTATTAAAATTGTACAATATATACGATTTAAATGTGTTGTATTTTTTGTTCAACACATCTATTAAATTTTGTTTTTTTTTTTTTTCTTGTTTTCCCTATACGAGTTTACAAAATAAATTCAAAGACAAAATATAACTACTTTAAGAGCTTAATTTATATGTTGTTAAGTTACAATTTTTTGCATTATAATATAATTCTGGGCTATGAAACATATATTGATATGCCGTACATACAGATTACAAGTATTCAACATACTCTAAATCTTAAGGAAATTTTTCATTAGGTGAACTAAGGTACAATATTTTAAACAAAAATCATAACACTGCAGTGTCATTTGAATAATGAATTTTGTTTTTAATTAATAAAAGTGAATTTTATATGAAGATTATAACAAACTAGACCCTGTTTATTAATTAATGTACTCTGTTACATGACAATGTGCATACAATATATGCAGTTGAAACCCCTTATTATTTTTGTTAAAAGTATTTCAAGCAGGAATAAGGAATCAGGATTAGAGTTACCAAAATATTCAAATGTTCTACATAAAATCGAACAAATCTTTAAAATGTTTTGAAACAGGTTACTTGTTTTGGTATTGCTACACATGTGCCACTGCCATGCCATACAATCACTAGACACTAGGCAAAAAAAACCGGAAATAACGATTACGATATTTATTCAATTCAGTCTAGTCCTCTAATCAGGTCCAGGCAGGACCATGGTCAGACAGTCAGTTATTCAAAAAATTCATGTGATATATAATAAAAGCTTTGTGGGGTGTGGTAATAGTACTCGTGTAATAGTCTAATTAGAAATTATGAGAGAGGAAAAAAAATGCATATGTACTGACTACTGAGTACTCCCACATGACCTTGAATGCATATTATTAGTGGACCAGAACTATATAAACTAGAACTAGTCAGGAGTCAGCTTAGTTGTCTTTTGCATTCAGGGGGAGACGGACGGAGAGCGCATAGAAAAAAAAAATATTGTGAAATTATTTTGTACCCCAAAATTCAAACTAGTCCTAGGCCTTAGCTTGCATATAATTAAATGGATAAAATATTTTTAAAAAAATATATTCTTCTACTGGTTTTGTATACAGTGGGTGTATTTTGTATTTCTTTTGAGTATTTAGCGGTATGTATTAAAAAAAATATATTTTGTATAAATTATGCAAATAGATACCATAATATAAATTAAATATCATCTAAGAATTTTGACATATACCTAGTATACATACATATATCTATATCATTGACATCAATTTAAACAATAAACAGAAAAGAAAAGAAATAGAGATAAAATGAAAATGATACTTAGGTAAATGATTTGAAAATTGAAAAATAAAATTTCATAAGTTTGTGAGAAACAAAATTAACACATGTGAGACATAAAAATGTTATAAAATCATCATCAAAAAAAAAAACAAAAAGAAAAAAAAATCAAAAATATTTGCATTAAAAAGTATTTTTACCGTGTATCCATTTACAATGTGTTTAAAAAAAAAAATAAAATAAAAACTAAAAAGATAAGCGACAAAGGTGTATATTTTATGTGGTGATGCTTTTATACGCTTCATAGTTACACAATGAATAAAAAACGTTCTTTTGATATATGTATTCACTCTGACATTGCAAATACAAAATTCTAGAAAAATGAAGACAGAAGCGAATGAGTACAAATGACCTTGTAGAAATTAAATAAAATTATGAAAATATATTTTCTACATAATTTTTGTTTTATATAAATGCTAATGTATAGAAATGATAGCTACCTACAAACAGCAGACCACCATGAACAGCAGATATACAGAAAAAGTAAATAAATGTCTTTTCTTTTTCTTTTACTCAATTTTGATTTGTTGTTTTTTAATTGTATTTAACTTCCTTTTAAAAATGAATAATCTGAAATGTTGTTTCATTTCATAATTACTGAATAAAATTATCTATTGTTTTTATTTCCGACCATTAAAATCTAATTAAATTTAAATTATATGTACATTAAGTTGTCTTAAAGGACAAAATCAAATCAAAGAATATAAGATCTCAGTCGTTATATTGCTTTAAAAGAGCAATTGTGGACAGTTAAACCTCTTTGAACGCGAACACCTTGTAAAAGGACATCCGTCGTAAGCGTATATAGTAATGAATCAAATGGTTAGCCAAGCATAGCACATTCTACCTCTTTATAACCGACATCTTCCATAGCGGACAAAAGATACATATTTGTAATCGTGATTATTTAGTGGCTCTTATAAAACGTTCTTGATTCAAACATGCACTGATAATCATTAATAGACAAACTTCAGATTGTTTTAAACTAATTTGTTATACATTTTTACATATAAAAGGCTGAATTTTTTTATATAACAATTATGAATTTTTCTATTTTATATCTACAAAGTAAATGCATAAAAAATATAATTGGCATAATTTTTGCATATTTACAAAATGAGCACCAACCATGTACATATTACCTAAAAAGGATTTAATATACTTATATACTGTATTTAATATTTTTGTAATCATAAGTAAATACATTTATGTGAATTCAATGCACATTAGCTGCGATATCGCAACATTTAATTGTGATATGATGTTTGTTAAATTAAAATTGATTTAAATATTTCTCTTGTTATTTGTTTTTTTTTTCTGTTACCACAAAAATAGTAGATATTACAAATCGTGTTAATAATTTTATTATTTTTATTTTTTTGAAATTGTAAATCATCACCATTTATGACTGGTATGGATTTTGGTCTACTCTGGAATATTCCTCTAGTCTTCTAGACTAGACATAAACGCATTTCTCTCTGTTCACTGTTTCTTCCCTTTAATTTAGAATACTCAGAGTTGATACATCTTGTATATAGCAGTAGCACCTCATTTAGCTATACCTAAACCTTAATTTTTCATTCTTTCATTTATCCTCTAGAATTTGAATAATTATGCGCTTCACTGGGTCATGTTCGAGAATATGTTTACACTTATGTATAGTTCTTATGACATAATAAAAATAAATTGGAGGGTTCAAGAATAACATACATAGGAATATGAAAATATCATTTTTTGAATTAAGAAAAATTTCTTGAAAAATTAAATTCTTCATTTTCATGTTAACATATAAAAAAATTGAAAATAAGTTTCAAGAATAGGACACAATGATTTTTTTTTTTTTCGTTTTTTTTTTTTTTATTTGTCTCATTTTCCTTTTATCAGTATTCAACAGTATTCGATTTTTATTCTATATAGGTAGATACGTTTACATACATTATATGTTATTCATTAACGTTTATTATTTATTTATTTTTGTATTTATTCTTTTGTGCATTAAATATTGGTTGTCTTGATTGATTTTTGTTAAATCTCATTTTTATTAAAAGAATAAAGAAATCCGCTGTTCATTGACCTGAACACCTGCTACTGAATGGGATCAAATTGCATTTTTCGTTTCTTCTGTACATACAGGTATGTACATACATCATTTTGTTTTTTTTTTTTTTTTTTTGCTTTATTTGCTCGTAATTCCTCAAAACAAACAACCAAAAAAAAAAAAAAAAAACGAAAATTATTCAGACGATTTTTTAGTTTTTAGGTGGCCCATACTGAAAAAGTATCAAATAACAATCATGAATATTCATTTTTATATGTTACAATGCATAGACATACTACATACATACATATGTGTATATATGTACATATGTAGAATATGAAAAAGGATATCAAAGGAATTTCCTTTAATCATGAAATTTTTAGTTGTTTCTATACTAATTTTATTTAAAATATTGTGTCGAGTAATTATTTAATGTAGAAATCTTCAAAGTTAACAGATCCTTTGATCTTAATCAAGCAAATAATATACTTTAGAAATCCATTTATCCTTTAGGATATATATAAAGGATGTTTATGCAAATTGGTACATATTTCAAAGTTAGTTTACGTATACCTTTTATATCTCAAGAACCGTTTAGAACGAAAATTTTACTTCTGCTGCATCACTTAAATTTCATTTTTAGTTGTTGGTCAAATTATACAGTAATCTATAATTTAATCACAGCATTGTATTGGCCTAACCAATAACCGTTTACTAAGTTGTTAGTAAGGACTTAGTTCTTAGGTTTTTATATGAGATTAGTCCTTATAGTAACGACTTAGTAAATGGTTATTGGTAAGGCCCTATATGTTTTAGATACTTTATTCTGTAACATTTATGATATATGTATGTCATGAATTAATCTGTAAATGTACATGAATATATGTACATATGTATGTATATGTAAATGAGATGAATACTAGAATACCATGTACAATTGAAAATGATATAATTTGATGACGTCATCATATGCATTCACATTGCACACATATAGCATATGCATACATACGTGTATATATCTGTGTTTGTATATACATATGTACATATATAATGATAAGAAAAAATTAATTTGTCCACAATGTAGAACAAAATTGCAATAATATATTATCTACGCATACATACATATTTTTTTTCTTAATACAGATATACGAGTTTTTCATTAGCAAAGGAAATCGATCATTTTTGTGGCTTTATAGTTATTAAATTTCTTATAATTTTTGTTTTTTTTTTTTAATTGTACTTGTGAGTATATTACATGCGTGTATAAAAGCATACATAAATGCGTTTATATGTGCACATAACTGTAGATATGACTTCTTTTGGTTTCAGTTACAATGTAACAATTTACAAACTGGATTATTACAATTACATAATGCCAAGAAATTAAAGATATAGGAACGTAAGCATATGATAATGAACAATGTCATTAGAAATTTATAAGAATGATTTTTAAATACGTGATGATGTTAATTAAATTTTTGAAAATATTTAAAAATTTTACTTAAAACCATACGCATTTAAATCATGTACAAAAGTATACATTAAATCTGCATTTTTTTTTTTTTGTTTTGTGGAATATCTAATGACGAGTTAAAACTTAGAAATCTATTGTATTCATCTCACTAATTACGTAGATCTGCAATCTCACGGCAGAATTCAGAAGTTCAGATTTTCAAGGTATCCATCTAATACATAATATAGGATCATCAAACAGGGCTTTATTCTGACTATACTATGTCCACTAAGATTATGCACTTAACGTCTTATGGAAATTACTTAAAATTGTACCATTTCACATCACTATGTACTAAAATTCAAAAAGTTTATCTGATATATAATAAAATCTTTGTGGATTGTGGTAATACTGCTCGTGAAACAGTATAATTGGAAATTATGAGAGAAAGAAAGAGAAATATGTACACCAATAAGATCTTAAGTGCATAATATTAGTGGACAGAGTATAGTGCAGATAGGACAATCAATAAAGATATGCAAGAGAGCTTGCCTATATTCTGTTCAGATGTGTGATTAAATTACATGTCTAGGTCTACATAGTAATAGTAATAGTAACCAGTAATTATACCTGACAATTATCTGTATAATTCTGTATTCTTGTTTCCTATTCATTTTTCTCAATGATTTCTCCCATGACAGACTTAATTTAAACAAATAATTTTGTTTTTGCATATTTAAGTATTTGCCCCTCTGAATAAAACAGAAAAAAAAAAAATAAAAGTGAAACCACAATCTGAATAATCGATTCATGGATGATTCATAGAGTTGTAGGTGTTTGCATAAGTTTTATATTTTAGATGTTAAATTTCTTATTTTGTTCAAATGGGAAACAATTACTATATATATTCATGTATACAAAGCTATACATACGTTGTATAGAATTTTTTTTTTTTTTTTTTTTTTGAAATGTTTGACAATTTATTTATCTATAAAGTGGGGGAGAAAGCAGAGCCCTCGTCAGAGCACTCAGACACATTCTGTCCATTGTACTCGTCATGACAATCTATTTATGGAATGTTGAATAATATAAAAAAAATTTTTGGGAAAAAATTTCTACTTTCCGTTTACTACTTTCATTTTAAGTTAAATTTATATAGTAATCAGCAAAAATGCATTTTTAAATAATATTGTGAACGAGAAAAAATTTATTTTTCAATTTTAATAAAAAAAAAAAAAGTAAAAAGAAAAAAAAAAATTAATAAATAATTATCGAATGTACGTATAGGTAACATTTACATATATTTATTCATCTTTCATTATAAGATTATAAATTTATCTGTCTTCTTTTCAACATTGCATTTCACATTCTTGCGTTGATTTTTATGAAAATGTCATACATACATTATATATACACACATGTACATATGTGCATATGTATGCATAATAGTAGTTAAATATTATAAAAATAAAAAAATAAAAAATGAGATCAAAGCTTTTAAGATGAAAAATCAAGTAAAAAAAAAAAAAAAAAGAAATATAAATTTATATATGCAATTTATGTAAAGGGTATCCCAGAACAAGTGTCACAAACTACGTACATTTTTCAAATACATATCGTCGTTTTATATCAAAAATCAAATATCCTGCAATCATATATTTGATTTTTGTGATATGCTCAGGTTTGAAAGCTCTGATAGGGTACATTGTTTTTTTTTTATACATAATGTATGGTGACCCAAAGCCCATTAATTTCTTCATATGAAAAATAGAAAATTTTTGATGTTTGAACTTTAATAATTTTGAATATTTCTAACTAACTCTAATGAGTTAAACCTCATTATACATTTTACAGAAAAAAAACATATCTCAATATCCTAAAAGGAATAAATTTTAAACAGACATAAGAACTATAAAATTGTGTGAATAATAGAATTTTGCTAGAAAATACACAGTAATACGAACTTTTGAATCTGGACTATAGATTATGCCACGAAGAAGAGGAAACATCAACACATGTACTGAAGGAGTTTGTTGGTGTTATCCTAGAAAGATGAAGAAGAATTACTACAGAGGCCAATAATCTGGAAGATCTTTCATATACTGACTACATAAAGTGTATCGTGTATCTAGCCAGAAAGATATGCGCCTTTATGTAGAAACACAGAGGGGTGAGGGTTACAATAGGCTTTACTTAGAAAGCTGCAGTGTCGAGGCTATCAAACCTCATCTTCATCCTCAGTGCTTAATATAATAATGAACTTGTGAACTAAATACAATTTGTGACATTTATTTTGGAATATACTCTTTGTGCATATATTGTACATGTACATAAGCTTGCATTTATTTGCAGCTCATTATATATTGAATCAAAATTTGCATATAAATATACACATGTGTATATGCATTTAATCTATACTTGAATTTATTAATTGTAATACTCTATAAGTAATTCATTCAGGTTCTTTTATATCAGTATCTATATACATATGTATACATACCATGTACCACTGATGTATGCCATATTAAAGAAAATGATCAATTTTTATACACTTGCACAGCAGTTTTTATTTTTAATTGTTATTATTTGTTAATGTTTTTATTTATTTATTTACTTAATTTTTTTTTTTAAATTCATTTTCACATGTATTGTATATATTTTACTGACATTGATACAATATTGATTTAATTAAAACATTGATAAAATGATGTATACTATATGTGCATAGTAGTTTTATTCGATTACATTAAAATGAACATTTTTCTTTTTCTATCGTTGTCATTTACATATATGTATTTATTGGTAATTGAACAAAAAAGATGCAAAATGATGAAATAAATACACACAAATCAGATCTTATACAAAGCTCACTTAGTTTTATTGTTTATAGGGGGGGGTCTAATAAAAGTTCGAAGTAAAAATATTAAATTTTGTATTAATAAATTTTGCTCCACTTTTTGTTTTTTTTATTATTTAAATAAATATTTTTTATTATTATTCGTTAATTATTGTCGAATAGAATCCATTGGGGGTGTTCGTTTTACTCAAAAAATAAAAAAAATCACATTTATAGAATACCCAGTTCTTGTAGATTCTAGTTTTGTTGTATTAAATGTATACAATTGAAATTAACTGAATTTGTTTTTGTTTTATAATTCATCAAATTCAAATTAATTTTTTTTTTTTTTCAAATTTTATTTTATGAATTTGTTTGATGATTTTTTTTTAATATTTTATTTTTATTTATTTATTTATTTATTTAATTTTAATAGCAATAATAAAAGATAACAAATTCAGTGCTATGTAAACTGAATTTTGTTTCTTATAGTGTTAGGAAAAAAAAAATGTAACCGATTACCGAACACACTAATTCATAATATTTTCACAATAACGGCAAAACTATGTTTTTTTTTTTGTGTTTTTTAATTACAAGAAAACCAATTGACCAAAAGGAAAAAAAAAATAAAAAAACATAAAATTATGGTCCTCTCTGTGAACTCTTATAAAAACCAATCAGCAAATCAATTAATTGTTGCTATTATTCATATACATAGCATTATATTAGCGAAAAATGATTAAAATAATTCACAAAAGATACACAAAGAAATTATCAAAATTAACCTATAATGTTTTTAATTATAATTTTTTTTTTTTTTTTTCGTTTTTAATTTTTGTTTTTATTTTTGAATCCCATCGTATCCATACATAAAATTAAAATCAAATAAAAATATTTTAAAAATCGTTATTTTTTTTTTTTTTATTGAGTTTCAAACCAAATTTTTTTTTTTTTTTTGTGTTCTATTTATAACATTTGAGATTCCTTGTATAAAATTCGTATAATGTGTGAAATACTTTTTAAAAGTTCTAAGACCTTTTCGTTTATTTTTTTTATATGTAATATTTATAACTATCGTACGTATTTATATATATATTCATTTTTAATACAGGGTGTATAATTTACCAAAAAAAAAAAAAAAAAACAAAAAAAAAATGAAATTGCGAAAAAGGTAACAAATTTATGTAGGCATCTTATATACAATATACAAATATATGTATGTACAGTTTTAAACTCGTTTTGCACTATTGTGAACATTAACAAAAACAACAACAATAATAACAACAACAACAAAAATATATGTACAGTATACCAGTAGGTTCCTTTTATTTTATTATATAAATTTGAATTTTCTATATTATAAATTTTGAATTATAGGTATATATATAATAAAGTATCTTTTTCCCATATTCTATTTTGGCCACCATATAAGTATGTGTTTTTTTTTTTTAAAAAAAAAAAGGAAAATTCAAATAAAACAAAAACAAAATAAATAAAATAAATAAAATTGATTATTTTATATATAATTTTGTACGAATTACAAAAAAAAAAAAAAAAAAAATTAACAAACAAACAAAAAAAAAAGGGAAGACAAAAATGTAATAATAATTTCTTCACGATAATATATAGGTATAATATATAGTATATAATATAATTTATAAAAGTATAAATCTTTTTTTTTAAGAAGACCGTTAGCGATCAAATGTAAGTAACAACTGACTGAATTTTATAAGTACATCCTAATGTACACTTTTTCTTCTGTTAATGCTGCTGTTGCTGCTGCAATCGAAATCGCTCATACTACATATTATTATATTATATTATGCCTTTGAAACTTAAAGCCTCTGGCTTAACTAAAAAAGTCTCACCAATAACAGAAAAATAAAAAAGTAAAAAACAAATAAGAAAAAAAAAAATTCAAATAAACAAAACAAAAAAGAAAAAAAAGAACAGGTAAGTTTAAGTATAAGAAAATGAAGAAAAAAAGTAAAATTAAAAAACGCAACTAAAGAAAAAATAAAAAATAAAAGAAATAAAAGATGAAATAAAAAATATAAAGACAAAAAGAATAATCACACTGTGAGTACCAAAACTCAAGTAAATCAAGTAAACCAAGCAAACCAGTGAAACGTTTAACCAACAGTTAAGATCATAGTTACACATATCTGTGTGGACATGTATGTACTCTAAATGAATATGTATGCATGTATAAATATATGTGCACATATCTACATACATATCTATATATGTATATATGTATATTTAAATGTTAGTATATAAGTACATGATCATCAGCTGTGTACTTGATTTGCTTTACTTTTACTCTGTACATATTATAATGCAATGCATGTGTAATTGCATACATACATATAACATTCATACAATACCTGTATAATATTCAATATATCTTTAATGTGCAGCAAGTTAAACTGGCACCTTTATAATATACAATTTTAATAATATATTTTAATATATTATGTTTTTAAGCTAAAAGCTAAAGTTTTTGTCCCCAAACCCCAAAAGAATATAACTAACACAAAGCAAAGTATCCAAAACTATATACATACATACATATATGTATGTAGGTACCCAAATATATGTTTATACAATCGACCAGAAACAGACCATAGCCGCAATTCAACTAAATTACTTACAGTACAAACATATTATAATGTTATAAAAAAAATGTACAATGTATATATTAGCATCCATAGATGAAGCATGGATGGAGACAAGGAGAACAACTTTACCAAATGATAACCGAACGACAAAAAAAAAAAAAAAAAAAAAAAAAAAAAAAAAAAACAAAAAACAAAAAAATGATGAGGAAGACAACAAGTAGAAGCATTAAAAATTAAGAAAAAGAAGTTAATAAAACTTTTAAATATAAAAATTACTTCTTAAAGCACATAATATATTAAATACTTGCAATGTACATAATGTATGTATGTATGTATGTATTCATGTAAATGTGTTTATATGTATTTAATTTTTTACATTATAAATACTTTTACATACATATAGAGATCTGAATGGTTGTATAAAAATATAATGGTAAAATTCACCATGTATGTATGTATAATATAGTGAAGAAAAAGACCAATAATTTTTGATGGAGCAGATAAATATATAATATGCGACGATGAGAACGAAGATGATGATGACAAAAATTCTCATACATAAACATACATACATATGTAGAGAAGAATATATGACAACAAAACAGCAATCAGACCAAACTATAAAAAGACCAGACTTGCATTCGAATAACCTCAACAACTACGCCAATATCATCAGTTTTTTTTTTTTTTTTAAAGTAGTAAAAGTATAGTTGAACAGAATATAAGAAAAATAACGATTTTTTTTTTTTTTTTCTTTAAAAAGGTAAAAAAGAAGGTCTCAAGAAATTCGAATCCCAATGTAAATTTATATTGTACTAAGAAGCTTTATATATATAACTTATAAAGTAAAGATGTATTACATTTAACGTATTTTGTCCATATGTGTATGTACATCATTTTATAAAATATATGTACATATATATACATAATCCCCTACCTGTGTATTTAAACAATACGTATTACTTTGGCTCATATTACTACTTGCATATATATGTACATAATTTAGCGCACTCGAAATGCATATAATCTCATATATGCGATTACATACATACGTGTACGTATGTATACATATATGAATGAAATATAATTTCATAATTTTTCTCAAAAAACAAAAAAAAAAAAAAAAAATTTTCATAAAAAGATTTATGTACATACATATGTATGTATGGATGTAGCAATTTTATTTTAATAAGATATTTTTAAATTCAATAACAATTCAAAATTGCAATGACAATATTGAAATTTTGAAGAAAAAAAAAATTTCTTCCGTTTTTTTTTTTTTTTTTAATTAAAAATTTACTAAAATTATGAATAATTAGTACATATATACATTACATGCAACGTACATGTTGTGTTTATCCTTCGCAGATTTAAGTATATGTCTGTAGTACTGTGTAATATTGCAAATTAATAATTAATTAATTTGAATAAATTTAAGAAATTTTTAATTTTTATTTATAATACATTTTATTTGTTTAGAAGATTCATAGAAATTCTATAGACTAAGGGATACAAAAGAGATTTAGGGGATACAAAGAAATTCTTCATATGGACAACATACATATGTATGTACATATATGTAGTCACAGACCACAGTCGAACTTAAGCGTTGTCAAGAACATATTTCTGGGTATTGCCCTTCAATTTTTTATCGACAGGATTTCTATTAAGTCTTAATCCCATCATCGCTTCTGTGGCTTTTTCTTAAAAGATCGCTTACCGTCGTCTACTTGAGATCCTCTAGGAGTCTAGGACATTGTCTACTTCAGCTCAAGGAAGCTTAGCTTTCAGCTTAGTGTACGTGTTTCTCTTAGGATGGGACAGTTATCAAAATTTATACTTAACTTTTGTTTATATAATCCATAGATTTCGTTCAAATATTAAATTTGATTTTTGTTTTTGAGATTACATCATATTTAAATAATGTAACATTAAATTCATATAAAAATTACAAATAATCAAATAAATATTTATTTGTAATACAACACATTGAAAAATGTTTGAAATAAAATAATTCTTGTATATATGTAGGTATATTGTATCTCTGATGTTTTAGTTAATTAAACAAATATCTAAAATTTTAAATTTAAATTTGAAAATAATAATATATGTAATTTAGTTACCAATAAATTCATAAATAATAAACTGCTGTATATTAGGTACATTAAAATCGATTGATTTCAAAGAATGTAAGTAAATAATAAATATTCAATTTTTATATGCATATACGTATATGTACGTACCATAAGTAAGATATAAAAATAAGTTATGAATTTACGTGAATTTATTTATACATGTATGTGTGTGTGTGTGTATGATACGTGCAAAAATGAGAATATATGAAAAATACAATAACAATTATTATAGGTTGATAAAATATATGTGTATATGCATGTAATATATATATACTTACAACACACAACGAATATAACTTTAATATGTGGATGTGTGATCTATAAGAAAAATATATAAAAGATTTCAGGTTTACATATATGAACATACACGTACATATGTACATATATTCATTGCATATACTTTCTTATTAAAATATACATACAGTCATACAGTCTCAATATTCATTCAAATTTGAGAAAGCACAATTGTATAGCTCAGAGCTTGGCTCAATTTCTTAAGACCATATTTTACATACATCTACATATGAACATGTGTATTACACTTTATTACTTCACAGTTCAGTCATTTTACAGATTTTTTTTTTTTTTTGTTTTAATTGTAATCAAGAGAATTTATAGATAGTTTCCTCTCAGATAAAATCAGTGCTATCGTTTTCTAAAACTTGAAAGCAATATAACATATTCGAAAAAAGATTTTGCCTTATGTTTAAAAAGCAACTAGACTGAACAAGCATTACCAACCATCATTTATGCTAATGACTAGACACCAGATTGGTTTGGTAGGTGGTATTCTACGTGGTAACATGTTTGTACATATCAAATTAAATGCGCATATGATTCTAAAAGTATGATGCAGTATCAGAAATCAAAAAGCAATAAAAAAATACTGCAATTGCAGCAAAATGATAGCACTGGATCTAATATCTTGCCTGTTGTAATAAAATAATGTCAATAAGTTTAGAGAGTAAAGCATTAGTTAACGATATCTTCCAAACACTAGCCAATATCATCACACCTGTATCATTTTTTTAATATTCGTAATAATGATAAAAGGTACATTACAAAAATACATACAATATATGCGCCTGATTGCCTGCATACGTATATGTTAAGACACGTATGAGTGTAAGGATATATATCTATAGAGAGGTCTGTAGATGTGTGTATATATATTTAAGCAAAATACTATAATTAAATTTGTATGGGAATTTTTATATTAAAAAAAATTTTTTTTTTTGAATATTAATTCAAATTAATACATATGGCCATACATATGCTGTTTAGCTGTAAATACTATATTACAGCGGTGGCTAACCTTTGTGTACACAAGATCTACTTTTTATCATAAAAATGTGTCGCGATTAACTTGTTGTCATGGCCGTAGTCTAGGCAGGGGAAGAGATGCGAAATACATACCATACTATATTTTCCCACTCGCACGGTATTCCAGTATAAGATGCTTTGGGTAGATGAGTAAAATACAATGCAATATTCAAAACAGTTAAATTACTTATCAAGTTCTCGAAATATAGCCTCATTTTAGAAAAGTAAATAAATTTACGAGTTCATCTTGTATAGGCCGGTATGACTATATGGTCTTTTGGGAGTATAAAAATATTTTACAATTCCATTGTCCAGTTTTTTTTTTTATGCGCTGTCTGTGAATTATGATGAGTATACAGAACACAGCACCAAATTCAAATAATAAAATTACTACTGCAAATGGAACACAGTTAAAAATAAATACTTTAAAAAGTTTTTTAATATGTTGCATTTATTCTTTACATTGTTTACATAATATTAATAATTAATAAGAGGTAATTTTTAAAATTACCAATCATTTAAAATATTATAAAAATGTCAATCAAAATGAAATCGTATGTTCTTTTGTGAAAAATTACTTTGTAAAATGATAGCTAAATTGAACAAAAGCAACTTTCTATAATATTAGAAATAAATTTTTATTTTATATTGTATCGTGTTCTTGATATATTTCTACATATAATTTCAATTTTGGGTGTAATATACAAAAGAAAATATGAAAATTTTTAATTATTTTCATTACTGTTTTATTTTTTTAACATTATTTGTAATTACAATTGCATGGGATACAAATTTAATAGAAGATTTTTCTATAAATGTATTAAAAGCTAAATCAATATTTTTATTTGGTTGCTCAAAATTTGGTACGTATATATATTTGCATTTAATATATCAGAGGTATCATCAATTCTGAAGAACATTTTAGCGTAGATTTTTATTTGTTTTTTTTTTTTTTTTTTTTTTTTTTTAGCGAAAATTGTTCACGTAGTGTTAAAATTGTTCATATCTTCAAGATATGTAAAAATTTTCACTTCACTGTGATGCATGTGGAAGTGATCTAAACCATACAATCTTTAAAGACAAGATGTGTATGATATTGTTATACTCCATACATTAATTCGATGCAATTAAGGTCTTATGGGACTATATGTGTTTTTTTTTCTTTTCTTATAATTTTTAATAAGATTATATCACGAGTAGTGTTACCACAATCTGTAAAGTTATCATATAATACAAGATGAATTTTTTTAAAACCAATAAACAGCGACGTAAAGTGGTATCACTTTATGTCATTTCCATAAGACCTTAACTACATCGAATTAGTGTATGGAGTTTAACATCTTCCATTCTTTACATACTATAGCTGATTACACCAGTAACACTACGAAATGTTCTTCTGATTTGGTTTCTACTTTTATATTCCAATTTTATTTCTAATTCAATTTTTTTTCTTTTTTTGTTTTAGATTTTATAAATTTAATTAAAAATTTATCAAATTCAAATCGATTTGTGAAAATAATAAATTTAAATTCAAATAAAATTCCGTTATTATTTGTATCATTAAAAACAACATTATTTGCAAAAAGTTTAATTGTTATTGATTGTAAATGTAATAATTATAAAAATATTTTAATTGAAGCATCAAATAATTATTATTTTAATAAATCATATCAATGGTTAATTTTTAATAATAATTTACATTTAAATGATATTTTTGATTATCAATTATCTAATATTGGTTTAAATTCACAATTAATTTACGTAAATAATTCAAATAATATTTATTATTTATATGATGTATATACAAATGGAAGACATTTAAATAGCACTTTAAATGTGAATTTTTATAGTATGTGGACAAAAAATGAGAAATTCAAATTTTTTAATAATAATTTAGAAATATTACAAGGATTACGTAAACGTAATAATTTTAATGGATTAAAATTAAGAGGTGTCACTGTGGTAAATAAATAAATAAATTAAAAATCTTTTATATTCTGTCCACTAAGATTATGCACTTAAGGTCTTATGGCGATTACTTAAAGTGGTACCATCACTGTGTATTGATATTCAAAAAATTTATCTGATATAAGATAAAAGCTTTGTGGATTCATGGATTGTGGTAATCCTGCTCGTGAAACAGTCTAATTAGAAATTATAAGAGAAGTAAAATGACATATTTTTGTATGTACTCCCATAAGACCTTAAGTGCATAATATTAGTCGACAGTGTACAAAATTTAAAATTAATTTTTTTTTAAATGTAGTCATGTGTATTCTTATGGAGCATGAAAATCTTATTATCTTTTATGTTATTATCTATTGATTGTTGTTGTTTTTTGTTTGAAAAAACAGAAAATTGGACAAAATTATTCAAATTCATTTCAAATTCATCCATTTAAGGATACAGGTGACTATGCCTATCCTCAAAAACGCATCACTGCCTATTTGATGCGATATTCAGCTTAAGATCATAATACGCTGAGTATCACATCAAATAGGCATAGTGATGCGTTTTTGAAGATAGCCCATTATGCTTTAAAAATACAATATTATTTATTTTTAATCTTTTGATTTACAAGAGAACGCACTGGTGTGACTCTAATTTTTTTTTTTTTTTTTTTTTTTGTTATCAATAGATTGATATTGATAATTTCGATGAGAATAAAATCGATGAAGTTTTAACAAAACCAATTAAAATTGAGGGTATTACACCATTTACTAAATATCATTATAATTTAATTAAAATAATAAGAGATAAATTAAATTTTACAATAAAATTTCGAATAACACGTACATGGGCAGGTCGTATTGGTTTAAAACGTTATCGTCTTGGTTTACTTGGTATTGTTAAACGTAATGAAGCTGATATTGCTGCAACTGGTACATTGAGTAAATTAAATCGTTTATTTGAATTTGATACAATACATCAAAGTTGGAAATTTGAATCTGGTTTTTTATATCGTATGACATCTGAATTAAAAGGATATCATAATGGTGGGGGTGATGATGGTGGTGTTGGTGTTGGAAATTTTTTAGCACCATTCAAAATGAATATTTGGATTTTATCAATTATTTTTATATTAATTTTATTAATTATATGGGAATTTATTGAAATTTCTAGAAAATGGAATAGAATCCAAAATAATATTGAAGTAAAATTTGATGAAATGTTCATATCAATAATAGCAGCAATTTCTCAACAAGGTACAACTATACTATACATACCTTAATTATACACATTTTATACTTTGTCCACTAATATAACGTACTTGAGGTCTTATGGCGATTACTTGGAAATAGTACAATTTTACATCATTATGTATTGATATTCAAAAAATTCATCTGAATCTGATTTATAATAAAAGCTTTGTGGATTGTGGTAATACGAGTATGTACTCCCACAAGACCTTAAGTGCATGGATATTAGTGGACAAAGTAAAGATTTCATTTATCAACGAGTTTATTTATAACGTATATGTAAAATGAATTCATTTAATTGTATTTATAGGTTTTAGTTTAAATTCAAAAAGTACATCAGCACGAATAATTATATTTTCATTATTATTATTCTGTTTATTAATGTATAATTATTATACATCATCAATTGTTGGTACATTATTAAGTTCTCAACCTCAAGGTCCGAAAACATTAAAAGAAATTATAGAAAGTCCTTTAATTTTATCATTCGAAGATATTGGATATCATAAAGTCATTTTTAAGGTTTTAAAATATAATTTTTAAAATAAAATTTTTTTTTTCTTCATTTTATTTACACACGCACACACACACACCTACACGAATTCATATACATAATGGACAACGAACTTTCATTTTAATATCGTTATTATAACATTTTTTTTTTTTAAAAAATCTTTTTTAGGAATCAAATTTATCAATTATAAAAGAAATGTATAAAATAAAAATATTACCATCACGTAATAAAAATATATTACCGGTATATACAAAAATGAAAAATGCAATACCATATCTTAAAAATGGTGGTTATGCATTTCATTGTGAAATGATTGATGCATACCAAGAAATTGCAAGACATTTTGATGCTTCTGAAATATGTGATTTACGATCAGTATCTGGTTTATTTGAAGTTCAACTAATGAATTTAATTGTAACAAAAAAAAGTCAATATACAGAAATATTTCGTGTAATGTAAGTCAAATTTAAAAAAAAAAAAAAAATTTATATATTAAGAGTACATATATATCGCGTACATACATACATACGTTGTATGCACATGTATGTAGTATATTAAATAATGCTAATTCATGATTAAATTCTTACAAAAAAAAAAAAAAACAAGCATAAGATTTATAAAAGCAAATTTTATGTAAGACAATTTCCCAAATGTTATTTAAATTAAAGCATATATATATATACAGCATATGTATGTACATATATTACTCATACAGAGTGTCTCAAAATAAATGTCACGAATAATTTACTTTATTTTATTATATACTGAATTAAGATTATTCGTATATATACATCGTCCTGTTAAAACATCGTCCTGTTAAACATCGTCCTGTTAAAACATCATCCTGTTAAAACATCGTCCTGTTAAAACATCATCCTGTTGAAACATCATCCTGTTAAAACATCGTCCTGTTTAACATCGCCCTGTTAAAAAATTCAAATGAAATACAAGATGATATTCTACAATTTTCATGATGAATGCGGTATTGCTATATAGAAATTTTTTAGACTTTGAAGATCCTGTGATAAGGGATATTTTTTTTTTTGTTTTTCATAAATTGATTCTGTATAAAAGTTTTCTTTTTCTTCTTAAAGTACCTCTACGTTATGGAGGATTGGCAATCATTGCTTTTAATTTTTCTTAATCGTTAACAAGTCTAAAAATTTGAGAATTGGAAAACAGCTGAACGAATCACACAGATTTTTCATTCATGAAATTTTCTTTTTTCATCTGCTTCTTTTACATTGTATTTTTCCATTGGATTATTGTTTTTTTAGTAATTCAAATTTTCTGTTTCTCCATTATGTGACCTACATATATGTATATCTCAATTTTCTTTCTTCATTGCAAATTACTAAGTCCTTTTTTCTTATTCAAATTTTTTTAAAACTGTTTCATTATCTACTACATCTGTTCATGGTATCTTTAAAATTCTTCTATATTGCCACATTTCATAAATGAATCGATTCTTTTCAAGAAATTTCTTATCCAATATCCATTCTTCTGTGCTCCGTATAAAAGAGTTGATCATACAAAGCACTATAGAAGATGATAGCACTTAGGCCTATATACCTTTAGATCATCATTGCAGAAAATGTGTTTTCTATATTTCCAGAAGAGATAAATTTTTTGGGAATGATAAACAGTAACAGTATTTATACTTGGGAACAGTACAGGAATTTTAAGAAAAAAAATGTATAATTTGTGACATTTATTTTGCAACATCCTGTATACTGTATACTTATATAATGTCATAAAATGCATGCAACATTGTAATAAAATTTGTTAATACTACGTTAGTATGTAAATTTTATATATATATGTGGACATGTATGTATGTACGTTACATTATACGTTATTGAAAATTTTATAGTAATGTACTAATATTAATTGAAAATTATATTTTTGCTACTGTGTGACCGAAATAACACTTGACATATTAAAAATTTTGCTTTTAAATTTACATTTTATATGTTTGTTATATACACAATGTACACCTATGTACACGTACTTTATATAATACAGAATGCATCATGCTCGTGAGATTGGGCTTATAAATCGTTTACTTCGAATTTATCGACCTGATGAGCCAAAATGTCAAGCTAGCTCAACCGTTCATCCAGTAGCATTAAATGGTATTTTAAGTGCACTTATACTTCTTGGAGGTAAGTTAAAGCAAGTTAATTTTTTAATGCAAAATTTGTGATATATATATGTATGTATAAGTACATGTGTTGCATATATGCATACGACGGATACATGCATATATTTGTACATACACAGTATATAGATACGAATGTAGATTTTAATTAACAAAGCAAACAAAAAAGAAAAAAAAACACAGAATATATTGAGAAGATAAAAGTGATATCGCATCTAAAGATGAAAATTTCAAATAAATAAATCCATTGGCATATAAGACCTACTTTTATTTAGGTACTTTGTAAAAATTTTGTAAATTGAGCTCAAGCACACTGTGTATTATGTATCACATACATACATATAGTACATATGTAAAGTATATCCATCAGAATGACATGACAACAAAACCAAAAAAAAAAAAATAATAATTTTTTAAATCACAATTCGTTGTGTTTACGATTATTTGGAGTTTTAGGTGTTTGTGACGTTCACCAAGATGACCTATTTTTGCATGCATATAAAAGTGCGATAATCAGATCGTCTCTATATGCAATTTCCGCATTTTATATATGTATGTTGCACTACTATACGTGTATGGGTTCACTATACATTGCAAATTTTTTCACTTAGCTTAGTAAACTTTTTAATAAAGTGTAATAATTTTTTAAAAAAAAAAAAATTTTTTTTCTTAAATTTTAGCTGGAATAATTGCATCTGCATTATTATTTGTACTAGAATTAATTTATTTTAAATGGAATAAAAAATATATGAAAATGTTAAAAATTAAAAAACGGAAAAGAATCTCTCAATTGAAATATTTTGAAAGAAAATAATATAACGAACATTTTCATTAATTAGCAAAATTAATAATTAATTTAGAATTAATTTATTTGTCGTAGTCACATTAAATGCAACGATTTTGAAAATTTTTTAAATAAAATTGATTAAAACAAATTTTAAGAACAATTCTCATGTAACGTACATATTGGATCATTTTAAAAGGTAATTTTGTATTAATATGGGACCAATGTTAATGCAGTTTTGTATCGTTAAAATTTTATATTATTGTTCGTTCAAAACATGATTATCAAAGTTGACGTTCAAATATAAACGTTATATATTGTAATAATCCACAACATTCACAACACAAAACTAGTATTATGTACTATATAGTGATGTATCATTCATTCATCATGAATGAATGATTCAAATTCAAATTGAACTGAACGCAAAATAATGCAAGAAAGCATCAATTTAAAATACAGATGAATGATGACTGATGACTGTGTATGTTTAAAAATCACATTACACCATAAAATCAATTTTAAATCATTTAAATTGTATTCTGTGATTTCTGTGTATGTAATTACTAATTCAGTCAGTACATAGATTTAAAATGATGAGAATGACTGAATGAGTAAATGAGTTGTTTGAACTTATTTGAATGATTTAATCGAAGTGAATGATTTCTCCTATCATTTTTAAGATATGATATGAATGATATGTGATAGCACTTTATTAGCTGGTATAAGCTAAATTATTCACATACAAATTAACGTTAGTTGTTTTTTTAATTTCAATTCAACAATGACATTAATTACAAAATCTTTAACGAGTTTATTAGTTTCACAAACAAGAACGATATTTGGATTATGGAAAAAGAAGTATAAAAAAATGAAATTAAGTATGAAATGATAATGTAAATAAATTTTTTTTCGTATTTAATTACAGTGATTTTGGTTATTATGATATAGTTAAAATTGGTAATGTATTAAATATTGAAAAGTCTATTCCTGATCATATAGAAAAACCAGAATATTATTATAAACTGTTGCCGGCTGGTGATACAACTGGTATACCAGAAATAAAAATTCAACAACAAATTGATAATATGCGTAAAAGTTGTAAATTAGCTGCTAATATTTTAAAATCATGTCATAATATAGTTAAACCTGGTATAACAACAGAAGATATTGATAATTATGTACATAATGAAATTATATTAAATAATGCATATCCATCACCGTTACGATATGCTGGCTATCCAAAATCTGTATGTACATCTGTTAATAATGTTGCATGCCATGGTATACCAGATGATCGGCAATTAATTAATGGTGATATAATTAATATTGATATAACAGTTTATTTAAATGGTTATCATGGTGATTGTTCAAAAACATTTCTTGTTGGTGATGTTGATGAACGTGGTAAATATTTAGTAAAATGTACTGAAGAATGTTTAAATGAATCAATTAAATTATGCGGTCCTGGTAAACAATTTAATATAATTGGAAAATTTATTGAATCATATGTAATTAAAAAAAAATTAAATTCAATTTATGCATTTATTGGACATGGAATTGGAAATTATTTTCATGGACCACCAGAAATATTACATTTTCGTGGGTTGTTGTTACATTAAATTTGTAAATTTTTTGAAGTTTATTATTTAAGTTATTTATTTTATTTATTTAGATAATGATCTTGATGGTACAATGGAATCAGGTATGACATTTACAATAGAACCAATTTTAACTCTTGGTGATCCACTTGTTGAAATTCAAGAAGATGGTTGGACGGCAATGACTGTTGATAATGCAAGAACAGCACAATTTGAACATACGATATTAATAACTGACAATGGGGTTGAAATCTTAACTACACCAGATTAAATTCATTATACCTAGTTATAAATAATAATCACTTTATTTTCACTCAATTTCGTACAAATGCTTCTTTGTGTGTAAACATATATAATTGATTTATGATGTACACTTATTCAAATTAAAAATAAAGTTTGTGTGTGTGAGCATTACAAAGAAAATATACCTAGTTTATTTAGGGAATAATAATGTGGAAAACATTTTTTTTTTTTTTTTTAATTTGCTTTTATGATACAACTCCTTGTTGATTGATTGCTTTTGGTGGAGGCTTTTGTATTGGTAGGAATAATTTAAATTCTGGTGGTAATTCATCTTCAGAATATAGACGATCTGAAAAGTATACACGACGAATACGACAATTTGCATGAATTTGTACACGTAATGTTTCAACATAATTTGTTCCATATGCACGTCTTGTAAAATCTGATAAATTAAATTGAATTTGATTCCATCCTTCATCTAAACGCATCGGCATCGTACATATAAATGGTTTAACACGTGTTGTAGATTGATAATTACTAGCACGAAATCTTCGTCTAACATTTTTATCATCCAATACCTTTAAAATATAAAATGAAATAAAATTATAATTAATATACAAATCACAAAATTATATTAATGAAAAATTGTGTCTTTTTTTATTACCTGTACTTCAAATGTAAAATATTTTTTTAAATTTTTTATAATCATTACCAAAAATGGTAATTTAATGCCAAGTGTTTTTTTTGGATCAGCTGGACATGTTATAAATGTTGTACTAACATTAGTACCAACTATTTCTAATACTAAACTTTGTATATCATTATCAGTTATCCTTTTTATATGGCCATTACGAACTTTCTTATCCCATAATTGTAATGGTTTACTACCAATACTGTATAAAATTGAAAGGAATCCCGATTGAAATGTATTTTTAAACATTTTACGTTCGTTGCTTTTTTTTTATTTTAATTAATTATAAATTAAATCACAAACAATTTATATTTTTATGGGTGTTCTTCTTTTTTTTTTTTTCAACAAAAAATTTAAAAGTAATCAATAAAAATGAATTGTAAGCACTACTGTCAGTTTGTTTGTTTTGTTAATATCGATCATCATAATGTAAAGAATTTTACAAGGCGCATCATTTAGGAATCTGAGATTTACAGTCAAAATTTGTCAAATGTGTTAAAAAAGTTTTAAAAGTTTTAAAAAAATATTTGAAAATTATATCGGAAGAGGTTTTCTTAAATTTAGTTTTTAATTAATAATTTAATAAATTATTTATTGTTTTCAATTTCATTTATTTTAAAAATCAAGTGAATTATTAACAGAATGACAGATGCATATTATTAAACATATGTTGATGTTTTCATTATCATAATTTTGATCCTTGACTTGATTGAAATTGAAAATAGAACGAAATATAAAAATGGAAATGAAATTTAAGTATATTATAGGCCCCATACACTGCATGCACAATCATATGTATGATGTGTATGGGGCCTATTAGAAAATTGAAATGAAAAATATATATGGTGTTGGATATGTATGGATGTGTATTTATATGTACATATAAAATAATATAAAATTCTTGTGTCGTTTGTTGGTGCCGCCGGGTTTATTAAGAATTTAATAAAATTGAAATTTATATTATCATTACTATTATATTTTGCATTTAAATTTGCTTATTGTAATAGAGAAATTGTTAAATAACTGAAGAATTCATATAAAAACTTTATTGATAAATATTATTTTAAAGTGAAAAAAGTTTAATAATAAACAATTAATTAATTAGTGATTTAAAAATCGATTAATTTCAAAAGTCTCAAATTGAAATCCAAAATAATAAATTCACGAAGAACCGGAGAAATGGCGTCTCATCAATATCATCAAATTGCAAATTTATTGGAAAAGGTTAATATACATATGTACATAAATAAAAATAATCAATAAGTAATATTAAATTTTTTATTTAATTTTATGAATAATTTTTAATCATTTTTTTTTTTTTTTTTTGTTAGAAAATTTTATACATACATATTTGTAAAATTGTATATCATCTAATTTTAAATGTAGTAATAGAAGTGTCATAATGTCATTTTCTTCTTTTTTTTTATTTTCAATTAAAAAAAAAAGGATATTGTAAATTTTAAATGAATTTTATTAATTATTTAAATTTTATTATTTTCAATATTAATTGTACATGTATAGATGACATCAAGTGATAAAGATTTTCGTTTTATGGCAACAAATGATTTAATGGCTGAATTACAAAAAGATAGTATAAAATTAGATGATGAATCTGAAAAGAAAGTTGTACGAATGGTATTGCGTTTATTAGAAGATAAAAATGGTGAAGTACAAAATTTGGCTGTTAAATGTCTTGGCCCATTAGTTAATAAAGTTAAAGAGAATCAAGTTGAGACAATTGTTGATTCATTATGTGCTAATATGATGTCAAATAATGAGCAATTACGTGATATATCTAGTATTGGATTAAAGACTGTTATATCAGAATTACCACAAGCATCAAATTCATTAGCACCAAATGTTTGTCAAAGAATAACTGGTAAATTAAGTAATGCCATTGAAAAGGTATGATTATATATAATATAGGATAAATTTGAAAATGCATTGCTGCATATTTGATATGATCTTCAGTTTATCATCAAGATTTGCTGTATATTAATATCAAACTATCAGTGATGCATTTCAAAATTGCAATATAGATTTTTAAAAGAAACTACTCTGTTTATTTATATTCTATTTTCTTTAAAGGAGGATGTATCTGTTCAACTTGAAGCGTTAGATATTCTTTCAGATTTATTATCACGTTTTGGTGATTTCTTAATACCATTTCATGATATAATTTTAAAAGCATTGGTACCACAATTAAATTCATCAAGACAAGCAGTACGTAAACGTACAATTGTTGCATTATCACATCTATTAATATTATGCAATAGTGATGCATACAATAAAGTAATTGATCATCTTTTAGAAGGATTAGAAAATTCACAAAATTCAGCAACAATTCGAACATATATTCAATGTCTTGCATCTATTTGGTAGGTGTATAAATACATTTTGCTTCAACGTTTGTGTATAAAATCAGTAAATACTTTTTTAATTTTTTTTAATTTCATTAGTCGTCAAGCTGGGCATAGACTTTGTAGCCATATTGATCGTGTAATGAATCTTCTTCGTGAATACAGTCAACGTGAAGATGATGAACTTCGGGAATTTTGTCTTCAGGCATGTGAAGCATTTGTATACAGATGTCCTGAAGCGATTGTTCCTCATATACCTACAGTAAAAAAAAATTAAAAATTCATTTATTCGTTACTGCTAGTGCAAAATTTTAAACATTTTTCTTTAAATTATAGATCATTGAACTGTGTTTAAAATACATTACATACGATCCAAATTACAATTATGAAGCTGATGATGGTGATGGCGGTATTGCAATGGATACAGAAGATGAAGAATATGCAGATAGCGAAGAATATAGTGATGATGATGACATGAGCTGGAAAGTACGTCGTTCAGCTGCTAAATGTTTAGAAGCAGTTATATCTACCCGGCATGAATTACTTGAAGATTTTTATCGAACATTGTCACCAGCATTAATTGCTCGTTTCAAAGGTAATGGCTGAAACTAATATCATTACCATTTATTTTCATTTATTAACATATTCCTATATATTTCAGAACGAGAAGAAAATGTCAAATCTGATATATTTCATGCATTTATTGCTTTATTAAAAGCAACACGTACAGCTGATGATTTAACACATGATCCAGATTCAATGGATCAAGTATCTGGTCCAACAAGTATGTTACAAGATCAAATTCCAGATATTGTAAAAGCTGTACAACCGTTAATGCGTGAAAAATCTGTTAAAACACGACAGGATTGTTTCTTATTATTACGTGAATTATTAATTGCATTACCAGGTGCATTAAGTAATCATTTGGAGCAATTAATGCCTGGAATACATTATTCATTAAATGATAAAAATTCTACATCAAATATGAAAATTGATGCATTAAGTTTTGTATGTAATTTACTACAAGGACATAATCCACAGGTAAAAAAAAAAAAAAATATCTGCGATGACACGAATGTGTTATTATTAATACAAGTTATATACAATTTATTTATTTTCTTCTTCTAAAGGTCTTTCATCCACATATTCCTATTTTAGTACCATTAGTTATCAATGCTGTTTTTGATCCATTTTATAAAATTTCAACTGAAGCATTATTAGTTCTACAACAGCTAGTTAAAGTTATACGACCATTAGATATTCAAACTGATTTTAATGTAACACCATTTGTTTTAAATTTGTATTCTGCTACATTGAAAAAATTAAAATCGACTGAAGTTGATCAAGAAGTTAAAGAACGTGCAATCGCTTGTATGGGACAAATAATAGCTAATATGGGTGATTTCTTAGAGCCAGAATTATCAACTTGTCTGCCAATATTTTTAGAACGTCTACGAAATGAAGTAACAAGATTAAGTTCTGTTAAAGCACTAACAATGATAGCTGCATCACCATTACGTGTAGATTTAACACCAATATTGAATGACGTAATTCCTGCACTTGGTCTTTTCTTACGTAAAAATCAACGTGCATTAAAACTGAATTCTTTAACATTACTAAATACGATTGTAATGCATTACAGTCATACATTCAGTCCACAATTATTACAAACAGCAATTGCTGAAATTCAACCACTTTTATCCGATTCTGATTTACATGTTGCTCAGCTATCATTGGTATTATTAACAACTACAGCACGTAAACAACCACAGGCTTTAATCGGAGCACATAATCAATTTCTACCATATGTTATGCAATTAGTACGATCACCATTATTACAAGGAACAGCTTTAACATGTACGTTAGATTTATTCCAAGCTTTAGTTCAGGCGAAATTACCAAATTTTGGTTATTATCAGCTATTAGAAAAATTAATGGAACCAGTTTTCCATAGCACTAGCGAACAACGAGAACAATTACATAAACAAGCTTATCATTCGTTAGCAAAATGTGTTGCTGCATTAACACTTCAATGTCCAGCTGAAGCAGTTCCATTAGCATCTCAACTTCTAGCTGATATTCAAAAACGTCGAAGTGATTCACAATTAGTTTTTTGTCTTTTAACAATCGGTGAAATAGGACGTCATTTTGATTTAAGTTCCATAAGTGCATTACCACAAACCATAATCGAATGTTTTGGTGCATCATCTGAAGATGTTAAAGGTGCAGCAAGTCATGCATTGGGCGCAGTTGCTGTTGGTAGTTTAAAAACGTATTTACCATTTATATTGAAAGAAATTGAAGCACAGCCAAAAAGACAATACCTTTTATTGCATTCATTAAAAGAAGTGATTTCATCTTTATCAACAAGTCCTAGTGGTCTAGAACAATTACTACCATCTGTTCCATCAATTTGGGGACAACTTTTTAAACATTGTGAATGTTCAGAGGAAGGATCCAGAAATGTTGTAGCCGAATGCCTTGGTAAATTAGTACTTGTTAATCCAGAAACTTTATTACCAGAACTACAACAGGCATTACACAGTGAAAGTCCATTGATGAGAACAGCTGTTGTATCAGCTGTAAAATTCACAATATCTGATCAACCGCAACCAATTGATGCTCTTTTAAAACAATGTTTAGGCGATTTCTTATTCGCTTTACAAGATTCTGAGCCATCGGTACGTAGAGTTGCATTAGTTGCATTCAATTCAGCCGTTCATAATAAACCAAGTCTTGTAAGAGATCTATTACCGACTTTATTACCATGGTTGTATTCTGAGACCAAAGTTAAGGTAAATTTCTAAACATTCAGTTTAAAAACAAATTGGTACAATAAATTAAGTAAATTTTTTTCACATTATTTTTTATATAACATTAGGATGAACTAATTCGTGAAGTAGAAATGGGTCCATTCAAGCATACAGTCGATGATGGATTAGATATTCGTAAAGCAGCATTTGAATGTATGTATACTCTGCTAGAGCAAGGTTTAGATAGAGTTGATATTATGCAATTTTTGGATCATGTTCAAGCTGGTTTACGTGATCATTATGACATTAAAATGTTAACATACTTGATGACAGCTAGATTGGCTATATTATGTCCAGATGCAGTATTATCAAGTAATTTGGATATTATCACACTTCAAACATAGATTATACTAAAAAATTTTTCATTGTTTTTTTTTCTGCTCTTTAAGGACTAGATCAATTTGTACAACAGTTACGAGCAACATGTACACTTAAAGTAAAAGCAAATTCTGTTAAACAAGAATTTGAAAAACAAGATGAATTAAAAAGATCTGCTTTAAGAGCTGTAGCTGCATTAGCATCAATACCGAAAGCAGGTACATACATATATGGTTTTTATAGATTAAGAATTGTATTTACCAATCGCTTAAACTGTGTGCTGAGATAAGGTTTAATGCGATTGGTGAATAATACCTCTAAGAACTATAAAGTTTTTTGTTTAATCTTCCATTTAATTTGTGTTCCCAAATTTATTTCAGATAAAAACCAGCAATTAGCTGAATTCTTGAAATTAATACGTGAAACACCAGAATTAAATAAAATTTACGAATATATACAAAAGGATTCAATTACAAATAATAATTCAGATAATATTTCAATGGATCAAAGCTAGGCTATTAAAAAACAAAAAAAAAAAAAAGAGAAATTTAAAAACTTGGAATTATTTTCGTGTAGTTAAAATGTTTTTTTTTTTTCTGAAATTTAAGAATATAATTTGTGAAAACAAACGTTATGGCATTTCGAGATTATAAAGGAAAGATACATATGGACTACGTTATAATTGTCGAATTTATTATTATTTTTTTTTTTTTAAAACTTTTATTAGTATACAAAAAAGTAAGAATATGTATGTATATTTTTTTTTTTTTAATATTTAAAATCATTTACATAAGTCTAAATAATTCTTAATGTATTTTGCTAAATTTTTAATTTTTCTTTTCTTTATTCATGTTTAAATGCATTTAATTTAAAAATATAAAATTTACAAAATGTATTTAATACTTAACATAATTTTTTCGAATACAAATGATATATGTACATATGTGTGTATGCATTATTCGTGAATGGAATGAATGAATGATTACTGATAATAGATAAGTGAATTCAATTAAATGATAGTAGATTAATCAATTCAATTTAAAACCCATTCATGGCTCAATATCGAATTCTTTTGGAGTTTTGGGACACATACATACATACATTATCATTATCAACATCAAGCAAGTTTTTCAATTTGGTCGATTTGGATGAAAAATTGTATGATTGTGTGTAGTATAGCTGTATAGCCGATAGTGTGATTGTCTGGTAGAGCAGGCCAATTTACAAGTCTGACAAATCCATAGATTGTACGTAGAAATTATATGGATCTTGAATTGTATTGTGTGTACTGTGTGTGTATACTGTATTTGTACAACCTATAGTTTATCTACTGATTCGATGCAGTTAAGGTCTTCCTTATGGAAATACACATGTCATTTCTTTTCTCATGAGCAGTGTTACCATAATCTGTAAAGTTATCATATAATACGAAATGTATTTTTTAAATATCAATATACAGTGACGTTAAATGGTACCTTCTAATTTATGTCATTTCTATAAGACCTTAATTACATCGAATTCGGAATTAGTAAACCTAGACAGACTACAGTTGTAAAACCAAGTTGTACAACATGTCTGATAATGTACTAAAAATGTCTAATAACACTACATATCACATACCATATTCCACACGTTCCTCTATTGGTTGAATATGAACACAAACAAAACAGAAGCCATGCTTGCTATGCTCCGGCTGCCATTGATTTTATTTTTGTTGAATTGGATACACAAGTGTTTTAGATTGGTTACATTACTTTAGTTTTTTTTTACATTAATATAATTAAATTAAAATAATCTTTAAATGTTTAAATGATCATTTAATAATTGAATGCAAAAAAAGTGATTTTGTGAAAATAATAAAACTGCAGAATAGAAATTAAAGTGGAAATAAAAACTTGATAAAAAACTATACATACTGTAGTCACAGTGTGCTTGTTTGGCGCGTACTTGGTATACTTGTGTGTATTAAATATGTATATGTATATGTAGCGTCAGAAATTTTGTTTTGATCAATTAAAGAAAATACATTTGTGTTGTAATCTGCAATTATCTGCTTTAAATAAAATTCGAATTAAAAAAACAAAAAAAATTAAAATAAATTAAATACAAACAGAAAAAGAAAATATAAATTATGGATACTCGACGTAGATCTCCAGCTAGAATTACACGAGGAAGCAATCGAACTAGGACGCCAAGTGAAAAAAAGCTGAAAAAACCAACTAAAAAATCACCAACAAGAAAAACATCGGCTGAAAAGGTAAAATTAAAAATAAATCGAATGATATAGTTTAACAGACAAATTTGAATGCCTTAATTATTTTTTTTGTTTTTACACTTGAGCCAATTAATAATTTTGAAATGACATATATCAAAATAATGTAAAATTTTTAATTTATATCGTTTTAAGGATGTAAAAGATCGTACATCATCACCAAAAAATTTGAAGGTTCCATTAGTTCGACTTGATAAGAATACAGTTTTAACACAAACTAAAAATATGAAATTATCAACTGATACCCTTGATATTGGATCATCATTATTGCCGCAAACAACAAAATTTGAAGATACATCGGGTGATTCTGAAATTGCAAAAATAACATCATTTCCATCTACAATAACACGGCGATCAACATCAGTAACAAAATTAACACCAACTACTGTAACATCAACACATCGTCAAACACCAACACCATCAGTAACGGGAACAACAACCGATCAATTTAGTCGACAAAGCCGTTCAGTAAGTCGTTCATTATATGATACATCAAAATCTGAATATTCAGATAATGAAGATGAAAATGGTGAAAATAAAGGTAATGAAAAACCATATTCTTATTATCGATCAACTGTAACCGGTTTAACAGATTTATTCAAAAATTCATATGCCACAAAATATGGTGGTGTATCACATCAAATACCAAGAGAATTTGGTGGGCCATTAGGTGCAGGTTTATTATTAATTTTAATACCATTAATTTCATATTATTTACAATGGTGTTGTGAACAAACATGTAATTTCAAAAATGTATCGTATAAAAAAATTATTGCATCAATTTCCGATTATCAATCATTTCAAAATTATTTCACAAAAGATACAGTATCTGCATATATTTTATATACTTCGGCAATATTTATTGTATCAGCAATACGAATTGGACGTACAGTCAAAATACAATCACATGATCGTAGTACAATTAGTTATCATTTTAATTTATTAATGATGTCAGTATTAGCATCGAGTGCATTAATAATTGGCGAAATATTAAATTATAAACCTACAGATTTTATACTTAAAAATTATTTAAAATTTATGTCATTTAACATTTTAAGTGGATTTATATTATCAATATGGTGTTATATACGATCACGTTTTATGCCAACAGATCAATTGAATTCTTATGCAAAAACTGGTAATATTATAATTGATTTTTCATTAGGACGTGAAATTAATCCAAAATGGTTTAATTTAATTGACATAAAACTTTTATCATATCGTACATCAATTATAAATGTTTTAATATTATTAGAAATATTAATATATAAAAATGTTCATGTACCAAAATTACCAATAATATCCAATAATAATAATAATGAAACAATATCATTAACATTGATAACTGATTACATGAGACATTATTATGATAATACACATTGTGCTAATTACAATGCATTATTTTCTGCTTTACTTATTTTAATTTATGTATTTGATTTAATCATATTCGAACATCATTTAGCTACATCATTTGAATTACAACATGAAGGTGTTGGTGCATTATTATTATTACGTTATTCTGTAACACCATTTCTATTAATTTCTATACCAAAATATTTATATGAAAAACATTTAACAAATGTATCAATATGGATTTGTTTGTTTACATTAATTTTATTTGGATTTGGTTTAATATTAAAAAGAAAAAGTAATTCAATTAAATATCGTTATCGTATGGATCCATATAATAAAGAATTAATATTAATGGAATCATTACCAACATTTCATGGTAAACGTTTGCTATTAGGTAAATTATGGGGTACAATAAGACAACCAAATTATGCTGGTGATATAATAGCATTGATCTCTTTTACATTACCATTATTATGTGAGAAATTTTCATGGCCACCATTTATTTCAATTATTTTATTAATTATATATTTATTACATCGTGCACATCGTGTTAGTTCACGTAATTATCAACGTTACAGTTCAGCATGGCAAAGATATTGTACAAAAGTACGATATATGATAATACCGAAAATTTACTAAAAACAAAAACAAAATCCTCGGATCACAAGTACATCTAATATTTCGTTTTAGAAAATTTTAAAAGATTTAAAATTAAGGATTTTTTAAAAAAAAATGGACTTTTTTTTACAATCGGTATTGAACCATTTAGCTGTACACGAGATTAGGTTTAATACCGATTGATGCATATGCATAAAAGCAAGTATGTCTTGTTTTATTTATTTTAATTTTTTTTTTTTGTTTTTCGTCAATTAAATATTTTAAGTAAATCACTCATTTTCGAAAATGTATCACTGCCTGTTTGATATGATATTCAACTTAAAATTATAATACGTTGGATATCATATCAAGAAAACAGTGATCCGGTTTCATAAACATTTAATAATTATCAATTGTTAATATTCAGTTACCCATTTTATGATGTTAAATTGATCCAATTGATGATCATTTAATGTTTATGAATTTACTAGATAATAGTTATACATACATATGTACATGTATTTTTGTTTTGAAATGAATTTACTAAATACATACATTGATTAAATTTTGAGTTGAAATAAATATTAGCATTTAAGTTTTTGAATTTAAACAAAAAAAAAAAAAAAAATATTTTCCAATAAATTGCATTCTATTATGCATCACAGGATAAAATAAGCCAAATTCAAAAATGCATCACTATCTATTTAATGCGAATATTTAATTTAGATCATACTGCATCGAATAGCCATTGATGTATTTTCGAATTTTTATTCATAATTTAAAAATAATCCAAAATGATTAATAATAAAAGCAATTAGTTATAGATAAATTTAAAATTTTTGTAAACACATTTTAATTTTTAATTTTGAATGAGAAATGAACATAATATAAAGAAAATTATTAAAATATGTATGTAGTCTTTAAAATTTTATTCTAAATTTTGTGTACATACAATTTTTCCTTCTAAATTTTTGGTTAAAATTATAAATACATAAATTCTTGGTAAATATTTTTTTTTCCTGCTTAACAATTCTGTTTACTGCTAAAATAGTAACGCTGAAAATGAACCAATTTAAAATTATCACTCTATTATATTGAAAAGTTTTTAGTGATCATCGTGTTATACTTTATTTTATATTTGCATATATTTAGGAAATTCAAAAATAAACTTCGTCTCTCTATTACATGTTTTTATCTACTATGTATGTTTTGCAGTGAAATATTGGGCCTGTTCGAAAAGTAAACACTGCACTGTCAAGCGTTCAAAAAGTAATCATGACTAAAGTAACAACCTGTTCATTTTTGCGTCATATTAGCAATACTGCCTTAACATTAAGTTAACATTTGCAGCATAAAATTCGATGTTGCAATGAGCCAATGAGCCAAAATTTTTGATATTTGCATTCAAATCACGGCATACAAACATATATGAATGCCGTGCATTCAAATGACAAAAAATTTTCATAGAATGCAACATAATCGTTAAAACGTCGTAAAATGCAGTAAAATGCAAAACTAATGTCAGAGTATCGCAATATCTAATGTTGGTTGCGTTAACACTGCAGCAACATTTGTGCAACACTACATCGTCATGATTACTTTTTGAAGTCGTTTATAAAACTCAAAGGAAAAAGTGTACGCGTTGGATGCAATGTATCAATAAATCATATCAGAAAAATAGTGATATCGCATCAATATAGTATTTTTGGACAACGAGTAGTACAATTAAATGAACAATTGTATATTTGTTAAATGGGAGTTGGTCCACCGTCAGATTGACAGGAGTTACCCCCCTCCTAGTTTAAAAAAAAAAAAAAACAAAATAAAATTGAAATTTGATCAAAGCAATCTGAATTTACTTGAAGTACTTTGTTTTTTTTTTTATTCTCTCATTACACACACACATTTATTATCATATTTTGTTAATGCGTGTATTTTTGTCTTCTTATTGTGTATCATAAATGCATCAAGAAAATAATATAATGCATTATGTGAAATGGAATTCAATAATTTTAGAAAAAAATCAAATTATATTAAAATTCATTTATGCTTTTAAATTATTATGCATTTACATGTGTTTCATATTATTTCCATTTTTATTGATATTTGAAAATTTTGATTATTTAATTTTAACAACATTTTCACAAATTACAACAAATTTAAATAATTTAAAATATAATTATTATTTAAAATTATATAATATAATATTGATATTTATTTGTTCATTATTATTATTTGTATATCAACGTTTAATTAAATTAAAGAAATGTTATAATAAATCTTATAAAAATGTTAAATATGCTATGAATAGTATTGAACAAGAAATTATTATATCATATTTAATATATAAAATTGATGTTAAATTAAAAGATAATGAGAAATTAATGAACAAAAAAAAAAAAAATTTCTAAAGAATATTCAAGAAAATTAAATTAGTGTTTTTTTTAAACACGATATGCAGTTGTAATTGTAAAATGAAATTTTAAAAAAAAAAAAATAATTTGGAAAGGTAATCATGGATAAACACGATAAAAAAAAAAAAATTCAAAAATGTGATCCTATGAAAGTTTGAAAATGCATTTCAGCCTATTTGATGCGATATTCAGCGTATTATCATCTTGAGTAGAATACTGTATCAAATGGATAGTTATGGATTTTTGAATTTATCCTTGCCTCTATATGTGATGCAATATCCAGCGTATTACGATATTAAGTTAAATATTGCATCAAGTGGATAGTGATGCATTTTTGAACTTACATAATAGATACATACATTTATGTAAATCGAAAAATTAAGATTTCTTATTTTTAGCTTTAATAGAAGAAATTTAATCAAATTTCATGAAGAATTGAATCAAATGAAGAAATGATGAAGAATTCAACCAAATGCTTAGGAATATCTGGTTGTTATACCATTTAACTCTTGACATGTTTTTATTTTATACATATGTATGTAATATTAAACTCGAAAGTTAAAATACTTTAAAATAATTTAAATTATTAGTATTAGTCAATTCCTTCATAGAATATGGATATATATTTGTTTGCTGCTTTGATTGTGTCTAAGAATAACCACCACCATAAGTTTAGTTACATTTGATTATGACCTGTAGTTTTTCATGATTTTCGTAAATTTACACTGTTCGAAAATCGAAAAATTTTTTACAATCATTTTCGGTTTACTGAGCCAAAATTAATCCTCTGGTCGTCCTCTGGCCCTCTGTTTATATCGTTAATGATCTTAACTTATAAAATTCATGTTACAACAATAAAATTTCATATGTCGATATTTTTGACCATTTAATTTCATTGCATTGCATTTATATACTATTGTTGTGTGTACATATACTTATACTGTTACACATTTGATTTACCTTTTAATAAACTTTTATTATAAGATTTTAAATGTTTAAAAAAAAAAAAAAAAAAAAAAAAGGTTACAAAAAGAGTGGTGGGTATCTTATAACCATTTGTATGAGCTTGAGCTGTCTTAACAAAATGATGATGAGTGGGCCAAAAGACAAACAAAAAAGAGAGATATTACTCACACATAAAGTAGTCGTGAATTGGTTGTGGTATTGATCGAATCCATTTGAAATATTTTTTATTTGATTTCTTTTTTTTTTTTTTTTTTGTAAATTTTTTCTTAATTAAAAAAAAAATAAAAAATATATTTTTGTGATAACTTGTACACATTTATCGATTTTAGTGGTTTTTTTTATAAATCTAAATTATACGTGCATTATCCAAATATAATAAGAAAAATGTGCATTCATTAAAATTTCATTGAATTCACAAAAAATTTTAATATCATTGTGAAATTTCTTTGTATATTGGCTCTTGTACACAGCTTTTTATTATAATTTTTATTTTTATTTATTTTTTTTCTTTAATATTTTCGTAATCCTTTACCATTTTGTGGACAAAGATATTAACGTATTTAGGCGATATCATATTTCCCTATATTTTGAAATTTTGTTACATGCATTTGATATTACGTGTGATACAGACGTGTGTTTTCATTTAGTGCTTTTTTTTTTTTTTTCTTTCTAATTAAAATAAAAATTGAAAATTTGAATAATTAAAAATATTGTGAAAAAATCATGTGTGGATTTTGAAAATTGATTGTGTGTGCCTGTGTAAACTGTATAAATGATACGTATTGAATTTAAGTATGTATAAGGATTTTTAATGTCAAATTATAATTTATATTATTTTGTTACCATACGCGTGTGTAAGTGGATATATGAAAGATGACATTTTTTTTTTTGACTTTTATTCGTACATAATAGAGTGTAAAAAGAGTCGCTAAATTTTAAAGAAATATTAAAATACTTTTTTATTTTTAATTTTATCATAATTTTTATTTTAATTAAAGAATTTAGAAAAAAAAAAAATTTTTTTTTTGGGTTCGTTCACTCATGCAAGTACATGTTGTGTTGTGAAAAATCACCATTTTGATACGGGAATTTAAAACAGCAAAAAGCTTTCAATTTCAAAAAAACAAAAAAAAAACAAAAAAATTGAAAAGCGCAGTGAAATATGCAAGTTTTATATACATGTTTGTATGTATACGTAAAATTTCAAAGTAATTTATGTAGTGTTCAAAAAAAAAAAAAAACAATTACAATTTTAAATAAAAATTTTGTGCAAAGTATTAAATAAAAAAAAAAAAAATATATTTAAATATATTTTGAAATGATATTATTTTAATTTTTAATGTTTATGAATTTTTTTTTTATTTTTTATTTATTTTTTTTTTGAAATAAAATATCATATAAAATGATTATAATAATTATATACCGTTTGTTGTACATTATTTGGATTATTTTATTATTGGAAAGTATTCATGTTTTGTCTCAAGGTAAGTTAGATTCAACTATACTATATGTATTGTATTTTTGTATGTATAATATTAAGTTGCTAACAAAAAGGTTGCATTCATATCATTTATTTCTGTATCAATTGTATTTTTTTTTTTTTTATTAAATCAATTTTATATTTTTCATTTTAAATTATTTTATAATTTCGTATGATTTTTTTTTTAAATATTATTTATTGAAATTAATTTTATATTTTGAACTATCTTGATCAGTACTACATAAAAAATACTGTAAAAATTTTGATTTTGCTATATATACACATTATACGTGTATATCATACCTTTAAAACGAAAGATTTAAGCAAGAAACTTGACAAAATATGTAACTATACTTCATACACTAATTCGATGTAGTTAAGGTCTTATGGAAATATGCTTTTTGTTTTTCTCATAATTTGTAATAAGATCATCTCACGAGCAGTGTTACCACAATCTGTAAAGTTATCGTATAATACGAGATGAATATTTTTGATTTCAATATACAGTGACGTAAAATGGTAGCACTTTATTTCATTTCCATAAGACCTTAACTGCATCGAATTTAGTGTATGGATGGATTATAAAAAATATTTTATTATAGATGTGTGTGTGTGTGTGTGTCTGTATACGATATACGCAATTACTGTTATTTCTGTTTCAATTGAAAGGAAAAGGAAGGAAAGTATGTTTAAAATTTTGTGTGTAGGCTGTTAAAAGACAATTTTATATTTTCTTATATCTGCTACAATACCACCAATAAAATCAAATATACATATGTATATGTAAATGCTTGAGTTATTTTTAAAATAGAGCTTTTGATTACATACTTGTATAATTACTGTATGTTTGTATGTACGTATAAATTGAATAGTATATATATTAGACAAATTAAAATCGGTAGATATTTATGTAATCAACAAAAGTATACAATGTGAGATATTTTGCAAAGCTTTTTGTTTTTTTTAGTATTTTTTTTTTTTTTATGGAAAATTCGATACTAACAAAAAGAAAAAACTTCGTGTAGGTAAAATGAAATTAAAAAAAAATAAAAATAAATTAGGTAAATAGCTAACGGAATGCTTGCGGTTTTATTTGCAAATAAATAAAATACGAATACCCCACTCTATCCGTTAGTTTAGTTAAAAACTGTGATCGTGTATAACACACACACACACACACATGTATGTACGGTAAAAATATCTAAAATTAACATCACAAGTGGCATTTACATTTATGTTAGTTTTAAACATTCTTTTTATTTTTTTTTCTATTGTTTTTATGCGATTACTATTTATGTAAAATCGTACATATATGAGTAGTTATTGGATACACATAATTTTTATATTCTTTTATTGTATGTGGTAAAAATAAAGTTTTTAGATATAAAATGACATTGAAATATACTAGATGAGGAATTTTTTTTTTTTTTTTTTTTTTTTTTTTTTTTTTTTTTTTTTTTTTTTTGTAGCTTACTAATGGTATCTGTAGTTAGGTAAATTACGAATCAAAATTATAAACAGGATGTTGTATAGTTCGAAATTGTCTTATGCCTCTTGTCTAAAATTCATTTCTTTTAAAAATGTAATGAATTGAATATTTTCAGATACATGAGGTACATTATATAGGTATAACATTATAAAATGAAGAATATCTTTTAAGTTACCCTTTACTTTCTTACCAGAAAAAAAAAAAACAAAAATACAAAAAAGTATCACAAATAACAATATTTATGTTATTTATTTCAGTTCACTGAAATCAAGGTGGGTACTTTATATGCTGTGTGAACAATATGTATACTTACATATCAACGTTTTAGAATGCAATACATTTTACAAGAATTAAATATGTATACTCTGTCCACTAATATTATGCATTTAAGGTGTTATGGGAGTACATATGTCTATTTTCTTCTCTTGTAATTTCCAATTAGACTGTTTCACGAGCAGTATTACCACAATTCTCAAAGTTTTTATCTTATATCAGATGAATTTTTTGAATATCAATGCATTGTGATGTAAAATGGTACCACTTTAAGTAATCGCCATAAGACCTTAAGTGGATAATATTAGTAGACAAAGTATATGTAGGTATGTACATTACCTTTGTACATAAGCAATACTTATATTTTTTTTGATTTGATTTTTTTTCTTGTCTTTCTTAACTTAACACACACACATACAACAGACAAACCTATAAAATATTCGTTATATGTACTGGCTACATGTAGATATTTATGTGCATTTTTACATGTAAACGTAAATGTTGTATCTGGTATAGATTAGTTTTATATGATCTGTGTTAAAAATCATATACATAAAGTATGAATTTTACGTACGTACGTTATATTGGAAAAATCAATAGTTTTCATAAATTTAAATGAAACATTTTTGTAACATGTACACACGTATTACAAAAAAAAAAGCAACTCTAAAACTCCATGCAATCATACATGTTAATTGTAATTAGGTACCCACATACATACTTATACATATTGTTTATATTGTAGTTGTGTAGTAACACGCATAGATTCGTTACAGTTTAATAATTTCATTTATTTTAATTCAAGAGCTTTTTTGGTTTCAGTCTATATAATTTATACCATTTACAAATACATAATGATAAATCCGGACGTAAAATGTTTTCTTTAGAAAATTTGAAATAAACCTTGAATGTACGTGTGCACAAGATTAACACATTCTTGTATAAAATTATTTACATATAGGAAAATGTACGTATAAAAAATTACATATTAATCAATCTAAGAAAATATGATTGATTCAATTTTTTTTTTTTTTTTTTTTTTAATTTAACGACATTTTTGAATTAAATATTTAAAAAAAAAAATTTTTTTTTTTTTTTGTATAAATTTCTTTAATGTTATTTTTTGTTTAATAAAATCTTCATTTCTATACACATCATGTAATCTTTATAGGTGATTTTCATATTTCAAACGATATTTACATATGGCTTACAACCAATCATATACACAAAAATGCTTTATTTCATATGCAATAATTTATGTGAATTAAATCATTTTTGTTGTTTTTATTTTGTTTTTTGATTTTAAAACGAATTAAATGACCAAAAACATTTCAAAATGTTGATCAACTTGTAATTATGAAATCAATTTTCGTCAAGGTATTTTATAGCCATACTCCTCGTATATACAAATGAAGGTTGTTATGTATTTAACTTTCACGTATCGCATGGAAAAATGGAAAAACAAAAATGATTTGTTTTGATTTAATTTTTTGATTTTTTGATTTTTGTTACTCTGTGTTTGTGATTAGTATTAAAGACCAGTATGGCTATCTTCAAAAACGCATCACTATGTCTATTTGATGTGATACTCAGCCTACTATAATCTTAAGTTGATGAATATCGCATCAAATAGGCAGTGATGCGTTTTTGAAGATAGGGTAGAATTCATTCTCTGAAGAGTTAGCAATTTGATTACATCGCAACCATCATTGATCTTGAATTTTATTTAAAATTCTACGTCAGTCATTCCTAAAATTTTATTGATCCTTCAAAAGTGTTTTCGCTTATTTGCATGCAATGATTTTCTTAACTTTTTTTTTGTTTTTTTAATATTTACAAAATTGATGACAAAATAAAAATGAAAGAAGAGAATCAAAACAAAAGTGAATACATGAAAACTAAATTACATATATCTAAATAAAAAATCACATTTAAATCAAAACTCATATGTAAGATGATCTAACACCCTTTGCGCATATCCCACTCTTTTCATCCATATAACCAAATATACGTTATGTAGCATGAAAATTTGTATGTATGTATGTAAAAATGAAAATTGAACTTAGATTTTCGATTATTGATCTTTTTCTTTTTTTTTTTTGTCTTTTATTGAAATCTTTAAAATGAAATGTAACGTTTGTGTTTTGTTAAAGAAAATGATGAATATTACAATAAAATATAAATTATGTACTCGAAGAAGTTTAACTTAGAAAGTTGCAGTATTGAGACTACTACTAAACCTTATCTCATCTTCTGTGCCAAATAATAATAATAATGTACTCGAAGAGCTATGTATGTACATTGAAAAAGAAATTTTTTTTTTAATTATTTAGAGCAAGAAAATTGATATGTGCGGACATATGATGGACATACACATATGTACATACATACATTATAGTTGGTATACGAAGGTAGATTGACTTGACAAAGGAGACAAGCCAAAGAAATTATGGATAAATACAATCGAAAAAGCTGTAAAAAAAAAAATTAAAATGAAAAATTAAAGATTTTCTTCATAGAAGAAAAAAAATAATGGCAAATATTCGTAATTATACATTTAGTTGGTTCATTTAGAATTTTAACATCAAAAAGAAGAAGTAGAAAATTTGTCCATTGCCATATAAAATTGAATTTAAATCGAACTTAAACAACTTCATTTACATACATAAGGTTTGTCTATGGTCTATACACACATACATACATAAAAGTAATAGCTAATAGGTAGATTGAACAACTTTTATTTTCAATGACATCAAGTTTTTTATTTTTATTTATTTTTTCATTTCAACTTTGATACATACACTACACGGTCTTTGTTTGTGTACAATGTAGATGTGTGTGTGTAAGAAAAAAATGTGTTAAACAAAAGATATGCCAACTAATGCTAAAAAAATTATAAATATTTTTCAAAATAGCATAATTTAAAATATATTTGTAACAATTCCTAACATGGTTGGATATTTGTTAATGTATTCAATTATTTACACACACACACACACACAACATACTCGTATATTAATTGTAGAGGAGGATGTCTCGAAATAAATGTCATTTTAGAGGGTATTGATATCTGTATATGTATAGGCGTAAGCGTATGAGGTAATAAGGGATTGAAAGGTTTTTAATATCGAAAAGAGATATTGCGTATTCACATGCATGTGTCTATAAATGTGTGTATTTATGTATGTGTATGAATATGTGTAATGAACATGTATTAAATATTTCTTTTATTAGTTCTTTTATTAATTTACAGTTGATTAAAAAAAAAAAAAAAAAAAAAAAAAACATTTTTTTTATCAAAATAATTTGCATACATGTGTAACACATTTAAATTAACAACAAAATATGCGTAATATAAACGTACATCACAGGTAAATCACAGGTGTCCTGAAACAAAATGTTACTTAATCTATTTTCCATTTATTCTTGAATTTCAAAATATTTCGTGTAAAATATCTGTATCGAACATTTTTTTTTTTTTTTTTTTTAAAAAAATCCCATCTGGGTTTTATAAATATACTGGCTATCTTCAAAAATGCATCACTATGCCTATTTGATGTGGATATACTCAGCCTACTATGATCTTAAGTTGATGAATCAAATCACATCAAATAGGCCAGTGATGCGTTTTTGAAGATAGGGACTTCGACTTTTTAAACAAAATGTGAAATTTCAATATGAATATATGTAAATTTTTGTCATTATATGAAAAAAATTTTTTTTTTGTGACCAACTGAATACATACATACGAAATTTTATATTCAAAAAAGTTACATTACAAAAAAAAAAAAAAAAAAAAAAAATGGGAAATTATAAAATTACCGCACTATTTCCTATGATAGTGTTTCATTTGTACAATATATGTATGTACATATAACCCATGTGCTTTCTCTTATTACACACCTATACACCTATACACATAATTATTGTATTTGAATGCCTATTTTATGTATTTCAATAATTAATTCCTAAAAGTATTACAAAAAAAAATTTTTTTTTTTATATTTTTATTTTCGAAATCGATATTTATTGTTATTTTGTGTTTTTTTGCTTTACATTTTAAAATTTATTCAACCACACCATAATTTTGATGGTATGGCACAATCAATGCATGTAAATGTAATTTCTGAATTTCTCACATTATATAATTACATTACATGCTATAACAGAGTGTGATGTGTGATATACAGGTATGTGTGTGTGTGTGTGTGTGTGTTGTAAAACAAAAAACCAAAGATTCTAGATATTTTTCGGAGCTAAATTTATATTTTGTTAAAAATAAATCTATCATCGAAAACGTATTCACTGCCTATTTGATGCGATATTCATCAACTTAAGATCATAGTACGCTAATATGCCAGATACAATGAAAGCGAACATTATTTCTTGTGGCATTCAAGATACAATGAGAGTCACTCGTTTTTTTGACAGTTCATGTATTAAACGCATGACTCTCATTGGTATATCTACTTAGATATAAAAACCATGTATGCAAACTCATTCTGAAGCGCGTGAAAAACGCATCACTTTCATTGTATCTGGCCTATGAGTATCGCATCAAATAGGCATAGTGATGCGTTTTTGAAGATAGCCTTAGCAGTGATGCGTTTTTGAAGATAGCCTAAATTATATCTTCTTAGTGCTTAAATACTGCGCATACATGAAACTTTTAAGCAATGTTTAAACGTATAAGTCATCTAAATCAACTTTGATTGTTGTTTATATCTCAACACCTCAAGCACTGATCATAAACTCAAATATATACGTATACAGGGTACATCAGCATGAAAATCATAAAACATATTTTTTTTTTCTCTCTTATATGTAGTTCAGAGTGTGATTGTACTTTTTCGTATATCAAATCAACTTTTTTTATATTTAATTTTAATTTTATATTTAGTTTTGTTTATTTTCTAAAAAAAAAAAAAAAAATTAATTTTATATGATTTTTTTTTTTTTTTTTTTAGTCTGATATATGTACACCTTTTCGTGAAGTTATTTTTTAACTTTCCTTTTTTTTTCATTTATATGATTTTCTACTTCATTTGCATTAATTTAAATGTATTATTACATGTTACAAATTTTATTGTTAAATATAAACAAAACAAATAGCCGTGTATGTGTTAATGTAATCATGTATGTTTGTGTTTCTGGTTGTTGTTTTTTTTTTTAATTGAATTTTAAAATGAAATAAATTCAACTTCATATACACGTAGGTATGCATTTTCATATAGCTTTCATAGATTATAAATTATTTATTAATTATTTATATTATGAATATCTTATAATACTTATGTATGTTATTTCAAATTTAATTTTTAATAATTCCATTGGATTAATTTTTGATTATAAGGCAACTATGTTATGTATACAGGGAGCTCATATAATTTACTTTGATGACAGATATGTATGTAGGTTTCGGTCTATTATAAAATTTGACGGTGCTTTTATACTTCTTTTAACATAAGACATAAATTTTAGGAACGTTTGTATTAAACCACTAAAAAGTCTATTTATAAAATACGACTGCCATATACGCTTACATTTTTGTAGCTTTATAAGTATACGTACCTATAATCAAGAAGAAAGTATCTAAGACTCTACAATTTTTTTAAATATTGCACAGTTACGTACTATGAATAATTATTAACTATAAATATTTTATGTTTAGGTTTGGTCTCAAGTACATATGCATTCTATATCATAAATAAATAAAAATAAATCACATTCACATTGAAATCTGCTGCATACACATGAATAGGTTTTACTTAGAAAATTCTATACATATAAATTCATATACGAACACAGGATATATTTGAAAATTCAAAAATTCATTATTGTCTAATGACTATCTTCAAAAATGCATCACTGCCTATTTGATGCGATATTCAGTTCAGTATCAAATAGGCCAGTGATGCATTTTTGAATTTCCAATATATATTTCTTCTTCAACAGTTCGATGTGAGCCAGGGTTACAATATAAACATAGAAAATTTGGAATAAACCTTGAAAGTACGTGTACACGCAGATATGTCGTATTTAAATATTTAAATTTTTTAGATACAGAATATGTTAATTACATGTATGAGGAAATTTAATTTTACATACACATATTTATATAACTATGTCTGCCTACGTAAATTGATAATTTCATTATTATTAATAATGAATCTGACATAATATTTTCTTAAAATAATAAACGCCTTGCCTCGTATAAGAAATATAAATTATTGTCTTGCTAAAGAAATGCAAATATAATGCAGCAAATCATAATAGCAAAGTATATACATATAAAATGCTATATATGTATATAGTATGCTTGCTACACAATTACATTCCTCTTCATCAAGTGTCTATGTATGTATACGTAAAATGAAATATCTGTAAAACAAAAAAACAATCAACACGCCATTTTTTCGCAAATATTAAAATATTTTTCATAGCAAAAAAAAAAAACAAAACAAAATTATATTAAACTGAAGTAGAATATGATTATAGCAAAAAAAAAAAAAAAAAAATTAAAAATGATTTTGTAAGTGTAAATTACATGGTAAATCATCCAACCATAAATGTACAGAATTAAAAAAAAAAAAATTTTTTTTGACTTAATCAAATTATACTTTTAATGAACATTCATTTACTTGTATAATTTGTTTTATATGGATGTGCATGTATATAACAGTTTCACATGTATTTATACGTGCACTGTACATGTCATAGAAGTTTCTTGCTTAAATCTTTCGTTTATGAAATATGTGTACCACCATATATTACATATGATTGCTGTGAATTCATATATGTACACAATGAAATGAAATACCTAAGTAATATCAAATGCATATGTGCATAAATTTATTTGATATACATATATGTACATATGTACTTATATTATATACTTATGTATGTATATATGTTCTTCGTGACCTGTTTTCATAATATATTACATTATATGGTAAACTCGTACGTATGTAGGTTTACTGTACACTAATACATATGAACATACATAAGTAATATAAATATGTACATATAGATATGTTATCTATATGAACATGATATGTAAGTGATATTTAATGTGTAAAAAAAATAATTATTAAATAATGTAAATAAAAATTTTTCATTTTTTCTTCTTTTCTTTTCTTTTGTAGATAATCAAAATTATTATTTTGGTCAAAGCAGATTTGTGCCATCATTTCAAAGTACCAGAAATGGTTTTTTCTCATCACCATCATATCAAAGTTTAGGTAATATTTGTTGTATTTTTCATTTATTTTTTATTTACATGCATAATAATATATTTTTTTTGTTTTTAAAGATGTAGGATCAGCAGCTCAAGATATTTCACCAGCTTTTGTACCATTTCCACAGTATCAAGTAAGTATGGTACATTTATTTGATTATTTATTTATTTTTTTTTTTTTAATTTAAAATACAAGACTGCGTATAGTCTGTAAAAATGGGAAATTCTAACATTATTTTTATTTTTATTTATTTTTTTCTATATTACTTACAGTCTACAAGAATACCTAATTACTTTGACTTATCTCCACGACCATTTGGTATACCAGCACCATCGACTATTTCTCATCCATCATCGCCACATTTATTACGACCGAGTGGTAGTGGTGGATTTATACCATCATCATCATCATCATCATCATCAAAATCAAATCGTGTAAATATTCCGCATGATCAAAATCAATTTTTGGCAAAATTTAATGAACAAGTAAATTATTTTTTAAATTTATATAAAATTTTTTTTTTTTTTCTATGATTTTGATTTGTAACAATTTTATTATAGAGTCATTTGTCTGGAGCATTAGGAATAGTAACGACACCAGAACCAACATCACCAGCACAATCAAATCGAATTGGTCGTCCATTTAGTAGTTTATCAAGTGGATTTTCTCGTAATCGACAAACAAATGGCTTCAATAGATTAAATCCAGTTGAATCAGATTCATATGTTAGTCATTCTGAACAGAAAAAACAGCAACAGCGGCAGCAACAACAGCCACCGTATCGTAGCAGGGGAAATAGATTTTATCAGCCTAATACACAATCATCAACAACACCATCATCGACAACAGCAGCTGTCGTCACATCGAGAATATTTAATAATAATAATACAGAAAAAACAAATCGATATAATCGATTTGGAATTGGACGATCATCATCGAAAATTTCTGTGCCTTCATCTTCGGTTTCGCCATTGCCATTAACAGCATTAGGAGAAACAGGACCATCTTCATCATTTAACACTACGCTAACCAGATTAAAATCAAATAAAATATTGTTTCAACCGCGAAGACCTGTCTTTATTAGTCGTGAAGTTAATGAACCAATACATTTAAAACAACCGTTTTCATTGACAAAAGCCATTATAAATCACAATGATGACAATAATGACCATCAGAAATTCAATAGGGACGAAAAAGCTAATGATAGTAGTGATAATGGGCAAGAAGAATTTAGTGCTGTTGAACAGGATATAATTAATGAAACAAATTATGTAATTGATGAAAAACCTGTTGTCGAAGAAGTTACTGATGATATTTCATTTGAAACATATGAAAAAATGAGATTGAAAAATGCAATACAACAAAATAATAATACAGGCAATATAGAAATACTTCAAAATTCATCACAAGAAATAGCTAATAAAAATGAACAGACTGTAATTTTAACATCAAACTTTTTTTTACCAGATGATAAAATATCATCATCACAAAATATCGATGAAATTGAAAAACAGCAATCAACAGCAGAAGATGATAAAAAAATTTTTCAAGAAGAATATGTTTCAACAACAATTTATCCATCTAATACAACTGATTACGATTATGAGTATGAGGATTATGAAGAACAAACAATTGCTAATCCAACAACAGAATCATTATTAAAAATTTCAATATCAACAAAAGATGATAATTATGATGGAGGAGATATCATAGATACAGTTGATGTAACAACAACTGAAAGACAAAATCAAGTAAATAATACAAATTTATTATTTGAATCACATCAAGATATTGAACATACAACAATTGATAAAAATATTGAACATGAAATAAATAATGAAAATGATGAATATGAAAGTAATGATGATGATAGCGAAGAAATAATTGATGATGAATCTGATGAAAATAAAAATTTAGAACAAAAATCTGCAGATATTGTTGGAAAAGCAATTGTATCTGTTGTTACTACAAAAAGTGTTATTAATGGATCAACAGCATATCCGCAACAAGTGACTCCAAGTTCTTTAGATGAAAAATTTCAAACATCAAATGAAAATATTGAAATGGATGAAATACAGCATAACGAAGATAATATTAAAATGAATGATGATACAATAGAACAGAAAAATGTTAGCGATATAAAAATAGAAGAACTAAAGAAATTCAATGATCAAATGATGAAAGAAAATAATATGAAAACAAATCAAAATGATGATACAATTAGTAATACGACAGAAGGTTATGTTGTAGTTGCATCAATACAAACAAGTAGAAGTATATCTGGTGCAAGATTTTTACCATTTCCAGCTATTGAACAGGAAGAAAAGAAACAAACATTATCTGAATTAGAAAGAAAAATTCATGAAAAAAAGAAAGTAGGAAATAATGCATTATCAGATCGTGATGAGGATAAAGATAAATCAATGTCTAAGGAATCGTTATTATCATCAGCAGTACCAGCATCAATTACAGAAGTTACAATGAAAGCGATTGAAACCGTAATAAATTCAGAACCAACTACTGAAAAAGTATTAAATCAATCAATATCTACTGAAAGTATCATAGATAAATTAGATCGTGTTCAATCAGAATTATCAAGTGGTGTTTTAATAGCAAGCAGATTTCCAGTTTTAAATGAAAAATCAATTCATAATCTTGATATTACTTCAACTCCGGCTACAATAAATACAACATTAGGAACTAAATCTAATTTGGTTAATATTCGAAAATTTATGCCGAAAAGTACTACAACAACAACATCAAAACCAAAAATTGACATCGATTCTATTCCAATGGATGATTTATCTGGTCTTCTTCCGCCTGGTTTTAAACCTCGTTCTAATACTTATCGAAATCGAAAAATTTCGACTACAATATCAACAACAACAACTACTACTACTACTGAATCAACCATCAATCAATCAAAGGTTAACAATCTTATTCCTAAATTAACACGAAATTCTACAATTGGCAGATCATTTAAAAATACTCCATTAGTTGTTCAAGAAGTATCACTTGCGAGTCTTTTACCAAAAGGATATAAAACTAATAATAGCGTAAATACGATGTCAAGTGAAATATCTAAAAAAAATCTAAACGATCATTTTAGTAAAATTAAAAAACCAAATGTTACATTAATTGATGATATCAGTAAATTTTTACCACAAGGATTTAAATTATCTAATACGTCTGAAATAAATAAACCATTACCAATAATTCCAATACAGGATAATATAAGTAAGCTTTTACCACCAGGTTATAAATCATCATCATCATCATCATTAGAGACAAGTACAAAAAAATTGCCCACATTTGTGATTCCTCTTCATGATAAAAAAGCAAATGATAATGGTGACATATTAAACATTTCTAAATTGCTACCTAAGAATTATAAACCATCTAGTGTTGATGAAAATGATAATAATACGGTGGTTGATTCACTTCTTAAAAAAATTGAATTTAAAGATATTTCATCATTTCTTCCGCCAGATTTTAAATATAATTTAACGAATAAAGCAACAGAGCCATCATCTACAACAGTTGTACCATCATCAGAGACTAGTTTAAAGGTAGTTTTTCCAAAAGGATTAAATAAGAGACCTGGAAATCGTTTAACAACACCAAAATCATCAATAAATATTGATGGTCCACAAGCACCACCAATTGTAATAAAAAAAGGTCCACCAACTCGTGCTACTACTGAATTTACTGGTTGGCCAACACCATCGACAACACCAATATCAATTGAAAAACTTCTTGAACAACAAAAAGCTATTAAAATTGATATTTCTGATTTACTTCCTGTATCAACAATTACAACAACAACTACAACTACAAGTACAACAACAACAACAATGGAACCACCAAAACCAACAGAACCAGGTCTATGCCATTCAGAATGTGATTTAGCTGGAACAATTAAAATAATAGATGGCATAGAATGGAAACCAGAATTATTGGATCATAATACGATCGAATGGAAAAGTTTGGCAGGAGAAGTTGAATCACAAGTAAATTAACAATATAATTTTTAATGAAACCACTTTAATTAATATTTCATATTTTATTTTGTAGCTTAATGAAGTTTATAGCAAATCACCATATTTAAGTAAATGGTATAAAAAGACACGAATAGACAGTTTTAGTAAGGGTAGCGTTCTAGTCGATTATTTTGTTGAATTATCAAATATAACACGTGATATAGATACATTGGAAATTAAACAATTGTTCCATAATGCACTATTAACATCAACTACAGTTATAGCGACAACAACACCATTACAATTGAATACATCTGAAAATGATGATGAAATGATATCATCATCTGAAGTAAATAAAAAACTAGTCAAAGAAACTTTATTGTTAGGTAGATTTGTTGTTGATCCTGTTTCAACTGATTTTATTGGTGAGTTTAATTAATTCAATTTTTTTCTATTCTGTTTTTTATTTTTTTGAGATCAGAATAAAAAAAAATAAAATAAAAATTTAATTTTAGTTATTCCAAAGTCATTGTCACCAATAGTAGAATACGCTGAAGAAGATGTATTACTTCCGCAATGGGCAATTGTTGTAATTGTTATTGGAGCTGGATCACTTTGTTTCATTATAATTTTTGGTGTAACAGTAGTACGTGTATTTTTATTTTTATTTATTTATTTTTTTTTAAGGATTATAATATGATATTTAAAATTTTCTTTTTTTGTTTTTTTGCTTTTCAAAAATAGTTAATAAACCGACAAAAACGTGCCAAAAAGACACCAACACCATTAACAACAGATATGTTAAATGAATTAAATAAAAATCATATGGGTGGTAATGAAAATTATGGAGTAGATGAATTTTATAATGTCGAAGATACATGGGATACAAAACAGCCAATTAAACCAAAGGTAAATAATACATAGATTTTTTTTTTTAAAATGATAACAGCAAATAATTTTTATTTTTTTATTTTTTATTTATTTAAGCGATTTACAAATTCTATAAATGACAGCAATATAACAAATATATATGATAGCTGGCGTTCAAATCGATTACATAATGATTACTATTATGATTCACATAATTATACACCACATAGTAAATCAAATCAATATCCATTAGATGGATTTACAGATTCCCATCAAATGTATACATATAATAATTCACGATCGGGTAGATATCATAGAGATTATGATCCAGATTTTTAAGATACATTTTATAATTATAGCGCGTTTTTATATAATATGATAATGTTTAGTAAAATAAAAAAAAAACAAAAACAATTAGAAAATACGATGATAAATGAGGATATCTGTATGTATAATTAAATTTTTATGAACGTTATTCTCATTTCGTAATATTTAAAAATAATATCTAATTAATGAACATATTACAAAGGATGTCTTAGATTGAGGATCACGCGTTGTATATATGTAGGAAAATTCGAATATAAAATATAGAATTTAGCATCGTAATTATTTTATGTTAATTAATTTTTAATGATTGATATGTAGTCAAATGTAATAATCATAGAAAAAAATATATATTATATAAAATTTGTGTATACATATGTAAATGAAATAAAATAAAAATGAAATTATAAAAAAAAAAATAAATAAATAAATAAAATATAAGATGCACTGTAAAAAAAACATACTCAATTAGGATAATAATAATGTAAACAATGAAAAAACAATGACGTACATACAATAATAATTAAATATAATTTTTACATAATATATATATATATATAAATTTAGATTTTAAGACAGAGTATGTAACATATCCGTAAAGAGCCAATTGCAATGAAAGCGTAACAACATTTCAGCATTGCAAAAATACTTTAAAATTAATGTTTTTATTATTGGTAAGTTGAAAGTAAGAAAATTGCGATGAAAAATCGCCTAGCAAATGTTGCTGTTCTCATTTTAAATGGCTCTTGACGTAAACAAAAACTAAATAGATAAAAAATTATGTACATAAAATGCGTATTTTTTTTTGATTTTGTATTTTTGTATCTAATTGATATCTAACAAACATACAAGTTAATACAATAAGTTCAAAAATGTATCACTAAAAACAAAAAAAAAACAATTATCACGTAAATAATACTCACTTAATGTATATACATATGTATGCTTACACATAAATGTATTTACATAGAGAAATAATAAATAAAAATAATAAAAATTTAAAAAAAATACAAATTATTGTTTTATTTTCCTAGTCATATCCTTTTAATGATATTGGTTCCTTGGCTACTGGTTAAAAATTCATAAATTTTTAACATTAAAGAAAAATTTGGTACCTCCTGATGACTTATGAGCGCCTGGTAGAAATTGAAATTTTTGCTTTAAAAACTTAAAATTTAAAAATTCCATTGATTTTTTAAAAAATCGAAAAATTGCTAAAAATTCATAAATTTTCAAATTTTAAGAAAAATTTGATACTTGCTGATAATTTATGAGCGCCTGGTATAAATTGAAATTTTTGCTTTAAAAACTAAAAATTGAAAAAATTCCGTTGATTTTTTGAAAAGTCGAAAAATCGTTAAAAATTTTCAAATTTTAAGAAAATTTTAGTACTTGTTGCATACTTATAGGCGCCTAGCGAAATTTAAATTTTTGGGTTGTAGTCTTCGATTTTAAGAAATTCGAATTTTTCGTTGATTTTTTAAAAATTTAAAAATTCATAAATTTTCAAATTTTAAGAAAATTTTAGTACTTGCTGATAACTTATGAGCGCCTGGTATAAATTGAAATTTTTGCTTTAAAAACTTCGAATTTAAAAAATTCCGTGAATTTTTTAAAAATCAAAAAATTGTTGAAAATTCATAAATATTCAAATTTTAAGAAAAATTTTCAAATCTATTGACAAATTATGAGCGCCTGGTACAAATTGTGATTAAGTTTATCCGGCGATCATAATTTTAATCAATTTTAAAAAATTTTATAATTTTTGTAGGAAAACCGAAAATGTTTGTACCAAATTAATATAATGTACGTATCATGATCTCAATCACAAATTTAGGGTTAAATATCAGAAGGAAAGTGAGACTAATCACAGGGAAGTGAGATTAAATTAATAGAAACACATTTGTTTAATTTATTCATTTTTTATTCTATCACCAACTAAATATCTATGAATTTTTGGTATTTTATATAATGGAACAGATAAAATTGCACCAAAGCACGCTCCAATCCAATACACAATGATATGTTCAATATTTGTATGACCAGTGCAACCCCATTTTAATGATGTAGCTAAAACTGGATTAAAGTAACCACCAGAAAAATTGAAAGCTGAAATTATAAAAGAAAATTAGTAGTAATAAAAATTAGTAATAGTAGTTATAAATTACCAGCAACAACAAGACTTGTCGCTATGAATGAATCTAGAAATGTAGCATTTTTTGGTCCAATTTCTGCTATTGATTTCGATGCTAAACGACATAGTAAGGTTGCAATACCCTCAATTGCAGCACCAACATATGGATGTACCTGTAAATAGTAAGAAATTGTTTTATTTTATTTTTTTATATTGTTCACTAGCAAAAAATCAAATAAATGTATGTAGGTTTTACCTGAAGATCAGCAGTACATTCAGCAAATGCACGTCCTTCATGAGTTTTAGCAAATTCAAACCACCAAAATACTTGAACAATTCGATATACACAACAGCCACCCATTAATGCTGCCCATGATTTTAATGCAACTTCTCTTAATGTTGTTTTACCTTCTAATAAATCTTCCATATGTGTATAAGGACAAGCTGTTGCATTACCCCATATTTTACTCCACCAAATGGTTAATAAAAATAATATAACAGCATATGTAGCAACACCAAAATTATCAGCAACTATATACAAAGAAAAAAAAAAACAGAAGAAAATTACAAGTATCCTTGAAAAGTGTTTATTTGTTATTTTATTTTTTTTTATAATTAACCGATAATCAGTTCAAAACAAGTAGAACACAATTCTGCACCAGCGATCGCTTCATATAATAGATCTTGTAATAATCCCTCTCGAATGAATTTTTCAACACATTTTCGAGCAATTTGAGCTAAAATACAACAGCTAATAATAAATCCACAGCTAATACCCAGCGCTAACATAGACATTATTAATTTTATTTTTTATTTTTTTTTTTTTACTTAATTTATTTATTTTTTCAATTACTAATTAAATTTTGGAAGTTATGCAATCATCTTTTTTTTTTTAAATATTTATTTATATATTTTTTTTTTTAATTTAATTTTTTAGAATTTTAATTTGAAATAAAAATTTTATATTCACAAGAAAATAAAATAAAAAAAAAAACAAAAAGACTAAAATATATCAAAGAAATTTTCAAAAACTAAAAATAGAAAATTCTGTATTAACAAATTAAAAAAAAAATAAAAAAAAAAAAATACAATTAACAGATTGTAACGACTGTTAATATAAATATTACAAAACTGAATTGTACGTATAAAAATAAATAATAGAAAATGCTTTTGATCATTTCATACAGGAAAATTGAAATGAAAAATGTTTTAAAATAGAATGCTTTAAGAAAAACTTTTGGCGTGAATAAGTATTAAAAAATATAAAATATATAATTGATGTAAAATATGTGTGATCTATAAATCATATGTACATTTTTTATACAAAAAAAAAAAAATATATAACATGTATGTATACTATATAAGAAATTTTCATTGTGTGTGTGATGAAGCAAATTTGAAAATGCATTATTACTTATATTTGATGCAATATCCATCATATTATGATCTTATGGCTGAATATCGTATCAGTGAGGTAATGCATGCATTATTGAAATTACCCTTATTTACGTATTACATACATACAACATGAAAATTCATTAATATTAGTAGAATAATATTTAAGAACATTTTTTTTTTTTTAAATGCTGCATTTGAGAGCTTTTGTAACGGAATTTTATTTTTGAATATATTAAATTTGAAAATATTATACAAATACTATTTATTGTTTGGCCAAAAATTATGATAGGTTTTTTTTTTTCATTTTTTTTTTTTTTTAGTGAAATTTATTAATTGAAAAATACAAATTGAATCCCTTCAAATCAATTTCTAACAATATATGCACGATTACAAAAAAAAAAACTGGAAAATGATGTATGCAAAAGTACCATCCACCTGAGTATCTATATAGTGAATAAATTCTTAGGCATTATCATCATTTTTCCCCAATAATTCTGCTTCTTCGATCTGGAATTGAAAAAATAAATAAATAAATAAATAAAATTACGTAATTTACATCAATAGAAAATTTAAAAAAAAAATTTTTTCAATTTTTTAATGCATACTGTGTCAGGTAATTTTTGTCTAAATGTTTCTGGTAATATAAATATTAACAATGCAGCCAGAAATGAAACACATCCAAATAATAATAATGGTAATGGTTTATAATTGATGCCCTATACAAAATTAATTATATATAAAATTTTCATTTTATTTTTCTAAATTTTATTTGAAAAAACAGAAAAAAAAAAAAATATTACCAAAAGTGGAACAAATGGTGCTAACATAGCTCCAAATCGTGCTACAGTTGACATACATCCAACTCCACCACTTCGTATTATTGTTGGCATCATTTCAGCTGTATACACATAAATAATTGCAAATGATGATGTTACACCCAATTTTCCAATTAAAGATAAACTAATAACGATCCAAGTTAAATCTATGAATTTTTAAAAGAAAAACAAAAAAAAAAAAAAAAGAAAATTGTTTTATTAATTTAAAAAATTATAATTGTGAAGATCGCATATAAAATGAGAAAGGCCCATGGACTTTTTAAAACGTTCAAAATTCAAAAATGCCATTTTTCATTCTCAAAAAAAAAAACAAAAAAAAACAAAAAAACATATTCTGTGATTTCCGAGTCATCCTGTATAATTTTTGTATCAGTATCTTCACTATAATCGAATGATATCTTATTGAGATATCTTTTGATACCTTGTATAGAAGTATATCTTGGGAATTCACAAATTAATACTTTGTGTTAATTGTTATACACTCTATACACTAAATTCGATGCAGTTAAGATCTTATGGAAATGACATAAAATATAGTACCACTTTATAAATTGATATCTAAAAAATTCATCTCGTATTATAACTTTACAGATTGTGGTTAACACTGTTCGTGAAATGATCTTATTAGAAATTACAAGAAAATAAAAAGGCCACATATACTCCCATAAGACCTTAACTGCATCGAATTAGTGTATGGAATATAATTTAAAAAAAATTTTTCAAATTTCTGTATAAACTTTTTCATATAGTGAATAATCCAAATTATATTGAATAATTTTCTAAAAAAGGTGACACACAACATTGAGCACTTATGTGTATGAATGTCTTATATGTATGTATGATATAAAAACCTGTAGAAATATATCCAGCTGTAATGCATGTTAAAGCACATAAAAGAAATGATGCTGATAAGGACCATCGTCGACCAGTCTTATTCATTAATATCTACAGTATATGTAAGTTAATAAAAAAAAAAAAAAATAAGAAATTATTTAAATTTATATTAAACAATTGAATATCAAATTTAATTAAAATTTTATTCCATTATTGATATATTAATACCCATGCTAATGTGTATCCTGGAATTTCTACAAGACAAATTAAAGAGAAATTAAGATATTTATTGCCATTTAAATTTGTTGAATTTAATGAAAGTCCATAGAAAATCAATGAATTTGCAATCCTGAAAATAACAAAAAGAAGAAAAATTTTGAAAAAGAAAAAAAAAAAAAATTCCAATTTGGAAAATATTTGAAAATTTTTCATACCATAAATAAAATAATATCAAAAATCTTAATAAAAGTATTTTTGATTTAACAGCCAATTTAAATGTTTTATACATTTTATATTGATTATTTTTTAACAATATTTCATCTTTTATTTTATTCTCATCATTATTGTCTATATCATTATAACATTTATTTGTATTTTGTTTCATTAATGATAATAATAAATTTATATCTGTTGTTATTTGTTTACCATTTATATGAGCTACATTTTTAAGAATTTTTTCAATATTATTATAATCATTATTAACTAATAACCATCTAATTGATTCTGGTATTAAACAATAATAAAATATAAATATAAATGATGGTATAGATATTAAATATTGTAATAAATGCCAATTATGATGGCATAACCATGCTAATAAACCAATTATTGATTCACCAATTGCATAAAAATAATTTAATATAATACCAGATATTTCACGATATTTTGGTCTAACCATTTCAACACAAATAATAAATGCAATTGGATAAATACCAGATGTTCCGATAGCATTTAAAAATGTAAATAATATAAAACTATTATAATCCCATGATAAAGCTTGTAATATTCCAGTTATGGACATAAATATTATAGATAAAATAAAAATATTTTTTCGTCCAAATCTAAAAAAAAAAAATAAAAAAAAAAAAAAATTATTAATAATAAAAAAAACATGTACAAGGAATGAAAGTCAAAAAGAATTTATACTTATCAGCTAAAAATCCGGATGTTGCTGTTCCAACAACAAGACCAGCAAAATGCATTGTACCAACGAATGCTAATTTCCAAGCATTTTCATTGCATGTTATATTCCACTACAAGTAAGAGAAGATTTTGTTTTTTTTAAGCTGTTTTGATTGCTGTTTGAGGCCTAATAAAAGCACTTACTTCTTGTACAATTGTTATTTCATTATTATCAAATAACCATTGATTACATTTGATTACATCATGTTTTGAATACATTTCAGCTGGACATATTTCATTTGATTTATTTGAAAATGTATTATTATTAATTAAATGAAATTTTAAACATTGTTCTGGTATAAAATTTCCATTAATTGTTATACCAGGTACAGCATTTTTAATCCAATTCTCATTATAAATTGGTTTTAATTCATTATCACATTCTGGTATAAAACATCTTTGAAAAAATAAAATCAAAAAAATAAAAAATAAAAATTAACAAAATTATGATTTTTAGATAATGGCAATTCAGGTATTTTAAATAGTATGGCTATCTTCAAAAACGCATCACTATGTCTATTTGATGTGATATTCAGCGTATTATGATCGCATCAAATAGACAATGATCCGTTTTTTGAAGATATTGAGCCAAGTATTATTTACCTATATTTTGGTATTCCAGCTGTGAATACATAAGATAGACTATTTGCAGCAGCAAACATAACTGGTAAACATATTAATAAATAATTGATTTTTTGATATGTACCAAAATCACCAATTTCCTCTAAAATTTTATCTAAATCCATTGTTGTTGTTAAATATCTTGCTAATTAAGTTCTTTTTTATTCTGTATAATATTATTTATGTAAAATTATTTTTGTACTGCAAAAAAAAAGGAAAAAGGATAATTTAGGTTTCTGGAGACATATTCAGCATGCTTGCATATAAGTAAACTTAAGAGACCTTAAAACAGGTATAATTTCCAAACCAAAGGTCTTTTGAGATCTCTCATATAAATCGTGAAATACAGTAGACAACCAAACCATAGTAGACAACTTCTATACAGTAGACGATCAAACTATTTTGATATTAAGCTTACGAGTATGAACATGAACACGATAGCCTCCTAACATCATAAATCCTATCTTCAAAAATACATCACTGGCCTATTTGATGCGATCGATATTCAGCTTAAGATCATAATACGCTAAATATCACATCAAGTAGGCCAATGATGCGTTTTTGAAGATAGCCACATATTTATAGAGAGAGAGAGAGAGAGAGAGAGAGAGAGCTTAAATGTAGTAAATCAATAAATCGCCCCAATATGAATAAATTTGCATATACAATATAGTACATAAAATGAGTAATGATAATTAATCGCGGATATGATAATTTAAAAAAAAAAATTTTTTTATTTTTTATCTTATCTTTTCATGTGTCTATATCAATTGAAAATTAATATATCGATTTGTTTGTTTTTATATCAATTTCAAGTGCATATACGTACACACACATATAAGCATACATTGAAGGTGCATGCATTTAATTGCAGTATAAAGTGTTATTATATATTAATCGAATACGGCACGCACATTTTACTGTCATTCATGCTTTATGGCTATTTTTTAAAAATACCCCCGTCATACATTACAAACTATCGTCTTCATACGATACAGTCATGTTCCATTAATTATCCAAATTGATGTGTATTTTGAATAAAGATAAAAAAAAAAATCCCCCTTTTACATCACATTATTAAATAATAAATGAAAATTTTTAATAAATTTTTTATTTTTTTTATTTTTTTATTTTCTAAACAAACATTAGTAGTAGTAGTATACAGCCATGATACAGCCATCCAGTCTTTTTTAAAATAAATTAAATCATTTTAAATGTAATCTCCAAAAATGTATGGTTTTGTTAAAGTTGTACAATATGATGGAATTTGTTTATTACTGAATCCATGAAAAAAATAACAAAAAAAAAAAACAACCAGTCTGAGCAATTTTTAAACGATTGCAGTTATAAAATGTATAACTACTTACTTAGTTAAAATTTTAACCTCTGATATAGTCATTTCCATAATTTGTTTAATATCCTTGGTATGTCCATGCATTTGTAATTGATCACAAAATATTTTTATAAATATTGAACCAGTTGAATGACGATATGCAACGAAACCTTTAAATATCACATTTAACGCAATTTCAAATGAAAAACCAAAAAAAAAAAAAACCAAAAAAAAACAAAAAAACAAACAAACCTTCAAATGTGCTATAACACTTGAGAATTTCTGATGCTGTACCAATTGGTATTGTATGAAAATTTGAATTTTGCATAGAATCAATTTGATACATTCTTGGATCAATGCTACCTTTACATGCTTGTATTATAAAAAATTTTGGTTTTGTATTAAGCGTTTTATTTGTTAATATTGGAAATAATAAATCATCATCAATTGAATAAATACCATCTTTAGCTTGAATTGTTTCATTACGATTACCATGCGATAATATAACAATTATAATACAGGAATTATTTGAGTAATCTTCATTTACAACTGGAAAAAAAAAAATTTTATTTTTAGGAATACAATTCAATTTTGCATGATGTACCCATTCATTCAGGGAACGTTTTTAAGTTCGGAAAATGACTGGATTGGATATTATGCTAAAGAACGAGTCTCTTTTAGGTTGTAATGTGTTCACGTTAGTGGCACGTTGAATTTAATATATGAAAAAGCAGAACACTCACAAAGGAAATTGTTCTAAATTTTTATCCCTCATTTTCCGAACCCAAAAATGCTCCTTTTTGTATATTTGAAAATCAAAATCCTTTTTTTTTAAAGTGATATCCTTGATATTAAATTTAATTACATACTTTTTTTTACTTCTGTTCTAATTTTCCTTAACGTTAAATTATTTAAAACTGTTGTCTTTACTTTATATCCATTAAAAACTTTTCTTAATAAATTAACATCATTTGTGCTACCATCACGATAATCCTTAACACATGAATCAAAATTATCATGATTAAATATATAACAAATGCCAGGATATTTATTTTTATTTTCATTTTCATTTTCTTTGTAATCTATTATTTTTGATGATAATTGATGATGAGGAAATTTATTTATCGGAAAAATTCTTTGAGAGGTGGTAACATGGGGATTTTGTGTTGTTGTTGTTGCAATTTCAGATTTTTTTGATGGTGTTGTTGCTGTTATTATTGGCTTAGATTTCTTATAATTTAAATCAATAACATTTCCAGTGTATGGACTTTTATATTTATTAGGTAGTATAGGAAGTGCAACAGTTAATTGATTTGGTGTTTTACGTAATGCAATCGATTTTTGTTGTGAATCATTATTAGATGTCTTGAAACAATCATCGTACACTAAAGGTGATGACGATGAGGATGATGATGATGATGGTAACATTTTCAATTTTAATTCATTTTGCATTAATTTTGTTGAAAAATTTTTTATTTTTGTAGTATCAGATACAATTTTAGAAAATCCATGAATTTGGTTTGATGCAAAAGTGCTAGGCTTTTCCTTTTCTGATGAAGACGATATTGTTGTTGTTGTTGTTGTAAAATTAGTTGTTGTTGTTCTTCTATAAGTTGATTTCATAATTGTTTTTGTCTTTTTGTCGTTATCCATTCTTTTGTTTTTTTTTTTTTTTTGTTTTTGTTTTTGTTCGCTTAACAAAATTTATATCGCGTTCTAATGCACAATATATTCACGTTTTTCACTGCTTTGTTTTTAATTTGATAATTAAATAATTTGTCACTATATGAGATTAATTTTAAATATAATTAATCAAAATAAAACTAAAATTGAACATAATAAAAATTTTCTTTCGAATTTTAAAGTCAACTGATTGATCAGAGAGAAATTGCATTAAGGTATGAACAAATGAAGTTGATATCATAGTGTTAGGGAATTATCAAAAGTTTTTTTGTGATATCTCTAATCTAATCGTATTTTTAAATGATAATAAACTGATAGTAAACAAAAAAAAAAAAGAAAAGAAAAAAAAATTGGTTTGAACATTTGATATTTGATACGGACGGGATTTTAGGGACAAAATCAAAGAGCAGACATTCAATTAGACTCATCGAGTATAGTGTATATATTTTTTTTTCCCCCTCTCAAAAGAGTGAAATGAGATTTGGTAGCCTCGACACTGCAACTCTATAGTAGCTTATTGTATCCCTCACCCTTTGAAAATCTACATGAAGTTACTTATCCTTTTAGCTATAATAGAATAATATACTTCATGTAGTCAAGATTCGAAAGATATCAATTCTAGGATTCTAGGATAGATTCGATTCTAGGGCAACACACTCCTCCAATATGTGTGTTGATGTTTTCTCTTCTTCGAGGCGTAGTCTACAATTCAGGTTCCAGGTTATAAACGTTAACCCCTAGTTTTTGTAGGTGAATAGTGTATACATATATAAAATTTCATAAAAATCGGAAATGGATCTTAAAACAAAATTTCAGCTAAGATAAACTTTAAATGTGTTTTTGTTTATCAAAAAAAAAAAAAAAATTGTTTTTTTTTTTGCTCGACATTACTTCACTTACCTTCGTTCATGAATGACTTCACATATAACACTTTAATTAAAAAGCCACATTAGCTTATAGCTATGTAATTTTTTTTACACAACAAAAAAAAAAAATTTTTTTTTATTTTTTTAATTAATTTCTGAACTGATTTAACAATAAAATTTTATTTTTATTTATTTTTTAAATCGTTACATTATTTGCCAAAAATAACGATATTTGTATAAAATGTACCTACATTATTTGTGTTTGCTATGCAACGTTACTTGCAATTGAATATCGCTTTTATTTAGAACAAAAATCTTTTATAAGACACTGTCTTACAATAACTGATGGTACTGGTGAAATGTACAATGCAATATTGAAAATTAAATAAATAAATAAATAAATAAATAAATGATACTACGAGTATATTTCATGTTCATTTTAATTGTTCCATATTATTTGATTTCATCATTAAGGAAATATACGTTAATATGTGCATGATGTGCATATGTATGAACACTCACTATAAATGTGTATTCTAACATGCAACATATTATATTAATTATACATTTTTGTAGGGTGTCTCAGAATAAATGTCATTAAATTGATTTTCTTAAAATTTCAGATCGTCTTCAGTGAAATATCATTTTGGACACTCATTATTGGAGATTCAACCCTTCTGAGATGTAAGTATAGTTGAGAGCATGTACACTATACAATGCATATCGTCACATTATTTAATATATAGACTTAATGTATGCATTACAATTGCTTGAATGATATATTTAGAAAGTTTCTTATTTTTTATTTAAAAAAAAAAATTTTTTTGATGGGAAAATGAACAAAAGTTATTATGACGACCTTTCTAATGGTAAAAGGAAAATTTATTATACATATATTAAAAAAAATTTTCATTGGATTTATTTACTTTACTTTTCTTTCATTTTTTTTTGGTTTTTGGTTTGTTTGTTTTCATTTTTATTAATTCATTCCAACAAATACATTAAAATTTGATAATTTAAGTATTATAATGTATAGAGAATAAGAAGCTAAATAAAAATTCACACAATTTTCTCTATATATTGATTCTAGAATTTAATTGTATATAATATCATATGTATTACATACATGATGTATCATGATATTTTGAATATAATGAAAATATATTATATTGGTTGTCTTCAAAAACGCATCACACTGTCTATTTGATGCGATATTCATCAGCTTAAGATCCATAATGCGATGAGTATATCGCATCAAATAGACATTGTGATGCGTTTCTTAAGATATACTATATAGCCCGTTTCATGTGTGTTTCTAAAACAAATATACAAATTATGATTTTACAGACGAATTTTATACAATATATATAAACATATTTTTATGATTTTTTTTAGATGTCTTTTCAACACAAAAAATAAAAAATTTGATCATTTGAATATCTGAATTGCATATATTAAAAAAAAATAATAAAAAAAAAAAAAATAAAATTAATTCATAATTTTTTTTTTTTACTTATGATTTACATTACTTACATATGCATCCACACGTACATATACATTTGCGTATTATTTCATTCAAAATTATATCCAAAATCTGTACACAGTGTTCAGCACATAGTATGTATACGTATATATACCGCATATTAATTGCTTAACATCAAAGTGCTATTAAATTAATTATTCAAAATTATAGTGATAATGTGTTATACCTTGTACATTAAATATTTTCACTACAGGCCTTATGGAAACTACGAAAAGTAGTACCACTATCACATCATTGTATATTGATGTTTAAAAAGTTCATCCCATACTGTATGAGAAGTTTGAGAATTGTGATAACTCTGCTCGTGAAATGCTCTTATGAGATATCATAAGAGAAGAAAAATGGACACATATATACTCCCATATAAGGCCTGTGGTGAAAATATTTAAAGCACAAATTATAGAAAAACAAATTATTTTAATTATGATAGTTAATATATAAATAAACATATTATTGATCACGCATGTAGATCACAATGTACAGAGATACAATTAAATTGTAAAAAAAAAATCATTTCTAATACATTTTCAATTTTAATTTCCATATACATATATATTTACACATATATAATAATAAATTATAAATACTTTGTGTATTAATGATATATTCAAGTGCATGCCTTATAATATATATAGAAACGATCATTAATATTGTATATCATTCTATAGAATTGAATATCTCTCAATTCTATGTGTAATGCACACTGAGTGTGAAATTATAGAATTCAAGACATGGACCATACATCAAATATCATTGACAGACAAAGTCTTGTATGACTGACAAAATTGAATGTGCATAAAAGCCAAAAACAAAAAATAAATAAATCAATACAATAAAAAATTAAAAAATAAATGGGAATTGAAATATGTTACAAATACATTTAAAAGAAAATTTTGTATAAAAAATTAAAGCATTCTTCGCAGGTTTATTCTTCTGAAACAATCTTATTAGAAATTATATTATGGGAGAAAGATGTATCGTACTCCTATTATAGGTACATATACATATATACATTGAAAATCATTAATAGACAAAGTATAGATATTTATATGTTATTTTATTTTTATTTTTATTTATTTTTATTTTTTTTTTTTAATTTATGGTTATATTATCTAATATTTCATTTAAATTTATTAATTATATTATTTTCACTTATTTTTTTTTTTTTTTTTAATAATTTTTTAATATAATTTAATCTCAACTATTCATACATACATTTTAATATTTAAATTTAAAAATTTTTTTATAATCATTTTCATTGATTTTTTTTTCTAAATTATTTACATTAAATAAATTCAATGAGATTCTTTTAGAAAAGATACAAAAAAAAAAAAGAAATGAAAGAAAAAATAAATAAATAATGAAAATTATGAGATAAAATATTATTTGAAACGTACATATAGTATATAAACATATTTAATTAATAAAAAATTAATTAATCAATAGAAAGTACATATTGAGATTACATAAATCAAACAATTAAAATGTGTACAATTTTAGGTAATGAATTTTTATTTGTTATTTACTGTTCATGGTATCTGTTGAATTTTTTTTTTGAATAATTTTTTATTTGCGTTAAAGAAAATTTTGTGTATAATAAGCTTTATATAGGGTATATATAGGGAATATATAGAGTGTGTGAAGAATATCACATGGCTTTTTCATTAAGTCGTGCTGCAAAAAAATCACACGGAAATCATTTAAAATCCCAGATTTACGGAACAATTTTTTCTTTGTATTTTTTTTTTTTTTTAATTTTCTAAAAATATCAATTTTTTTTTTCTACTCTTCTAATGGTCTTCTTAACATAATGTATCTATACAAAAAATTGTTTTTTTTTTTTTTTTTTAACAGCCTTCCTTTAAAAAATTCAATTTCTATCTAATTTTAAAATAAATAATTTTTATTATTAAATTAAATAATAAAATACAGAAAAATAAAAAAAAAAAAAAAACAAGAAAAAAAAAAATAAAAAAATAAAAAAAAAATAGAATATGATCTGTATGACACAAATACATAATTCATACACATATGTTTTATATTTGTTAAATACAATGGAAAATTCATCGTATATTCGTCATTCAGAAAAATCAAAAAAATTGATAAAAAATGTTAGCGATGATTTCAGTATGTATATATTGATTTGGCTTTTCTCGCCAAATTCATTTTTTCAATAGAAAAATTAAATATCTAGCACAGTATTCGGTATGAATTCTGATTTCTATGCCGCACACAATATTCATGAGATTTTCTAAAATGATAGGGGTTTAGTAAGGTGAATACAGAACTAATAAAATTACTGATAAAATGTAATTACTGACAAATGATAGACCATAGTGTAATCGTGTGGTACATAGAAAACGGATATAGAATTAGTGACTATACTTGATAAAATGGCATGCAAAAATTGTATACTTTGTACTTTAAATATTTTCACTATAGGCCTTATGGAAACTACGAAAAGTGGTACCACTTTACATCATCGTATATTGATGTTTAAAAAGTTCATCCCATACTGTATGAGAACTTTGCGGATTGTGGTAACTCTGCTCGTGAAATGCTCTTATGAGAAATCATAAGAGCAGAAAAATGGACACATATAGTAAGTATGCTCCCATGAGCCTTGTAGTGAAAATATTTTAAGTACAAAGTATAGTAATCACCGACAAAATGGCGCATTCATTTAAATTTTGTTTTTATAATTTTTAATTTAATTCTAAGAAGAAAAAAAAAATTCGAACTTCAACTTAGTTATCAATAATGATTTATTATTATTATTATTTTTTTTTTTAACTGAATGTCAGTCTTAGAAAATAATTAAAATATTTTTAAATATTCTACCTAATACAAGCATCTGTACATATGTATATGTATGTATACACTCATACTACATATAGTACTCAGACTCACATATTCATCGATGTATACAATCATCCAGAGATGATCTTATTTCTTTCTATAAATATATACTTAATACGTCCATATTTAATTTTATAACCTATATGCTTCGTTTTTCTTTTTAAGATAGGCACGTGTCATTGGAGAGAAGAAAAAAAAACACCATTAGTGTTAATGATCTAAGTTTGCTCCCGTGTGATTGTTGTTGTTTTCGTTTATAAACATCAGTAAACGAGCAATCTGGTAAAACTGGTGTAAAGGACAGAAAAAGGCGAATTTATACAAATTGAACCGCAAAAGAATAAAGAGAAGCATCACTAATAACAACACGTGCCTATTTTTTTTTTATAAAAACGAAGTATAGATACATTTGTAAGCTTTTATACAAAAATAAAACTGAATAAAATGAAATGTAAAATAAATCAAATGAATAAAATAAAAGAATTTTTAGAATTGAATAATATAATTTGTTTAAACCATAGCCAGTAATGTAATAAAATTTTAGTATATGCGGTATTTAGATGGTATGCGCAAGTGTAATTTTTGTTTAAAATGGCACACACAGTCTATAAATTAATTTTAATACAAATTGTAATAATAATTGTCGTATGTTTAAAAACATTTTTCTATAAATTTACTCAAAATCTCATTTTTTTAAATTTTTAAATTTTTTGATCTCTATAATATCTTAAAAATTAACCTTCATCTTTTTTTTTATTGTAAAATCACAATTTACATAATTGTACAATCATAAAAAAAATAAATAAATAAATTCAAATAATTGAAATAATTTCATTCCATATATATAGATAGATGATCGCAAATCTTCGTCGTATTTTACAAAGGAAACTGATGTACTATGTATTCGCTTTGTGTATGTATAGTGACGTAAAATGGAGTTGATATACGAACCAACAAAGAAGAAATATAGACAAAAATCAAAAAATTTTAACCTCTTCAAGATATTGATGAACTATCACCGCAATAATCTTTTTTAGAAAATTCTAGCAATCCATTTCGATGTTGCATAATTGCCCATATAATTAATGGAACGCTACCAAGTACCATACAAGTTCCCATACAATAAAAGCATATTTCATAATTACCAGATAAATCACGTAAAAAACCAGCTAATGGTGGTACTGATATAGCACCAAGACTTTGAAACATACGAACTAAACCATAACTAGAACTTATACGATCTGTTCCAAATATATCAGCTAATAAAACAGGCATTAATAAATACCAGCATCCTAAACATAAACCATATGTTCCTGCTGCACAGCCAATTATATAAAATGAACGTACTGAGGGTATAGTTAAAACTGCTGTTCCTGCACCAATAATGCTAAAAATAAAACAGATATTGTACATTTTATACATTTCATTTTGGCTTGGCTTATATAGGCTATACTGTACTTATACTTACCAAACAATGTACGTTTTTTTTCTGTCGAATAATTGTAAATCTGATAGCCAACCAAGTCCTAAACGTCCAATTAAATCGAGTGCTGCACTAACAGCAACTAAATATCCTGCTTCACTTTTGCTATATCCTTTAAATTTAAAATATAAAATAAATTGGTATAAATAAATTTAAAAAAAAAAAAAAAAAAAAACAAAGGAAAATATTTATATCTCTGTCTTCTGTTGTGATCAATTATATTTACCAATCGAAATAACATGAGCTGGTAAATAATACAACATATAGGGACATCCAACTGACATTAATGTAACTGATAAACACATTAGTATAAATGTTGAATCTCTTAATAAACTTAAATCTAAATAAGCTTGTAATCGTTCACAACATGTTTTTGGTTCATCATCATCATCATCAATTTCTTCATCATCTTCATTAATAAATGATGTATCCCTTCCCATATCGCTAGCTGGTGTTGGTATTATCATACTTTTACTTAAACCCTTATTTGTTGTCATCATATTATTTGAAGGAATTTGTTGTTGATCATGCTGTAATTTATCTAAAACATTTATTGTTGTTCCCGATAATGGTGGTTTAGTTGAAATTTCATCATGATTTTGAATTGCTGATGATGTTGTTTGTTTTCTACGACGACTACTATTACGATGTGAATCAAAACCAGATGAACGTTTTCGGTATACGCATGTTGAATCTGTACTTAAATCTTCAACTGAATGCAATATACTGGAACTACGTACAGATTTTATTGGTTTCATAAAAGTTGTTTCACCAACAATGTCCTTACATTCATCATCACTTTCTTGTATAGATTTTTCGTTTATATTAACTAATATACATACCGAGTATACAAAAAAAAAAAAAAACATAATAAGTAACGGAAACAAATTCATCTGTATATATAACTTTAGGATATACAAGACGATTCAGTTTAAATGCGATTCATTGCTTATTTTAGCAAAATCTTTCATTACCCATTTGATCGGTTCGCGTATCAAACTGAATCCATCCTGTAAAAAAAAAACAAAAGAAAAAAAAAACAACATACCAAATTTATTCGTATTGTAATAATCATTCATTCTGTTTTTGGATTCTTCAAGAAATAGATGTTCAATAAATTTCTTGTCTAATGGTTCATCACAAGATTCTAAATAGGTGGAATTTGTTAATGGACCTCCAATATTACTAGCACTCAATGTATTTAAATTATTTTGAATGGAGGAACTTAATTTTTGGTCATTTTTCAGTTCTTGTTGTAGTTGTTGTTGTTGTTGCTGTTGCTGCTGATTCTGTTGATTTTCTATTTGCTGTGATCGATATTGCTGTTGTTGTTGCTGCTGCTCCAAAGGTCGATAGAGTGTAGCAGAAACGCAAACATGTAACATGCATCCACCCAAAATTAAAATAGTACCATGAAATCCAAAATTATGAACAAGATGTTCAATTAAAACAGGCAAAATGAAGCTTCCTGCTGCTGTACCAGATACACAAATACCATTTGCTAAAGCTCGATGTTTATCAAAATATTGAGAAACGATTACAATACCGGGTGTAGTTGATAAACCACCGCCTATGCCTATAGAAATCATTTTTTGTTTTTTTTTGTTTTGCCTTTTCAAATAACCAAAATGCTTTACTGAAAAAAAGTATTTACCCGTTAAAATTCCAAATGTTAGTAGTAAATGAAGTAAACTTGTAGCAAAATAACTCAAAGTTAAGCCGAATGCACAAAATAAACCACCGATAAATACAACAGAACGGCATGAAAATTTTTGGCACAATGCACTTGATAGTGGCGCCAAAGCCAAACATAATGCAGACAATATAGCCGGAATCCATGAAGCTACTGTAGCCGAAGTACTTGGAAAATTTTCCATTATTTCCACATATAGTACACCATATGATTTAACTAAACCAGCTACCCAAAATTGTACAAAAAATGCACCAAATACAATGAACCAACCATATCCGCCGTCAGGTGGATCAGTTGAAGATGATAAGGCTGATGAATTATTATTATCTTTATTTCTATTATTTTTATGTTTTTCAGCCAATCGATTTGATCTGATTTCACGAGATTTAGCAATTAATGGTCTAGCTGTGAGACTGGACACAGTCAACAAGTTTTCATTGTCATCTTCCTCAATTTCTGATGGTTGATGTTGTAAGAAACTGGCATGTAATGTTCTTGCTGGACAACATGGTGTGTCAATTGAGAGTGAGGCTGGCCGTCTTGGTGAATTTGCATCAATAATATTCGATTCAATTCCCGTACATCCAAATCCCAAAAGGTTGTCATTTTGGACGATACCCAACTCGGTGAGTGGTACAGGTGGGGCTGAATGAATGGAGAATAATGAACCGGAATTTTCACATTCGGTAAGTAATGATGATGCTGGCGGTTGAGATCCAACTGTTGTTGTTGTTGTATCAGTAACTGGTATAGCTGTTGGTGTATGAATATGTCCTCCCGGTTGGTCCGGTTCACTTGGGTAGTATAAAGATCCTCGTGAATCCTATACATAAATTTATATACATACATATATAAAAAGGAAAATAATGCAATTATCAATTCTTCATAATTGCAATGTATACACACACATACAATGAAAAATTATAGGAGGTTCGCAAATTGTAGACTAACAGGCAATATTCATTAATTTGGACTTTAATAAAAATAAAGTAAAATTAGAAATTTTATGAATGTAATATTAACCATAATGAAAACGTAAAATGAGGTTCAGTTTTAAATCTAACGAATTTGAATGAACTGAAACTTAACGGATACTTGATTATACAGATTTATTTTGCTTTACACTTTACATCATTTTCTTATTTTGATTCTAACAGTAATAAAAAAAAAATATAACGAATGATTGCGCATGTCCTTGTCCACAGACTGTCGTACATATAAGACTGATTTGTAAATTGACAGAATTTTTCGAATACTTTCACACAGAACAGTATATTTAAGTACATACGTTCTATTCAACGACCTTTACAAATAATATAATCTAAAAATATTTGTACGCGTGTATTAGTTGTATATGATTTATCAATATCTTACATTTTAATTTTAAAAACAAAAACAAAAACGTACATATGTAAAATGAACCACGTGTATTTTGGTTTTTTCCCTTACAGCTGATAAAAGTTTTAAGTACGCAATATTTCTGGTTAAGGTGAAAAAGGGAAATGCACGTAGATAGCTATACACACATGTATGAAAATTAGGGCTTTTATATGAAAGGACACAAATGAAAAGACACTTTCCATTGCTTCCAGTGTAACGGGTGAAGAAAGTGAGGCGTGTATCAGGTAGCCCATAGGTACCGTGTAGCCTCATATACGCCTCACTTCTTTCACCCGGCGTCGCATAAGACATTTTTTAATATATGTGTCTTATAAGTGTCTCATTGTTTAAAACCCCCCAATATTAGCATATGTGTACGTACAATATTTGGATTTTTTTTTTTTTTTTTTTTAAATTTTAATTTTAATCTATATTAAATCTATTTAAATCGTTTCTGAACTCTCATCATTACAATAAAATTGATCCTTTTTGAAAATGAAATGAAATCTATAAACATTTTTAAATTTTATGTGGACACTTTTCCTTTAATTTTAACATTATAAGAAATTAAATTTTTTTTTTATTGTAAAAGTGGACAAGTTTAAAAATTTTCAAAATTATTAACATTTTCCCATTTTTCGAGGGACTTTATTAAATACCTTAGAGTGGCACTAACTTAATACCTCTGTCTTGATTAAGAAATAATACATAGATCACTTTTCAAAACGAATCGTTTGTAAAAAAAAAAAAAAAAATTTTCATTTCCATTTTTATAATTTAAATGACTCTACAACGACGACTTAACAATGATATGTATGTGGGCGGATATATGTGCTAAATATGATACGTACCTGTAAGCTCCATTCTTGTGGTAAAGACATTTTTTATTATTGTATAAATGAATTTTTCTTAATTTTTCTCTTTTAAAACCCAAATGCATTGGTTTAATTTTTATTATTTTTTTTTCTGGTTTATTAGTAAACAATTTTAATATAATTTTATTTAATTTATTTTTTTTTTACTAAAAAAAAAATTATTAATTTTTTTCAAATTTTCTTTTTATGAAAATTGTATCAATTAATTGGTAAAAAAAACAAAATAACAAAAAAAAAACAAATACAATTTCACCGTCACTATATTGTGTATACCACCCACTTATAGATGGAATTAATGAAAATATAATTTACATTTACATACGTTATAACTTTTCAATATTTATTACAATTTGTTTTATTTTCTATTTTTCTTTCTTTTTTTTGTTAAATTTTCAAAAATTTAATTATAAATTATTTTATTAATTAAAAATTACAATACTTTTTCAATTTTCAGTCTTATTTTTAAGGTTTTTTTTTGAAGAAACAAAAAAAAAACAACAAAGAAAATCTTTTTATCATCTACAGATTATTATTGTATTATTATTTTAGAAAGCAAAATTTATATATATGTATGTATGTATGTGTACGTAATGGCAATATATTACGCACACTCAAACAAAAAACTAGTTAGAATGAGACAAAAAAAAATGATTTTCCCAATGATTATTATCTTTTTGTTATATTTTATTTTTCGTTATTCCTGTATATCAGATTAAATTGTATATATAAAAGGACGAAATTTCGTATTTTCGTCCTTTTTTCGTTTTTACTCTTGTAATTCACGTTTTTATGTATTTTATTTTTATTTATAATTTCATTTTTTTTTTTTTCTTAATATAGTTATATGTTTTCCTTTATCCTTTATCCTTAATATAAGTTAATTCAATATTTTGATAAAATCTGTTTTAATTACTTTGAAATTTATTTTTGTTTTTGTTTTTTTTTTTTTTTCAGGAAAATTTTATACAAAAGAAATTGAAGTACAAAAAAAAAAAAATATTTTCAAATGTCCTTTGTTAAAATTAAATTAAAAAATTAACAAAATAATTTGTTCATTTAAATACGTAAGTTAAAATATTTTTCTAAGAATTCTAGTTCTTAAGACGTCTTTATTTTCGGATATCGATATAACTATAATCGCCGTTGATTTGATTGTATAACAACATATGTGCAAGTACACATATGTGTATGAAAATTTTATATTTAAGGATTTTTTTGATTACACACAAAAAAAAAATTTTTTTTTTATATAAAATTTATTAAACACTTTTAATAAATATATTCGAAGAAAAACCAATTTAATTCGAAATTTCGAAAAGAGAAAAAACAAAAACAACGGGATAATATTCCTATATAATAATTTCTTTAATACGTTACATACATGATGTTATTATACCTATATATATATGTAGATGTATACACTACATATGTGAATGTATGTATTTGTGTGTAAAAATATGTATTCTTTATTATGACATATATAATATTAGCACCAACGTTTTTTTTTTTTTTTTTTTGCTTTATGTAATTTTAATTTTTAAGAAAATTCGCGAATTATCCTTTTTGTTTTTTCTATTAATTTAATACTTTTATTTAAAGTAGACAATGTTATCCTTCGTTGAGGATAAAAATGATCTATGCTATTTTTTTCAAATACTATTTTTTTTTTGTTCTTTTTATTTTGTTTTAGGCTTTTACTATTTTATTTTTGTTGTGCTTTCGTTCTTAATGAAGTCTAAATTCCAACTGATTCATACAAGGAAAAAATTTTTTTTTCATTCGAGGAAAATGGAAAATTCGATTATTGTATATGCAATGCAGTACGGTGTACATATATGTATGTACACATTAATTATCACCTATATAAATTGTAGATTTTTTTCTAATAAAAAATATAGTAGATTTTGAATTAAATGTAGCATAATCAAATAAATTTTGATAGATTAGATATATTCTTAAATTTGTTTTTGTTTGATTTATTAAAGATATTTAAGTACTTTGGAAAATGTTGAATGTTTGATTTCAGTAAAAAACGTATTATACGCATTTATCATATATACGAGATATGGCAAATATCACATGCTATATATTTTACTCAAAGTAGAAATTTGGATCCAACAAAAAAATCATTTCATATCCTCTATCTAAAAAAATCACCCTTTCTGAGACATCATGGTATGTATTAAAAAATTTTTACTCTATCAATAACCGTTTACTAAGTTGTAACTAAGGACTAATGTCATATAAAAATCTAAGACTAAGTCCTTAACTAACGACTTAGTAAACCCAATATGTTATTGGTAAGGCCCAATATGTATACGTTACATGTTAATTTTTTTAAAATTGTTTACATTTTTTAGTATTACTTGACAATTTTTTGAAATGTTGAATAATGTATTAGATTTTTGTAAAAATGTAGTAAATATTTAGATAACGTATATTTTATGAACATATACATTTACATACTCAGTACATATATGTATGTTCATATGTATAAAAGATTTTGTTTCAATTTTTGCATTTGAAAAACAAAATTCGATTGCCTGAGTTTGTATTGTCAGTTAAATTTTAAATTACATTTTATTGAATGATTATCATATGATTGGCCAATAAAAATAGATTCATTATTATAACTATGTATATTCGTAATAATGTTGTTTTCTCTAGTTATGTCTTTTCAATTTTCTTTTGAAAATGATAAAAAAGTGTACATGTGTAGGTATATGCACTGGAATACATTTAATTTGTACGTTAAATAATACATATACCTGCCATATGTTATGTACTCATACATATATATATGTACATATATGAGAACGAAAAATCAATAAAATATCATCAGCTGGTTTATTGGCAGTCGTACTAGATTCGTGTCGAATTATCTACATTGTATCAACTGAGTCAGATAAAATGCATAACACAGCAATAAAAGTAACACCAGAGTTATCATTTCTATACTGCAATTTAAAGTAAGTATACTTAATTATTTTGCTGCTGATGTACACGTACCGATCAAATTCTACTACTTTTTTTCTATCAGTTTATTAATTAAAATTTTTATATTTAAATCTCTGGGATAAATCATTTTGTTTCAAATAATAATGAAAATCGTACTAAAACTTAAAAACAAACAGGAATGGTACTTCTCTATACTCTGTTTACTAATATTGTGTACTTCAGGTCTTATGGCAATTAGACCAAATTTTTTCAAGTAGAAACTGGTTACTTGTTTTGTTATTGCTATATAAAGCCACTGCCATGCCATATAATCACTAGACACTAGGCAGCAAAAAACGATTACTATATTAATTCAATTCAGTCTAGTTCTCCAGTCAGTTGTCTTTTGCATTTAGGGGGAGACGGACGTAGGACGGAGAGCGCATGGAAAAAAAATATTGTGATATTATTTTGTACCCCAAAATTCAAATAGCATATAGTCTGTTGATGAAACTAGTTCTAGGCCTTAGCTTGCAAATAAATAATGGGTAGAGTATATACAGTTTACTAGGTAGTTTTGTATATACACATTTGTAACACATTTAAATTTAATTTAATTTATTTAATAATATTTTAAATCAATAAATTGTTATAATTTTATTTTCTAAAAACAAAAAAAAAAAAAAAAAAAAAAAAAAAACAAAAACAGAATTATGGTTTTTCTTATGTGAAAATATAAAATGAAAAACACAAAATTTCCACTTTTCTTTTGTTTACATCAAACAGTTTATGTATAACGTAACGTAATAACATAACGGAGATTATATTATTTTAACAATCGTAACCATAAATACGATAAAAGCTAATTAAAAGGTGAATTAGCGCACTTTTGATCTTTATTTTGCACGATATGAAAAATTCAATGCTATGGCGATGTACATTTGTAAGGTGGGTCATTAACTAGATACCATATAGGGATCATAACTACTTTTTAACAAATGTAATTGACACCTGTATATGCAAGTAGGTAATAAGGTTGTTGATTCGTTTATATTTGAGTAAAAATTATTTAAATTAAAAAACATCGACAATAATTTTGTGTATTTTAATAAGTAATTAATTCATTAAATTTCAAACAAAATGTACAAAAACAAAAAATTTTTTTGTTGTTTTTCATTCATTTCATTACATCGAATTAATTAAAATTTCCATTGCCCAAAATAAAAGATCGTGTAAGACAACTCGTGTAGCATGGAACTTGTTGGCCTCTGGAAATAATGTTAATAGATGATTTTAGAGAAATTGAAACATTTTTTTGTTTTTTTTTTAAATAAAATTCAAATACAAATAAAATTTGGCATTAAATAAAAAATGTATCTAAATTATCTTACTTTGTTTGTCTTTTAATTTCAGCTACTGTTTGATCTAGAATTTGTCTTATACAAGTGTTATTGCCAAATTTCATTAATTGATCACAAAATGTTTGTATAAAATATGTTCCTTGATTATTATCTTTTACTAGCGATTTAAAACCTATAAAAATACAAATGTTTAATACAAGTACATGGACTTTGTTTAATTTATAAATCATACATTATCGATAATTCGGATATATAATTCTCAAATTGAACAAAAAAAAAAAAATTTTTTTTTATTTATTTTTTTTTTTTTTTAAATTATACCTTCATGAGCAGCATAACAACGTAAACAATCACTTATCCAATATTTTTCATGAAAAATATTTGAATCAGTATTTTGTGTAATAATATCAAAATTACCACGATTTGATTCAATAATGAACATTTTTAATTTATCTTTTAATGTTGGATTTTGTAATATTGGTAAAATAATGCTTGTATCTAAATTATATTCAATATCTTTAGCCCATAATAAACCATGACGATTACCTTCAGTCAATATTGTCAATGCAAATTGCTTGTAATTACTATAATCTGTATTACGAACTATGTACACAATCATTTAATAAATTTATTATTATTATTTTTTTTTCAATTAAAAACCAAGAAGCCATGAAACTTTTCAGAAATACGTTTAAGTCAGTTTTTCAATGATTTTTGTTAATTTTCATCGAATAAATTGAATTTTCATTCTTTTTTTGGCGTCTATTATGAGAGTCTATTCGAAAAAAAATAGAATCGATTTGTAAAAGTCGATCAAAATAAGTCACGGTGTTACGTGAATCAATCTAATTTCGAATCGAATCAGGTAACTTGATTGTTTTCTTCTTAAATTTATATGAAAATTTTTTATTTGTGTTCTCATTTTTTTTAAAAAAAAGTCTATCACAAAAATATCAAAGATTTTTGAAGTCTATAATAGAAAATTTTTTACTCGAATAGATTTTCGTAATACCAAAAGTCTATTGCAACATAAAGTCAATTAGCAATAGACATTCATAATTGACGCCATTTATACATTTTTTTTTTTTTTTTGTTGCATATTATACGATTCACTTGTTTATTCCTTGATTTTACGTTAGAAAATTTTTTGTTTTAATTAATAGGCAGGAAATTTTTAAAATAATTGTATTTAACAAATATTCAATTCATTAATGTTTTGCTTTTACGGACTTAATCGTATTATCTTTTGAGCCCCACTTACATATGTGCATATACATACTTACTTATTTTAATTTGATTTTTAATTTCATCAATTTGAAAATTTTTAAAAGTTTTAATTATTTTAAAATTTAAATATTTGAATGTATTCACTAATGTAATCTCATCATGATCATTACCAAAATGTTTAATATTCTCATTATCAAATTGATTATTACTAATTAAATAAAAAATTCCATTTATATTTTTATTATGATTATCTGGAAAATATATGAAAATTTGAAAATATTTGTTTATAAATAAATAAACAATGGAAATAAATCAAAATGAAAATTTTTAACTAACCATTACGATTTTCACTCATTTTTTTTTATTTTTCAAAATTTTAAACTGTTTTTTTTTTTTTTTAAATTTTTATTTAAATTTTCTTATACGTGTATGCAAGAATTCTGTATTAAACGAATATCAGATGTTTTAAAGCTGTACAGTGAACGTACATAAAACGTATCTAAATATGTACTTATATAAAGAAATTGATTTTTAATAAAATTAACCACTATATATATATATGATAAGAAATTTAAATTTAGATAAGCGTGTTATCATCATCATGTATTGAATATATATACTATACACGGGGTATCTAAAAGTAAAGCTCGTATAATTTTTGTTTAGTTTTAAATTATTCCTAATAAAAAATCGTTCTAAAATAAACATATTTCCTCTAAAAATCAGCTCTTTTGAGTTAGATGGAAGGGGGTTGAAGATTTTCTGGTACGTAGAATGAATGACGTGGATTTAGGGGCCCTCGGCGTACGAAATTGGAAGGAGGTTGCAATACAAGAAATCGAGAGGAGTGGAGGAGAATTCTAACGGAGGCCAATGGAGGACATGATGAATCTCATGCTGATTTCATGGGACAGTATTTTACTAAAAATACTTTGAATCATATAGAAAAAATTTCGGGATACCCTACATATGACTGACTATGTAATATGTATATAGATGCATACAAAAATAATTAAAATATAAAAATTTAATTATTTCCTTAATTTCAATTTATTACAACTTGAGTTGAAGAAGAATAACTCAATTTTAAATATTGGTTTTTTTTTTTTTTGACTCAATTTTTTTTTTTTTGTTTGTTTGTTTTTCATACAAACGTATTATTATGAGTATTAATTTAAAATAACGATTTTTTTTTATTTAAAACAAAAAAAAACTTCGAACATCCGTTCTGTTATATTTACGAAATGGCAGACACAAACTATTCAACTTTTACGGTTTTAAATACAAAACGATGAAAAATTGAAAATTTAAATTTAAAAATATTGAAATGAAAATCTTCCAAATTTCTTTAGCATCTTTATATGTAATTCTGAAAGTGAAGGAACAAATTTTCGAATGGATCAGGATCATCAAATATATACCAATCGATTGATTACGTCTGTATAGAAACGAACGTGTAAGAAATAAACGTATACGATTAATTGTGTTTATGAATTTACGAGAATACCGTATATCTGTGTGGTCTTATTATAAAAATATTTTTTATCAAATTGAATACAAAATAAACTAACAAACTTTTGCAGAATTGTTTACATGCATTTGGGAATAATGTCACTTTAAATAAAAAAATTTTCATATAAATATTTTCATTTACTTTGAATCATAAATTAATAAAATGTATGAAATGTTTTCAATTAGAATGTGTTTGTAGATGCTTTCAGAGATTCAAGTGTGATTTTGTTAATTTGCGATCAATTGCAAAGATTTTGCCATAATATCTTGAAACATCTTAATTATTGATATTATTTTAACATAACTATGACGTTTCAGCCAATCAGGACCTCTGGTCTCTATTCTAATTTTCCAATAATTTTCACGATTCCGAGTACTCCAAGTGCTTTTACATTCTTAAATTTATACTTGTACATGGACAATGTCAAGATTAAGGTAAACTTGATTTATTATAAGCACCCTTATACCAGCTAAGAATCTTCGTAGTGATTATTTTAGTGAAGATCTATCGAGTTTTAATTCAAAGTAACACATTATGAATGAAATATACGAGTATCTCAATGTTACACATTTCATTTTTTCTACATTCTTTCACATACATCCATACATGTAATATATCAATATAGTGGGTTTAATGCATGCATACGTATATTATCGCATATAGGCAAGATTCTATATAAGTGCTTCAAGATATTTTATTTTTATTTTATACATATGTATATGCATCATAGTTTCATTTTATCGTTACTACACAACATTCATGTGATCATAATATTTTTTCTCTAGAAGGTAAATAAATATATATTACACACACACACACACACACACACACACACACATACTTACTAATGTTTATATATATGAAGGGTAGAAAAAATGCGTTTAATTGACTGCAAAAATCAATGCAAATGATATACACATACAGATGTATATGCGTATATATGCATTAACACCTTCAAATCGAGACTAAACAAATTGTTATAAATCGAAGGCAAATGAACTTTCTGATATGAATTTATGCAAGCTCATTTTAATAATGTTTAAAAAATATTTCTATTAGCGTGCGAAAAAATAAAACAATTTTAGTTTTTATTATAAATATTATATTTGCATAGCCCTAGGCCTAGAACTAAAGCAAAGAAGTAACGTAAAGTTTATATCTATACTCTATCCACTAATATAATGCACTTAAGGTCTTATGGGAGCACTCAGTACATGTGTAAGTCTTTTTTCTTTTCTTGTAATTTCTAATTAGATCGTTTCATGAACAATATTACCACAATCCACAAAGCTTTCATTATATGAATATCAGATGAATTTTTTGAATATTAATACATAGTCATGTGAAATGGTACCACTTTAATTAATCGCCATAAGACCTGAAGTGCATAATATTAGTGAACAGAGTATAAGTACGAGTATAGATGAACAGGGACATTATCAAATTTCATTTTACGCTTTTACACTTTATTTTACGTAATTTCTAACGTTCATAAACTACATTCATGGAATTTCTTAGTTTACCTTACTTTTACTTATTTAATTTAGCCAGGTCATGTATCTGTTTTATACCACAGGTCATATATGTATGTAAGTAATGTGTCCTAGATTTTTTTCTGTACAGCAATAGTAGAAGGCAATTATCATAAAAGCCTTTTTAATAATTTCTTCATTATCACATGACATACGTTACGCATTTTTTTTTTTTTTTTAAATCCTTTCATCATCATGTCTATGAACGTCAACCTTAAGGTGTTGTGTATTTAAAATTAAATTGAAACATTAAGTGCAACCGAATGGCGCCTTAAGGCGAATATGCATAGTAGTAAGTACTTAATTATTATTATGTAGTTTATATACACTTGCGCCTGTTGTTATCATCATTCAAATTAACTTGCGTGTACCTATACATATATGAATTCATTGTTTAATTTATCTTTTTTATTTGCCTTCTGGGTTTTAATTTTTTTTTTTTTTTTTCATTATTTTCATTTTTCTCACTTTGTATTTTTTTCTTTTTTAAAGGCATATAAGTATATATTATGGTACATAACAAAACAATTAATTTACACCGACATATTCTTATACCTACATAATTAAATTATGTCGACATGAGGCAAACAATAACATTACCATACATCAGTATATTATTCATAATAATAATAATATTAAAATTAATAATATCACACATCAGACGTGTATTTGAAATGGACATAAATCACTCACTCTCTCTCTCTCTCTATAGTCAATAACACCAATTTCTTGGAACTATTAGACATACATGGAAAAATGCGTGCAAAGTTGATAAATATAAATTCTAAAGGGTATAGGATCATTTTCATAGTAAAATGAATAAAAAAATAAACGTATAATGGTTTGTTCATATATTCTTCAATGTTATTGTTATAGGACCTGGCCTTATAAATATATCATTTTAATTTATATGTATGAAAAATCGCATTTTTATTAATTTTGAAATGGTGATAAAAATTGCGTTCAACATTAAATTTCTCTATATAAACCTTTTTCGAATGCTAAAGTTCATGTCCTTGTAATAAAAACAATTTAAAAAAAAAAAAACGTTCATTTTTGCAAAATTGTGATTTATGTAAGTTTTAAAAATAAATGGTAAAAATCAGAGCATTTTTCAAAATAAACTCTTTTACTTATAATAAAAGAGAAAATTGAAAATCAGCAGCATATATGTAGCATAAATGATGTTTTAACCTTGATGCCATTTTATGACCTGAATTCTTAATTGTTCCTTTTGTTTTCCATTTGTGCGTTTTGTAATAGCTAGGATATATAAAAAAAAAATATATCAACAATAATTAGCATCAAGACGGCTGTACATGTACACATGCATTATTGTTTATACATTTCAGTATATGATGTGATTACCATCAATTTATATGCACATATACATATGCGATATACTCGTATGTACATACCTATAGGATTGTTAAGGACGAATAGATACAAAATAAATGGGTTGCGATGGCTGTCATGAACTTATACATACGTGAGTATCCTGAATAGCGCTTAATTTTTCTATACATTGAATTTTCTTGAAAAGTGGAAAATTTAAAATTTAAAAAGAAAACCAACAACATAAATGTGAATGACGAAAAAGCACTCCTATATAAGAAGACAATTTAAAAGAAAAATAAACATATACATAAATCATACATGTATGTATGTATTGCAATTATGTACAGCATATATGTTATGTCTTATATGTACATCATGGAAAATTCTCTATTACATTATAAAATATTTCTTTAAAAACGTCTGGAAACTGTGTCTGAAGATTTATTTTAAACTTGAATAAAAAAAAACAAAAAAAAAAAATAATAATAAAGGAAGAAAACTGAAAGATATCCTTTCTTCATCACAATGTGACACATACATAATAGGTACATACATGTATGTTATGTTTTATGACATTAATGAAAACATATTCTGTTTTAATATTATATGTGATATATGTTGTAATAGTTGATGACAGAAATGACAGATTTTAAGGAAAATCCTTTTATGACTTTTTTTCCTTTTGATTGTCATAATTTAAATTTGATTCAGATTTATATTTTAATGTTCTGACTTAAAATGGGAAAAGTTTTTTGAACCATACACAATCCAAAAAAAAAAGGAAGAAGAAGAAACTTCTTAAACAAAAAGCACTTCTAACGTAACAGTAAATATGTACAGGATGTTTAAAAACAAAGATCATTTAATTTATTTTTCTGAATTTTCAGTTTGTTTCTATACTTCATACACTAATTCGATGCAGTTAAGGTCTTATGGGAGAATATGTGTCCTTTTTATTTTCTCGTAATTTTTAAGATCATCTCACGAGTAGTGTTACCACAATTTGTAGAGTTACCATATAATATGAGATGAATTTTTTTATGTATTAATATACAGCGACGTCATTTCCATAAAACCTTAACTGTATCGAATTAGTGTATGGAGTATAGCATAAAATTGTTTTAGATCCTTTCAAAATTTTTAACAATTTTTGTTTTTTTTTTTTTTAAATTCGGCAATATTTAGCAAAACTTTTAACAAAAATGTAAAAAGAAACAATTTTATTAAATGTTAAATTTTAACAGAACCATAATTCTTTTTTCATGCAACTATCAAACAGTATTAGCTACCACTGCAGTATACAGACAGTATACGAATTACAGTTTGGTTTGTTGTTGTGATTATCATTCAAAATTTTGTTATCATCAAATTGTAATAATCTGCCAAAATATGATAATTATGAAGTTCATGACAGATTATTACAGAATTTCATTTAATAAAAAGTTATACATGAGCATTTATTTTTTATGCCCGCATACATACAAATATTTTTAAATAAAACTCGCATGATTATAATATAGTCATAAAGTTGCCGTGTTACACCGTATGAAAATTCAATAAAAGTCATTATTTTAAAAGATTTATGTATGCCATAAAAAGAATATTTAAATTTATTCTATCTAAATAGTAAAAAATTTAAAAATTAAAAAAAAAAAAAAAAAAAATCTGTTTTTATTTTTCTTATTAATTTTTTTTAAATGCCTATTTGAAATCTGTTTATGGTTTTTTCTTTGGATTTTGGTTCGTGGTCATGAATGGATCATTAAATTAATTTTTATGACCATTGCATAAAAATTTGATGATGTACAGAACACAGAATAACTTGTAACATATAACCGATTGAAAAATTGAATAAATCGTGAGAAAATCGTTATAGTTTCTTTTTTTGTTTTTCGTCTGATGCTGCTTTCTTTTTGATTTTTTCGTATGTACAATAAATACGTACGTATGCATAAATATATAAATTTATCTCATTTAAAAATATATGTACATAATATATTCATGATTGATCATTAAAATTAAGATTGTGAATATTGTGATATATCGAATAAAGTCTAGATTAAATTAAAATCATTTCATGCTGATTTATTTTCAAATGTTTAAACATTTTAAAGAGGATTTTGTTTGTTAAATTCAAGAATATCTCTTTTATAGGGCGCTGCAGCATATCAACTTTATTCATAATCTTTATCTAATCATTAATAAGAATAAGATTTTTGGTTTTGTTTTTTGTCAAAAGAAATATCATCACAGATACATCAACAATTTTATGTCGATTGCAATTTTTAAGCCACTGAGTATGGTTAAAAAAAAATCATGTAAATAAGAAGGAAAAATGAAAATTTACTTTACGTACATAGTTCATTTTACAGCAGAATAGGAAAATTTTGAATTTTGCTTTAATGTAAGCTTTCAATTACAACTATTTGAATTTCTATAAAAAATATTTTCTTACTACAACCATTGACGAATCTTGATTGATTCCATTCCTCTCTGTGGTATCACAATGTGCCAAACTGGCCTAAGTGCGAACGCTTGGGAAACCTAACTTAACCATTGACGAAATAATTATTCTTTATCGGATCGTAATACTGTGCTATAACACAAATCATTCACCTTAACAGGATCATTCACCTTTACAGGATAATCATTCACCATCAAGCTTCCCATTCAAGAACACCCATTCAAGGACATTCGAAGATACAGCCATAAAATTTCTCATTTCAAAGTCTATAAGGAGAATTTTGAACTAGGTACACTCAACTACAACTACAATTACTTAGGAACATCCATAATTGTCTAGAAAATGAAGAAAGATCTGAAAAATATTTTTAAATAGTTAATACTCGCGGTATCATAGAAAATATTTATTTTAGTCAAGTTCTTTGTTAGTTGCTTTAAATGTGCTTAACATGTATAAGAACAGGCCAAACATTCAAAAATAAATTGAATCTGATAAGTTTTCGGTCATTTTGTACTGCTTTCTAAGCGGTATATTTATTTATTTATTTATTTTTATTTATTTTTGTTTTTAGAATAAAACCTAATGAATATTTGAAATCATTTCATCGATAAGTAGATACATACAAATACATAAGTATCTATCGCGCAAATCGTTTTATATCACTGAATTTAATTAGAAAAAAATAATTTTTTTTTAGGGATTTTTATAATACTATTAAAGTAGTATTTAAAACAAATAAATAAGATTTTTCTATAGAACTATACACATTAAAACCTAAAAAACAAAAAAAAAAATTGAAAGAACGTCTTATTCAGTTTTTCAACAAAAAAAAAAAAAAAAATAGATGGGTAACCAACCGCATAAGATCTTTTTAAACCTTCATATTTTCATGTGTATGTGTGTTGTGTGGTATGTGGTCAGTAATTATATTCTATTGTATTTAATAATTCTTTTAAGAGAATGCGACAAATCTATTTATGATTGTTTTAAGATGTGTCAATTACACATTTATTCGTTTATTAAAAATTCATATAAAAATTATTTACAAAAAAGTTATATGATCCAGTTGGTACTAAGATTTTTCAAATTATAAAATTTAAAATTCATTTCTAAATTTAAAAAAAAAATTTTTTTTATTTTCTTTAAACGTCTTAGAAAATTCACACAAAAAATGTTCTAGAAGCAAAATTTTAGTACCATGCAATCTATTTATTTTATTTGTTTTATTTTTAGGTTTTAATGATTTTTGATAAAATACAAAAAATCAGTGATCAAACTGTATTTCGGTGATCGATGAATACAGATAAAAATAAAAATAAAATTTCACTGTTTTTATGTACGTTATTTTTTAATAAAAATTTTGATCCAGATTATGAATTTATTTTAAATTTGTTTGTACGATCTTACAATATCTTTGAATATTTTTATTTAAATATAGTTTTTACGTGAGCATTTAAAAACTTTGTTTTTAAAGTTTTGAATTTATTTTTCTTATTTTTTTTTTTTTCTTTCCCTTTATTTACAACAATTTGGTTTATTTATTTATTTCGTTATTGTTTTTATGAAAAATCATGGAGGATTTTATTTTATTAGTATAGCGCCAGTTCAAAAGATAATTCGAATACAATTAAAGTGAATGAAAATAAAATTTTTATAAGTTCATAAGTTAAAGCACGTACGTGAACTTACCTTAAGATCATCATCATTATCATATCTTCGAAAGGTCATAATTTTTCTTTTATATTAGGCAAAAATGTAATTTTTTAATAAATTCCGTATTTTTTTGTTTTTGTCAAGGAGAGGATAATAAAAAAAAAAAAAAAAAAAAAAAACACAAAAAAATTTAATTCATTAAAGACGCACTTCTTAAAATAAAACGTACACACATTTGTATGGTAAATATACATTACGGCTTGGTTTTTTTTTTTTTGTTTTTGTTTTTAGTACATAACATATTTTTTGCAAATATTCATACTTATGTATATATAATATAAATATATCAGTATGTATAAATTTTTTTTATTTATTTTTTATTTATTTATTTTAATTAATTTAAATACACAATACGCATAAATAAAAAAAAAAAAAAATTAATTTTTTTTTTTTCTAAATGTAATAATATTAATAATAATAATTTTGTTTTTCCCATTTATAATATAATTGCATACTTGCATTAATAATAATAATAATAATAATAATATAATTAGGGCACAATTATAATTGCCAAAAACACACAATACAAATTACATATACATACATACATACATGCCTAAAATCTATTTAATTTATATTTTATCTTTTTATTTTTTATTTTTTTTTGTTTATTTAATTTACGATGAACTCCAAAGCGTTTTTAAATGTCACCTCGAATGCAAAATTGCAATACAATGCAATGTATAAGGGTGAATTCATAAACATCATCAATTTGACGATCAAATAATTTTTTAATTAACGGTGATCGTCAAAAGACAAGCAAATGATAATCATGTGCATTGAAGTCTCGAAGTTTATGAATGTGTATGACAATTACGTCAAAAAGTTTATGAATTCATGATTCTTGACATATAAGACAATCATTTATTGATGTTTATGAATTCGGTCTAACACTCAAAACATATGGCAACATCACGTAACGAGTTTGAAAACGTTATTAATGCATCTAAAATGCGTTATTTAACATATAATTACGCATATTGAATTTTTATTTTTTTTTTTTTTGAAGCAACAATGCATTAATGACATATTGTAATAATTTTGCAATTTTTGAAATTGTTTTTTTTTTTTTTTTTTTTAAATTTTATTTTTAAATATTATTTTTATTTATTCTAATTATATTTTTAGAAATACAGTATTTAAAATATATATAACGCACACATATAATAATTAATTTATACATATATACCATAATAATAACTATATATTATGTATAATATATCGTAGCAATAAGGTAATAATAAGATATATATACGTGTTAGAGTGTTTTAGTAAATAATATATATATAGTAGTTACTCGTATATAATATATTCTATAAATACATATACATATAAATTATATAATATATATATACAGTTTAGCATAATATAATATTGTATTATTTTTGAATATTTAATTAAGCTTAATTAATCAATTTAATTAAGTCGTAGAGTATAATTGCATTGTTTGATTTTTCCTTTATTTTTATTTTATTTTATTCTATTTTTTTTTGTATTTTTTTTTTTTGTTTTTTGAAAGTTTTTTGTTTCATGTTGAAATATAACACTAATATGTACCGTTTTTTTTTTTGTTTTTTTGCTTATGTGTGTAATCTATGTCATAAATTTCGAGAAATAATGCAGATTTTATAATACTAACGCGCGAAATCTGTACAATTTTTTTTTTTTCGAAAAACGTGAGGAATAAGATGAGGTTTGGTGGCCTCGACACTGCATTTTAATTAATTAATCAGCTTATTGTATACCTCATCCCCAGTATTTCTACATAAAATCGCATATCCTTTTGGCAAGGAATATGACATACTTTACGTAGTCAGTAATCTGTACCATACACAAATTCATAAATTTTTCAAAAAAAAAAAGAATAATTTTTAAACGATTTTTCTTTTCTTTTTATTTGAAAACATGTTAAATAAACGTTTTATGTTTTTTGCAAAACTAAATATGTAAAAAATAGTAAAAAATTCAAATTTAACAGACATATTGGCAGTTATTTTTTCAAATTTTATAATGTAGATTATTTTTTAAACACAAATTTAAGCAAGTATAATTACAATATATTTTTTTTTTTTTTCTGTCGTATGTTATTGTTTTTGTATTGTACTCTATATAACTCTGTTTTCGTACTTTAGGATTTGTACAGTGATTCACAGTGCAGTAAATTGCAAATTTTTCATTCCCATACAAATTTTATATTAATTTTCTTCTCCAACAGGAAATTGAAAGTTTTATAACTATACTTCATAAATATAAGCAAATTACAGAACTTTGTAGTTGAAACTAAAGTACGGGAACAAAGCTAATTTTATTTTTCACTTTAATTTTAAAAACCAAATTGAAGAATTTGAATTTTTTGCTGGATGTATTATTATTATTATTTTTTTTTTAATTTAATTTGTATTTCAATTAATTTAAGTGTTATATAGCTTATCATCGCAATATTTGTAGGCATTTATTTTCTACTAATTTTTTTTTTTTTGATTTTTTCTAAGATAATTTTTAATATTGTAATTACATACATGATTCAAGATAATAAATACTGATCAACATTTTTCTTTTTCTTTTCTTATTTTTTTTTTTTAATACAGTTATTGTGTTCTGAATATTGTTTCCAACGTTAAATAGTCGCCACTAATCAACCAAAATTATTTATTGGATATTTTTGCCATCGAAGTAAAAATAATTTTTTTATTTTAAAAATTTTCATTTTTTTTTTCAATTTCAAATTGTAGTTGTTTTTTCTTTAAATTTATTTATTGGATTCATCCTGATTAGGGAAAATTTTTAAATTCACCATCAAAGCTATTGAATTGTTTTGCTATGTAATCGTGTTTTATGATTATTATTAATTTTTGTTTTAAATAAATTTTCTTTTAATTTATTATTATCATTAGTAAAATCCATATTATTATCCTTTTGGGCATAATTTATACCATATATTGACCGGGCAACATTTTCATCAATGATAATTGGTGGCGATGTTGACTGATAACGACGCTGTTGCTGATAGTTTTGATGATGTCGTTGTTGTTGGTGTTGCTGTTGTTGTTGGTATAATGATGAAGAAACATTTAAAATGATCGGTTGTGATTTTTTATTATTATAATACTTTTTCGTAGATTGGGTGTCGAACATAAAATTATTATTGCTATTTTTATTATTATTATTATTGACGACACCTTTATTACTACTACTACTACTACTACTACTATTGCTATTGCTTCTATTAATACTACTATTGCTGCTATTATTATTACCATTATTACTATCGTTATTACTACGTCTTCTACAACTACCATTATTACAATTATTATCAATTGGATTCTTATTATTGTGAATTTTTTCATATAATTTTGTATTAGTATATCCATTGTTAATTACAATGTCACTTGGATAATTTATTTCGTAATTATTTGTTCTTCTATGATTTTTATTTTTATTGCCAGTTAAGCTACTAATAGTGCTGCCAATGCTATAATTAACATTGCTATTATTTAAATACTTTTTATTGGTATTATATTGTGTTTTATAATTATTATTAATATATTTATAGCTATTATCTTTAATACTAGTGTTATTTTTATTAAATAGATATTCAGTCGAACTATCCAAATTGTTTGGCAAGACATTTATTGCACTTGCATCATCATTCGAGTATTCATCTAATAAATCAGTTTGATAATTTCCACCAACATTTTTTGTTACACCACCATTATTAATTATACCTTTATTAAAATGATTTTCATTACTTTCTAATCTAGTGTCTGGGGTGGTGGTGGTGGTATAAATTTGTTGCTGATGTTCATGATCAGAATTTTTATTATTCAAATACGTACGCTTTTCACTTGATGATGATGTAGCAATTTCATCATTTTGCATTTTATTTCGATTTCTTCGGGATTTTCGCCTAATTATTACACCACCATTGATATTACTTGTTGCATTTAAAGTGATATCATTGCCATTGTGATCTTTTTGCTTTAATTTTTCTAAATTCTGATCAAGCATATGTTGTTGCCTTTTTCTAATATTTCGTGGATCATTATGATGATGTCTTACTAGATGATGCTGCTGCTGCTGCTGTTGCTGTGTAATTTGTTGCTCATTTTCCTTTTGCATATCATTCGAAATTTTATGTTGCTTGAATTTTGTTGTCTCCACTAATACCTGTTGCTGATGTTGTTGCTGTCGTAGACGATGTCGTCGTTCAATTCTATTATTATCACTATTTATATTTTGATTAGAATGATGTTTACGAGGACGATGATGCTGATATTGCTGATGATGATTATTACGATGACTATTTAAATTATGATTTCTACTGCGATTATTATTATTATTATTATTACTATTACTAATGGTTCCGCTAGTGCTAATACTACTAAGGCTATTATTGCTACGATGATGGCCACTATTTTTGTAATTATTATAATTATTATCATTTATTGATGATGTAATTACTGTTCCAGTTGAAGTTAATGCTGTCAATGGTCTATTAAAATATTCATCTGGTGTTGTTTTACTAAACCGATAACAATTCTCATCATGTATATTTGATTTTGGACCAATCGGTTTACCTCGATACGTAAAACCAATTCGTTTGTTTGGATTTGTTGCTGAATGAAATTCGAAATAACCGAGTGTCATAGAATCGGTAAAATAGCATCCGTCTTTTCGTTCTTTCTATATAAAAAAAAAACAAACAAACAACCAAAAATGAACCAGCAACATTGGCTAATTAGATTTTTGTTAAGTACATGTACTTAAAATCATTTCGCTTTAGTATAGAAATGTGAAGCGGTATGATGCTGGTGATAGATTTTGATGAGATATGCAAAAACAAAATATCAACTAAGCTAATGTAACTTTTAATAAGAATAAAGCAAATGTAAAGAAGATGAAATAAAAAGGTAGATAGATAGAATGAAGCTAAAGGCAATGCTATAAGGATAAGGAATTGAAATATTTTTTATTAAATGAAGCTTAAGTTCGATTTTGGAAACGTGAAGAGCAGACATGTAAAAAAAAAAGAATCTTACCATTCCTACTAATCGCCAGTGTTTGTTGAAACAAAGATACATTTGTGTTTCGCCTACAAACATTGTAAAATTTGGAGTTTTTAATGGCTCTGTCCAGTCCATATAAACTTTTATTGTGATATTCTCTATATTATTTATGAAAAAATAAAATTAAACAAAAATTATGCATTATATATAAAAAGGCATAATTTTAAATAAATTTTTTTTGAATTTAAAATTTTAATCCTACATTTAATTAAATATTAATTTAAAGAAAAAAAAAAAAAAAAAAACTAGAGTTCAGTATTTGTTTTTATTTGCATCATATTGCACTTGTAATGTGTATGCATGCAAATATTTATGACGACAAAAAAAAATAATTAATTTGTTTCATTTTTCAATTCAAAATCTTTGATACATGAATGACAGAAATTCACATTAAAATTCCGTAGCCATTATAATATATATTATACACACACATACATACATACACCTGGATGTGTACCGTGTATATGCATTGATTTAATTTTATATACGTATACATGCTCTATTGCTATATATATGAATCAAGTAAAAATATTTAAATATATAAACAATACAGTGTTTTCTTCTTTATAAATCTTAGCCTTATCCTATGCGATGTAAAATTGTGATAAAAACTTTTAATATGCTGATACATGCATTACGTATGTATCAACGCCATAACAGGCAGGGCATTGTATATTGGTAAGTGTACTTAGATGCATTTGTTCATACATAAATAAAGAAACATTGACATTTTTTTGTGTAATATGTGTTGCATATAGTACCATATAATATGTATTAAAGACATTTAAAATAAAACGTATAGGTTCTTCTGTACCAATCTATATATTAAACATTTTGTGAGGTGTCCCATAGTTTGTGTCACAAAATAATTTTTTTTTTGTTTTTTTTTTTTTTGTATTGTTTAGACTGGTTCTATACTCTGTCCACTAATATTATGTACTAAAGGTCTTATTGATATTCAAAAAAATCATCTGATACACAATAATAAGCTTTGTGGATTGTGGTAATACTGATTGTGAAACAGTCTAATTAGAAATTATGAGAGAAGGAAAAAGACATCATATGTAGGTATGTACTGTACTCCCATAAGACCTTGTTCTTAAGTACATAATATTAGTGGACCACAGTATATATTAACTGGTCAGGCAGGAGTCAACTTAGTTCTCTTTTGCATTCAGGGGGAGACGGATGGAGAGCGCTTAAATTTTTTCAAGTAGAAACTGGTTACTTGTTTTGTTATTGCTATATAAAGCCACTGCCATGCCATATAATCACTAGACACTAGGCAGAAAAAACGATTACTATATTTATTCAATTCAGTCTATTTAGTCCTCCAGTCAGTTGTCTTTTGCATTCAAGGGGAGACGGACGTGGGGCGGAGAGTGCATGAAAAAAAAAGTGAAATTATTTTGTACACCAAAATTTAAACAGCATATAGTCTGTTGATGAAACTAGTTCTAGGCCTTAGCTGCATATAATTAATGGGTAGAGTATATTTGAATAATATTCTTCTGCTGGTTTTGTATACAGTAAGTATATTTTGTATTTCTTTTGAATAATTTGCGTAATATGTAATGTACCTAATTAATAAAATGTCATCTTTCAAAAAAACAAAAAACAATTCAACTCTAGAATATTCAATTAAATATAATATTAATGAACAGAGTATAGAAAAATCGTTGAAATACTTTCTTATAAAAATAATTCCTGCCGAATAAGTTTTAACTTTAGTGTTAATTTTTTATTCTATCTAAAAAAAAAAATTTCTATACAAATTTTGTGACACAAACTACAGAACATCCAGTATTATATTGCAAATTAGTAAAGTGCAAAAACTATGCGTACACATTATGTTATCGTAGTCATCATTTTCATACATATGTACATACATATATATACCACATATCACCTTTCACTGGAAAAAAATACAATTGTTTATTTAATTGCTTTTAAAAAAGAGGTATGTGCAGATATGTATACTATATGTACATATGTACGCGTACATGTGTGTAAGTTAAATGTTATATTTCTCTATTATATTTTTAATATATGACTTGTACCTTTCAAGTAAAAATTATAAAAAAGTTACATATACTACTTTTAATAAATATATAAAAACCATATAATCTTTGGTCACATGTTAATTCATTTCAATTTGCAATTCATAACTTAATAGCTTTCCAATCTTTTAATGTTAAACAAAGGTTAAAAACTATACTCTTAAACATTCTTTGACTTGAAAATGTTTATATTTATTTTTTTACACATTTAATTGTTTGTGTGCACCGTTACTAATCAACGATGGTAGTTTTTTTTTTTGTTGTTGTTTTTGTTATTTTACTTTTTAGATTTCATAATTATCGGATCAGTTCAATACCCTTAATATAAGTATTATTGGAACGGTGTTATATTACATTCTCTTTTGGCGATTTAAAATGCACTATTTAAGTGTTAGCTCTATTTTCTATGTATATGTTGCCAATTAAGATTTTTTTTAACTTCTGGATATTTTTTTTTTTTTTTTTGTCCAATTCAGTTTCAGATTAACAAACCATTATGTTTAAAAACATTGTAACCATCATTTAATAGCCATAATCCCATTTTTCTTTATTTTCTTTTTTTTTTTTTTTTCATGAAAAGTTTAAGTGAAAATGGCTTAAATAGAAAATTTGATATTTAATTTTTTATTGGATTGAATTTATTGCTTTTATTTTAAAATGTAATATTAACTAAAACGTCAAACACAAATTAAAGTTTACCTATAAAAATCAGCTCTTATCTCTATTAGGTAATTTCTTCTTACGCTATAGTAGTTAAATACTTTTATTGTGTTTGTTATGTTAAAACAAAATAAATTTGTTAAAAAATTTAAAGAAAATGCAGATTCATATGCAATGTATGTACAATATCGAATAAAGCACAAATAATGCATTTTTAATTTATTCATAACAAAATAATACATATATCGAACAAATTAGATAAAATAAATATTTTCATACTGTAACGAATTTTTAACGTTGCCTTTTATTTTATAACTTCATAATATTATAAATATGAAATATTTTTCATCGTTTATCCATTTCTTTTTAAACAACATATTTATGAATGTATGTGTACACATACACGCGTATAGTTCATTATATTTGTGTATTACCTACATATATATAATAAAAATATAAAATATATTAACTGCATTGCACGGTGAATTTTCTATAGGTAGTTGTTTATGTTGTTTATTTTTTCAACTTCATATGCGTTAATACATGATCAATACATACATGTACATATGTTGTATATGTAACATTAAATTTACATATTTAAAATATTATGTGTTCTTAAAATCCTATCCAATATGTAAATCGACTTATTATCGCTTCTGTAATCATGAATAAAACAAGCCAACAATTTTTCACACAACATTTTTTTTTTTTTTAAATGTATTTGTTAAAAAATTTTTTTTGTTTTCTTCTGTAAAGTGTAAACACTATAGTTCAATAGGAAATCTACAGGGTGTTCCAGATATTAACGAGTAATATTCACTTGTATATTAAAATAGTTGAATTTTACAAGTACATAATAATTTTTTTATTAGGAAAAATTTAACTTAAAACTATTACAAGAAAAATGCACTTTATGACCTTTACATGGGGACACCTTATATATGTATATATAGTTAATATAGTAACAAAATTTATTTATCTTTTCTGTGTAAAATGTTCATAAACAAATAATAATTAATATTCTAGTATTTTTACGTGTATACCTATATAGTAAAACTTTCATGTAGTATTATGATAATTTTTGTAATATCAATAAAATAAAAGAAAAACACTAAAAATATGCATTTGTATACCTAGTAAACATTTTTGAAAATTATAAATGTCTCATATTCTCTGTACCAGAGGAATGTGTAAATGAAAAATTGAATTCTTAAAATAATCTTTTTGAAAAGAATCAATATTATATAATTAATTCACTATACTAAAACATTGTGAAAAGGTCGAAAGATAAAAAGGATACAAATACAAAGGTGTAGCAATATCACATGTTTTTTTTTTTTATTGTTCAATTTGACAAAAACAAATCATCATCGATTACATATATACATATGCATGTGATTTTTACACACCACAACACAATGCCTTGAGCCATGTGTTAATGCATCTATGCTAATTGAATAATCATGCTAAAGTACAAAATATTTTATTTTGTCCGTTCTAGAGAAGAAAAGTAAAATTGTTATAGAACACATAAAAATGCAAAAAAAAGGCCTTTGAAGTATCTAATGGAATTTCAACAAAAAAAAAATAAAAATCATAAATTCATTTGTACATGAATAAATACACAGATAATTAGAATATCCCAACTTGTGTTAAAATTAATTAATTACTATATAAAGACACTCATTTATAAGTGTTTAAAAAATGGATCATCTGACGATTTAAAGGATAGATCTCTGGCGATTATTGATGGGACCCAACTTTTATTTTATTTTTTTTAATTGGGTACAAATTATTTTATACAAAAAATTTACAGTAATTAAAATCTTTTGTTTTTTTTGTTTTTTTTGTTTTTTGATGGGCTTACATTTAATAATGCTTGATCAATTAGGTTAAGAGTTAAATTGTATATCGTTTTGTAATTACGACACAAATGCTCAATCAAATGTATAATAATTCTATTTTAAACTAATTGATGATAGATTGCTATTTAATCTATTTCTTCGTTGATTGACGTACACGTATACAATTTTGTATAATGATTTAATAGCAAATTTTAGTATATGTAAGTACTTTATGGGGGATAAAGTAACTCGCCTCCACGTGGTGTCCCCTGGTAACAAGTGTGTATTAAATACCAACTTGGCAAAATGAGTTACAAAAATAGGTTCACCAGTAACTATTAGGAAATAAGAAGAAGGATGAAAATTTAAAGACTAGTCGATCATTGGACAACAACAGTATGTACATTGTGAATCATACACAAGGTGTTTCATTAGAATGTGGACAATGTAACAAACTACATAATAGATTATGCCAAGAAATTAACGTAAATCTTATAATATAGACATGTAGTAGACCAAAATACGGATGACGATGACCAGTAACAGCAAGAAAAACAATAAAATAGAAATTTTCATTTGATATTCTTCGAAATACACCGTTATAAAAATGTTTTTGTTTTTATAAACATTTTCATTAATGATTGTATGGAATGGAATTTTTTTTGTTAAAAAATTCGAAAAAAAAAATTTATTTTGCTATTTTTCATCAAAACTGATATTCTTTTGTTCAGATTAAAATGACAAGTTGTACATGTATAGAAAATTCCATCTTCTTTTCAAAATCGAATATTTATAAAGGTTAAACGATGGTTTGATTTTTTTTTTTTTTCAAAAAATCTTAAAATTTAAATAAAATCGTAATGATTTGAAATAAACAACTTAAACAGATAAATTACTTTCACTTAAAAAGAAGAAAATTGACTGGCATCAATGTATTGACAAAATTTAAAGTTATGTAGAGAAAATTTAAAATTCGTATACTACATATAGACAAGTCTACTATACTGTAACTACTGCTACTAGGCTTAGCTAAAATAAAAAGGTAACGTAAAGCAAAGTTAACATAAGGCTCCCAATTCCCCCCAAACTTTTTATGTACATTTATGAGTGAACTCAATATGGATTTACTCATTTGATTACACTACGACTGCGTATTAGATTTTACTTTATTCGGCTAGGCCTCAATAATTCTGTTTTTTTTTTTTTTTGTTTTCTTTTTTTGATTTTTTAAATTCTGTATTATATAGGTAGTATTACATGATCTTAAGTTGGTCTTGAACAACGATCGTGATTAAGTTATCTTCTAGGTATTATATACATACATTATCACACATTTTTTTCATTGGTTTAATATAAATTTTAGGATATATTACAATGAATACACAGTCATTTATTATAAAATTTCCTTTCTAGTAATTCAAGGTTTTTTTTGGTTTTTTTTCTAATTTCCGTACAAGTAAAAATCAGATAAGTCATTTTGTTTTAAAAGATCAAAGAAAACATTTTCTTTTGAGTTGTTGTTTTTTTTTTTTGTGTACCACGAACTTAGTCATGTTAAAAACGCATCGAATGATTATTAAAAGTGATAAAACAGAGAAAAAAATGAGGGCTCAAATACATATAGATTTTTTTTTTTCTAATCATTAATGAACCACTGGACCAATGTTTTTAAAGTGCATTTATATGTTTAAATTGATTCTTTTCTTGTTATCTGTCAACTGAATATTTTTGAAAAAGAAAAGAAAAAAAAAATAATTTCAAATAAACTGACTGAGTAATAAGAAAAAAAAAAAATAAAAATAAAAATAAAATAAAATGAATTTAACAGAAACAAAAAATAGATTTAAATGTATTGCTATGTGCAACTATAATGCAACATAAATGTATGTATAAGTGTTATAAATCACGATTTTCCGTATATATATAAGATATCTCATTAGATGCGTATTTAAAAAAAAAAAAATAATGTTTTAGACTAAAATCAAACATTTCAAATTTTATAAGAATATCAATTTCAAAGATTTCTTAAAAATTTTATACTCAACAATGAAAAGAAATTTATAACATTTCCATATACAACACTTATTTATAATTTGCAGAAAAATTGTTACTTGAATTAATTGGAGATTTTCTATAAAAAATATAAACTTATGTGAGATGAGCTAAAATAAGATTTAAAAAAAAAAAATGCAAAACTGAAATATTTTAAGGATACAATAGACAATTTTGGTCTTATCATAATAAGTGTTTACTAAGTCGTTACTATAAGGACTAATCTAAGACTAAGTTCCATACTAACGATTTAGTAAACGAATATTGGTTAGGCCTTTTGTGTATATATATATATATAAACATCAATAAAATAATCTAAAATTAGTTTTTAAATTTAAATTTTCAATTTAATTAGTAAATAAATTTATTCATTTAAATCAATTTTTTCTGTATGATTGATTTTCGTTTTTCATAAAATTGTTTAATGTTTATTAATAAATTTTTATCAATAATTTTATTTAGACTGATTTATTTATTCTTTACATATTTTATAGAGTGTATGTATACGAATTAAGTGCTAAAATGCTAAATGATTGTATATGTACAAACATCCATGACACATACATATGGCGTATTTCTTTGTCTATAACTGTAATTTATTTTCTTATTGAAAGGAAATCATAATTTTTTTTTTTTTGTTCACATATCAACTACTAAAGGATTTTGTCAAACAAATAATTTTCCAATAATAACCTTTAAATTTAGTTTAAAAAAAAAAAAAAAAAAGAACCATATACAATATACGTTTTTGTCAAATTTCAAAATCGGATTAAAATACAATTCAATTATAATCCTTTTTATAATTTTTAAATGTATTTTCGTTTTATTCAATTTTCTAAATAACCTTTAAAATTTTGTGCATGTGTTATATAGGGTTAAAAAAATAATAATTATAATTATAATAATCTAAAGGGAAAAGATAACATAGTCTATTGTAAAGAGTCTTTATGCTAACAGAATAAATCACATATACATATTCACATGTCTATAATAACATAATTTGTACGTTATGAGATATATATACGGTTAAAATGTAAAGATAAACTGGTGAAATTTATATTAACAAATGCAAATGTAAATAATCACAATAAAAATTATAATAAAATAAATTTAAAAAAAAAAAGGATGATAATTATATCTACATAGGTAATAGAAGACACGATCAGAGTGTATATACTATACAAAGGGGACTTAGGAGAAAAAAATTATAGGGTTATATTATACTGTATAGTATACATAAAATTCCTATGTAAAAGATGTCTAAGGATAATAGATGTTATTCAGCCCATTTCAAACTGTTTTTAGCAAATACTATTCTAGATATCATGTGTAATCATCCCAATTTCATTGGCCACCACTGTATTAAATATGAAAATATGCAACACTGTACAATTTTAAATTAAAACATTACATAAAAATGAATATTACAAAATTAGATATAGCACATGCATTTTAAAATTATACATTTTTGTTCCATGTAACATAATATATATAGGTACGCAAATAATATGTAGGTAAGCATAATATTGTTTAAATACAATATAATAACGACAAATGTTGACAAAAAATTCTAAGAAATGCAACTGCTGCCGACAGTTAATGTATTACCTATGTTTGTTCTATTATTTGTACTCACACATAACATTATAGGTCGGACATCATCAAAAAATAAACACGTACAATTTAAGATGAACAAAAAAAAAAACAAAAAAAAACAAATAAATGAATTTCTTGTGGAAGATATTATTCTTCAGACAAAAATATCTGGATATATTGGTTTTAATGTATGTATCCTGCTGTTTTATTTGATTTTCACGCTAACGTTTTTTTTGTATTTCACTTGAACACGAAGAAAAAAAAAATGCAAACAAAGATATTGAAATATCATGTATCCTTTTTGGTCCTTTTTTATATACATGATTTTATCCTTAAGATAAAATCGTTACGTGTGCATTTACATTTTTTTCATGTAATTTTTTCTTATCATTGTTGATTTTTCAGTGTATACAATGACATACATATGGGTACATACATGTACATACATGTATATACGACCTCAAGTACTTTTACATTATCTACTCCAATAGCAAAAAAAGACAACTAAATATAGGATGCTTTTATTGTGTCTACACACACCGATAGAAAAGTCAGTAAATATAAGGTGTAAAAAGTCAATAACAATTAAGTTGGAGTTAAGTAACAGATATATTAAACAGAGACATATAGGTTACCAATACCTGTAGAAGATACTTATATGCATGTGAGTTAAAGTAAATAATTGAAAAAAAAATGTGTAAAAATCCTACAAATGTAAAAACACACAAATGTACACACGTTATAATGTTTTACTCAGTGATGATTTCTATACTATACGATCTTCTTAAATTGCTTGGCTTTTTGATATTTTGCATTGAAATTCATTCCAAATTCTATATCACTTCAACATTTTAGGATTTTAATCAGAGGAGGACAGCTTTTTTGATGGTATCATTTTTAATTCTCTTTATAAATTTTTAATTTCAAATTAGCCGTAGTTTCTTGTACTGTTTTTCTGTTCATACCACAAAATTCAAAATATTTACAACATCAATAATTTTTCTTGTATATTCTCGATCCCCCGTATTTTTAAATGGTTAAGTAGCAAAAGTCGAAATACAACCAAAAATTATTAAAAGATCCATTCTAACATGATTTTATCATTTTTGGAAAAAGAAAAAAAAATCTGAATTGTTGTCGTTGTTATGACACACAATTAAAAATCATTTTTAAAATATTTCTAAATCATCACAACTATGATGTACCCATATGGCATAAAGTGAAGAATTATGAAATTAAAATGGCAGAATTTTTTTCTTTTTCCAATGATAATACGTATTTTGTATTTATTAAATAGAATGAATCTTTAAAAACCACAATAATACAATTCATAATAGTATAACTGACCTGTACGCTGAAGATGAAGACGAAAATGTTGAGATGATGATGTCCTCCTAATAAACAAAATTTATAGCTGGGCTCTGGTACTGGGTACAGCAGTACAGCTTGCATAATCACAACAAAATATTTTTATAACACACAACTTCACACACTTATTTTCTATTACACAAACACAACATCATTTTTACACTCTGTCCAGTGTCCACTTGGCACTTTTTATACACGCACTCCCGAACCGAAACACACTTGTAAGCTTGTAACAAACGACGAGAAAAAAAAAACACTTGATACACACACTTCCGAATCCCGACACACACTTGTTACAAAATACGAAATAAAAAACACTTGGTCTTGATACACTCAACTTTTTTTGTCTGCAATTACACAAATAGTTTTTTTATTTTCTTTAACACAATAGAACCGCGAAAAGTGACAAGTGAATTATAAAATGTCTGCATTACACCAGATTCACGTTCGAGATGAAAATTTAATTTTTTTTTTATATAGAATATGATGAAATTCTGCATCGCTTATAACAACACACACATCAAATCGAACTATTGAAATTGAGTGTCTTGATGGAAAATTGCCGCCATTACCTTATCCGACATTTTTTCATTATTTTCAAATGATCCATAATTTCTGTATTTTGTTTTTTATTACACACAATTTAATCGACAACGAGAAACAAATTTTTATAAATTTTTAATTTCACATTAGCAGTAATTATTACACCGAGTTAATTATCATCCATTCAGAGATAACAAAATAAAAAAAAGCTCTTTGTAAAATTTAATAATTAATCCACGATTACGAACGAGTATCCTTATTTGACCGACCGACTTGAACTAGACTTGAACTCGAAATGTGGGTGGAAGGAGATTATTTGCTTTTCTTTTCACGAACTGTTCTGTGAATAAAATATGAAAATGATACATTTCTCATTTCCCAAATTTCTCATATACATATGGATGTAGGAAATAGCCAAAAAAAGTACATATTTCTTTTACTTGAAATTAGAAACTTTTAAAATGTGGATTGTGGAATGAAAATTGAGTATGTATACACAAATTTTTACTGGAAAAATTAATTTCGACAATGAAACGATCCTTTTAAGCTAAGACTACTACTGTATGTGTGTAATAAATTTTTAAAACAACAATAGTAGATATATCAAATCCTGGTTTGTTGTTTTTTTTTCGTAAATTGCACACGTCATAAAACTTTTTTCATTATAGCCTTAATGACATTAATTATAATTTGAATAATAAAATTAATCACTGTATTGCTTAAACAATAAAAATAAATTTTACTTCAGAAATTGTTTGAATAAAAATATAACAGTTAATTTTTGTTTATTTTCACAATTAAATACAACATTAAATTGTTGATGATGAAGCACATACATATGTATAAGATCATCCCGGCTTAATTAAACTTATTATTATCCATATTGATAATTTTCGAAAGAGGAAGTTTAAAAAATGTTTACTTTCTTTTTTAATAAAATAAAATTCATGGTATTCATCAAAACATAATGGGTTTTGTGTACACTTTAGCTTTGAAAATTTTTTTTAATTTTTAATTGTTATATTATTGTGTAGTAAATTCAAAATGAGAAACTAACAAATTATACCATAATGTCAGATAATTTTCATTTTATTTTGATTATTTTATGTCATACACAATAATGAATTTTTTATATATTTTTTTCAATACTGCTAATGACAAGGTACTTATAATAACTGTCATTATTCAAGGCTTTTAAAATTATACAGGGTGATTGCATCGTTTGTGATTTTTTTTTTCTTTTTTTAAACATTTTAAATTTATTTAATATTAGAAGAAAAATAAAATTTTTAATTACAATTTTTTTGTAACTATGTACCGCTTGTCGGTCGTTCCCTCTAGTATTTCAGGTTTCACATTACCTACCAACATAATGTACCAATTACGAAAATATGCATATGCATATCATAATTGTATAAAATACAAAATTGACTCTAAAAAATTTCAAATACAGGATGCACTTGCTACAGTGAGATTCTGATTGAGTTCACAAGACTCTATATAACATAATAAATCTTTTTGTAATCAACTAAATTAAAACAAATCCTTTTTACATTTTCAATGAGGTATTATAGTCCAAGGTCTTACACTTGAAAGTTCAATTTTTGACATAAGAACAATACAAATTTATTATTTTTTTTTAATATTTTTTTTTATTTCAACAAGCAATAGAAAGTTTTAAACTATTAAACACTTACAAGCACATATGAAAAAATGTTTTATCAGACACCGGGTGAAGAAAGTGAGACGTGCATAAGGTTACACGGAAACTATGGGCTACCTGATACACGCCTCACTTTCTACACCCGTTACACTGGAAGTAGTGGAAAGTGTTTCATAACTTTTTATGTTTAATGTAAAAGCAGACAATTAACTTAATTTAACACAAAAAATTTTGACGGGTGCCGTTTGTCATAGTATATAGAAATTTCTTCAACTTTGACAATTTAAAAATATTATAATATTCGATTATGTATGATAAATGTTATAATTTATTTTATTCATTTAACGATATCTTCATCTTTAGATGTACATATACATAAATATATTAAGATAAAATTTTTTTGTTGTTGTTATATAGAATGGATCACATATGAAACGATTCATTTTCATTTTTGGAAAATATTAACCGATACTCCATTTGGAAAGTCGATTTAATCAGACGTTACATTTATCAATGAATATTGTGTTGTAATCAAATGAAATAAATACATAATAAATATTAATCATATAATGTACCTACATATTATCATTATGTATATTATATGCTTATATTTGGAACAAATAATAATTTATCTCATGTGCATGCGAGTTTGTATGCATTTACGTACCTGCGTGTATATCTCTAAATTCTAATCAATTACACCCACACAAGAATTTTCAATTTTGACTTTTTTTTTTTTTGTTTTCGTGAAACTGTAGTGTTATAAATTCAACAAGAAATTTTGTTTTTGTTTTATTTTCACAATAGAAAATTTATTCAATAATTTTAATCTATATAGATTTGTATTGCATATATGTATGTATACTTTTTATTATTATAAAAATATTTGTCAAGCAACAACATTGGAAAAAAAATGATCAAATAAAAAAAATATATAAATTCCAATAAGTGATAAAATGAAAAATAATATGGAAATATTCAAATAATAAAAAAAAAAAAAAACCTAAATTAGTACGGAAAAATTCGTACATCATTTCAAATTCAAGTAAAGGAAAAACTTTTTTCGGCTATTTAGTCTATTTACTATTACCTACATTCATATATGAGAAATTTGGGAAATGAGATATTGTATCATTTTCAAATTTTATTCACAGCACAGTTCGCGAAAAGAAAAGCAAATAATCTCCTTCCACCCACAGTTCGAGTTCAAGTCTAGTTCAAGTCGGTCGGTCAAATAAGGATACTCGTTCGTAATCGTGGATTAATTATTTAATTTTACAAAGAGCTTTTTTTTATTTTGTTATCTCTGAATGGATGATAATTAACTCGGTGTAATAATTACTGCTAATGTGAAATTAAAAATTTATAAAAATTTGTTTCTCGTTGTCGGTTAAATTGTGTGTAATAAAAAACAAAATACAGAAATTATGGATTAGCTGCATTTGAAAATAATGAAAAAATGTCGGATAAGGTAATGGCGGCAATTTCTCATCAAGACACTCAATTTCAATAGTTCGATTTGATGTGTGATGTGTGTGTTGTTATAAGTGATGCAGAATTTCATCATATTCTGTATAAAAAAAAAATAAATTTTCATCTCGAACGTGAATCTGGTGAAATGCAGACATTTTAAAATTCACTTGTCACTTTTCGCGGTTCTATTGTGTTAAAGAAAATTTAAGAAAAAACTATTTGTGTAATTGCAGACAAAAAAAGTTGAGTGTATCAAGACCAAGTGTTTTTTATTTCGTATTTTGTAACAAATGTGTTTCGGGATTCGGGAGTGTATATCAAGTGTTTTTTTTTCTCGTCGTTTGTTACAAGTGTGTTGCGGTTCGGGAGTGCGTGTATAATAAGTGGACACTGGACAATGTGTAAAAATGATGGGTTTGTGTGATAGACAATAAGTGTGTGAAGTTGTGTGTAAAATTGTGTGTTATAAAAATATTTTGTTGTGATTATGCAAGCTGTACTGCTGTACTCAGTACCAGAGCCCAGCTGTAAATTTTGTTTATTAGAAGGACATCATCATCTCAACATTTCCATCTTCATCTTCAGCGTACATGTAAGTTATACTATTATGAATTGTATTATTGTGGTTTTTAAAGATTCATTCTATTTAATAAATACAAAATACGTACTATGATTGGAAAAAGAAAAAAATTCTGCCAATTTCATAATTCTTCACCTTATGCCATATGTGTACATCATATGTAATGTATGTAGTTGTGATGATTTAGAAATATTTTAAAAATGATTTTTAATTGTGTGTCATAACAACGACAACAATTCAGTTTTTTTTCTTTTTCCAAAAATGATAAAATCATGTTAGAATGGATCTTATAATAATTTTTGGTTGTATTTCGACATTTGCTACTTAACCATTTAAAAATACGGGGGATCGAGAATATACAAGAAAAATTATTGATGTTGTAAATATTTTGAATTTTGTGGTATGAACAGAAAAACAGTACAAGAAACTACGGCTAATTTGAAATTAAAAATTTATAAAGAGAATTAAAAATGAAACCATCAAAAAAGCTGTCCTCCTCTGATTAAAATCCTAAAATTTAAAGTGATATAGAATTTGGAATGAATTTCAATGCAAAATATCAAAAAGCCAAGCCATTTAAGAAGATCGTATAGTATAGAAATCATCACTGAGTAAAAGATTGTAACGTGTGTACATTTGTGTGTTTTTACACTTGTAGGATTTTAACACATTTTTTTTTTTTCAATCATTTCAAACTCAAGTGAAGGAAAAATTTTTTTCGGCTATTTAGTCTATTTACTATTACCTACATACATATGTATATGAGAAATTTGGGAAATGAGATATTGTATCATTTTCATATTTTATTCACAGCACAGTTCGCGAAAAGAAAAGGAAATAATCTCCTTCCACCCACAGTTCGAGTTCAAGTCTAGTTCAAGTCGGTCGGTCAAATAAGGATACTCGTTCGTAATCGTGGATTAATTATTTAATTTTACAAAGAGCTTTTTTTTGTTTTGTTATCTCTGAATGGATGATAATTAACTCGGTGTAATAATTACTGCTAATGTGAAATTAAAAATTTATAAAAATTTGTTTCTCGCTGTCGATTAAATTGTGTGTAATAAAAAACAAAATACAGAAACTATGGATTAGCTGCATTTGAAAATAATGAAAAAATGTCGGGTAAGGTAATGGCGGCAATTTCCCATCAAGACGCTCAATTTCAATAGTTCGATTTGATGTGTGTGTTGTTATAAGTGATGCAGAATTTCATCATATTCTGTATAAAAAAAAAAAATTAAATTTTCATCTCGAACGTGAATCTGGTGTAATGCAGACATTTTAAAATTCACTTGTCACTTTTCGCGGTTCTATTGTGTTAAAGAAAATTTAATAAAAAAACTATTTGTGTAATTGCAGACAAAAAAAGTTGAGTGTATCAAGACCAAGTGTTTTTTATTTCGTATTTTGTAACAAATGTGTTTCGGGATTCGGGAGTGTATATCAAGTGTTTTTTTTTCTCGTCGTTTGTTACAATTGTGTGTTGCGGTTCGGGAGTGCGTGTATAATAAGTGGACACTGGACAATGTGTAAAAATGATGGGTTTGTGTGATAGACAATAAGTGTGTGAAGTTGTGTGTAAAATTGTGTGTTATAAAAATATTTTGTTGTGATTATGCATGCTGTACTGCTGTACCCAGTACCAGAGCCCAGCTATAAATTTTGTTTATTAGGAGGACATCATCATCTCAACATTTCCATCTTCATCTTCAGCGTACAGGTTAGTTATACTATTATGAATTGTATTATTGTGGTTTTTAAAGATTCATTCTATTTAATAAATACAAAATACGTATTATGATTGGAAAAAGAAAAAAATTCTGCCATTTTAATTTCATAATTCTTCACCTTATGCCATATGTGTACATCATAGTTGTGATGATTTAGAAATATTTTAAAAATGATTTCTAATTGTGTGTCATAACAACGACAACAATTCAGTTTTTTTTTCTTTTTCTAAAAATGATAAAATCATGTTAGAATGGATCTTTTAATAATTTTTGGTTGTATTTCGACTTTTGCTACTTAACCATTTAAAAATACGGGGGATCGAGAATATACAAACAGACAGAGTCATTATGTTGTACTTGGTTGTACTTACATACCTATTTTGAATCTTGCAGTATAAAAAAAGAAAAAAACACAGATGCAGAAAGACCATTATTATACGTACGTAGGTACATGAATGTGTAAAAAAAATTATTAAAATTATTTGACTTGAAATGAAAGATGATAATGAGGAAGACAAATACTGGCAATGAGAACAAATCTAAAAAATAAGATGAAATTATGTAGTAAAAGAAATTTGAAACTTTTTCATATAATTCTTATCTTTATGAACAATATGATGTACGGTACGATGCATGTACGTATACATATGTCATAAAGTAAATGTAAATATGAACAATATAATATATATATACATAGGTGTATGTAATTACAATCATCTTGTACATTCACATTTTGAAGATTCAAGTTTATTGTGCGTTTTATTAAACCGGACACTTATTTTGTATACGTAATATAAATACAATGCTACGGTCACGGTCACATCTAATATATAGAATAAATGTAATTTAAATATCTTACCTAGTTGTTTGTTCCTAAACACATACCTATGTATAATGTAATAAACAATTGTTCTTGGAATTAATTTTCATTTCCTATTTAAAGGTTGAACTAAATACATGTATGTATGTATGTGTTAAAAAAAAAAATGAAAAAATTGTGGGAAATGTGAAATCTACATTTTTGGTCTATGAATCAAATAATTTTCTTGAACTTAGTTATTGGGTGAGCTGTTTATATACTATATATACCCAACCCCGAATCGAAATATTTTTCAAATCGTCTGACATCAAAATAACTTAATAAATAAAAACTCAAAAAATAAATAAATAGAAAAAAAAAAAATATATACGTACGTGTCATCTCTATATCTGACGTTAGTGATACTTTTCCGTCTGAAGCTATGTGAATTGTTTTGTCGTCTGCACACTTTGATAGTATGACATAATGATCTTCTCGACATAAAGCACCAAAAATCACCACCTACAAAATATAAAGCAAAATATTCTTTTTTTTATTCATTACTATAAAATGTAAATTTTTTGAACAATTAACTAAAATCAATTTTTTTTTTTTTTTTTTTTTTTTTTAATCAAAAATGTTACATAAACATTTTCCAAAAAAAAAAAAAAAATGTTGTGAATATTTTTAAAATTATTATTTTTATTTCTTTGAAAAATTAAATAAAACTTAATTTTCATTAAAAATAATCGTTACTTATGTATCTTAGATTTGAATTGTATTTATGTAATTAAAATGTTGAGTATCTAGTATATATATTTAATTTTTAAAGTATAGCATGTCATTTGAATATTTTAAATGGATATTATTTTTGATTTAATTTTTCTCCCAACTGTGTAAATCAATCAAGTTTCAAAAGAGGGGTGTAGGATGTAAGAAAAGTCTGAACTTTATAAAAACAAATTTATTTTGTGACAATTCTGGTACACTTTATTATATGAATGAATGTGCACAGATGTACGCATGTGAAATTGCAGTTACATTTAAAAATTTTATGAAAAATTTTAAATTTACAAAATTTACTTACAGTAATAATAAAGATAACGATTCCTGAATGATGATGCATTAACAATATGGTCTCATTGTATCTATTTCAATACCATTTTAATAGTATCAACAAAAAAAAAAAAAAACAAATAAAAATGCCATCGAATTCAACAAATAACAAACTATTTACATACGTACATGAAACTTCATAAATTACGTTCATAAAATTTTTCACGTTACTCCTTTATTTTGATTAGACTTTATATTTAATACTTTTTCGTTCATTGATTATATTTAAGTCCGCTTTTTAGACATTATTTAAAGGATTAATTTCCTAATTTTTATTTTTATTTAATTTTTTAAGCTTCATTTTACAAAAAGAAACTTAAATTTCAAATATATCAACTAATTAAAAAGATATAAAAATTAACGACACAAAATTCACATATTAATGAGACGTTTATTATTAATATTTTGTCATGATAAAAAAAAAACAAAAAAATGCAATTCATTTACACTTGAATTGCAAAAATGTAAACGTATGCGGTATAAAAAAAAAAATATATATACATAGGTATATATACTGAATTAATTAACAGTGTAACAGTGTGTAACACTTGAAAAGTTCTCTTTAAAAAAACTGAAATCTATTCAACAGGTAATCTACACATTTTATACACTATATAGGTATGCTTAAAAACTAAACGCGTACAATACTTGTTAATTTTTTTGTTATTACTATTTTTCTTTTAACGTTATTGAGCACTTTACGTTTCATTTGTTATTATTGTTATTTTATTTTATTTTTTTTTTCACAATAAAAATTTATCTCAAATATGCATATAATACGTAAAAACGTGGTAACATAACGAATTCATTCTAAAAAATGAATAATTTTTTTTTATTTTATAAAGTATATAATCAAATGCATAACGTACATATGTTATATGTATAACAGATATTTGAAAATATTTCAGCTTTTGCATTTTTATTTTACTGATATTTTGCTGATATCTATAAAAAAAAAAAAAAATTATTATTATTACGAGCTTATCGTAAAAGCTTTATTTTGTGTATGTAAGTATACACAATGAGGTGCTTATAAATGGACTATATTGTATTTATAGATGAGTTCAGTGCTAACTGCTAAAATTTTTCAAAACATGAAAGCATTAATAATTATTTTTTAATCTTTTTTTGGTGTATTATATTTGAATATTAAAGTAATACATATGAAATTAAATGGATGTAATTCTTAAAAGCAATATTTTCATCGAGACTACCACAATATTGCCAGTATCAGATATCAAAGAGTTCTTAAAATCTTGCAATTGCAGCTAAACGATAGTACTGTATGATTTTCAAATGTATTTTCATTATAATCATCAATTTACCCACCCACCCACATTTTCCTTTTCATATTTTTCCATGTATGCAAAAATTATATCTTAAACTCTTTTATCAGCTAATTTTTCTTTCCTATTTTTTATTTTTTTTATTTTTATTTTCATATATTGATATTAAATAATAGTTTTGTTGCTATTATACCTACGTATTTAAAAATGTTATCATTTATTGAAAACAAAATAATAGTGTGCACCAAACAAAAAACAAAAAAAAAACCTTATGTGATACATTAACAGTGATAACATTTCTATACTCATAAAAAAAAAAAAATTATACACATGAAATGGCGTTAAAATTGATGAAATTATTTGTTATTTTATACAGATTAGATCATTTTTCATATTTAATCAGTAATAATTTATATGTGTGTATATATATACGAGGGTTTAAAGGTCACTTAAACTCCACTATATGATTTTCTTGAACTTTAAAAGCATTGATTTTCACATCAGGCCGAAACCGAATTATTTACATTTTTTCTTTTAATTTTTTTTTTGTTTGTTTGTTTTATATTTCCTCGTTTTTATTCATTCTCATATGGATGTAATGTAAATTGAAGCACATAATAAAATCTTTTGCGTGACGTTGCATGAAAATTTTCAAATAACAGATACTCGTACTTAAACATTATTTATTCAGAAATAGAATAAATAATGTGCAATCGCATACATGTACATTTAACAAAAAATCTAATGAATACTTTTTTGTAAGTGCAATAATAAATTATTATTAAAAAAAATACTACAACTTGTTCTGTGAAAATACCCTGATGCAATGATAATCGGTTTCTCATTTAAATCAGTAAATTTTAGTAATCATAATTAGTAAAATTTTGTATTAAATAAATTATTTTCCAACATATTTTTTTGGATAATCTTAAGATTGATTTTCACATTCTCGATCTATCTCAGGACATGTCTGAGAAGTTTAATGATCCAACCAATTAACATATAAATAAAATAAATAATTCCTTTGGCGTAACAGCTCGATGTGAGCTCCAGGGCCTAATCATCATTACGATGATTTTTCCATTAACATATAAATTTTCAAATTTTTCAGTTATTATAATAATATGAATAAGTTCTTTAAATATTCAAATCTTCAACTTTTATATATGTATGTACCTTAATTTTTTGTAATCTTAAAAATTTTTTCTTTCTATCATATTTTATGCTAGGCGAACATAAATTACTATATACACGTAAAATCTGAATGTTTGAATAGCTTTTGTCTTTTCATAATGTTTATATTATAAGAAAGTCTCTTTTAAGAAGCACATTGTTTAATGTTTTTATGTATATACAAAAGTGTGCGCATGTGTACTATATCCGCAATAAATCTTTTGTTATTTTCATTTCATTTTTATTTAACTAACCACTTATATGACATATCAAAAATAGAGTTACTATTAAGTTAAAAAAAAATTAACAAAATTTCAAACATTATGTTTTTAAAATTCAGAGTTCATAGTTTTGTTTAAGGATTTTGTACAATAAAAGCAGAACATTGAATAAAAATATCGAAATTTGTAGTTTCAAAAAAATTATAGAAAAAATTAAAAAAAATCATGTCAAGATAGTAATTTTATATAGTAATAAAATGGTAACCCTCATTAGAAATTTTTATTTATTATTTTTATGTTTGTAATGCAATAGAAATGAAGTGTATTTACCTATTATTTTGCGGTTATTCATATATATACAGGGTATTGTTGATGTCAAGTTGAATTAACTTCAACAACATTAGCAATAATCCATTGATACTATATAATAGAAATTTTATGTCGATTCGTTTTGAAAATTTTTCTATCTATGATATCTGAGAATAAGTATCCTAAATTATTAGACATTGAATTATTTTTTACTAGTTTTAAGAAATGATTATTGAATTTATTTTGGGACACCTTGCACTGCTTGTGTTTACATACACTTTAATGAAAGCATATACATAGGTAAACTAAATCTTGTATTTTTTTTTTTTTTTTAAAATAAATACGAAAATATTACAAAATGAAAAATGTTGATTTTTAGATGATCAGGATATGTAGTTGACTTTGATGTTAAATAACAAAAACTGTTGTCTATGACATACATTCATTGCTATTATATGATAACGTACTTCGTATTGAAAAAAATTGTTTCATATTTTTGGCCTTGTTTGTTGAAAATCTTCTGTACTTAACGAATTGCATAGTGGAGACATACAACATTAAATTGAAATACATCTAAGTTGATTTTCATGTACATATTTATTGAACTGTATTATTAGAACATAGACCTATTAATATACACGTAAAAATCTCAGTATAGACATATATACGTACATTTATTAGAAAAATATTCGACATTTGTGGTTCTCGTGGTTACGAATATCATGTTAAAAGCGTCTATCAACTGTGTTTGTATTCTATTAAAACATTTTTATAAGAGAAAAGTTGAATTAAATCAATTAAAAAAAAAAAACCTGAAATGTTTTGAATGAAAGCATTTTAGTTTCTTTTTTACAACAAAAAAAAAAAAAAAATTGAATCACTATTGTATTGAATTATCGATGTTGTTCAATACTTTACATTTAAAATCCTTTTGATGTGGAGGTACGTTTTTTGGTGTTAATGGTAATTTGGAAAATAACTAAAATCACCCTTCAGCGAATATTCAATCGAAGGATTAAAAAAAAACAACCACAAATCGTTTCTTGAAATTTTAAATATGTAACCACACTGGAAAATGGAATAAGATGACAAAATTAATGAAAAATATACAATTTTTACTAAAATTTTAGCAAATAAACGATGTATTTTATATCATGTTTTTGAAAAATCATCATAAATGATTGAGCCCCTGGGTTCACATCGGGCTGTTGTGCCAGTGATAATGATGATAAAATATACCTCCATTACATCTATATACTAAAATATGTAAACCAATATGGAATCAAGGGTACAATACAAAAAAAAAAAAACAAAATTCAATTTTTATTATTAAAATCTATTTTGATTATTTTATTATATTATTTCATAAATTCCATATTCCAGTAAACAAAACAATTAAATAACGTACATATGTATATGTACTTATTATAATCTTTTTCACATGTGAATTTTGATAAGAAAAAGCAAAATAGTTTTTTTTTTGTTTTGGAAATATTTTTATAATTTAATCTGTACAATCCACTTTGTTGGTGATTTAAAAATTTACGTATAATTAGAAAAAAAATTACGAGTCATAAATTAATTACATTCAGTTTACATTGAATAAATCCAAGTATACAATATATTATAAGCTGCTGTTGATAAGAAAATTTAAGAAAATAATCGTAGGTATAAATAAATACAACCGGTATTAAATAAGTTCGTTAAGTATGCGATTAAAATTCCAATACAAAATTTAATTAGAAAATTTATAGAAAATTAATTTTCAATAAATTTTATTTGAAATTTATTTATAGGAAACGAAATTTTTTTTTTTTTGTACACATATGCATATCATTGTTGTTGGACATTTTTTATTTTTTTTTTATTTTCAGTATCATATCATTTGATAAATAAATGCATTCACATAAAATGCATTTTTAAATTCATTATTCATACAAAAATTTGATTCAATATTCAATAATGTAATTGTGGCTTTTATTAATAAATAAAAAAAAAAAAAACTATTATGTACCTACAATTAATAAAATGCATTTGTTTGCATATTTTCTATTTAAAAAAATCATTATTATTATTATTATTTTTTTTTTAATCATAACATAAACAATAATGTAACCAATCAACAGTCAAGTCATTTTTATCGTTTATTATATGATATTTACGTATATATATGTATATACTATTCCATTATAAACAAAATTATTGTACTGTTTGTACTATATATTTACCCCTTTGTGAGATTATTTTGTACTAAATACTTTCGATTATTTTATTCATTTTATTATACGACGCTTATCATGGAATTTTTGTGGTATGTGCAATATATGTATGCACAATATATAGGTATGTATGTGCATATGCATAGATTGTTTTATATACACATACACATATACACAGGATGTCCCATTTCAGTGTGCATTTGAATACAAATTGTTATTCGTTATATTTATTTAAAAAAAAACAAAAAAAAAAAAACATTTTTTTTTTTTTGTTCTGGTTATCACCCTTAATAAAAGTTCAGTACATTATAGTTGGTAAAATGGTCATTTATTTCACATAAGAATATTACGAGACAACTCTGGACAAAATAACATTATAATCAAACGTACTTTGACACAGGATACCTTGTATAACATTTTAAATACAAATTGTGGCCCCTAACATTTTATATACATAAATATGTATGTATGATATAATTAAACTTTGTCCCGATTTTTATTTATTTATTTATTTATTTTCAATTCCCATATACTGATGTGCTTGTCAAGATAATGATAAAGGTATTATATAGAAATTACATACGGAATAGAATATATACAAAGTATCTATATACATAAATAATTCAACATGTGTGCGAACACTTAGTTTTATGTATGTGTAAATATATTATATAAGTATAGTACCTACATACATACGATAATATTGTATTATAGAGCAATTGAAAACTACTATATATTTTTCTGACGTAGAGTATGTTTAGTACAATGATACAATGCGGTTATCTGATAAAAGCAATATTTAATATTGTATTTAAGTATATGATATGTAGATATGTGTATTTAATAAAAAAATTCAAGCATTTAAAAACGATGTAATATATAGAAAATATCAAATACATGCATAAGTAACTGAATATATACATATCTACGTGTAATATTCACGAACATAAATGTATCTTTTATTCCGTTACTGAATAAATAAATGCTTCTATCTATATCTATTTATGTATATTGGTTGCGTTCCAATCGTATAATTTATCTGATAATTTTCACTTCTACAGTTCTATTTGTTCCAATAAGTCAAATTTTCTTTTTCTATAAACATTTAGATATTCTCTGGCCCTACCTACATATATGAACTGGTAATAAAGGGAATAAAGCCATTAAACATTTTTTTGTTCACTTGCTGTGTATAGAACTGATCACGAAAAATAAATGGTCTATTCCCGCACTTCAAGAGGAAAATGTTAAAATGCAAAATCTGCAGTTCACTATGAACCATTGCAAAAATTTTTAAGTACAGGAATAGACCTAAAGATGAGAGTGAAATTAAAAAAGACAAATCGTATACAATTTAAACGCAACTTGTTTATTAAGATTTTTTTTTTTTTTTTTTTTTTTAATCAATATGAAATATAATTTTCTACGATTTTTGTCACGTTGGAGTGAAGAAAGTACAAAGAAATTCTATACATATATGTACACACATGATTGTAGCGGGGGGTGTGGTTTTGATTTCTATAGAGATATAATGATGGGTATTTCTACATACAAATGCTTAAAAATTGCTCAAATTTAAAACAAAAACAAAAAAATATATCATCAATTATACCGGATTGAAAAGGAAATTCCTAAATGTTATTGTAAAAATCTGATTAATTTTCTTTTTTTTTTTTTTTATCTTTTCAATTAATCATGTCTGGTGTTAAAATATATTTATCACAAAGAATTTAATATAATTCAGAAAAATATTTTTTAATTTAATTTTATGTAATTGGGAACACGAATTTTTTAACAAAATTTTGAAATAAAAAAAAAAAAAAAAATTTAGGTGAATTCCATTGATTAAATACTTGTGATTTTCAATTACATACTTTAATATCGCAAAACATTTTATAAATTTTTTTTTTTTTTTCAAATTCTCACGGACATTCTACATATGTGTATCATCAAAATCCATTACGAAAGATATTTGGAAGCGTAGTATATTATATTTTAGAGGTAATGATTTTTAAGTAAACAAAAAAAAAAAAAAACAATATTAAATATTTAAAAAGTGACCAAATGTCAATGATCTTGACTTTTGTTATTAATTTAACCACATTAAATGTTTGTATTAAGTGTTTAAATGTCATAAAATGAACAAATAAATGTAAATGTACTCATATATGAATGATATGCACATGAATATAACCAACCGTTCACACAAATATAGAAACGCATGATTATCTGAATCAATTTTGTCACATCATATAATATGCTATCATGTCATTAAGTCATAATGATGATTTTGAACCACTTCAAATTTTTAACTTAATTAATATGCATCATAGACGAATAAAGTATCTTGAGCAAATTTATATATCAGCAACTTCATATATAATCTACATTGAAAATGAAATTAAATATTTCGAAAAACAAAAAAAAATTTTTTTTTTTGGGAAAATTGTTACATAATTTTGAAAACAAAATATTTTCTTTTTTTTTTTTAATTATTTCATAGGCAAAATATATGTAGTTTGCTTAAAACGTCGTTATTCGTTTGGGATTGGTTTTTTGTTTATGAACATAGTTCTAGAATATTTTGATTTAAGATTACGAAATCATTTATTAACGGATCGTTTTTAATATTTATGGCCATTTGGATATTTTTGATAGATCATTTACTACTTAAAAAAAAAAAAACAAAAATGTTGTATTTAAAATTCTTAAAGAGTTTTAAAATTAGAAATCTTATATTGACAATTTCATCACATTATACTTAGTTACATACTATACGATATATGTAATATAATAAAATCATATATATGTACATACATATACATAATATTTCAAAAATCCATAATCAGTGCCTTATATATATTAAAATATGACCACATGATAATTTTAATTTTGATAAAAACTGACTATCGGATTGAACAAAAAAAAAAAAGAAAGAAATATTTAAAAAATTTACGTAAATATACGATTTGTAGTTGAAGTACATTTTCATATCTTTATATGTTATCTTCTATTTCTATCTATTTGTATTCTTACTGTGCTGTACATTTTTTTTTTTTTTTTAGTAATTCAAATGATAGTAAGTTTATGATAATAATAAAAAAATTATGAAGAGAGCAACAAAAATTATTTGATGTATCTTAGAAAAAAAAAAAAGTAATAATGATAAATAATCAATACTTGAACATATGTATACAAGTAGGTAAATGCTTGTATTTCTGTTTTATATCGTATTCAGTATGAAGAATACGCGTGGCTTAAATTTAAAAAAAAAAAAAAAGAAGTTAAATTAAAATGAACATAATATAGTCACACAATTATGTGCAAGGAATGATTATAACAAACAAATTGTGGACATCAATTTTTTATTTACATGAATCAGTAAATTTAAGCCCCACATTCAGTTAATTCAATTATGACACATGTATACAATAATATATCCTGTAAATATTTTGTAAACATTATTTTTCTTCAAACGTTCATATATAAAATGTATATTTTGTGTAACTGCTTAGTGCAGTCACAGTCTTACGAACCGAATAGAATACTTGATCTATGGTGCAGTACAGATAAGAATAGCACACAAAGTCTTGTTTAAAAAAAAAAAAAACATTTCATACGTTATTAACAAAGCTTAAATTGTATAAAATAGAAATGAGATAAGACTGCTCACATACATCATATGTATGTATCGTGGTTTATTTACGAAAATGTGGCAATCTTAAAATTACTTTTATTTAATTTTTACGTTCATTTTATTCTAGTTGAGCCTTAATATTCACAAGAGTATATAAACCTGTAAAATAAAACAGGCCCATTTTATAGATGCACGTATTTAAATGTGTAAATATGTAAGTCGATTGACCAAAATCATTATAATTCTTCTTAGGAAACCGTAGCTCTTTTCTGGTCCATTTTTTTTTTTTTTCAAATTCTTCTTTATTGGCACATTATTATGATGTGCATTTATTTTAAATCTATAATAATATGCATGTTAACTACCAGGTTTCTTTCAAATTAAATTTATATGCGAATACAAAGAAGAACGTAAAACTATGAACCAGAAAAGAAAACATATAACAAAAACAAAAAACAAAAAATATCCCATAAGGATAAGAATATAACAATCAAAATAAGACGATGTAATCTTTTTAAGATTAAAGTTAATTCGTTTCGCATAATAAAAAATATACCTGATGATACATTTTATTACGGTTATTTTTTTTATTTATTTTTATTCTTATTTTTCTCTTAAAATAACTGCTGCAAAATTGAACTTTTATGATACTGTGTGTGTGTGTTTTTTTCTATTTTGGACAACAGAAGAAATATGCATATATGTATGTAGCTGTTATCGATTATATATGTTTTATATTAGGTAGGTTGTGAAATTGGTTATTATTTAAGATCGTTTCCGTATTGATCTTAGCAATTTTTCATCTACACCACAATTTCGTATAGCTATACATTCTATATGAAAAAAATATTTAAAGTGTTTATTAGAATATTTTTGCTATATTAGAAGCTGCTTTTGTTATTTATTGCGGTTATGAATTAACTTAAAAATAAATAATAGCTCTGTTCTGCATATTTGAAGGTACTTATGTATGTATGTGAAGATTCACAACAAATTGCAAACTACTTATACAAATTTTAATTTTCTCCTTTTGCAGAAAGTCGCAAATTTTAGAAGTTTATGGTTGCTTTTACTTGCTGCTTATTTATAATTCCTATATTCTACACAAATTTATCCGATAGCAAAAATATATACTATATGTAAATTTACAGCTCACGGGGACAGACCTAATGTAGATTGGTTAACAATATTTAGCATTTCAAAAAAAAAATCAATATTGATCTTTGTTTTGATTAAGAAAAAACACTAAACGAACATAGAAATCATAATAAGTTGGTTAGTTCGTTTGTTTTTTTTTTATTCTTTTATTTTTTGAGAAACTTGAAAAAGATGACAGGAAATTCTTTAAATATTTTCAAAAAATTTTTAAATAAATAAATGGAAGAAAAAAAAATTTTTTTTTGTTTAGCATAGTTGGTTAAGAGGAAATTAAGTTTGCAAATATTATTTCATTTTATGCATCTTAGGGTTAACACATCAAACGGTATATAGGGTTAATGCACGAAACACCCTGTGTTCTTCTTTGATACACGTTTCATACGAATAATGTGTATGACAACAGAACCCAGCTTTTGTAAATTTACTTGAATATAATTGTCAATATTTACAGGTCTAATGGATCTATAAATAGCATTAATTAATTCTTCAGTGTATAGTTCAAAATCATGACGATATTCACAAAATGCTATTTGATGTGCTCTTATCCTGATCATAAATACCTACCTATATATGTATATAAAAAAAAAGATATGTTTAAATTCAAGATATCTTCATTGATTCTTTGAACCTGTTTCAGTACATATATGCTTATGTGCAAATTATACATTTATGGGTATTCACTTCTTTTCATTGCAATTGTATACATTGCAAATACATCCAAAACGGACGTAATGTATGCATATATAGGTGTATAAACATTTCTTCTTAAATTGTTCTATTTGGTAGCAGATTTAAAAAAAAAAACAGCATTAAAAATATAAGAGCCATTAATAGTAAAAAATTTTTTGAAAAATATTTCAATACCTTGTTATTGTGTATATACGAATAAACGACACAATTTAAAATTAAATTCAAATCATCTGAAATATTTGAGATTATCGTATAACGGATCAAAATGGGAAGTTTTTATAAACTATTCAATTATACTATAAAATTTTTTGCATACCTAGATAGGATATGGTCAAAAAATTGAATTATATTGGGATTAGGTGGTATGCGTAAAAATGGCGCCCTGATAAACGTATAACGCTGTATATATATATATATGTACTTATATCAAGAATATGATCAAGTTTTACGTAAAAATTTATAATTTTAACATTTAAATAAATTCATAGGAAAATAAATAAAGAAATTTAAAATCATCAGAAAAACTTTTTGTTTTCCGATAACCATCAGATATATTCTACTTAAAAATTCATTTGTAATTGCCTACAATTAATATATATAATGGCGATTACATATACACCTATATAACGTGCTGCAATTAAACTGATGACAAAGTAAACGATACTATTATCGCTATAATTTTTTTAATTTTCAAGTGGTATTTTACTTAAAAATGAAATATACACAACGACAACAAAAAAATATACAAGGCTAATTAAAAAAGAATAAATAAAAAATATTCGAATAAGCTAAGTCAACTATATGTACATACATATATGCATATAAGCTACCAACTACCACATACTGTGTTTATTATCTTACCAGAAAGTTAAATTAATTAGAGAGCGATACTTGGTATATCATATCACTAGGACCTACACAATATAATGGCAGACTGTATATATGTATATGTACCTATATAGTGATTATTAAACAAGGAAAACACGAATATAATTTACATAACACATAAAATGAAGTAAATAAATGCTATATTATTTAACCAATTTTTTATATTCCATGTCTTATTAATTTTTATGTTCATTTTTGTATTATTTTATTATTTATTTATTGTCATTGTTTTTTTTTTTCTTTAAAATGTTTTCATTCTTATCCAAAAGTAAATTGATATTCACAAAAAACAACAAAAAAATTTGAATAATTTTTATGATTTTTACTTATGTTTATTAAATTTGTACATATGTGTATTCGCCGTATAAATATTGTATTAAAATATTTAAATAATATATCAAAAACAATTACACATATGAATAATAGTGTAACCACAATATGACTATCGGCCATCAGATTGCCATCATCAGATACAAAACTAAATTGTACAAAAATTATTTTTTAAATATACAAATTTTAATGAAAATGATTAAAATTCATTGATGTCTTTCAAAGAGTTACCAATTACGAATTTTTAAGAATTTTGAATAAATTAGATAAAAATTCCGAAAGGACTTTTATACAAAGTATAAAAGATACATAAACAAACAAACAAAACGCATTGAATCGAGATTAAAACAATTTTACCGACATGATAACTATTGTATGCTTTTTTTGGTTTTTGATAAACAATTCACGATGGTACGTGTATGGTGCTTATTTTGAAACATAAAAATATTTTATTGTGTAATTTTTTGTGTACGTTACGTGAACTAAAAAAAAAAAATTTATTACACGTACTATGCTCATAATATTGTGCATTTGTAGTATATTATTCAACAAGAGTTATGAATGAATATCACGTGAATAATAAAATTAAATTCACGAAAAATTATTTTTAAAAATATGTACATTCTTGTTGTTTATATACGTCACGATGTGTCCAAAATCCTTCCAGTTTTTTTTTTTTGTTTTAAATTTGAATTTCGCTTTATGAAAATTTTTATTTTGTCAGTATAAAGTATTTGGATTTATTGATAAGATTTAATTTTTTTTTGATTCAATTTATAAGAAAAGATAAAAAAATAAATTGTGAATTAAAACATATAGACATTAATTAGCTGAGAAATATTTTTTAATATTTAATGCGTATACAATTAAACATAAAATGACTTCAATTCCTCTGTATAATGTACATACATGAGTACCTATATGCTCTTGAGCAGTATTTTTCTAATTGTTTTACTTTTCAAAGTAATCAGTGTATCAAAAAAAAAAAAAAAAAAAAAAAAAAAAAAAAAAAAAAATTGAAAAAGATAAAAAATGTATCTATTAATTCTGATAATTTTATTATTTTGCTTTCTAGCTATACATTCTCACTGGACATTTTTTGGCCATTTTATGTGTTTAATTTCCCGCCAATGTTAATACAGGTAGGCTACAATGCTATACTTTTATAATGTGGTTGAGGAAATGCAGAAATTTTTCTCACAACACGTTATTTTCAAATTATAGTACATATTTACCGTGTTCCTGGAGATTCGCCTGTACATGCATAACATACATTAATTGAATTTTTTTTATTCATTTTAATGTCTTTGTTTTTTTAAATTTTTATTACTTATTTTTGTTTAATTTTTCGGATTTAAAAAAATGTACGTTTGTTGAATACTAATCAATCTACTTTAATTAAACTCATCTTTATTCTTATTATTGTAAGAATAATTTGAATATTTTTTTTTTTTTTGTTATTTATAAAAAATTTATGTATGCTATGTACATACCAATTTTGATCATTTGAATTTCTCTATTATGTAGGGAATTGATTTTTATTTTTGTTCATGTTCACGTACATACATATATGTATTACATAAGTATGTAATTCATGGACAAGCGAATTAACGAAATTATTACATTTTTATGTTTTTTTTAAGAAAATTAGTGTAGATTTTGTTTTATTTTTTCATGAAAATAAAAGTCAAGTAGAGTTCAAGCATTAAAAAAATAGCAATTTGTATAAATATTTTTCAAGTACATACAAATATGATGTATTATACTCGATTGGTATTACTATATTAAGTATAAGTAGGTATATGGTCATGTATTACACGATTATGTACATTTAACTGTGTCATGAAAGTATACAAAAATATGGATGTCAACTTAATTGTTCGAAAATTTCTATAACTTTTCGTCAGTCATCTAATGAAATTGTAAAATGGCGAAAATAAATAAAGGTTCAACCGAAATAACGTAAGAATACGTAAGAAATCGAACGAACGTTGGCTGACGAATATCATTTTTACGTAAGTAAACCAAAATAAAAACGTATGTAAAAATGTAAAAGTGACACTTCTGTCATTTAAACTTAAATTTACGTAAAATGTATGTACGATACTTATGGCACCTTAAGTTACGTAAAATTGACATTTTAAATTGATCGTATACGTAAATACGTTACATATTTTTATATTAATTTTGGTTGAGCCTTTAGCCATTTTACGGAAATGTAAAAATATAAGAAAACGCTGCATTTTCTCCAATGATAGAGCCAGCTCTGTACTGTATATATACATATGTATGTACAAAATTTTTGTATAATACCTATGGGTATAATAATTTTATAAAAATTAAATGCATACACAAATTTCAAAGTAAATTAAAATTAGGTTAATTACATATTTAAATAATTTTACGTATGACAAAATGTATTTTTAATAATACCAAACTATGTACGCATACAAAAAGAAAAGCATTTACCTTCAATAATATTTATTGTATAAAATTTGCCAAGAAATTTTAATGGACGGCATTTTGCCAGATATGTATTTTAGAAGTTAAAACCTTTTGAAAAAAAAAAAAAATCCTCAAATGTGATCTCAAAAAATGACGATTATCGTAGCCATATGTGTAGGTGTATAAGTATAGGTGTAAAAAATATATGTATATAGGTACATATATTTCATTTATTAATCACGTGTACTTTTGCGTATTCAATACACATACTCGTATATATATTAGCTTTCAATGAAGATAAAATAACTTTGAAAAAAAAAAACAAAAAAAATTGCCTTGATTAAAAAATTAAATTCTTTTTGCACAATATATATTCAGTCACTTCAAAAAGTCGTTCACTGATAAGAATGTATTTAACTGATATTATTTTGAGTTCATTTCAAAGTGCGCGATACGTAATTATAAAAATGTACATATACAGCATGTGTAATTGTTAGAAAAATCTAGGCATTATGTTGACATAACTGGTTCAGGTAATAACATTATGGTTCACTATTTTAGATAGGTAGTTAAATATCAGTGATTGTTAATTCGACCTCAAACAAGAACACTTTTAGGCTTAAAAAACCCATTGTATGTGATATCGTATTTAGAGCAATTTTTTTTTTTTTTTTTTTTGAAACCAATTAAACAGTTATCCATATGCAATCTTAAATATCAAACTTACCATCAGGAGGTACAAAATCTTGGCATAGACCGTAAGCTGTGGTAACCTAAAATAATAAAATGAAAAAAAAATGTTTACATTAAAAATCAATTTGATAATTTAAGAAATAAAATAATAATAATAATAAAAAGGAATAAAGATTATAAAAGAAAATTTAGATACATGTATTAAACATATTCATGAGAGATAGGTAAAATTTGTTTGTACCTTTCAATCATATTATTTTGCCCTATAAAGTTTTGAAAATTATTTACTCGATAATTTTTTGATAATTTTTAAAACTAGGTATCTACAGTTTTCTGTTAAATGGACAACAAGTTCAAAAGATCAAAAGGCTAAAGCAGTAATTCTCAATTTTTTTTTAGTATAGAGGAACACATTTTTGGCAACACACAGAAATATTAAAGATGGTTTTTTTTAGATATTCACATTATGGTAAATATAATTAAAAACTTTATTCTACATCATATCAACAATATGAGTATATATATTCATCTGGCCAATGAAAAAAAAATTTTTTAAGTCATGAAAATATTTTCACATATCCATCAAAATATTGGTTGCGGTCGGGAATTTAGTGTACGTACACGTACAAGATTGTCAATTAAAGTGAATTTTTCAAATTATAATTTACAAAAAAAAAAAAAAAAAAAAAAAAAACAGTTCATTCATTTAATATTATGGTTAACATATATTCAGGGTCAAAGAGTAATTAGCTACAATATATGCTACAATGTAGCCAAGAATGCTTGTCGTACAAATTATGTGGGAGTGTACGTATACATACATATATCGTCAAACTTACATCAGAAGATTTTTCTTTATACATAAAGCTATAATAAACATGTAGTAATGTCGATTGCGATAAAATGTTTAAGCTTTTTTAACTGCGTAAAGAATGTTAAACCCAAAACAAAATGCAAGACTCAATTACCCAGCAGACTCAATTACTATACCAATCCAATGAGATGAGATGATGGTATACATAGTAACATAACATTTTAACTCTAAATAATTTTCAAATTTTTTATTTAAATATGAATAGTGACAAGTATATATACTTTAAACCGTTTGTATATATATAGCATTACTATAGAAAATTGATGTCATATTATTGGGATTTGTTTAGTATCATAATTCTTGAGGTCAACTGTTTTGAATCTAAATCCTAAGTATTGTGTCTTTTATTTGGATTTGGATTTTAAGCGAATGGTTTAACTTGCTAGTTGTGGTATAAAAGGGGAATGAAGAAAGGTTACATTAATATTCGTTTGTGTATACTTTATATATATATACGATACTTAATAAATTGCTATGTTATTTTAAATATATATATACTTTGCGAATATTCTAAAATGCTTTAAAATTCTTTTTTACCTGGCTTCATTATGAAATGTAAATACGTACGTACGTATATTTAAATTTCACTGTATAGCTTATAACATACATACTATGTAAATATGACAAAAATGCAAAAAAAAAAAATGTTAAGAATTCTTTATCAAGATTCTCGTTACAAGTAATTTGTCCCATGGTACATACGTATATGTATCTACGTAATCTAAAAGTTCATTTTGTAATGTACATAATGATATGTAGCACAAGTAAACCTGTAGAAATCTTGTAGCACTGTATTACAACTTTTGTGTACATTTTACGATATACAATATAAATGATATGATGATACATGATGATTACTATGCGTTTTTTGTTTTTTTTTTGTTTTTACAATACAATGCAATATAATTATGATGTCCGAAAAAAAAAATAAAAAAATAAAAAGATATAAAGATATAAACAACTTAAGACATTCATGGACATAAAATGGTATTCTTAGAATTTGTACCAATCTTTTTTTTACTATACTCTGTATGTATATGTATATATACATTAAAAACTTTGGTTTATCAGTTAAATCTTTGTGTAATTGAAATCCGTTTATATTAAATGTAATATGAACTTCTTGTTGTTTTACTGATTTAGGTAAAATAAAAACATATGTACAAAAAACATAAAACAAACATAAATAATAAAAATAAGAAATACGAAGAATTAACATGTTGATGACAATAATGATATGATGATATTCAAAATAAAAAAAAAAAAAACAAAAAACGAAGCGAAAACACCAGTTAACACCTGCTTTGTAGGTAATTAGTAATTTGCATACATGTATGACATGGTCAAATTTAAAATACATATTCATTATATTATACAATTAAGATATGTATATATATACATATACGTATATCAATATTACCCTCGTAGAGAAAAGTAATCAGTTAGCTACGAGAAAAAAAAAAAAAACTGCATGTCAGTATACTACCAGATATTAATATAAATTTAAGATGTATAATTTACTAGTTACAAATAATAAATAGAAAATTTTCAATTAATTTTTGATTACAAATTACAATATAATTTTTAATTCTAAATAAAATTTTATTACTTTTCTTTCTGTATTTCAATAAGTTCATGATTTATTAATTTGAAATAAAAAAAAAAATTTAAATGCAATAAAAACTATTGAGTAATATCATAGATTATATATCATAATAGCTTCTCTGGTAATATATACATACATATTGGTAATACCAATTACATTATTACATGATTTTTTACGTGTATATATATAACTTATGTACTTAATAAAATGAAATATTACAAAATAAATCAAAATGAACTATGGGAAATATATACTTAAATATCAATTATAAAAAATAAAGTGCTATACTTATACTCTGTCCACTAATTCGATGCAGTTAAAGTCTTATGGAAATGACATAAATTAGTACCACTTGACGTCGCTGTATGTTGATATTAAAAAAATTCATCTCGTATTATATGATAACTTTACAGATTGTGGTAACACTGCTCGTGAGATGATCTTATTAGAAATTACGAGAAAAGAAAAAGGGACACATATACTCCCATAAGACCTTAACTGCATCGAAGGTAGTGTATGAAGTATAGTATTTAAATTGAAGAAAGTACACGGTATTGAATTGTTGTATAAAATATTCTAATTTATAAATAAGAAATTATTTTTTTATCTTGCACCATTATAGATCTTTCTTGTGGGATACATTAAAGATAAAGTCTGTGCTAAAGAAACCAATGATATTGAAAAAATTGAAAGCTACAATAGAGCAAGAACATTGATAAAGTATTCTATTCGGCTCATAATACTGTGGCAAAAGTAACGAATAATAATAGCTTATTGCTATAATTGCACAGTGTTAAAATTATATGGCGCCTTTGTAAATGATCTCCAAATTTGTTAAATGTTTTCAAAATTTCATATATGTACCTACTTAACACAGGCCAGATACGTTTTTAAATTTATATATCTTTTTTTTATTTGGATAAAGTACTAAAAATTAAATTTGTTTCATCAATTAATTCATAACAATATATTTTTATTTTTAAAGATACTACACAATTTCACACAAACCAAAATGATCACATTAGTAATGTATATTTTTTTTCTTCTTCTCTCTCTTTTAATTATAATTAATGTATGTCCACATAGATAGATATATACATATGTTTTTGTCAAAAAAATATTAACGAGCCCTTTTGTTGAAGATTCATATCAGAGAATTGGATAAATTATAAAATTAACGCTAATTTAAGATCTCAACATTGAGTTGTTGTTTTTTTTTCCTCAATGTCATTTTAATTATACCATAATATGTATGTGTGTATGTATGGGAAAATACATGAGAATTAGACATGTGTAAATAAAAATTTAAGCATAATTATATACAAATCATTATAAAGAATGTAAAGAATATATATTTGTTTAAACATACGAGTATCTTATACAAAATGTTTATTCTACATTCTATTCTAATTTGATTGATATGTTAACATTATATTTAAATTTCAAAGACATTATTATAATTTATGCACCTTTATTTATGTATGTATATATAATCAGAGTGATACACATTATGTGATACCGCTATCTATATTGCATTATGTATATTCATACATTATTGTATATTAAATGCATATTTATTACAATTCCTATAGTTATTCTATTGATAACTATAAATTTGAGGTCAATAATCAAAGATGACAATCAAATAAATGATCAGTCTCCATAGTACATTTTTTTGTTTTTTGTACCAAAATATGCAAGAGAGAGTGCAGTGATCTTGAATTATGTTAATATAAAAAAATGGGACATTATCAATAGAATTCAAAAGGAAAAATGTATGATGTACAATTTTTTTTTTTGTGTGTTAAAATGAGTTTACACTACTTGATTTGTCAAATATGATTTGATTTGATTTTTGTCGAAAATGCTGTCAGGTAGTGTGAAGTCATGTGGACATGTCATATTTGACATATCAAACCGTGTCGAATTTGATAATTTTAAATTAGAACTTGTTCTATTTCAGTTTGATTTGGCTTTAATCTAACCTGAAATAAAATTTAATGTTTTATTTGACAAATCAAATAGTGTGAATACATACAAACAAATGTAAATGACATTTGTGGTGGCAAGTCATATATATATGTAACATCATTCTTTTGTCAAATCATAAATCATATTTGATAAATCAAGTAGTGTAAACTCACATTTAGTGATTTAGCTCCAAAAATTTCTATAGGTGTTGTATGCTATTGTACATTTTATACGAAAGTTCACAGCATTTTCAATTTTGATCCATAGATCCTTAGAATCCTTGATAGCAAAAAGATCTTAAAAATTTGATTTTATTTGAAAACTTTATTATCCTGGAGAAGTATTTTTTTTTATCAAGGATCTGATATGGTGTATGTGTCGAAACACTGGCGATGCATGTACTGGTCAATGTGTTTGTGTCAAAGCACTATATATATGTACGGATGATGTTTAAATACAAATCTACCATAAATTATTACATATGATTATCAATTGATTTAATTTAGAATATATCATGTAGTTATAAAAAAATTATTGAATACCATTGTTATTTTGTTTGTTATCTGAATTCAAATATACGTTAAAAAAAAAAAGAAGAAAAATCTATTCTGTTATATTTAATGTAAACTTTATCAAATATATAAAACACATATAGTAGTACATACTATATCGACATATGCGTAACAACTTTACCTGTTTGTTGGGTATTATATCTTGTTTATATTTTTTTATATCAAAATCTAAAAAAAAAAAAACAAAAAAAAATTCTTTTCATGTTAATCAACCTAATTCAATCTGAGATCAATAAACTTGAATGTGTAAATAGATGATAAAAAAAATAAAATAAAATAAAATAAGTATAAAAATATGTGCAGATAACAATGAAAAGAAGTAAAAAATAAAAAAATTAGAAGAAAACAAGAAAAAAAGAGTTTTTAGATGACGTTCTAATATTGTATACGCCAATAAAACGATATAGGTATGGGTATCTACATACATATAGGTATGTAATTTTTATTGTTATTCAACATAAATCACATATCTGTTACGTGTCATTTCTTTTATTTTTGCCGTTTGACTTTAAATAAAGTTGATAAGAGACAAAACAATGTCTGACCAATACGTACGGATGTATGTGTATGTATATATACACAAAAACTTTGTGAGTTATGTTATCGATTAATTTTTTTTTTTTTTTTTTTTTGTTAAAGGTTTTTTCGTTGTGTCATCACTCTTGATACCTTATATACAGACACTTAAAAGTTTACATCACACTACAATGTAAGAATATGTATTTTTAATCAATTCAGTTTTTTTTTTTTGTGTTTTTTTTTTTAATCACATACATATGTTATTTGTAAATATGTAAAATTCATATGTATACATGTAGTATCCGTAGGGTTTATAAAATCAAATAAAAGCTTGAATGCTAAAATGCATATTTAAGTAAAATTTTTCATGGAATTTTGAATTATTTTTTTTTTGTTTTTTTTTTTTTTTTTTGTATATGATTACATTATGAATATTTGGAAAAAAAAAAGAAAAAAGAAAAACATGCATTATTTACACATGTGTATAATTGATTTGTAATTTTTCATAATTTATGAATCGAAATAAAAAAGTTGAAATAATAAAACAACAGGGATAAACACACAACTAACAAAAATGACAATAAGTCTGTTCCCGTACTCGAAAGATCTGTTATGCATGCAGTAATTCACAATAAACCAAAGTTTTTCCGTTCCCATAAAAATTTTTATTTTTCTCTCCTTCAAAATTCAGATATTCTTCTTGAATTTTAAAGAACTTCAAATAAACTATTCCTGTGGCCTACTGGACAAATACGCACAATTACAGAATTTAACAGTTGAGCTCATGTACGGGAACATACCTTATATTTTTAATCAACACATTATACAAAAATAACAAATGTATACGTCTTAAGCATATATACTATACACTTTAGTTCATGGGAAATATAAAGTGCAGGTCAAAGAGCTTTTATTGCTGATTCTTCAAAAATAAAGGAACAAAAAAAGAAAAGATAAATAAAAATAAAAATATACGTATATGGAAAAATGAAAAAAATGAAGACTAAAAAGTGAGAAAATAAAAAAATGAAAACTAACAACAACAACAAAAAAAAAAATCAATCGATGACGAAAAGTAAAAAAAAAAACAAAAAAAAATCCCAAAATATAATAATAGTATCATTTAACAAATTTCACTGTTCCAATTCCTTTTATTAGATGTTGTAGTGTATTCGTATACATAGTTGCACTAGTACATATATTCTTTAATAAATACATTTATGATTACAAATTCAGCAGCCTTGTATATTTTGCAAAATGTATTTTATGATGTTTGCATGCATGTACGTTTAAGCACGTTTATTTCTAATGATGAATTGAATCGATTTTAAATTATGTAGGTACTTATTGCAAATTACATTTTTTTCAATTTGTTTAAATCGTCACCTTTTTGTTTTTGTTTTTTTTTTTTTGTGGTTACCTGATATATTAATTCTTTTCATTTTTTTATTTTTGTCTTGTAAAACTATTTATTATTTTGTATCAGTTTTTTTTTTTTTTTAGTTGTCGTTTTCAATTCATTTCAATTCAATTTCTGTAGTCTAATTTGTCATGTGAATTTTGTTTTTTGTTTTTTGTGATCATCAGATAAATTTGACACTGAACAGCAGGTCTTTTGAATACGTTATTATGTAGATATAAACATTTAAAATACGTACCTACGTGTTTAACATAAAAATCTTAATCGATAATGTCTCATATTATATATTTTTTGCATTCAAATTCGATATACAGGTACATTAGATATATAGCCAAATGGGTTTGGGTAGAATCTTTTAATCGATTTTGGAATAGATGATTTTCCTCATAAGCCATAAGCTTACAACCGATGAAGTTGAATGTACATATATATATGTATGTACAATCATTGGTACTAAATGTACGTACGATTGAGCATTTAATCCTTAATGATGTTAGATTTTTGTGTTTACTTATATAGAAAACAATTTTGAATGGAAATCATTTTAAATAATATACAAAGTGTTTCAGAATAAGTGTCATAAAAAATACATATACATTTTTTTTTAAATTCAGATTACTTCTTAAAAAAAATTCGTCCTAGATCCCCTTCTTAAAATTCATTAGAGAAAATTATCAAATGGATGAGATACATGACATTATAGGACAATTTTTTTTTTTTTTTTTTCTAAAAACTATTTGACCTATAAAATAAACCTAGAGTTTATGACATCTATTATGGAATACCCTCTATATAACACAAAAATGTGCAAAAATTTTTTATTAAAAATAACGATTCACATAAAGTATAAAAACAATAAAATAAAAATTTAAAAAAAAAAAAACAATAGAATGATGCTTGGAAATTGGTTTGGAATAAGATATTCTTGTGTTATATGGCGCCGACATTAACCACGATCACCTTGTATTAGAAATCAATAATAAAATATATTAGAAAATGTGTCATTTTTATTTAAACAATATATGATGGTATGTATGTACAATGTATACCTATATATACTTACCTACCACATTCATATAACCATAACATAAAATCATATATTTTGTATAATGACAATTTTAATTTGAATAAATATTTATGTTTTTTCTATATGTATGTATGTAAATGTTTGATTCTCCTTTTGTCGAGTGTGGTTTCATTAGCATTTGTTTTTTTTTTTTTTTTTTGATTTTTGATGGTTAGCAAAAGAAGAAAACAAGTTTAAAAAAAAAAACAGTAATGTGTTTCTATATTAGAAATTTCAAATGACGCATGCACGTGTATATTTTACATATAAAATCTCTTAGTTTGGATGCTTTACAACACCTACATACATACATATGTATATTGGAGAAACTATAATGTACGTAGATACTTTCAATTTGTACTGGTATTCCATTAGAGTTTCTATAAAACATATATTTTGAACGACATAATACGTCTTACACCCTTTTTATGTTATCCTTACCAAAAAAAGGGGTTCGATTTTGTTAAGGCATAAATAGATTTGATATATGTATCATATCATAGAACGTTAAGGTCCTTTTTATCATATGATCATGACTCATGACCATTCAAAAAAAAAAAAAAAAACAGCCATTTGTTGTCTTTGAATTTATAATATTGCTTTACCCCATAAATATGTACTTAAAATCGTGAATAGACGGACTTTATGATTATAAATTTAAAAAATACATCAATATAATACCACAATGAAAGTTTCTTCAATTAGTCTTGAGGTTTCATTTTATTCATCTTTTGTTTGCATTATAATACAATATAACATTTTATATTATTTCATTTTATATTTTAGAAAGAAATAAAATCCGCGTTTATTTGCTACATTTTTCCTCCACGAAACCTCAAGACTGTTTGTGTCTATCTGTATCTAATTTCTAAATATACATACATATGTATATTCAACCCTGTTTTTGTGGTCATATTTAACAAAAACAACAGAGTCATCATCTGTTGTAGAATAAAAATAATAATAAAAATAAAAAAAAAAACTATTATTCAAATTTTTACCCTCTACGTACATAGTCATATAAATATCAAAATTCTGTCTTTGTATTGTCATTTTAACCACATCCGTAAAAATTTACTTTAAAAATCGGAAGCTACTTAATAAAAAAAAAAAAAAACGATTCTTGCAAATTCATACATGCGTATGTTATCCATACATATATGAATAACATTCTATATAGAATAAATTTACATATAAGGCTACACATAAATTTGATATAAATAATTAATGGAATATGTATCATATATACATATATTGGACTAGACAGAGTGTATTCAGGCTTCAGGCATTACATATTTACGCTTTAGTATACGTTTATATATACTTAACGTTAAAGATACGTATATTGGAATTAACTAAGATACAATGTTCTTGAAGATTTGAGCAAAAGTAACCCCCTTAAAAAAAAAAATACAATTCTGTTTTATTTAGTAAATAAAATTTTTCTTTAGTCAATTTCATTTCATTTTTATAGTAAAAGAATTTTTTATGACATAAATTTAAAGAGTAGAATTAGAAAAGACAAAGAATTTTGTATAACAGAAGAGAATTTATGTGGTGCCTCTGGTACCCTAAAAACCTAAACGCAAATTTATAAATGATGGCCTACAATCAACATTTTGACTATGTATTTCTAAATAAAATATCGTTATACACCTTTAATCTAAAATCCACTCTTTCAGTTGTACAAAAAAATTGAATTTTATTTTTTGAAAATATTCATATTTTGTGACCTTTATTTTGGAACATCCTACATCATGCACATTAGAATAATTAATTATATTTATTGAATTTACTGTAAATAAAATATACATATACATATTTAGATACAAATATAATAAATAAAAATTCATACAAAATAAATCGTACAAATTTTCCATTATTAATTAACCCATGTATGTATAGATATTCTAAATAGTTAAATAAATATCAATCGTAAATTACCACTTCTGTATAAAATTAAATTAAAAAGATGTAATCAAAAAAAAAAAATAAAATAAAATAAAATAAATAAATAAAAATAAAATTTCAAAAATTACAGTAATTTATATAAGAAATATTAACAACAAATTATTTATACATATGTGAGCAGGGTGTATCAGAATAATAATCATTTAATTTGTATTTCTGGAAGTTCAAAATTGTTTTAGAAATAAAAAAATTGCCATAGCCCCCCAACAACGAAATTTATCCGTTTTATGAGACATAAGATATTCAAGGTTTACGAACACATAGATGTCCTATTTATTCCAATATGTTTTCAATTGGTATTAAATCTAATCTCGTTGAAATCATCAACCGTACCAAAATCATATAAAATTGAATGATTTCGACAATGAAACTAGAATTCACGATAGATCCATTTAAAAAAAAAAAAAAACATTTTTTGTGGGACCCTTTATAGTGTCCTTATAAGACATTGTAATATTCAATAAAATCAACTTTGAAGTGCATATCATTATATTAATTTACAAATTTATATGTATTTAATGCGATTACAAATTTTTTTTTTAAACGTCTTTTTATAAGTGATAACCATATAAAATAGCGCACGAAAGAGAAACGGACAAAAACCAAAATACCTTTACATTTGTTTTAAATAAATTGCAATTATCTTGAAAATTCCAATGAAATTGTGATGAAATGAAGTAATGTTTGTGCTCTAATGTAAAACAGAAACCAAAAAACAAAAAAAAAAACAAAAAAAAAAATCATCAATGGACAAAAAACTGTATACCTGTATAAAAACGGTTTTAATTTTAAATTTACATAAAATTCCCTTCGAATTTTAAAATTAATTTTTTGTTTTTTATTTTTTATTTTTTTGTATAAATTCGTAATTTTATCAAAAACATTTTTTTTTTTATTTATTTACAAAGGACCATGCAAACCATATAAGAGCATAATTTCGTTGTCGTTTGTTGTTTTTTTTGTTTTTATCTCATATTTCAGTGATACCCAAAGTATGCGCCGCGAATTTAGAATATTAATTAGAGTACATGGACTTAAAATCCATTTAACATTAACATTTCTGATGCAAAAAACAAAAACAGAATTTTATTGAGTTGTCTTTTGACCAAGTATTTTTAAAGTGCCATAAACAAACATACATAGATGCGCATATGATAGAATCGTCTCGACAAATCATCGTAATAATGATTAGGCCCTGGCTCACATTCAGCTATTGAGCCAATTTATTTCAATAAAAGATCATATTCTCAGGAGTAACAATTTCAATGAATTCTAGTTTCATATTTTTGTTATCATAGCTCGGTTTTCGGTGGTTACTATTATAATAATTAGTCATGTTTAGGGTAGGGCTCGTCATGAAAAAAAAAAATTTTTTTTTGAATTCAAAAAGGGCACCGCGTGATTAGAAAAAGTTTGGTAACCACTGTCGTATTTTAAATGGATATTTATATAAACACATACATAGTTATGCACAGTTTTATTTCAGTTAGATTATAAATTATTATTTTTTTTGTTGTTGCTTTTTTTTCATGATATAACGTTGAAAAAAAAAAATTATTGTTTCCTATTTGCATATTGATAAATATTTAAAAAGGTGACACATAAAGCAATTTTTTATTTTAATTACGTACATATATATAGGTTGGATTATTCGTTTTTTTATTAGCTTTGTTGTTTATTTGATTTTTTGTTTTTTACCGAATTGTTTTTGATGGTTATTATTAAAATATAGTTTATACTATTTTTGAATTTTTTTTTTTTTTTGTTTTGAACATATACATAAAATTTTTTTTTTTTTTTTAAATTATCAAATTTTTATTAACCTCACAAAAAAAATCTCAAAATATATACATAAATATTTTAACTATATGCATTTATGTGCGTATATTTTCGTTACAGTTTAGTAATTTGAATATACATATATAGTAAATGTATGAGCATAAATCACGTAAACATATAATAAATTCCTTGTACCTTTAAAATGATCATATACGAATGTATGTAAATTACGGATGATATAAAATTGTATATATATACAAAATGTATGATCTTTTTTTAGCCTTTTTATGATATGGTTTTTGTGTCAAAAAGATCTGTAATGGTTGTAGAGTTTTAATTATTCCATTTTTTTATTTTTATTTTTATTTTTAATAAGAAGTGAGCTAATACAATGCCACCTTTTCTGCCCCCACCACGACCCGAATTATTCAAATATAAATATTCCAATTTAATAATAAAAAAAAAATCCATAATTATTAATTTTTAATTATTTCTATATTTTATTCCTTACAGATACCAATTGAAAATTCTGTACCAATTCAGGTAAGTGATCCAAGTGGATATTTTCATTTTTATTTAATTTTTTTAATATGAAGTAATAAGGTCTGTAAACACTTTTAATATGGGTTGCATTTTTCATATATTCATGTACAACGTTGTAAAATTTCTATTACCTACATAATATTTTTAATTTTATATTGATTGATCGATAATTTCATTTTTATGAGAAAAAAGTCGTTACTATTCAAATACTATACTATTTAAATTTTATGAAAAAATAAAATAAAATAAAATCTATAAATATAAGATACTTACATCGTATTTATTTGGCCTCATTGTACCCATTTATTTTTCATATAAAGTTTTTTTGTATTGTTTCTCACATTCGGTTTCGATAATGTTTTTTCTTATTATTATTAATTATAATTTGCACCATTTAACAATTAATGCACACGTGACAATAAACAATTTAAAAATATTTTTTTTTTTTTTTTGATGTAATTGAATTGAAACAAAAAAATCAATCAAAATTATATATTTCAGAATATATTATTTTTGGTTACCATAAAGAAAAAACCATATTATCCTATTATAAATATCTATTTTAATAACGATCATATTTTAAAAAAGATACACTTTAAAATAATTTTTTCTCATGTGCATTATGTACCTACAATATCTGTTGTGATTATAATTGACCATATTTAGGACACCAATTGGTACACAACAGATTACTTTTAATTAATTTTTTTGTTTTTAATTTTTTTTTTTTTTTGGTGTTTCTCAAATAAATATCTAAATCACTTAATTTACAAAATGTTTTAGCTGTTTTGTGTGTTCAAATAGATATCACATTACGTGATTTACAATAATAGATCACTGTTGATCGAAGTTTTTAATATATATTCCAATAAATTATTCCAATATAATAAGAAATCATAAACATTGATACTTTTTAGTGAATTTCATTTTATTCCTTATAGTTTACAATAACACAAAAAAAAAACAAATAAAACCAAAAAAAAATTACATGAAAGCACTATAAAATATAAAAATAGTATCTAATCAATATAAATTACACTTAAATTAAATTAAAGAAAAAAAAAAACAAAAAACAAAAGGTAAATCGCACTAAAACCAATTCATTTTGTTTCAACATAACAAATCCATGTTACGTATTGGCACATAATATATAGATTATGTGTATAGATACTATAGTGATTGAAAATAATTTCAAATTATGTTTTAATTAAATTTTTTTTTGTTATATGTTTTATTAATGTAATAAGCTCAAAACTAATTATAAATCACAAAACAAATTAAAAAATAATTCAAAATTCAACTGATATTAATAAAATTCTAACTAGTATTATGTGTATTTAAATTAAAAATTTAATTGAAATTTCATTTTAATTTTGAACTTTAAAAAATTAATTAAATAATAAAAAACTAAAAAAAAATTAATTCAAAAAAAATTTTTTCAATTTTTTATGTATACGTACATTATACACATATTTACAACGAGTATTATCGTTAATTACTTTTAAATTATTTTAAATTAATTTTTTTTTTTTTTTTTTTGAAATTTTAAATTTAAATTTGTAAACTGTTAAATCACAAATTCGAGTATAATATCGAAAGTTGAATTAAATCAGAAATTGATTAAAAAAAAAAAAAAAATTATTATTAAAGAAATTTTATTAAAATTAAAAATAATTTTTAAAAATTTAAAAAAAAAAAAAAATTAAAAATAATTTTTAAAAAATTTAAAAGAAATATAGAAATGTTAAAACAAAGGTTAAATCAATTTAAAAAATTTCTAAAATTAAATTTCAATCAAAATTCAATTAAATTTTAATTTGTACATTTAAAAAAAAAAAAAAATTGTTTAATTAATTTTATTAATTAAATTTTTTTTTTCAAACACTTTAACGATAAAACAAATCAAAATAACAAAATTTTTTTTTTATTATTTTTTTTTTATTTTCATCTAATTAACATACATTTTGTGTAAATTTATTTGAATTCATTAACTTTCACTATTTATTATTTATTTTTTTTTTTTAAACGCAAAGAAATAAAAAAAAAAAAAATTAAATAAAAACTTTAAAAAAACAAAAAAAAAAAAGCAAAACAATGTATTAGGTTACCATAAATAAAATTCATTCTAATTTACGTCACACATTAACTTAATTTTTTTTTTTTTGGATTTTTTTTTTTTAAATTTTGATGTTTTATATTTTTAATTTGGAAAATTTTTTTTTTTTTTTTTTTTTTTTGTGAAAATTACATTTAAATTTTTTGAACAATTTTTAAATTATTTATTTTCCGTTACCATTAAGTAGTAGTTTATGTTTTTAATTTATTATTAAATTTAAAATTGATTTTAAAAACAAAAAAAAAATATTTTTCATCACAAAAACGAAAATAATTTTTTTATTTTTTTAATTTCGAATACAATTTTTTTATTTAAATTTAAATTAAAAAGGAAAAAAAAAAAAAAAGAATGAATTATGTATGTCCACCGTTGTTGTTTCGTATTTACTACCAATTTAATAACGACCTAAACTCAACTAAATGTGATACAAAACTGAATGAATTATATTGAAGAAAAAATGTTGAACTATTTTTCAATTCAATCCAAATCCAATATATCGTCGTCATATCGTCGTATGTCACACACTATACTGTTACATTACAACATATGTATATAAAACATATAATATAAAATTTTTATATGCGTATACGTATGTATATATAAACAAAATACAATATATAATATGTACCTCTATAATATTAGATTTTATATAAAACAAAAAGTTGTTAAAAATGTATCCATATACATATTCCGAAAGAAATACATTAAATACTTAGATAAATTCGTATACAATGTTGAATTTATTGTTATCAATTGTTGTAATTATATGAAATTGTAAATTTTGTTCTTATTATTGTAAATTTTGAAAATGTTACTGATTATATAGTTTATGAATGGTAAACCATCAGTCTAATATGGGATATCTCTTGTTATAATAACCCATAATTTGTAGGTAACTATGTAATTTGGTATATTGTTTATGATGTTTCAACATTTTTAGTACCTTGCCAGTTATTGTGATAGTGTCAGTCAAGAAAACGTTGTCTATCAATTTGTGGTGGTTTAATCAAACCATAGCAATATAGCGAACCGAACATACTGTTGAATAATAATAAACAATTATGTAGTGAAATGACTACATAAATACGTATAGCAACATTCGTCAATTTAATATATAGATACATTGAACATGGAATAAACAATCTATCATAAGTGAGTGATTCGTTCAAGTCATGAAGGTGGAAATTGATACAAAGTTCTTATCATGTATTGTGAATAGGATAATATGTAATCTACTATACAAATGCAAGACAGTATAAAAATATAATTATCATCATCCCACAACACAACATATTTGAAAGTGTATCAAACGTTTATACTGATTTTTTTAAACTGAATTTTTTTTTTGAACCATAAGATTCAATTACAGCCATACAGCTTAAACGTAAATCTACTAACGACGTGATGATCGCCGAAGATCGCCATACATTACATCTTAACTTGATCAAACATAATATTGTTCGATATTTTACGTTGATATGTTTCACATACGTAAATAAAATATATCCACCTACCACCCTCCAAGTGTAGGTCACTGATTTTTTTTTCTTTTTATTTTAAATAATAATACTTTTTTTTTTTTTTAAATTAAACATTAAAAATAATAGTTACATTTTAATGCATCGAAGTAATCCAATAGTCTTGACATTATTTTTTACTGTATTACACTGACTAGTTGAATAAACTATGTAATTGCATTGTTGTACAAAGTTTTAAATGAACTTCATTAAATTAAAAGGGGTGATTTGAGATATGTATATCATACATATTAGATTATAGATATAAATCAAATACAAAATTTAGACATGCGTAAAGCTAGGCCAGGTAAAACGTGTGTTATAGAAGGTTCGATTAGATGATTTCAGTTTGGTATGATTTCAGACGTATGATTAATACTCAGTCAAGTATTTTTACCTGTATTTAAGTTGAGACTTGGAAGTTAAATAACAAGATCCAAAGACTAAAAATATTGTCTTAACAGTTTATGTTTGATTGTAACATTTTTATCCTTTCTAAACAAATGATCAACATCCGTTCTATTTCAATGTCTTCAGAAAAACTGAAGAAATGGAAAATTGATTGTAACAGTTCTATTACTTTCTTGTGATGTAATTTCAAATGTAAAACTTTTAAAATATTTTATGCTTTTTTGTAAAAAATTTAATGATAATAATAGTACCACCCGTATTGAAAAGAAAAATCTTAACTGCCTGACTAATAAGCACTATCAAAAAAGAACATTACAAATCATTATCCCAGTTTATAGCAAAATTCAGATAAATACTGATACTATAAGCTGAAGTTGATACTAAAATACGGCGTGCCTGATAAGCTTATTTTTTATTTTTTTTTTTAAATCAATGACTCAGTATTACAGATTCTTTTATGAATATTAGAAATAATTTTAATAATTCATGCATACAAATATTCACTATCAAGATAATTTTTAATGAAAAACTACAAAATAATCATTAAAAAAAAAAAATAAATAAAAATTAAATTAATAAAAGATTGATGATTATTATATTGTCTGCTATTATACTGTTTGTATACTGTGTTTGTCAATCAAAAATACATTTAAAATTTATTTGTAATATTGCATTCATTTTGTTTAAAAAAAAAAAAAAAAACAAAAATAAAAAAATAAAATTTCTAAAATAATTTATCATATTTTTGTATTTTATTAAAAGAATGTAGATCTTATAATACATAAAGTAAATGAATAATTGTGCATTATGTGTACAGGATGGTGGTGATGACACATAAAAAATCGAATATTTTCGAAATTTGAAATTTTAATAACTTTCAGGTATAGTTTTCATTTGACTTCAGTCAATTATGTATACCTGTCGCTGTAAAGGTCTGAGATGGGCCTGATCCTCATTTTAATCTTCATACAATTGAAGCGTTCGTTATGATTCAAAAGACATTGCATTATAAATATGACGGTATGCGTTTCTAAAAACTTTCAATTCATTTTATCTATCAGAAAGGGTGAATTTTGGAGGAAGTAACGTAAAACGAATTTTTGCTACAAACAGTTGAAATTTTTTTTAAACAAACTTCAAACTAAATTTAATTCTAAAACACCCTGTATAATCGTTGATTATTTTTTTTTTTTTTGTTTAAGGTTATGGTTTTATTGACCCTTGAAATTAAGAAATGAAAACTTTCTGAACTATTATTGTAAAGTCTCATTATTATATCGTCATAACGTATAGTCAGTCTCATTCTATTTATGATCAATATACAAATTAGCATAAATACAATTCCAATCAATATATATATACCGAATGTCATGCCATATTTATTGGAGTATTAAAAGATCTCATGGACATATACGTATATTCACATACATATGCATATGTACATGTTATTTTGTTTTATCAATTTATCTTCTATATATATTGTATGAAACGTTTACAAATTTAAAAAAAAAAAAAATGTATATATAAATATACATATGTATGTGTACATGCATCATCGTCGCCAAAATAATTCGTTTAATCAAATAAATTTCAGTATAAATACCTATTTATATTAATAAAATAATTAACATTGTTTTCTTTAATAGCTTTTGCTTATTGGCAAATGCATAGTAGAATAATATATGAATGCATATGTGGACATTATAATATGCATTTGATTAGAGCATTGCTTTCAGATTCATATACATATGAATATGTATGTAATTCTGATAATTATAATATATACAGACCACACATGTAAGTGTATGTACGTATACAGAAATACTTAAGAAAATTAATCTGACATTGCATACAAAAATTCAATTAAAAATACATTACATTATTATATTCCTTATTAGAATGTAAATTATCTATACAAAACATATATATACATAAGTACACACATGTTTATGTATAGATATTAAAGCTATTGAAAAGCTCTTGAAAAATTCAACAAAAAAAAAAAAAAAAACATTTTCTTCTGCATTAAAGATTTTTTTTCTTTTATTTTCCAATTTTGTTTTTTTTTTATTATATGTAATCATCATATCAACATTTATACATTTTGTGCAAATTTTCTACCATATTCAATATTAAAGATAAATAATTCAAAGACAAAATAAATGCACAAACTCACACATACATCCCTTTTTTTTATTTTAGATACAGGATGTCTCAGAATAGATGTCATCAGTCTATAAATTTTTCTGAAAAATTTCTAAAATTTAAAACATACCCCTTCTGAGATAATAAGAGAGGGTTGAAAATTCTCGGATAAGCAAAACGTATGATTATTGATTATTCAGGACAATATTATATCTTTTCAGTAACAATGTGAGATGAAATTTAGATTTTTCCAAGAAGTTATATTTGATTGGAATGAGATGAAAACTATATCGAAGTTATTAAAGTTCAAATTTCAAAAATACGCCCTGTATTTGCATACTAACATAGAATGCATTTACTATACATACTATATGCCTACATAATTTGTTGATATTTTCGCGTACAATGTAGATGCATATAATTGTATGCTTTTATGTATATATACATACGATTATGTAGGTATGCAGCTCATAAAAAAATTTCTTTTATGAAAATGCGGAAATCATTGAAATAACCTTGAACTTTTGCAGACTATACCTGATATCTGAATTGACTATATAGAATTTGAAAATCATACAAAAATTACGATGAGAAATGAAAATAATACACACATGTCTATACATATACATACATATAATAATTGGCGATATGTTCCTCTGCATATAATTAATATTAATTATATGATTCTGTTTTTGATTGCTTTAAATTTTTAATGATCGCATTTTATAATTTTTCTTTTTTTTTTTTCTTTTTCGAAATAAAATTTTCTTATTGGTTCAAAATCATTCAAATTAATTAAATTGAATTTTTTTATTTTTATTTTTAAATATATGTAGATGATAATTTCGTAATTAAAAATTTTCCGAAAGAGGTGTTTGAGACGTGTATTACAATATGCACTTTTATACCTATTACGTATATATATGATTAATTTCAAATTATTTATTTTAGCAATTTTGTTTTTGAAGACATCGTATTCAATTTTTCTTTAAATGAACATTTTTCACAAATCATTTCATAATCTATGTAATATACGAATTATAAAATAATAATGTATGTCCTAATTTTCGTTAAAATGAAATTGTTAATAAATCTGTTATTGCTTATAGTATGATTATCAGTATATGAACTGGTAATTTACCTAGATTTATTAGCTGTATATTATAAATTTATCTTTTATTTCATCGCCTACGATATTTTATTATCATTCGATTCTTTTTCAAATTTCAATATAAGCCGACTTGATCGGTCAATAATTGTTTTTTTTTTTTTTTGTTTTTCAAAAGAAAAAAAGAAAAAATATCAAAAAATTATAAAAATGTATTTTTAACTTAAAATCAATGTCCAATAAAATGCGGACAATGAAAAAAAAAATAAAATAAAATAAATAAATAAAAGTTTACTTGTAATAAACAATTTTTGCCGATCAATAATCATTTTCTACATGATTCGTGTACATTTATGTGTTTTTTTTTTTCTTTTATTATAATGAAACAAAAATTTCATTAATTTTTTTTTTATGATTATTATTTTATCAAATATTTATGCAGTAACAAATGATAGCGTACAATTGTGAGTATTTGAAAGTAATCACGAAAAGGTGTTGGAAAGTGTGTACTTATAAATATGAATTTCCCCGTATGGGAGATCTAAAAAGCTTTTTTCATCATAATTCTCCCAATTTGTCACAAGAAACGCAAATCCTTGTGGGAGAATGTAGGACTAGATCGGAAAAATCTGGTCACGAGACTCAAAAATATGTCGGAAAAATGGTTATATGTATATTTCTTAAGTAGTCATATTGTATATTTGCACTTAGGCATACATATGTACATACATATATTACGTGTAGCACCTGTACAATGTGTGTAATTTGTGTTTATCACTTTTAAAATACGCCGCACTTTTATTGTAGTACAAGTGATTTTTGTTTCAAAAATGCTTTGTTAACGATCCATAATAAAATCGTAAGTTGCCCGCACCCATTTGTACAAAAAAAAAAAAATAAATAAAATTATTTAAAATTTAAATTTATATTATTCGTTTGCATATACAAATATATGTTTGTGCATGTAATGTGCTTTCATATATTACTGATAGAAGAGGCGCTAAAAAAACTGATTGAAAATCGATTGCCTATATATATACAGTACATGCGCTTCAGGTAATAAATGCATAATAATGACTAATGAAGATAAGGAATGTACATACATATAAATAAAAATCTAAATGTGCGCATATCAATGAAATATTTAAAAGAAAATATTATATGCAGTATAAAAATTATTTTAAAAAAATTTTTTCTTACAAAAAATGTAGGACAATACAGGCTGCTTTCTGTATATCCGGTATCAGTATTCTATATATTTGAGCTTAATGAATGTTGATTACTATACATTCGCGTTTTTATACGAATCTTAGATAATTAATCAGGGTTAAGTCACTTATTATTTTCATTTTATTCAATTTTATTTAAGAATTTCAATTATGGTAATCAACATAAAAAAAAAACTTGCGCAAATGACAATTCTGATAGCAACCACATACATAAATATAATTCAAGTGTTTGTTTTTCAAAGATTATGCAGAATATCTTTTATATATATGCATCGTATGTTGTAAATATAACAAAGTTTATCTAAATGCAATTTTCACAAAAGTAGGATTATGATAATGTTGCACGCAAAGATGCATATTAATACGTTATACACATGTATATTCACTTGTTTTTATTGTACAAATTCAGTACTGAAGTTAAGTGTAATACAATAACTTATTACTTAATTTCTAGTAAACTAAATAAAAATAAAGAAAAAAAAATCGCTTGCATTTTGTTTTTTAGTTTTACACCTGCCACACACCTTTTATTTTTATGGTTGCATCTATCTATTGCTTTACTACGCTATCAGTGCGCTAATTGATTACATACACAGTTACATTAAGCTGTAGTTTGTATATACATATATTGATATTATAAATTATTACATTTTATTGCTAATATGTGTATGCAGTATGCATATGTATAGGATAGCAGGTCTTAAGATCGCAAGTATAACGTTATTTGTTTGTGTTGCTTTATATATAGGACGCAAATTTACATACATTTGTGTGTGTTGTATGAGCTAAAAAATGCTCACATGATGGACGTTCACAATTTTTATTGTTCTATTTTTTATTCATGGATTGCAATAAATGATAAAAGTAATAAAGAACAATTTTTTTTGTTTTTTTTTTGCTTAATCATTAAAATACGTTTGAAATAAATAAAAATAAAACTACCTAAATGTAATTTGTTCATATGTTATAGTAGAAAAATTTAGAAATTTGATAATTTGATGAAATATCAGCAATTTAATTAATCGTTTAAGGGTATTCATAAAAAAAATTGCAATTTTCAGTATGCAATGGGGTAATATGTCATTGCCCAACTATTGTTGGAAAAATATGTTTGGACTCAAATATGAATGAAATTCTTGGAAATAGAATCAAAATTCTAAACAAAAAAGTTCCAATTCAGCGTACTCAGTGTAATTTTGTAGGTAATAAATTTTTGCAATAATAACATTTTAATCCTGTTTTACCTGTGTAGGTAGTAATATGATTTTTCTTTTCAATGAAGTTTTTTTTTTTTTTTTGTTGTTTTTTCTAATAGAATTTTTTTACTTCACGAAAATTTAAAATTCCGAGAAATATCTCACCTGGTATACACGTAGGTCAACAACGTTGACCGAAAGTAAATATGTAATTTCATTTTGTTTTTTATTTAATATTTATTTTAATTTTTTTATTTTTTTTTTTTTTTTGAATATGTGTGAGTATTGCTTTTTTTTTTAAACTTTTATTTTTCAATTTACAGAATTTTTATTTTATTTTTTTTAAGTATACGTACTAGTAATTTTCTTGATGTTCGTTTGTTTTCTGTCTGTTAAGTAAATCAACAAATATGACCTGAGTTGCCTGAGTTAGGTAAAGATTATTGTCGCCATATAGTACATACAAAAATGCTTCAATACTTATGAAATATTATTATTTATAAGTATATGTGTATGTTTCAAAAATACATATATAAGCTATACAAGGTGTTGCATGATCTCAAATTTTATTAACTGAACTCAGTATAATATTGTAAATGATTATTATTAAAATGCTAATATATGGTATCTATAATTCGTCTCTACAACAGAGATCTGTTGTATCCCAAATATCTATTTAGATAGTTAATAAAACACCCTGTAAATCTCTGTACACATATTTTACAATGCATGTGCGGTATATTAACACTACTGGATGAAAAATAAATTGTGTATATTTTGTGTTTGAGGAATATCACATTAAAATTCTTATTATTTTTTGTTAAAGAATTCGAAGATCTTTTAAAAACTACTTGATGTGATTCTTCTCTATTCTTAAATTTTTTTTTTTTTTTTATTTACTGAAAGAAAAATATTTCTCAAACTTTAACTGCATAAAGATAGCTACTAAAAAATTATTATTATTAAAAAAAAAAAAAATATATTAAATTTTGCCATTGAATAAAGAAAATTTCCCATTGATTTTTAAATGAACATCATAGCTTCAGATACGTATGTACACGCATGTACATATATCAACTTCACATACATAAAAAATTTTTTTAAATGTTTTCAAACTAAACAACAATAGATATTTTACAGAGGAGAGGGGTTATGATAAGAGGAATATTTATAGTATCTGTAAATTAATAGTCAAAATATTTAAATCGTAAATGATGCTTCAAAACATATCATTTCGCCGTTACTATGTTGTATATACATACAATCACCTTTAATAAACAAATATACGCTTATATGCATATGCATATAATTCACATTTGTAAAATGCATACATTAAAAAAAAATTTATATGCATAAATAACAGAGACTGATCTATGCAAATACAAAAATTTTTTATTTATATTCATGTGTATGCTATTCTAAACTAATAATATATAAATACAGGTACATGAGACCAATGCTATCGTTTTACAAATTTTATTAATACATAATTTTGTCAACATAAGGATTTTGTCGAAAATCTCAATTGATTTTTTTTTTTTAAAAGATCAAATGTTCAAAAACATTTTAATGCATAGATAATAAATTCAAAAATGATTCAAATGATTTCATGAAAATTTGAACACAATTGATTTCCTTTTTCTTCAATGGCGCAATAGCTCGATGTTAGCTAGGGCCTAATAATCATACGATTTTTCAAGACGATTCTATCATATACGTGGATCTACAGTTTAACAAACACAGTTGATAATATATAAAACGATAGCACCAGGACAATTATTTTATTTACATATCCCAAGTTCCAAGGTAAAATCTAATATAGAGATTAGCACAAATATTTTTCTTCGGTTTTCATATATGTAATTCAGAAAGGTAAAAAAAAATTTACTTTCTTTAAGGTGGCTTATAAGGTGTTATTGTTTAATTTTTACCTTATTTTGTGTATTTTTACATCAGAAATTCACCAATACCTTTTACAGGTATTTGTGTACATACATAAATTGATACCTTATAATTATTTATGTATTTCTTGTAGTTAAGAATAACTGATGGAATTTGTTTTTTTTTTTTTTTTTTTTTTTTTTAATTTCAAGGCGAAAACATCTCTTTTAATTGAATTTCCTGTCATTGGAAGCATTATACGATTTTTTAATTTTAATTGAAATTTCGAAAGTAATAAAAATATATTCCAAAAAAAATAAAACAAAACATGAATTTAATGAGCTGTTCTTATTTCATTTGAAAGTAATAAAAATTAATTTTTTAAGTTATGTGTACTAGAAAGGGTGTTCTCAGCTTAGAAGAGAGTAGAGAGGAAATTTTTATAACTTTTTGAAAAATTTTTGTTTTGAACTGAAATGGATACGTAACGCTATCAATGCTATCGCATCAGCGATATCTGTATTTAAAAAAAAGGACTTTATGATGTGAACACATAATTTTTTTTGGTATACATACATGTATAAAATACACATATTATGAAGAAGAAGATGGTAGAGATTTTCATTTTTTAATGCAATATAATGTAATAAACCTACATACTTTGTTATTTAATTAAAAAAAATATTTTAATAAAGAATGAAAATCTAAAATCATCTTTCAAGTTATGTATTAATGGTACTACTTTTTAGTATAAAATTTTAATGGTATTAAATTTCATATGCACAAGAGATACATAAATTTATCATTACTTGAATATCGAACCCTGTGTATAACATAACACTTTTATACACAGATTTCTCGTAAAATATATAATACAGAAAATATGATATGTTTATAAGACAATGTATATATACACTACTAACGAATAATAACAGATCACAGGTTCATTTTTATTGACATTAAATAATGTTTTGTTGTATATCGCATTTAATAAACCAAAAGAATTTTAATTGAAACTCAAAATATGTATACGTATAATACATTCAAAAGTGTACAAAAGAAAGGTAATAAAAACAAAAAAGAAAAGAAAATGAAAAATCAAAGGATTGAGTAAATAAAGGTCTAACTAAAATAAAAAAGTAATGTAAGGTGAAGTAATTTCTATAATGTATACTTTAAATATTTTCACTACAGGCGTTATGGGAGTATACCTATATATGTCTCCATTTTTCTTCTCTCATTCTTTTTTCATAAGAGCATTTCACGAGCAGAGTTACCACAATCCGCAAAGTTTTCATACAGCATGGGATGAGCTTTTTAAACATCAATATACAACGATGTGATAGTGGTACTACTTTTTGTAGTTTCCATGAGGCCTGTAGTGAAAATATTTAAAGTAAAAAGTATACCACCGGTGTTCTTTGGATAATTTTAAGCAAAATGTTGTACGGCCAGAAATGTAATTGACATTCTATTTTGACACTTTTCAATCTACGCTTCCATTACGATCAATATGTCATTTGTGATGTATTCGTAAAATTTCTCATTTTACTTTAACGTTACGTCTTTATTTTGGTTAAGCATTAAAACATCAAATAAAAAATTGAATTGAAATTTAAACTTTAACAAAAAAAAAAAAGAAACTGATATCTAAAATGTCATACACGAAGTACATGTACGACATGTCATAAATGCATATATGAATAGATCTCGATAGCGTTCTTCTTACAAAGAAAGTTTTTTTTTATTTTGTTTTTTGTTTTGTTTAAAATGTTTTTATGAGATATTGAATCTTAAATTGATTGTTAATTTTTCTAACCCTTTTTGATAAAGAAGTGAAAGCATGTAGAATGACTTATGTAATTAACGTCTGATTGGGCATACATAGATACATATGTACGTGTACGTTATGAAATGTACGTTGTACAAACGTACATATATGTATGTATAGGTATTTATATGATTAAATAAAATAAAATTTAAAATTTATCACCTTTTTTAACCTGTACATACACCTCTATGTACCTGTCTAGTTTTGTCTAGCCCATATTTACATACACAAATCCACATGCACCACATGTATCACACATATTGTTGTGATGACGATGATGATGATGATGATGATGATACGGTGACTAAGTATTAAAAAAAAAAAATAGTAATTGAAATAATAATAATATATTTTTGGTGCATATAAATACATACATACGTATGTGTTGTACCCCACATGCATACATATGTATACGTTTCATAAAGTTTCATAGATGACTCAGACATAATGAATTTAATCATTAGAAATTATATTAGTTATAATTATGTATGAGCTTAAATATAATTTTATCAATTTTTTAATATTATAGTGAATTTTGAAAAACGTTACTTAAGTATCTTATACTTTTTATGTACTTCTGATATGCTTATTGGATAGACCTCCTTTGAGTAATATTCAGGCAAAAAATTGATAATTATAAGGTACATATGTATGTTCGATTTCTAGGTTTTTGAAATTGATTTTAAAAGCAAAACAAAATTATCAGAAATTTTTAAATAATTTCGATTAATGAAGATTACAAGAAAATTTTTAGAAAATTTTTCTTTTTTTTTTTTTTTTTAGAAATTTTTCCAAAGAGTATAATTAAATTATTTGGAATTTTTTTTAGACCGTTACAAATTAGCTCATTACAAAAAAAAATCATAGGTAGTTGGTGTTGGTATTAAAAAATGAAAATTAAATCTTCTAATATTCGTTGTCATTAGGTCTTACACATTAAACACTGTAGTTAATTTGAATTTTATATCTATACAATTTATTTACTGAATTTATTACAGTATACAGTAGTCGATATGCCATTGCAATGCTTTTTAGTACACATACATATGTACATATGAATGTGATAAAATTTACCGACAATTAAATGACGGCATACAACAGGTGAAATAATTAATTACATTACATTTACTACATAAATATTGATATCCAGTATTTTATTTATTTTTTAAATTCTTTTCATAAGATTATAATAATACTGTGATATATTACAATGTAATAACATTGATAATGTCATGCAATTTGTACATACGTATACGAACATACATTATGGCCTCTATCATGATTTTCGATCGAGCAACTATCGAATGCAAATTTCTGTGCTATGGTTTTTGTTTTGATCGGTCAAGTTATACGATACCAAAATTAGATTTAGGCAGCAATTCTGGATAAGAGAATTTTAATTCTCTCAACTCTTAACTTTTAAAAATTTTCAATAAATTTGGTACTCTAGGTAGCAGATATGTGGAGAATTTAAGTTTTAAGAGGACAAGAGATATGTCAAATAAATATTAAGAGGTTAGCTAAGTTAATAGACTTTGAAGTTAGAAACGTCTCTTATCCTTTTATTCAGAATACAAAATTGTATTAACTAAAGTCTCCAAAAAGTTAAAAGATCAGCTGATCAGTGACATATCTTAACTTACCCAGAATACCAAATTATTAGAATAAGAGGCTAAGAGTCTCTTAACTTTTACCTAGAATTGCTGCCTAAGAGTCTCTTAACTTTTACCTAGAATTGCTGCCTTAGTTGAGATTGGAGCTTGTAGGTTTGTACCTGTAAGCAAATAGATATTATGATTCGTTTTAGTTAGATGTACGGCAAATTTATTACGATAACTCATATAACATGTAATGATGTAAAATATCTTAGCAATTTTAAATTGTTTCAATACATATGTATAAAAAATTTTCCATTTTCAAAAATTAACACCTAACTTTGAGGTATGAATATTTAATACATGCGGCCACTGAGTTTTACATTTCGTACTTTTGATTTTTAAAATATGGATTACAACTTACAAGAAATAAATACTATGCATATTAGTGTATTAGCATTTATATGATCATTAGCATATTAGACACGAATGAAATATGAACACATGTATGTACTATAATAAAGTATTTTTCAATAATTCTTATACCATATAGGAATGCTGTATGCATGAATGTTATTTTATTTTTCTAAGTAAAAGAAAATGAAAAATATCTTTTGAGCCTATATATATACTTACACATGATACACACATATAGTAATTTACAGCTCTATAACTACATAAACAGTGTACATACAAAATGTATACGTTAAAAAGCAATATGACTTTTTTCTCACAATAATGGTAATCTTTTGACGGTTTACACCCCCTATAATTCACTGTATATGAACCTTTTGAATGAAATAATCGCGAAACATACATATGGACAAACATACATATATGAACACTTTATCTGTACAGGATTAAATTGGATTTGGTTTGGAGTTAATATATTTAAAATTGTTGTATATATGTATGTGAATATTACATGTGCGTTGAAATTTTGTTATTTTCATATTTATTCGTTTGTTTTCTTCTTTTTTTTTATATTTTTTTCTTTACTTTAAAATGAGTATAGTGATATGTCAGTAAATTTAACAGGCGAGTAATTACTGTTGGATTTTTGGATATATGAGACGTGCGTTTATGATCGTCAGTAAATAAGTAAAAGTAAAATAAATAAATATAAAATATTAAAAAAAAAACACACAGATGAAATAAAAGTAACAAATACGTTAATAAAAAAAAAAAAAAAAAAAAGATAAAAACTCCAAGGACTTGTAATGACTAGTAGGTACCACCTCTGACGCCATGGACGTCAAGTATTGTAAAGGTAACTCAAACGTTTTTATATATGCATTTTGCAATATACACAGGGTGTAATCAGTTCTGTTCCCAATACTATGATGATTTGATCCATTTAGTATAGACCACGTAGATTATAAATTATCTTATTTAAATGATACACCCAGTTCAACATATTATACAAACAGTCAATCTGATCATCAACCACCAGTAATATTATCATATTAAAATATAAAATAAATAATTAGATGTCAAGAATTTGTACATATACGATTCGAAAATTATTACACTTCCATATACGAGTAAGTATATACATACTATATATTGCATAGTAGGAAAATCATAAAAGTTATAGAATTTTTTGTCAGTTAATGTAAAATCTTTTAAAATAAATTTCTGGGGGAGCTGTTCATTTAACACTAAAGCTTGTTTTGGTGTTATTATAAAAAATCTGCATACTTGTAAATATATGCGATCATAAATGTTACATACACACATGTATACATATGCATGATTATACAAATGAATCCTTATGTAAAAAAATTTTTTTTTGTGCTAGTTAGTGAATCTCATTTACATTCACATACATGTCATATATCATTTCATTTATTTTATACCTAATAATAAAAAACAAAAAGCACAAACAAATAAAAAGTACAAATAAGTGAGAAATATTTCAAAAAAAATTTTTTTTTTTTTTTTAATAACAATGAATATTAATGAATTTCAAAATAATAATTTATTTCGTATTTTTTTTTTTTATCTTTCGTTATAATTCAAATTCAATGTTAGTATGTGAGATACTTTCAGAAAAATTTTTAAATCGGTTATAATACATAAAATCGATGAGAATATGAAGATGCAGAATAAAAAAGCTTAAAGAGAAACCTTTGAGGAGGGCAAGATTGATAATCGCGGTATTTGAACCAACTTTGATTATCATAATCGCGTCATGATAATAGATTAAATATGATCATGATGTTACGTTTCCAATTATGTACATATGTATAGGTAACAAGGTTCCTAATAAACAGTATAAAAAGACATTTTTACATACATGTACACTAAAGGACATGTGGAAAATTTTTTGTCAGGAAACTTTGTTAAGATTTTTCAATGAAACAGAAAAATTTCAAAAATATACCAGATTGTATGTAACATACATATGTACCTTCATATCTTGAGATGTGTGTTTGGTATTCAAAAAAAAAAAAAAAAAACGATACTTCATAGCATGGTATCTTGCTATTTGGGCCAAGATAACTATATGGTTAAAATGTTAAACATGATATGGACTTGTATTAGAACAAGTTTTTAATTATATTAGGTACATGTGTACGTATGTACAATTATTTTATCGTATGAAAAAAATCAAAGTAATTCAATTTACTCATATATGTACGTATTTTTATGCATACCTGTGTTCTATATTCACTAAGAAATGTTAATTTACAAAAAAAACAAAAAAAAATCAGTCATGATCAAATGCAAGCATAATTCTAATTAGTAAATATAATGATTCTATTATCTGATTATCATCGAATTTAAATGAGATATTTTTAATCATTGCGATTATAATCATAATCGACGCATACACGCATGTGTATTAAAAAAAAAAAAATGCTAGCTAGAAAAATTATTATTTGTATACATATTTGTGATGGTTTTTAATTTAAGATAAATTTTGCATTATAAAGATAAAAATTTTTTAATTGAAAAATTTTTCAATATATTGCTCTCATTCTTATATGTATACATGTATACTCATGCATAGATTTTATATACTGGTGCACTTAAATTAATTACAGTTTAATTGTCCACCTGTATATAGATCTATATACAACGTACTAATAGAAAACTATTTGAAATTGAAAGTATACGTAAGATATACACATGTGTGCATGTGTGTAAATTTATATTTATGGATTCTTATCAATTTGTAATTATATTTTCATGTATGTACACACATCTATTTAATTTTTACTAAGCGCATGTAATTTTTTTTTTTTTTTTTATTTATTTTTTATTATTTGATTAATAAAATCAATCAATAACAACAATAAAAAAAAAATTATTGAACAGCGCAACGTTATACGAGTATTTGAAGATTCGAGTATAATTCATTAAAATTGGATAAAAACTTTTGGAAATTATTAAGGTCTGAAATTTAAAAATGACCGTTTTTTTTTCATGAAAAAATTGATATTTATTTGAGTCACTTTGTAAAATTTTTGGATGAAAAATTTATGATCGGTTCAGCACATGATGATCTTAAGCGATACCTTTAAATCCTTAAAGTTTAATGGCAATTGCAAAATATCTTGATATATGTATTTTATGTTATGTACATACGAGTATGTATGTATGTCGTAAAACGTATATGAGTTTATAAATTTATAATATAAGATAATGCTCAATCTCAGTCAAATAATTTTAATGCTAATGAGTACTAATCATCAAGAAATTGTTGTAATAAAAATGATGTTTACAATATGAGTTAATGCATGCTGGCATACATACATACATATTATGCAGTTGTACATATGTTAGTATGTTTGCACATGTTATGTGTGCAAATCCACATGTAAATCCATATTTAATAAATGCATATGCCGAATAAAGTAATAATAACAATAATTAAAAAAATTTAAAAAATAAATAAAAAAAATACCTCAAATTCTTAAAATGTTATAGCATACAATATGTACGTATACGTGTAGGTAGACATTGAGATTTAAATTGTATTTTTGTTGGTCGTCAGAGCTGCTTCATAATATGCAATTGCAATGTATGTAATAGCCGTTGTTGCTCTTGTAAAAATAAGAAGAAGAAGAAGAAGAAGATATTTAACATTTTATAAAATGTTGTATATAAAGTATTTAATAATTTCTAAGAGCAGTCAAATGTTGTTAATAATAATATGACGTTTTGTAATGATTATTACTTATGTAATGTCTTGTACTGCACGTTTTGCGCCCCCGTAATTTCTTGTTTTTTATATTTACAAAGTGAAGCCGTCATCACTTTATGGTCACAAAGGTGTTTATCATACATTATTAAAAAAAACAAAAACAAAAACAAAAATCAAAAATGCCTTTTTACCATGTAAAGCTCAAATCTAAATGCAAGATTCAAAATTCAAGATTCAAAGAAATCGACCTTTTAAAACTCATGGTATCGAACAAATTTAAATTACAATTTTACAATGGTAATCAGCATTTAAATTACTTGTAATGTAATCAATTTATTTATCTAATGTTGAAATTTAAATGTTTGAAACGTCAGCTGTCAACGTTTACACATGGAATGTTGGATGCAAAATTTTTAAAATCTCAGATTCAGATTCATTATCTAGCCATTTTCCATGATTTTGATTCTTTCTTGCAATTAGCGAAACAATATTTAAAATTTTTTGAATCATAGTATTGTATTTGGTTTTAGACATAATGATAACAAGGTATAATATACCTGTTAACATAACATTTACTCATGTACAAGAAAAATATGTACTGTTTCCAGGTATGTAAAAATTTTGTATTCCTTGATATAGAAAATTTATCTGATGCCTGACTTGTGTGAAAATGTTATTTTCAAAATGTATAATACACATGTACATATATGTATGTATACAGCATGTAATAATAATAAAGTTAAATAAATTAATGAAAAAAAAAAAAAAAACCATTTCATTGTAGCAATTATACAAAAACATAATGATTGTTATGCTGTCATCAGTATAATTTTTATATTAACTATGTTGTGTATATTTGTCCGCCACCATGATATTTTTCTGTTGAAATTCCATGTACCATTTTTTTTTATTTTTTATTTATTTATTTTTTTCATAATTTTGTTGCATTAAATCTTTTGGACACTCATGGGGTCTACATGAAACATACAACATGTAGTATATTTGAATTTATACAGAGATACATATATACATGCATTATTCGCGGAATCCTTATGATGACGATAAAAATAATTGTAGATATATACACACACATGAATACAAGAAAAACAAAAAATCTGCATTACTCACGTTGAATTGCAATAAATTGTCAATTTGTTAGGCGCATTAATATTAAATGCTCGGTTATTAACACTTATAACGATCATTAACAAATCAAAATTCACATTATTTTATACAGTATACGTACATACATGCATGTAAACATATAGGATATGTACAATGTACAACATATAGCATATGCAATATAAATGCATGTTGCATTTTTTAGTCGGTATTTCATTGTACGTACATACATACATACATATCTTGTAATGTAACAAATGCATCTCCTGGGTATTATTAACAGGTTGTTATAAATGTTACAATGATTTAGGCTTTTTTTTTTCCTACATACATACATATATGTTGTTAACATGACAAAATAATGAAATATGTATCCTATATTGGTATGTAATATATAGTATATGGGTATAGTACGTGAAAATTTTTCTGATGTTTCCTTACGCAAATTTTCATTTTTTTTTTTAATTATTTTATAAATTCGTGTATAGATCAAATTTATAATCGTTACTAATTGCATGAAAAAGGGATATATCATACATTGTTAATATTTTGTTTATTTTTTTTTTTTACTTCATCCCATTATTCAGAGGTCGATTGAATATGTGTGCCAAAATCATAAGATAAGATCCTTGGTAGAAAAAAAAAAAAAAATAATCAGTTCAACGGGAAAGAAAAAACAGCAGTGTCCTCACCAATCCCTTACTCATAAGGTATTACAGTAACATAAATTAAAAGTTTTTCACGATATTATATCTGATATGACACTTTCAATGGTCACAATGATATTTTCGATGAACTTTCTGATGAGTATATTTATTTTTAAAAGTACATACATACTTATGTATGTTGCAGTTCATATGCTCTGTACGTTTATGGTGACCTTAATTGAGATACATGACTTTGATTTCAGATCTATTAATTGGTCATGATGAATTCATCAATGAAGTCATCACAAGTCATCATATATGGCTTTACTATAGGGTACATATTTTAGAAATACACATATGTTTGTGTATGTATATTTTTTTTAGATTTTGTTTGTTTTAAAAAAAGTTTTAATTATTGTTACAATTATTTTATTTAACAATAAAATTAAATTTCTCATTTTAAATTTGTCATGTGGCAGCAGGTGATATTGAGATAACCAATTCTGCTCACCTTAAATTTTAATGAATTTATATTAAGACAAAAAATAATAAAAAGAAATGGCAGATGTTAAATAAATGAAGTATATTATTAAATTTTTTAATTAATTTCAAGATGGATAAATAAATTCATTTTAAATTCTTGTGTGTATATGTATACCTGATCAGCGATCAAACACAATTGCTCTAGCGACCTTAAAGTTAAAGCGCTTAAATAAATCGTATTTGTAATATCCAGTCAATTTATATGGTATATATACTTAATAGTTAAAGTCATCAATTAAATGAATTATAGTTTATTAACTATAATATATTGTTTAAATATTATTTTCCATTATAATTGTGTATTTATAGCCATATTGTAACACTGTAATTTTTTTTTTTTTTGATTTTTTTTTTTTGTTTTTTTGTAAATTACAGGAAAATTTATATTCTTTAAGAATTATTTTTAAAATTCATCATCATGAATTATAGAAATCATGTTTTTTTTTAATAAATTCATTATAGGAAAAACAAGTTTGAAAAATTTTTATTATACAAAAAAAAATAATAATAATACAATTGTATGTGTGTAGACGAATATATGTACGTATATAAATACACATTCAAATTAAAAATTAAATATTTAAATAAAATTAAAAACAAAAAAATTTAATTTTGTAAAGACATCAAAAATAAATAGATAAAATGTAAACAGAGTGTGATATTACATGTCATTTATTACTTACTAGATACACATATAAAAAAAAAACAACAAAAAAACAATAAATAAAATTGTTTAAAAATTAATAAATTGGCACATATAGCATATAATACAGTACTGATCAAAAAAATAATGTACAAGATCAATTTTATTTGAAACTTGAAATGCTCATGATCACCTGCCCTCCCTTTCTTTTTATTTAAGCAAATGATTAATGTTTTATTGATAAAATATATTTTCTGAAAATATATGCAAAAGTGACATGATCACATCACAAAAAATATTTAGTGCAATGTTTGTCACACTGAATTGCGTTTACGTTTTAAATAAAGATCAAAATATAAATTTAATTAATTATAGTATAATTATAAAATTTGATTTTCTATTTATTTTTTAATATTTTGTATGTCTCATTATGACAAGAATTTTAGGTTTAGGTTAAAAAAAGGATGCAGTGTCGAAGCGACCAAACCTAATCTCACCCTTGTTGACTAAACTAAACTAAGGTTAAGGTTATATTAGATAGATAAATACGGGTTCAGAGCTTTTCCCTATACAATGAAAATTATCTGTTTCGAAAGGAAACCCTCCTAGGGGGACGCGACTAGCTCCAGCCAACAATTCACTTTTTTTTTTTTTTTTTTGTTTTTTGATAAGTAGTGTACATTATTACATGAAAAACAGACAAAAAAACAAAAACAAAACGAAAAAAAAAATCAGGATATGTATATCATATTACAAAAAATATCGTAAATAATTTTACAAAGTCGTAAAAAAATATGAATAAATAAATATAAATAAATTCAACAAAAAAACAAAAAAAAAAAAAAAAAAATTGTCGATGACAAAAGATGTTACTCGTACGTTGAAATGCCAATAGTATTTTGTAATGAGTTTTGTTTTTTAGACGTACATATACCACCATATATGTCCATATAAACACAAACATTATATGTATACGTTAAAAATGCAAAGTATGTTATTTTGTTGTGTCAAGGTAGACGTCATAATTCATCTTCGATAACATATTAAAATGATTGTATTATTTTAAATATTGTTTTTTTATTTTTATTTTTATTTTTAAACTATAAAATATTAAAACATGTTTTCAATCTTGTTTATAATGATAATTATAATAAAATAATGTTCAACCTATATATAATATAGCAATTATTATATTCTTATTTATTTATTTATTTATTTATTTTGGTATTTTTTATCAAAATGTTCATTTATCTGAGTTAAATTTATTACAAATTTACGTTTTGCATATTTATTTACATTACATTGAGGGCTAAAATTTGATGTACAACATGAAATATTCATGTAAAATTTAAAATTCGATGAGTTTCGAAAAGTCTTAATATCGTATTAATACAATGTTTTTTTGTTTTTTTTTAATATAAAGTGAGAGAGAGAGAGCAGAACCCTCAGAGTACTCAGACACATTCTCTCCATCGTACTCGTAAGTCCCCTCGTCTGGCTCAATCTCTTCGTTAGCCTAAGATAACAAAGAAGCTCAGTCCGAAAATTGGGCTTGAAGGCATCAAGCCCTACAACGTCAATACTAAAAATCCGCAGTTTTGCGTATGCGTATAGGTAGGACATTCACAGAGAAAATATTCCCTAGTGTTGTCCTCCTTCTCACTATAATCATGACTTATGTCACTGATGATCTAGTTTCAAATTTACGTATAGTAAAAAATTACAAGATTTATTTAACTAGAAAATTGTGTCCTTTACTGGGATACCCTGAATCGGAACTGATTATATCAAAACATTTTAAACGGATAAAAACAAGTGGAAAAAAGACTCAAAAATTAATAGATATTAAATTATACGCAATCTAAAATAAATTTTATACGTATAGGAAATTTCATGCGCGTATTAAGGTAATAATACATTTATTAATAATGATAATAATTTATACTTGGTTATTTGGGGCTCTTTTAGAAATTCAATTTTATCTTTTTTTTTGTTTTTTACAATGAAAAATGCAATGCTGGAGTATGCAATATAATAATTGAGTGGCTGTGTTTTATAACACTTTAAATATTCACAGCAGTAATTCTAAGAAAATGGCAAGAAAAAAAATTTTTTTTTTAAAAGGAATGGGAAACATGCATAATACGGTGTAATAACAATGATTTCACGGTATCCAAATAATTGTATTCACCACGTGTATATAAAAAAGATGCAATCAGAGCATGCAGTTTTTTTTTTGCGGCTTTTTGGCAATTATTTAGCAGCAAAATTTAATGGCATGCAGGCGCGATAAACATGATTTACACTTAATGACTGAATTATGCATTCATCTGCTTACATATTCGTTCGTGTATCACCACACGTCGTTTTCGTTTTTCTTTTAAAGAATTTTTCTTTATTTTATTTTTTTTTTTTTTGTTTAACATTTTTTTTTAATTCAAAATAAAGTAATCTGTTGCTTCAAAATAATTTCGTACGTTTAAATATTTGAGCTAGTTTGAAAAATTGCAAAGTATTTCAACTCATTGAGTTTAAATTGAATTTGTTACGTATAGAATACGAAAAACAAAGAAAAAAATAAAAAATCGGAAAATATCAGTATATGTCAAGGATTTTAAGGATTACGAATATTTAAAAGAAAAAAAAATTTTTGTGATATGATTACGTTTAGGATGATTCCCTGTAACTTGCTTTCAATTTTCTTATTTTCAACACAATTTTAACATCTTTTTGCATTTTATCTTCCAATCTTAAACACTAGTTTCCAACCCACCACAACCGCCTCCCAACCCCCCTAACAAATTTGTTTGATTCACATTTTATTATTTTTATTTTATAAAAATTTCTAATAAATAAAAACTATAACATTCAATTATTTCATTTAAATCAATTTCTTTCTTATACAGAATTGTAATAATCCTTACAGAATTTGTTATTTATTGCTTAAAAATCAAAAAAAAATTTTTTTTGTTCGAATTTATTTTCAAGAAATAGCATTTTTATAGGATTTTAAATCATGAATCAATTACTATGTGAGTACAGATATTTACCCATGTATACGTAAAACAAAACAGAACAAGGAAATCAGAACATCTAAGGTGTAACTTGGTGTTACTAAATATTTAGAGAGTCCCATAATAAAGGTCATAAAATAATGTTTTTCTTGTCGTTTAGAAGGTTTCTAGCAAAAAGTCATTTTAAACATTCCAAACAAAAATCTAACTCTATTGAAATGGTGTGGATTGAAAATTTCTGAACGTGTAAGATACATGACATAATGTATTGGGTTAAATATCATTTCAAACATGCTTAACGATTTTTTTTTTTTTTTTTGTATAAAAACATTCTGAAACATTGTAAGAATTCAGAATTTGTGACCTCTGCTCTGGGACATCCTGTATATGTAAACTATTCTAACAGAGGCACGTAAGTAAGTAACACAAAACCTCTATTTTTAAAACACGTATGTATTTTTATATAATCTTTTCTATACAACGTGCTCAATCAATCAATATTAACTCTGTTGTTAATACAATATTATTAACAAGTAAATTATAGGAGTAACATTATTATTTGCCAAATGCCGATCTATATACGTATGAGCATTCAGGAAAGATTTTGGTCAAGTTGAAGCACATATCGTACGCGTATATATACATTGAACTTGTACTATTTTTCTGTTGTACACAATATGATCTTTAATTAGATTGTTTTTTTTTTTTAATTTTGATTACATACGTAACGTATTTCAACGCATTATAATTTTATGAAATTGTGAAAAGATATAACGAAACTAAATTAAAAGGAGATTATTTTAGAATTTTCGTAAATTTAGAAGAAAAAAAACCTTCTTTTAAAAAGTGTTACTTAAAGATTACAGATTAATTGATTAAAAGCATTTGTTTTTTTTTTTAAATTTATTTAAAAATTTAAGCCATTCCCTTTACACGAGAGTTAATTCGAAAGTGCATCCACGCATGCATATCATACATAAATGATTGAATGTGTGTTCATGTGTGTATAAGTTTCAAATACAAACATTATATGCACTTATACGTACATTTATGTGTAGTTTGACCGTTTAATACACATCTGATTTATTACTTTGTAATTGCCGAGATCTCACGATTATAAACAATATTACTTACTATACCTACTAAATGTTCAGGTTTTTCATATATATATACTGTAAATACGTACACTGTATCTTTTTATTACAACAGGTAAAATAAGATGTGATCCAATCACAACGTAGTAGGTATGCAATTTATATTTTTATCTAGTGAAAAAAAAAATCATAAAGATATGTTATATGTACGTCTATTTATTATATCTATACACATATGTAGGTCTATATAGAAATTATATACATACTTGTATTTCCACACATGGTATCTTTATATGTCATGCAGTTAAAGATAAATGTAAGTGTGTTGCAATTTATAGTTGCAGTTACCTGTAAAAGAAAAATTTTTATTTTCTTAAAAGAGGTTGTACACACAAAATAAGAAAAAATTTTTTTCGTTAATATATGTACAACACATACATAAATGTATAATGATTAATTTATACATATAAAATATAGTATATATATATATGGCATATGAACAATTATGCAGCTCATTTTTAGATTGGGGGTTGGTTAATTACAAATTGACTGAAGGTACTGTTATTAAGTTGTATGAATTGTAGTAAAAATGTACATATAGATAAGTAGTACGTTCACATACTCATCTTTAAATACAATTTTATAATTAGATTGTATCTATAGTCTGTACTCGTGTACATACATCCATACGTATCTGCTTGTTGCTCTCATGATAGTGAGCTAATCGGCCTAACATAGTCTAACTGTTGCTACAAATTAACATTATGAAAAATTTATAATAATAATTTTCATACAAAAATTGACATTAATGTGATTATATATTAAAATATATTCAATAAATTATTTGAATATATACATATGTACATATATACGTTATGCTTTTATCTTAATAATTCCGATCATACAGGGTGTCTAAGAGTAAAAATCATAAATTGCATTTCTCTAAAGTTATAAACGCTCAGGGTTGTAGAAATTCAAAAAAAAAAAAACGTTTTCCAGATGTTCGAACAACTTGTATTAATTCGTAGATATAGATATAATGTAACACATTTTAAATTTTAAATTAATTTTTTTTTTTTTTCGTTCAAATATTGCTAAATTTATGAGTATTCAAGTGTATGCTAAAAAAGTAGAGTAATTTTATAATAAATTTTAATTTTAATTTAAAATATTTATTGCATTACAATGTGCACACATATATACAATCTTATTTATGTGTATACGTTATGTATACCTGGACTCGATATATGAATAGATATAATTAAATACATCATAATATTATGTATCAGTATAATACACATTTATATTGTTTAAAAAATTTAAAAGGATTTTAATAGTATTGCCATTTTATATCAACTATAGTTTATTCATTAATTCTTAAAAACTTTATTAAAAGTCTATAAATTGTTGACACGATACATTACAAAAAAAAAAAAAAAAAGCAGAAGATCTTGTTGACGTACTTTGTATACTATAGAAAATGACATTATTGTACCCAAAAATTATTTTACAAGTGCTACTTCAAAGTGATATAGATTTTATGAAATAAGATATTTATTGTGTTCATGTAGTCAATTGCACAATAGATTTGAAAACAGTGTATATAACACAAACATTTAAAAAAAAAAAAAATGTTTTATTAAGTCATCACTATTAAAATTCATTTATAAAGGATCTCAATATATGTCAAAATAATGGTAATTATGAAAATTTCAATAACAATCATTACAACAATGTGTTATGATGACAGACATTATTATTGTCTTTTATAAGGATAATAAAATAAAAATTCATTAATTTATTTATTTATAACCTTGTCTGAGTGGATGTCTGTTATCACATTATCTATGGTGGTGGTGGTGTTGAGTAATTATTATATACTACACTTAATATGATGGCATTGTGATAATAAATAAAAATAAATTTTAATATCAAAAACAAAAAAAAAAAAAGGGTAAAAAGCTTCATTGAATTATTTACGCATAAAAGGGTACTTCAGTTTGGTACATTTAACATGATTAAACTCATTGAGAATACAGGGTAATTTATTAGCAAAATGTTAACTTTATGTTGGGTGATGGGTTTTGTCGAGAAATAAAAACAATTTTTTTTTTTTTTTTTTTTTGAAGGGGGTTACACACTTTTATTGACAGTCGGTTTTCTATTTTTCAATATGAGCTATCATTCATATTGTTTGAAGTGGGGAAGAGAGAGTAAAGCCCTCCGAGCACTCAGACAAAAGTGTCCAATGTCCATTGTACTCGAACATGGATAGTATTTACTACCGAAATATCCTACACATGTAAGGTAAAAATTCATATTCACATTTACCCCCCCCCATTTATTTTTGATTGAAATCAGGCTATATCTGCCTGATGGTAATTATGAAGTAGATTAAGGATTAATTAGTTAAGTATGTGATATAGAAACACTTTAAATATGTAAATATTGCGAAAAAAAAAATTGTTTAGATGATTTGTGGTTTGTATAAGCTTTTATATACTTACAAATCCTCGTGTATCATGCATGTGACATGTGTATATTATTCAATTTTGGTCTTGGGAACATGTATGCCGTTTTTTTAAAACTGTTTGATTTTTTTTGGTTTTTTTTTTTGATTTTCAATCTTTACATTCACATATAAACAATAACAAAAATCTATCAATTTTATAAATGATCAATTTCAGCTACATACCTACAAATGTATATGTAGATATCCTTTTTTCTCTTCGTTTAAAAAAAAATTATGTACTGTATTACGTGCGTGAAATTTAATGGAAAAATTGTCTAAAAAAAAAAAATAAAAAAAATCACATTTTTCACACAGTCAAAATATTTAATCACACAATATCAACATAATTAATCATTGTTTACAAACAAAAAAAAAAAAAATGAAAGGATACATTAATTATACAATCAAAATAGATCAAAATAGTAATTGACGGATTTGTATTTATATATAAAACGATTTTGTGATAAATGTTTCGTCTGTACCATGTGCTCTATCATAAAATGAATAAGGTGGGTCATTACGAAATTTCTGATCCCAGCTAAGAGACGACCAAAACAAAATTCATTCACTTTCATTAGTGCACATGACAACTATTCAAATTAACGAATGACAATGAAAACATCATTTCTGTAATTGCCAATTTATTTTGTTAAAAAGCTGATGTCTGATTGGTAAGTTCAAATTTTTGATTGATTCACATCGTCAGTGACCAACCTTATATTACATCTTTAATCATAGGCATCCTTTTAAATATGTATTTTTATGATGGAACAAAAATCAATCTGAGTGTCAATGAGAATACCTGCCCTGTGATGATCAAAAACAAAAATGTTTAAGGTATAGGTAATCGTTTTATGAACCTAATGGATTTCTCATTCTTTTTCAATTTTACATACATGAAAATTTCCCTGTTGTCCAAAATATGATTAATTTTTGTTTTTTTTTACTGATGCATAAATTGTAATCCTATTAAATTATTCTTTATTTTGTTGATTTACAATAAAATTTGATTTTATAATAATAATTTTGTTTTTTCTTACATTGTAACAAAGCACAGCACGAGCAAGCTGATGGTGGTAATCTTATTATTATTATTAGATGCGCATAAATGGCCGCATGAGCCACGCATTATTATTAACGTTTTAATTCTAAAAAAAATTTAAGTAACATAAAAAAATTAAAAATAAAAACAAGAAAAAAATATGAAATAAAAACAGTAAGTGATGTGTTACACATGGATTATGTGTACATGTTGATTTAACAATTTGTCATTATTTTTTTTTTCAATGATTTGTACACACCATCACCATACAATGTTACACCATTTCATTACCAATTTCTTAGAAGCCATTGATTTTTGTTTTTTAAAGTGTTAAATATTTTTCAACAATTTATTAAATTCGAAAAATACTAAAAATGAAAAATTGTAAAAAAAAACTATAAAATATATTTTTGATTTTTGATTTTTTTTTTTTTTTAAACTGAAAAATTAAGATTTATTGCAATATAGGCGCCACATGAATTTTTTTTTACAAGAAACAGTTTTTATTGTTAATTTATCAAATGTAATATTTTCGAACAAAAAATGGTCCAAAATTGCTAAAAAAAAAAAAAAAAAATTGGATTGTAATTTTTAGGTTATCTCTAGGTAATTTTTAATGTAACATATCATAACATAAATTTTGATATTTTTTGTTTGTTTGTTTGATTGTATCTAAAATGTGTATCATACAGTAATCAGTATCTTTTTTTTACTGTTGACAATAATTTGAACGTACAAATGTCAGATTTTTTCATACCTCTTGTTAGTGTGTTATAACCCAAAAATCTATATTAATTCTTCTTATTTGATAGGTATGTACATAGATAGAGATGGTCGCTCGCCAAATCCCCAGCAAGTACACTTAGACTAGAAAGGCCCATTACGATACCACACCAGGAATTTTTTTTCGAGATCAAATTCTTCTTATTAATCTCCTGTTAAATTTAACAAAAGGATAATCAGAAGTTAATAAATCGGACATAAGAATTTTTAGTACTTTGCTATATTTGTGTACAGGACAGGATGTATAACGAGCAGATGCTATAACTATCATAATTATGTTCTCATAGTTGATTTTGGTCTCTTCTATATATGCACATATAACAAAAATCCACTATAGTTCGCAATTCAGATTGTATGTAGGTCCGCATGCATGATACAGTTATCAGTAGGAATCACCACAATGATTATGTGAAATATTTTTTTTTGAGAATTTTTGGTTTTTTCATTTTAATGAAATTTTACTACTCTTTAGTATGGGGATTTTACGAAGTCTACAACAACATAATTACAAATTCATGTATCTTCAATGTAAAGAAAATATGATGGTAAAAGAAAACAAATTGATCATTATTATGTCTAATATAATTGAATGATCAAAGTTATTTAAATATTTTTTCTATAACTATTAATGACTTGCAAAAATAAAAACCAAAAAAAAAGATTGACTATGCATATGGATACGTCAAATAATAAATCATTTAAAAAAAGTAAAAATTACATTGCCCTCTAATAGCCAAATATATGTACATCATTTAGGTATGTCTTAATATTCACGCGGCTGTATACTCTTATTTACAAGCATATGTAGGTATATGTTTAGGGGCCGATATGCATATATATATATTCTATACACGTTTACACACACACATGTAGATCATATTCGGGTATACATCAATAAATTATATTTTTTATCAGATTATTGTTTTTTTTTCATTTTTAAAGGGAACATGTATTATCATAACGTAATTTTTTTTTTCGATTATCGTTTTTTGATTATTTTATCCTAACCTAAAATGAAAAAAGAAATTTTTTTTTTATCTTAATTGAGGCTTCTATACTTACCTACCTGTATTTTCGAAAAAAAAAAAAAAATATATACATATTTTCGAATTCGTCTAATAAAATTTGCATAAAACATGAGAAGGCACACATGGGTGGTTCTTTTATCGTTTGTGTCGTCTTACACGCATTGCCATATTGCAGTATGTATACAGGTATATATACAGATGTATGCATATGAAAATGCTATTTTGCTTCAAGGATCAAAAATATCATGTAATAAACGACAATTATCGTGTAATCATGTTTATCATGTAATTAATATTAATCAAAAAATTATTTTAACATCAACATATACAGTATGTTTAATTGCACTACACATGTATACAAACATGTGTGAGTATATTAATAATAAAAAAAAAAAAAAACGTTTTTTTTTTAAATGTATTCATTCATGGTATGATAAATTAATTTTTTGTTTTTTTGTTTTCGTGATATGAATTTTTTTTGGTGGTTTTAGGAATGTTAAAAGGATTGAAATGATTTTTTTTTTGTTTTGTTTTAAAGAATTAAATTTATAATTACCATAAAAATTCAATAAATTCGAGATCAATCGATCGTCATGAATATAAAACCAAAACCAAAAAAAACAAAACAAAAGATCAAAATATGTATACAAAAATATTTATGTAATCGAGAGCCTAGAAACGTGGTTAGCATAATGTTTTTTTTTTTTTTAAATTGGTATTCATATCGTTCATACACATATAAATGTTGTTGTTGTTGTTGCGTATAGGAAAAGAAAGTCCATCTAATATCTCTGAAATACTTACATATGTGCAAGTTGACTGATGATAACCCAATTGGAACACACCATTCTTGCAGATGCAATGTATAATGAAAGTGAAATAAATTTTTTAGAAATTAAAAAAAAAACAAAGGCCAATCGAAAGATGATTAAATTAGATAAAAGAACTCTTTAAGAAACAGCATTAGGAGTATTTTTTTTTCTATATCTTTTTTTTGTATCTTTTTGTTCTCTTTGTAAATGAGTAACTATGGTATTTTTTTTTTTTTATTGAGCTCAGTTCAATATTTTTTGTTTTCTACGAAGGGATACCTAAAATATCTTAATTAAAGATTTTGTTCTTTCAGATCGCCTTGTATACATTCATAGCGTAGACATTTACTACATATGTACATATACAAAAAAAATTTTATACGATATACTCATGAAGATTTTTACTGCACCCACTGTAATTTGGAAAAAAAAACAAAAAATTTCCAATTCATAGTCTTTAAGAAAAAAAAATAAGAAAAAAGAAAAAGCTCCTTACAGTCACAATGTCTCCAGACAGATCAGGTTCATTACATATGAGTGTGACAAAAAAAAAATAAATGAAAAAAATAATAAAATGAATAGCAAATAAATCGACTTCTTGCAAAAATATCCTTCTTAAATATTTTCTTCTAGATTTTTTGTTGTTTTTATTGATTTTTACATTTTTCCTCTTTATAAGTCCTTTACATATATATATATAGACATAATCATATCATACATATGTTCAGTTTTGTGTATTTAATACTCTTTTTTTTCTTACCATACAAGGATACATACGTATACAAGAGTATAATCGTATTCCATGCACAAGTCATTTACTATGAAGAAGTATGGACAAAAAAAAAAAAAAAACCCAGGATTAAATGATGTGAAAAATGATATCCATATAAAAATTTACCATACTTTTACCCAATATATATACATTTTTTTTTTAATTGATATTTTCCAGAAAATTTAACGTATCATCGGGAATACAAAAAAGAAATTTAGTTAACTTCAATCAATCTTTAGTTATGTATAGAAAACGTACTTATGAATAATATATGAACGGATATGTCATGACTATGGTAAAAAGGATATATGTACATATAGCCTTCTTGATTAGAACGTACTTTATATATATACGTTTTGATGACAAATCACACTATTAACGGGTGCTATTAAAGTTCGGATTACAAATTTTGAGGTCCTTGTGCTATTAAGAATTAATGAAGAAACCAAGGATCAAAGTTACAAATTTGCAAATTTTCATATAAACGATTTTCATGAAAATATGTACCATTTTGTATTTTTCGTGCTTTCAAGGACTAAAAAAAAAGCTATTGATTGAAAAATATCTATTTTTTTTCTATTCCTTTACTTTTCAGTTTTTAATTTAAAAATTATCAAATCAGTGAATAAGTGTGAATTAAAAAGCAAAATTAAAAAATTAAAAAAAAGAAAAAATTCAACTTTAAGTACATTTAAAAGGTAAAACAAAAAATGAACGTTATGTATACTTTGTCCTGTATGTTAACTTGTATTATCCTGAATGTGTATATATATATACAAATGATTTTATCAGATTTAAAAGATTTAATTTTTTAAAAGATATTTACCCTTCTTTTCGTTTTTTGTTTTTTAAACAATCATTTTAAATATTAAAGCAAAAAAAAAACAAAAAACAAAAAACAACCCAACGCGTTTACTGAAAGATACGCCGTATGTTTATAGAAGATACATATCTTGGCATCATAACTAATCAATCTGTATATGTGCATCATATACAGATATGTACATATAAAAAGCATATTACCTACCATATGCATTGTATGAATTTGCGGTTTATTATTTTTTTTTTTATTACAAAGAGCAAATTATAAAATGGGGTGGTCAGAGGGAAGAGAGAAAAGAGCAAAAAAAGAAAATACATAGATCCGAAAAACATAATCGAAACAAAATATCTTTCAAAGAAAATAAATAAAAATAAAACTTATCGGAAATAATTATAATTTATCGATGGTTTTCGCTTTATCGATTTTTATGTTGTCCATACCTTTAAAAGTAAGACCAGAACGTTATAAATGTTTTTTTTTTTTGTTTTTTTTTTTGTTTCTGTTTTTACCGCTTACGTTTTATATGCGGTTATCTGTGTAAATTTTCACAGTAATAAAAAAAAATTTTTTTTTTTTTTTGCCGACCGTTTTTGATTGAAAAGAGATGAAGAAAAGTGTAAAGAGGTCACATATCACAAATGAATATAGATGGAAGAAGATTATGATCTGTTTGTGTTGATGATGATGATGATGATGATGATGATGACGGTTAGCTCTGTAACAGGCATACAACTACCAACATTTATTCGAGAATATATACGTATACGTATAGATATGTAACATCGCGACGTCTATGTACAAATGATATCGCAAGATGTTACGTATACATGTTATTATCGCGAAAATTTAATGATGACTAAAAATAAAATTAAAATTAAAAAAAAAAAACAAAAAAAAAAACAAAAACCAGTAAAGGATTTTTTCTTTCATTTTTGATATTGTTAACCACTTAAAATTACTATCACCATCATAATATTTGGACATATCCATTCTTTAAAAGAAAAGAAAAAGGAATTCTTTAGAGTATATTTAAAAAAAAAAAAGAAACAAAAAACATGACAAATAAGAAATGTGAATACGAGGAAAGTTATAATAGATGGGTCGATGAATGGATGTTTTAAATAAACCATGTAGAGAGCAACAAAAAAGAAAAAGAAAATAAATATAGAATGCTCATAACAGTCTTGAGGTTTCATTGGTTTCATATTATAAAATAGAATACACTATGCGTATAGATGAAAAGATAACAAAATTTTATGTTCTAAATACAATACGACTACTAACCATCAGATACTGATTTCCGAAATTAACTCTTTTATTTAACACACACATTTCAGTGAAGATGGCTGAAAAATGGGATTTTTTCAAAAACGCATTACTCCCTATTTGATGCGCTATTAAGCTTAAGATCATAATACGCTGAATATCGCATCAAATATGCAGTGACGCGTTTTTAAAGATAGCCATGGTTACCCCAATTACAGATTTCAGAACTATTAGTACAATTTTCACAATTTTTTTTACTGTTTAGTTCATTATTGAAAGTTTACAAGGAAAATTATTAATTCTTTTTTTATTTTTTTTAATTTTTATGAATTATAAACATCATCATTTTGATTTTTTGATTAACGGTGACAGTCAAAGGACAAGCAAATGACAATCATGTGCATTGAAGTTAAACTCGATACGCAAATGCGCTCAAATTTTTCATTAATTACAAAGTCTCGAAGTTTATGAATGTATGACAATTACGTGACTGTTGTCATCAGCCATTTTAATGTTCGGCAATCAATACCTAATGGTCGGTAGTCATATTCTGATTATACTATTACTTATACGTATGCACAGTTTGTGCAAAATCGAAGCGTATTTAACGGGAACGTAATAAAATTTGCTCAAAACAATCTCAACCTTATACTTACATAAATTCTATCCAATACATTCACATGCATTTTATTTTTTATTTTTTTATTTATTTATTTTTTTTTTTTTGAGGGCATAATTAAAGTTTTATTCAGAAATGAGTATAATATAATGAAGACAATGCATGTATATGTTATGTTAATGGTACAAAAAAAAAATTTGATGAAGGATTATATTATCAAAGAAATCGGATGAATTCTATAATTACAAGTTATACAAGGATTTTATCACTCTAATTATGGGTATTTAGTAAAAAGATTTTTGCCCACTTCTTTACAAAACCAAAAACAAAAACAATAAAAAAAACTTTCTAATGATTGATTTCTGCGTTTCATGTATCTGTCATGTGCCTTCATGCACCCGACTAGAATATTAAATTAATAATTACATTTTGAACAGTTTTCATGAGAATGAAAAAACAAAAAAAAAAGTGAATTTCATTTTTGGATACATCTTCTTTCAAAATTTTTTTTTTTTTTTTTTTTTTTTTGGTGCTTAAGTTATTGTCAGTTCGTCAGAAATGTTATAACGATTATAGTACTCTTATAAAATTCACGTCTTTTTGCAGGAGGACAAGAAGAGAAGGAGTAGGGGGGGGAGGATTAAGATCCAAATGCGAAATATTAAAGAGCATCTCCTAATTAAAGCAATTAATATTAATATTGAGATTAAATAAATGAGATATTCAAAGGATAATAGAAAATAATTTAAAAAAAAAAAGAAGAAATTATTTCATTATTTCTAAACATAAAATTTATTTATGGTTTTTTTTTAATATATATAAACACAATTTTACTGGAAACTTTCCAACAATTCAAATAAAATCAATGAAATGATTTTAAATTTATTTTTCTAAATTAAAATTAATTTTTTTTTTTGTTTTAATTATTTTTAAAAATTTTAAATTAATTTCTCTTATATACATTTATTAAATGTTGTTTTTTTTATTTTCACGAGAATTTGTTTTTTTTTTTTTTTTTTTTGCAAAAATTGGTGTAATAATTACTGGTGATAAGATGATGTAAAATTTTTTTTATTTCTTATCGTTTTATAATCATCTTTTCTATAATAATCATTTGATTTTGTTGTACGTTCATTTCGATATGAATTTTTTTCAAAATCATCTGATCTTGTAGTAGTACTAGTTGTTGTAGTGGTATTAAATGGATTTATTTGTTCTCTTTTTTTTTGATAATTTTTCATTTCATTTCTTTGAATATCATTTTTATTCCAATCATTATCATCATATTCACGTGTATTTTTTTTATATTTATCATTATATTGATCCTTATTACGTTCATTATCTCTATTTTGATTATTATCATATGATCGATTATCTTTTGCATAAATAAAATGTGAATGATCATCAGAATTATTGTATTGTATTAATGAATTATAATTTTTATTATCATTATTATGATAATTTCTTTGATATTGTTTATTATTTGAAATATAATTAAATTTTGTATCATTTTTTATTTCATTATTATTAAAATTACCAATTCGATCAAATATACTAGGACCATTACGTGAAAATTTTCTATAATCATAATTATTTGAAAAATTATTTATATATGATGAATTTTTTTTATATTTATTATTAGAATAATGATGATTATTAAATGTTTTACGTTTAAATTCAGATGATTCTGATAATTTCCAATCATTTTTTGTATTTTTATGTAATGATCTATATGAAGAATTGATCATTGTTAAATTATTATCATTATCAAATTTACGTTCATCAATATTATAATGATGATGATGATGATCATTATTACTTTTATCTGAATTATCACTACGATATGAATTTTTACTTTTTTTTATTGTTGATATTTTTTGTAATGTTAATGGAGATGAATTTCTTTTATAATCATATTTTTGTTTTTTATTATGATGATGAGAATAATAATCATCTCTTTCTTTTTCCATAGAATCATCTTTATGGTATGTATCTTTTTTTTTAGTTTTTGTTATCATCATATGTAATGATAAAACTCGATTACGATAATTTAATCTTTCAATAATATGTCCTCTTGCTTTCTCGAAATCTAATTGTAATTTTATTTTTATTTTTTTTTTGTTTTTTTGTTTTTTTTTTAATTTCTATAATTATTTATAATTTTTTATACTTACTTGCAATTGCATTTGAGGGATTCATTTTTAATTCATTTACCATATAAGTGCAAATCATAAATCCAGTCCTATTAACACCGTGTGTACAATGAACTCCAATTAATTTATCTGTATTAAATATTTTTAAAAATAAAATAAAAATACAAAAATGTAAAATTATAAAAATTTCCCATTTTCTTTTGTGTATTAAAATTTATAATAAATTTTTTTTTTCTAAAAGCACAATACATTGTGTTATAAACAATCCAATGTAGCATTGATATTCGCAGGATTTGGATTGGGAATTGGAAATGACTACAATATACATAGAAAAGTGTGACAGAAACATTACATATTTAGGCTTTTCTTGATAAAAGCTTGAACAAGAGATTCCTTGGATTATGCTTTAACGCGACAATTTAAAAATAAAGTTACAGTAACGCGCCTCAAGTATGCATACAGTTTGAATAAAATTTTTTATTTTTCCTTCTAGTTTTTTTTTTTTTTTTTTTCTAGTGATTTTGATAATGATTAAATGTCGGAAAATTTCTTTTTATCTACATGAATGTTATTTCATTTTTTTTTTTTTTTTATTTTGATTTAATTTATATTTTAAAAATGTTTTACAATTCCTCTTCCTACACGATTTTTGAACTGTTTTACAAGGAAATGAAAAAAACAAAAAAAATATATGAAGGATTTTCACAATGATCTAGTCCAGAAATGTCAAAAATAGAAAAGATCAAGAGAAGATATGCAATATAATGATTGAACGAATGAACGTGTGGCGTTTAAAAAAATCTTTTTTTTTTTTTTCTATATAGCGAGATATCTATAATATTATACATTGAATACAAATATTATATAGATTAAAATACAAGTCATTCTGAACCATTTTGCTGTTACACTTTGACTGGCATGCTTTTAAGAAAGGCAATAAAAATTTGTTGAAACCATTATAACAACATGTACGCTTTATAAAAAAAAAAAATAATAAATTTATTTCAATTCAAAAAAAAACAAGCACTTGTACTTCAAAATAAACCTGAATCGTGTGCACTTTATGTAAAATAAATTACAGTATATACATATAGTGAATGTAGTTATTTACACGTTCAAGTACAAATCTGTTTTGCAATCCGTGGGATACTTTAGATAATAGGTGGATGTAAAATGTATACAGGTACAAATAATGTAATTTATAGGGTGCCCCATTTCAAAGTACATTCAAATATGAAAATTAATTCCTTTTTATTAATGGTATTACAATGGTCCCTCTCTGATGCAAGTGCGCTCGTTACCAAGTGGAACCTAATTTTTTTTTTACATTAAAACAACAGTTTTTGAGATATGCACTTATTTTTTATGGTACCAATTAATAATATCAATAGCGGAAGTTGATGATCACTTGAGATGATCCTTTTCATCTCTCCTTTCTTCATGAAAAGTAAAATAAAACATATAGCCAGCAAATAGGAGATCAACAAACAAAACGATATATATTGCATTGCCAAAAAAGAGACACCCTTCGTATGAGAAAATTCTCTTTTGACAGGATTAAAAGCGCTGCGCATCTTATGTATAAGATAAAATGTGTATAGGGAAATGTTTTATTATTTATTTTTCCTGTTATGTACCTTTTTATATTTTTTATTAAAAAAAAAAATAATAATTTTGACATGATAAGCGGCGCTTAAACAGTAAAAAGTATAGTTTATCTTTTTTTGTGATACATTTTTGATAACAGTTCAAAGTGATTGTTAAAGAGCTCATATGATTATGTATGTCTACTGTTGTAAATGATTAGAAAGTATATGACCGTTTTGTTTTGTAAAAAAAAAAAATAAAATAAAAATAAAATAAAATCATGACATGTTGATGGTTTTTAAAAGTCAGCTATTTATTATTATTTTATGTATAAAAGCACGTGTATAACGCTTTTAATTTTTTTTTTTTTCTTTTTAAGAGATAAAATACGCGGTAGCATAATTTTTTTTTAAAAAAGGCGCTTAGATCAAAAGTTTAAATAAAAATAAAAAAAAATAAAAAAAAAAAAATAAATAAAAAAAATAATCATGATATTCAGGAATCAACATTGTACATAATTAAAAATTGTCACGACATTTTGTCGCACAATCGTATACATTTCCCCCATTTTAAGTTCTTGAAAGCAAAATAACTTTAAAAATAAAAATAAAAAAATTTAAAAAAATATTTACCATTATTTCGATTTTTATCCAAAAATCTTGTAACGTACCGTGTAAATCTGAAAATAATTTTAATTATAATAATTATAAGTTTAATTTGAAAAAATAAAAAGCAAAGAACGGCCTTAATTTATTAAAATTAATTTAAAAATAAAAAAGGACTAAGCAAAATTTGTTTTTTCCATTTGATGGGTATTTTATCCTTTTTGACCAACATTTTAAATTTTTCTAATTTTTTTGTTTTCACATTTTTAAATAATGTAAATATTATGTATAAATTTTTTTTTTTTTTTTTACTTATTTATAAGAGATGTTGAAGGTAAATCATGGCCAGGACATGCTACTTTAATGTATTCAACATGATTTCGTAGGAAATACTGTAAAAATAATTTTAAGAAAAAACAAAAAAAAAAAAATTAATTAATATATAGGACAGGACAGCTAAACTATTTAGATTTAAATTTAAAAATTAACTCACTTGTGGATCATAATATTTTGTTGTATTTGTTAAATCAATTATAAGTCCTAAATTTGGCACATAATCTAATAATTTTTCTGGATATAACCTAAACAAAAAAATAAAAACAAAAAAATTACTCATGTTCACATGTTCACATGTACATATGTACATGTTATTGAACATTTGATTCATATTTTACTTACTTTGTACTATTCTCTTCTATTTTATCGCACACATTCTGTAATTAAATGAAACGTAATTTTGTATTTATTAGAAGAGAATCTTTTTGCTTTTTTTTAAAAATGGACATGACATAAAAATCCACATGGAAATGAGAAAATAGAGAGAAAAAAAAAAGGATTATTTTCTAGAAGAAAGTAATCTAATGGGGACTGGGGACTGGGTAGTCTTAGTTCAATTTCTCTTGAGGCCGTCACACTCCCGACAAAAATTTTTATTTGTGATATATTTCCCAAAAAGATCTTAGAATACATCACAAAATATCTCTTACATAAATAAATATTCACAATATCATGTTTTGTATATGTACACATCCATGCATCCTAGGCATTGACAAAGTATTCATTATCATTATACTAAGGAAATCTTGGAAATCGTTAGTACTGTGTCCTAGGGTTAAATTGTCTTATAATTAAAGGTCACATATTGATTCCATTTACAGTGATCAAAACAACGTATTTATTTATTTATTTATTTATTTTTTTTATAAAATAAAAATAATATTTTGAATACATAAATTTGTACGTATTGTGGACTATTATAATTGTATAGTTTTGGTAAAACGAAACCACCTGTCCAAAAAAATCTAACCTAAAATTCATAGTTAATTTTAATTCTTTTTTTTTTTTTTTTTATTGACCAGCAGAATTATATTAGTTAAAGCCGACTTTCTATTTTGTTATAATATTTATTTATTCTTTCATTTATTATATATGTGGACATATTGTATGCATACTTTCGTTATTGTCCTTTTTTCTTTTCTTTTTTCATTTTACTTTCTTTTATGCAGCTCATTGAATTTTACCGACTCTATTGTGTTATACAAACAAAATTATGTAACACAAATTGTTTTTTTTTTTGTTTTTTTTAAATAAATATTTTTAGGGCTCAAATATATACACAAATGTTTGTAGGGGTTTTTTTTTTTCTTTTTCATTTTAATTTTCAATTTAATTATTATGTGGGTTCTTTTTAAGAGAAATTTCATTCAATTTTAAAATATTAATAAGTTGTTTTTTTTTAATCGAAGTACATACATGTTACATGCATATGCATAGGATGTCTCAGAATAAGTGTTATGAAATTATATTTTTCCTAAAATTCAGACTATTTTACTTAAAACACATGAGATATATGAATAACAGTTTGAATTTTACAAAAAATCTAGTTTTTATGATGCTTACAAGGACACCCTATGTATGTGAACACGCGTATTCAATTCTCTATTATGTGTATATATAAATGCATTTATTGTCATTTTATAAGCAGTAAACAAATGCTTGAGGTAAGGGATGATAAAAAAAAAATTTTTTTTTCCAAAACGCGAGGATTGAGATGAGGTTTGTGGCCTCAACATTGCAGCTCAATGATAAAATATGTATAATTGTTTTTTTTTTTTTGTTTTTGAAAGAAAATTCATGTATAGACAATATATGAATTAAGTTATATTTTTATTTATTAGTTAATAGTGGTTTTTGTTTAATAATCAATAAATTTATCAAGCATTTTAATCTAAAAAAAAAATTTAAAAAAAAAAAATGAATATAAAAAATTTTATAGACCTCCCAAATTTTTGTTGAATTTTTAAATTATAGTTAAATAAAGATAGAATTTATGATATATGTTTGTATACGAATAAAGATGTGGGAATACACGTTGTTTATTATGTTGTTGTTGTTGTGAATTTAAAATAAAATTTATAGACTTGAAAAACTAATATACATCTGTATAATGTACACACATAAAATATATAAAAATAAATAAATAAATTTTCTCGTGAAAACAAGGAGGCAAAATGTAATAATAAGTAATCAGACATAATTTCCTTTTTCATAATAAAATAAAAAATGCATTACTCTTTAGGTACTGTATACAGTCAATTTGTGATTTTAAATGGGCATACAAGACACAACTACTTACTATACATGCAATGCATCTAAATGCGATGATATACATATGTACATTGAAATCCTCTGAATAATGAAGCTACTGGCTGCGTTACTACACAACTTTTGGTTGGGTATATATACGATGAAGTTTTTTTTAACATTTGAATTTCTGTTAAAATCATTTTCAAACTATCGTTGTTTCAAAACCATCACAAACAAATGGAAAATTTTTAATCAAAAATTACAAAAATAGCAACATTCGAACATGGGGGTGAAAAATTAAAGAAAAAATTTTTTTTGTGGAAAGAGTTAATGGGGAATAAAAATTATAGCAATAAACTAACACTGCGATCAGATTCATTCAGATACATTTTTCCAAACCAATTCTATAAATACAATACAAAACGATTTGATCAAATAAATAAAAGTAGGCAAAAAAAAAAAAAAATCTTTTTTAATTTAAAATCAGTCAATTTTGTTAGTTATCCTGTCAATAACTGTAAAATGTTGCAATTTCTTTTTTCGATACCTTTTTTTTAATGACTTCAATTTTTCAAATTGTGTGTGTTCGTTTAGTTCATTCAAAAAAAAATAAAGAAAAATTAAATTGAACAAGAAAAAAAGGACACCAAATTTCTGCTATCACTATATTGGAAAATGGTATACGAATCTTAATTTTCCATATATACAAATTTTTATTTACCATTATTGAAGATAATATCATGTCCTCTCTGTCCCTGTTTACGTATAGTAGTTACAAAAATCACGCAATAGAAATTTTATTGACAAAACATTGTTTATTGTTCATAAAAAAAAAAAAAATTAAATTAAATTTAGAGTCAAATTTTACATATGTACATAATAGGTCTGTTCCCATACTTAAAAATCTGTATTATAGTGATTTATTGAAAACAAACGACAATCAAATATCTATACTCTGGTATTGGATTGTGATATGCTGCAGATTTTGCATTCCTAGGTCCGTATTCATAGAACGGTAGTAAGTCGGTATTATTTTAGTATGGTAGTAACTTCACTAATCCAAGATTAATTTATTACTATATGAATAATCTACTACGACCGTTCAATGAATACGGGCCCTAATGTAAAAATTCGAGAACAGACCTAATAACAGACATTTATATACGTAGTTCATATAATAATGTGTACATATGACATATTTTGAATGATTTATAAAATGATTTTTGTAAACAATTAATGTCAAAATATTTACATTTTTCATCACATTTATATATGTATGTATAATGTATGTATAGAGATCACAATAAAATTCGTTGTATTATATGTATGTACATTTTTTAAACAATCTAGGTTATGTCTATGTATTTATTAATTTAATTTTAAAATTAGGAAAATCATTATTATTTTTGTATTAATTCTAAAATATCTCATAATAAGGTGTAAAATATTTTCAATAACTGAAATAAACGTATATTTCAAATTCAAATTGTATATATTAGGTGTATTGGTCGTATGTGTACTATATAACTATACAATTTATGATTTGAATATTGTCAATATTTACATTTTTTTTTATTGGAATATTTTATCATCTTTGGTTTTTTTTTTTTTTTTTTATCTTGTTAAAAAAATAAAAATAAAATTTAATAGGAAGAAAAATGTGACACTGAATATCATTATTGGAAATAAAAGTTAAATAATACAATATAGATGTGTAAATAATATGTGTATTAAGTGCATGTACACATAAGTATGTAATGTCGTTTAAGAATAAATTATTATTATTTTTAAATAAAAGCCAAAATTAGCATTTTTTTTTTTTTTTTAAATTTCACCACAGTCTTTATAAATGAGTTGCGACTTTTGTTCAACGAGAACGTAGCAAATGTAACAGCGACAGAATAAATTTACAAAAAAAAAACAAACGCGATAGATTTTCTAAGGGTATTATAATAGGGCCGGGCCGGGCCGGGCCATTGATTGGTCTAAGACGTATATCATAAAAAAAATTGAGTTGAAGTCTCTACTTCAACAAACTCAGTGGTTCGCAATCCACGTTAAACTGTAGGTGCGCATATGATAGAATCGTCTCGAAAAATCATCGTAATGATGATTAGACCCTGGCTTACATCGAACTGTTGAGTCATTGATGATGATTTCATAGAGCTATGCGGTACGTATTAATTATGAACCATTTGATCACTGGTTTAATAAGTCTTAACTTGAGTAATTTAACATTAATTGTGTACATAACGTTGATTTTGAAAGTGAAGCAAGTCCATAATTTGGAATGTTTTAAATTTTATATTCTTTATTGATCTCTCAAGTAATATTCGTTAATCAAAGGACGTATCCTTGTAATACAAATTATGCGAAAATTTTATTATTGACTAAATTCCATAACGAAAGGGTCCTGGGTGGTAGATCAACTACACCTGTAAGTAATACAGAGTGTCATCTCTGCTTTAATTCAATTCAATAAAAAGATACATCGGCCACATTTTTGTGTTTATTTCAATTAACAATTAAATAAGCGTGTAATACATTCATATGTAATTATGTATATTAAAAATATAAAAAAAAAATTTTTTTATGACATATGTATACATATATCCCGCTTCTAGCTAAATAAATTATACATTTTAACCAGTTTTTATTCGACATTAAGTGATCAAACATTATTTCTCTTTATGTACTTATATTATATGGAAATGAACGATATAACTGCATCATTTCTATATAATATAACTGTTATTAACATTATAATCATTAAATGCATCCATGAAAAATCAATCAAAAAAGTAAAAAAAAAAAAAATTTTTATTTTCATGATTTCATCATGTTTTCATCATCTTCTCATATCCATTATTCTGGCCACAACAACATAATAAATAGTAGTGGCGCTTCTTTACATGGCGTTTAATTTTGTTTTTTCTGTTTTTGTTTTTTTTTTTTAATTTAAAAAATAAATAAAAAAAAAACACTTTTTGCAATTACGCCGCTGGTCAATTGACTGAACTTAAAATCTCATCATTAATATACCAACTTGTTACTTAAACAAAGTCAACTGATATGTACCTTTGAAATTAATTTATCAATTTATAAGTAAAAATGAAACATTCAATTTTGGGTGGTAACTTTATAAGGGAAACATTGGAAAATATGTATGCTGATTATTTTTTTATTTATTTAACCGAAACAACAGCAAAAATTCGTATGTATGCGCATGTGTATAGGTAAACTTTTAAGGTAAATAAAAGCACACAAAAGTATAACAAAAAAAAATTAATAAAACAAAATCATCTCGTAGTCTCTATATGCATCAATGTAATAATGATTAATTTTTGTCAAAAAAAACAAAGAAAAAAATATTTTGATTAAAATATAACAATTTATAATTTTTTTTTTTGTGTAAAAATGTATTATCTTGTAGTGTGGTCAAAACTACATACAAATGTATGTGGTACGATTTGAGCATTTACATACATACATCGTACATTGTATTTTGACATCAAACATTTTAAAGGTAAATTATGTAAATAATTGTATTGCATTGCAATCGGTAGGTGCATTTATTGATGATAGATTGCCCACCAAAGTTGCCATAAACTTTAAAATATTACCATAGTAGAATGATGTCTATACTAAGGTACGTCATTCAAATATTACTCCTTATCTTAAAACGCATCACTGCCTATTTGATGCGATATTCAGCTTAAGATCATAATACACTGAGTATCGCATATCAAATAGGTAGTGATGTGTTTTTGAAGATAGCCAAACTCTAATCAACTGTTTAACAAAGGGAATGGAAAGCTATAAAAGTGGAAAATATAAGGTCGTCATAATCATTCATTAGCTTTTGTAAATAGTTGCGAAAATTTATCTAAATTAAAATTTTAATTATTTAAAAAATACGGATTAGCAAAGGTTCAAGCATTAACTGGAACAAAACATTTTGGTACACATGTGTCATTGTTGTTGTTTAAGTGGCTGCGCAATCACACCCGAATTGCTCTCAATTAGCATATGAAGATGCTATTTTAATACCACATTTGATCGTGGGTATCTGACCTACGGATGCAAGGAAAAACTCGGCTACAACCATTCAGTTGAGCCAAAATACCAGACACACACATGACATATTTTTTAAACATTTTTTTTTTTGATTGTATTTAAAAAACTTCCTTGAAAGCAATATTTGGTAGCCAGAACCAGACATTTCAGAATGACACACCTTGTAAAATCATTCCATGATGATCATCTTTTCATTTATTATTGATTTTCTTTCTTTTTTTTTTCTGTGGCACAAAAGAGTTAACAAAAGCATTTCAAACATGTTTTTTTTTTTTTTTTTTTTTGTTGTGTTTCTATACTTAATTGATTGTTGTAAGCTGTTAAATTAAAAATCACTTTGTTTCTTTTGAAAAATGATTATATGATTGATAAATGGTATTTAAAGAATGAAAATAATGTGTACCAATAATGTTGATGAGTGTATTACGCAAATTTTTATTGTGTATACGTACACACAAGAGATATCATTAAAAAAATAAAATAAAAATAAAAATAAATGTATGGCATTGCCCAGCAAACATTGGGCATCTTTATAGATTTGAGATCGATTCAAAAATAAGGAAATAATATCTTCAATAATTTAAATTTCAAATTGATTAAAAAAAAAAAACACCTAAATATGTAATTTCTTAAATTTTATTTATATACGATGTAATAAGGAAATTTACAAAAATTAGAACAAAATATTAAATAAATATATTATTGGCAATATAATCTTAAACAGTTCAAATTGTTGATGAACACACACATCAAAAGATTATACGCATAAAAAAAAAATTTTTTTTTTCTCTTTTTTCTCAGTTCATATTTAATTTAAGATCACTGAATTTACATATTTTTATTTAAAAAAAAAACAAAAAAAAAAAAAAATGAGTAAAAACAAAAAATACTTGAACAAATGTACAAGTACTTTTGAATTATGTATTTTGGAAAAATTATTTTTAATATTCAAATACATATGTATAATCATCGTATGTGCATCATTTAACTAGACCATGTTCAAAAAGTTTCAGATAAAATTTTCTGGATGAATTTTAGGGGAGAGACAGTAGGGGAGGCAGGGACATTTTTATTAGGAAAACTCTGAACTTTAAAAAAAAAAAATACATATTTTGTCGACACTTATTCTTGGGACATCCTGTTAAATGAAATATGAAAATAATTAAAAATTAATCATTGAAAATTTTCCAATGTTTATTTAATTATGTGTATAATTTAAAAATATTTTTTTTTTTTTTTTAAACTTTCCGAGGAACAAAATATTATTAAATTACTTTCATATTCATGTGGTAAATGACATAAATGAAGGTCATAATATTAAGTAGAAATTTTAAATAATTATACTACAAATAATTCAATTGTGTGTACTACTGTGTTATAATGCATTTATAATGGTGACAATGCATTAAGACAATACATCATGCAATATTATAAGATATTAAGATAATTTTATAAATACACACTACACACATAATTTTATTAATCAAAGAATATTGTAACTTATGTACAAGAAATTTTATCCAACGCATGTTTACGTAATAAATTAAGAATATACGTAATGAATTTAAAAAAAAAAAAAAATAAATTTAAAAAGAAACTGTTAAGAAATTTATTTTAAATCATTTCAAAGAAAGTGATTACATTAACTTTCAAATTACATCATATATTGAATAATCGTAAACCGTTTAAATAGAAAACTTTAATTTTTCCTTCTAATGCACTTTTTTTTTTATTTTTTTATTATTTCAAGGACTAATTAAAAATTATGTCATTTTTATAGTAAAAGTACGCTCAAGGCCATCAACATTATATTACTAAGTTGATGTTTCATATATGCTCGTATGTACATTTTCAACTTATTATACAACAATATTATAAAATTTTTTATTGATGTAATTTTCTTTTTCTTTTATATACCTACATATGTATAATTTACGGTATTCTTGTTATTTAATTTTTAATTTTTTCCATTTTAATTTTTTTTTTTTATTTTCTTTTTAAATTCATTTTATTTTTCAAACATTTTTCCACCTGTTAATTACTGTAATTAACTTGGAAATTATAAGTTAAATATTTTGTATAACATGCCTACATATGTATAAATTAAACGTCTATTGTTATACATCATATGCATATGTATGAACTTTGTATACGTTACACGGGGTGCTTAGTAGTAAAATATTTTTAATCACCAGGGATAGTAGATCCTAACAAGGTAAACAATGAATTGTATAAGAGAAACGAGGGCAATTTTTTTTTTAAATTTCTTTTAATTTTTTTTTAATAATAAAATGATTCCTGGGAAAAAATGCCAAAAAATATATACAGATGGAAAGAAGAATAAGACAAATTTATATGAAATTTTGGTATCTGAACCAATTTAAGTGGCCATTCTAAATTTATGCATCATCAATCGATAGGTATGACTGTTGAAGAAAAAATTAATATGGAAATATAATGTAGTCTCTCGTGATATCTCGTAAACGCGAGAACATTATGAAACATCCTGTATTTAACTAACTATATAGATACAACATGCATATGGCTAGTATACATATCATTATAATGTAATTTTAGTTTCTTACAAGGAATTGTAGGATTATTATTTAATAATAATAAAAATAAAAATAAAAAGAACAAATCGTTTAAAGTTTTAGTACTCATCCATACATTTTAATAATTAATAACATGGTCAGTAGGCTATATATACTCATATTCAATTTTAAATTAAATGTTAAAATATTAATAACATAAATTTAAATAACATGTACAATACGGTACGTTCTTACAGGTAAACTATTAAGAAAAACATGAAAAACAAAACGTAAAATGAGGATATTGACAGTTAAAGGAATACTATAAGTATGTATATTAGGATTTTATATCAAAAAAAAAATTTTTTTTTTTTTTTTTAAATAATCATACAACCTTGTAAGGGTATTTTGTCAGTATATATATACAGGATGTTGACATTTTTTTCTTATTAAAAAGAAAATTACAGGATATCTAAAAAAGAATATGAGATAATGAATCAATGCACGGAAAAAGATCAGCAGGTAGATCAATACTGAATTAAAACGGATATTCTCGATGGGTATTCGAAATATCAAAAGGTTTTGAGTGGAAGCCAGGGACCTAGAAGGATTGTAGCGCTTTTAATTAGAAATCGTTAAGTGTAAAAGTAAACTAAACTGTATAGAAAAAATATTGGACAAAATATCCTTATCACATTCCTTGTATGTAAAATCTTATAAAATTGAGACACCCTTAATAGTGCAATACCACAAAGCTCAATATAATATGTTATACGAAAAAAAAAAAAAAAAAAAAAATTGAAAAAGAAAACAGAAAATAATAAAGAAGCTAATAATTAAAGACATTAATTATTTAACGAAGGAGGGGAAGAAAAAGACATTTCGATTGAATTTATAGTACCCTAATACTTATAAATACAAAATATATGGTAGTAACATTTATGTGAAATACAATTAAATAAATAAGGAATATAACAAGAATTTCATGCTTGCAATTTGCAATTTAAAAAAAAAAAAAAAAACGTAATGTGTGTATAGAGCAAAGCATGTACTGTACATATATATGTGCTACATGTGTTTACATAAAAAGTTGTCAATAAAATTGTCAACATTGTGTTAATTAGAGATTTTATACGTGTATGATTAAATATGACATTTTATCATTAAAGATATACACAATATAGGTACTATTTTCGTGCTGGAATAATTATATACTGTACAGGGTGTCTGATATTTAAAAAATCCATTTTATCGCTGTTTTTGTTTTTTTTTTTATTATTTACAAGAAGGTCTCAAATGAAACCTTGATTCAGAATTGAAGAAGATAACGTCATTCGTGTAGCTTTTGAACCACGACAGATAGAGTCATACAGTAAAATGCTAATTTGTAGATGAATTGGATTTTTTTATTTATTGTTTAACCTTTTGTATCTCCGAAGAATAATCATCCCACCCCACACACATACTCGATTTTTTTGGCTTGACTCAGTGAGATCTAGCTGAAATTCATTATTTAATTATATAATATCAAACACCCTGTATGTAATTAAAAATACCACCTTATAAGCTACAATCTGCGAATATTGTATACATATGTAGGTATATGAATAAATTTATATTATTTAAGATAACAAACATATATTTACATAAACATTTATGTCTGGATACGTAAAAATGCATGTTTTGATTTGTAAATAATCATTAAATATATTTACTAAATATAGACATAATAATAATGTACATATGTAAATGTACGTACATACATACGTGTGTATTCATTGCATTTCACATGCACTTGACAGACATTTGATTTAAAAAAAAAAAACGAAAGAAAAATACAAAACAGAGAAAGTCAAGCCTATAGATTGTTTTTGTCTTGTAAAGTGCTAGGTTTACATGCATTTTGTTTAACCAACATAACAGCAAATTAGCATTTTATAATTTTTTCTTTTTTTTTTTTTTCTAAATTTCATTCCAAATGCATTTAGATACATATGTATATGCATAACGTGCATAAACGTAAAGACAAGCAAGCATGTACGTAAATTTTTAAATATTATGACATTGTGGAAGGATTTTTGACATTCTAAATGAGATTTTTAACTATTTTTCTACAACATTGATTTTATTATTATTCGTATATATAACTATAATTAGACACACAATTACCAATGCACAAATAAAAGAAATATGCATGAATACGAATTCATATGTACATGTCGTGTTTATCTGTAAAATGCACGTCGATATATGAAAAATAGAAATATACGTTACATACACATGTTATTGTATATGATAAAATGATTATTTGAATTTGTAGAAGTTCAATTACTGTTACAAAATATTCGATAATTAGAAATAAAATTTAATGAACTCTCAAACATATCCGGATTTTAAATTCCAAAACTATTTCACAAAAAAAAGAAGAGAAATATAAAAATCTGTCTTTATTATAAAGGTACGTAACAACGTAACATACACCAAAGTCGTAGTGACAGCAATCGCGACTAATAATACTGACAGTGATTACGATGTAAATTGATTTTTGTACAATTTTCTTTCAAATTTTCGAACATATTCGAGTTGCGTGTATAACCTTAAATTTTCGGGTCATATTTCTGGGAACTAAAGAGAAAGAAAATTCACTTTAATGAAAAAATAAATAGCTGTGATCTCTGTACTCTTGTAATGATTGAAAGTGATCGGGACCAATCACGTTAATCATTATCATTGTTTGTCGCTATACGATGTGCACAAACCTTAATAATGGAATTTTTGTTTGCAAATATAAGATTACAATTTCAATAACGAATGCTTTCAATAAATTTTTAATTAATCACATACCACACCAATAATCATGAATGAATGAACAATTATGTGTATACTGTAATTTGTGTAGTAAAGCTATAAAAAAAAAAAAATATCAAAATTAATGTTAAAAATTATAAACGATAGAGAAATGCTTGTATACAGTACATTGTACATATAAAATTTTATTGCTTCCACTCACAAAGGTATTTGGATACTTCAAATAAGCGCATATTTAAAAAAAAAAAAAAAAGTTTTCTCAATTTGTTATATTTTAAATAAACCTCTCCATCTATTTTCTACGTAACGTGAATGATTTTATTTCAAAATACGAAAAAGCAAAATGCCCAATCAAAAATTTTTAATTAATTCGTATATTCATATTACAAAAAAAAAAAAAAAAAAATTATAAGCCTTGTTAATGTGTAAAAAAAACCACTCAAAGAACTTCCGGAACCATATTTTAAGCAATCATCAAAAAATTTTTTTAAAAAATTCATCAAAATTTCTCTAATTTTCAAATTTAATCTTACGTAACTCTTGAATCATCAAGATGCTGGATTTTGTTTATTATACCTTATCAGGAAGGCCATCGGGAAGGCCAAAAAGGCCTTTAAAAAAACAAAAATCAATTGTAACATGAAAAATAATCAACATTTCAACTCTGTTATACTCCATACACTAATTTGAAGCAATTAAGGCCTTATGGAAGTTTTGGGACTAGTCCTTTCTTCTCTCATAATTTCTAATAAGATCATCTCACGAGCAGTGTTACCACAATCTTTAAAGTTATCGCATAATACGAGATGAATTTTTTTAAATATCAATATATGTACAGCGACGTAAAGTGGTACTACTTTATGTCATTTCCATAACGCCTTAATTGTATCGAATTAGTGTATGAAGTATAGTAAAATAATACATTTCGTGTTATTAGAACATTTTTATTTTTAATACCCCCCGGCCCTCGCCTGATTTAATACAAACTGATATATTTATTGTTTTTACGTTTGTTGTAAATAAAGATTACAAAAAAAAAAAAAAAAAAAAAATTTAAAAATGTATTTGTTATGTACTAAAAATACATGAACCAAATCTGATGTTAAAATACCAGAAAATTTTCATTAATTGGCCACGAAAGTCTCATGTTGTTCAAAGTGTCAAATAGTTGCACGCAAATTGGATTGATGGTAAATTCCAAAATTTAACAAGGTCCTATATTTAAAATCTTGTCACATATAAAATTTTAGTACACGTATATCACACATACATACAATAATAGGAATTTTAAAATGAGAACATTTTAAAATGTTACAACTACATACATACATAGCCGAGTATATTTGGACTGTACAAATCGAAACTACATACCAAAGTACATGGCAATATGTATTATAATAATGGATGGGGAAGAAAATTTCAAAAAAAAAAAAAATCCAAAGACATTTCTACATATACGAATTGTCATTGCGATGCAATTACAATATGTGATCTTTTGTATGGCGCCAGTCAGTAACCACCCACCCAACATTTGTCACAGGTTCTTGTACGTGCATTACTATTCCGTATGTACGTTTATGTATGTATGTGTGCTCTATTTTATTTTTATTTATTTTTATTTTTTTTGCTTGCAATAGTGTAAGTGTAAAAAAATGCATATTCTGTGCATTGTGTATTGCATGTATTGCTATGCATTTCTTGTACATACTTACATATATGAAAATTTAGTTATCGTGCAAATAGAAATATTAGAAATACATTTTATATGAACAACATTGAGGCATATATACGTTATTTTGTTTGTCCTTAAAATTTATTACATCCTCATTTTGGATACTAAATCTATTTTATTCATATATAATATGCATGTATATAAATATATGCCCATCAGGATAGAGGTATATGGAGGGAGCTGGTCGTACAGGCTAAGACCCATAATGGGTTGTAAAACTAAAAGGAAAAAAAAAATATACATACATATATGCATGTATAGTAAACATAATATTTGAACACTGTAAGGTCGCGTTTTATTTGTTTTTGTTTAATGTACGATCCTGGTTATCGTCCTGGTTTATTATTGAATTTAAAAAAAAAAATAAATAAAAAAAATTGTACATGTTTCTTTTATATTTATGCCATGTTAAAACGCAAAGTATGTGAATCGGTTAAATATGACAATGGGCTCACGGCTAAATGCGATTGACAATTACTCTAAACTCAAGTTTTACTGTGTGTTATTCATTTACATAAAAGACTTTATTTAATTACAGATTTATGATACAAAGGTTTGCTATTATTTGAACTGAATGCATTGGTATTAATTGATATAAATAAAAGGATTTTTTTTTTATTATCATATTCAAACAAATTAGGTCAAAAATTAACAAAGCCTAGTAGCTTTAAAATTACATAATGCATAGATACATATCTACTATATTTTATGGATATTTTTAAATTAACAGATAATAATTATTGCATTTCCTGTACCATATATATTTGTTGTATTTTTAGAAAAATTTTAAAACTGTTCTTTCTTGTTCCATTACGATTATTAATAGCGAAGATTTTACACGTCAAGCCCATTTAACGTTATTAACGCGCTTACATATACTTAGGTATATTTGTGTATGTGTACAATAAAAGGTGAAAAAATAAAAAATAATTTTTTTTTTTTTTTTTTTTTAAATCTAATTCACTAGATAGTGGGAGAATTCTAATTTCATAAACTGTTATAAATTATTAATGTATGTTTTTGTTACATTGTTCAGTTTTCCCATTAAACTACATTAAAATTTTCAACCACATAAATTACGTATTTTTAAGGTATTAAAGAAATTTATGTACAAATTACAAATGCACTTAACCAAAAATTTATACCATATAATACCAATATAATGTACAATATGAGGATATCTCAGAATAAATGTTATGCAAAATAAATAATTTTTTGTTTTTTGAAATGTAGGCTGTTTCTAAAAAAAAAAATCACTTCGCTGTTTGCTTCTTTTTTGGATAATAACCGTGGATTAAAAATTTTTTTATGGACACATGGGGAAAATTTTTTGACAGAATGCATTTTAACTGAAATTACATTCTATATTATCATCATCAGCGGCGCTACAGCCCTTTCCGAGCCATAACTTTTTGTAGAATACTTCTGCAGACGTTCCGGTCCATCGCTTGATTTTTCCAATTCGTCACTCCTGTTTTTTTCTGAAATATCCTTTGAATGATGCCATATAAAATCCTAAAAATTCTACAATCATTGTATAATGAAACACCCTAAATTTTTTGTTGTTATCAATTTTTGTTATTGCACATACATATGTAACAAAATCTTAATAAATGTTCGTATGGATATATATAAACATGGGTAACATAAATCTATGAATAATTCTACTGTATTATATAGTATACACTGATAAGATTTTCATTTCCGAAAAAGGTGTAAAAAGAATTCTCTTTTGTGTTCTGTTACAAATAATTGTGGGCGAAAAAGGTGATTACGTACTATGTATACTATACAATTTGTGTCATATATCTTTTTTTTAAAGAAAAAAAAAAAAAAAAAATTGTTTAAAGTATTTTAAGAAAAGATTTATATCCTTCTACTCATATTTTCATGTTTATTCTTCATTTAACAACAAATTTAGATTATATACAGTATCTGGTAATTTTTATGTGTCCAAAAATGGTTCATCTAATAACCTATAAAGTAAGGCAAAGGTAGCCGCCCGCTCGTGCAACTACACACTTAGGCCAAAAAGGCCCATTGTAACAACAAAAGTAAAGTATCTAGTGAATTTTTAACAGCGAGTGGCAACTGATATTACTGAACTCTTTACTTAACGTTTTTATCATATGATCAATATGTCATCTTTGTCATTCCTAAGTTAATACATTCGTATAGTTTATTATTTTACTTTAAGTATTTATTTTGGTTAAAACGTACAAAATTTTTTTTTTTTTTTTTTTTTGTTTTTTTGAATATTCAAAAATTATGACATGAATGTAAGAATTCAGAAAATTTGTTTAATTTCATGAAAATAAATGGTTACATTCGATGATAATTAATTAAAGATTTTTTTGATTTTTTTTTCGTAGTACAAATGTATACATACAACAACTGGTCTTATTTCTTCATTTTCCTGTTGAATGAAGAAATTCGTGAAAATTTCATGATGATAATTTGTCATTTAAAAGTAAAATTAATTAAGTGGGGGGCGCATACACAACTTAATCAGATTTATATAACGTTGGTATTATGTCCATACATGTTTTATCATTTTTCTTTTAAAAATTTTTTTTGTCCAATTTTATTATATGGTCACGCATCTAATTAAATTGTAAATTAAAAAAGATTTTGTTCCTATTGCAAAAAAATTGAATGCATACATATACGAGTATAAAGCCAAGCCAAGTCAGATCAGAGACTATACAACTAAACCAATATCACTTACATATTTCAATAAAATACATAAATAAATAAACATGAAAATTCATAAAACGTGCATCGTACACACATACACAAATCCATGTAATAAATATGCTTACATTTCGGCAAGTGTTTATCTGAATTTCATGACCATTAATTTAATTTGTATATTTTTTTGTTGTTTTGTTTTTGAATCGATTGGATCACTTTATTTTTTTATGAGAGAATTTTTTGTTTAATTTCTTTTTTCACTTTTCTCATCTTATGTTGAATTATTTATTTTATTTATTTATTTTTTCTTCATTTTAATATTTCGTTTGTTTGTTCAAAAAAAAATAAAAAATAAATAAATAAATAAAATTGGCGGTTATATAAATAAATTTTTATATGTACAAATGAAAACCCTTTAAGATATGTCATTGATTTTGAACATCAGATACTTATTTGAAACTTGCGACAGTTTGTTGGTCATTACATTCAAAAACTGATATCGCTCGCATTATTATTTATTATTGTAAGCAATGTTCAATTTATCTAAATAAAATTCTTGTCTTCGTACAGGGTATATGAGTACATGTGTATGTGTAGAAATTTTCTAGATTAAAAATGTAAAATTTTCAAAAGGGGTCCAAATAAGTTCATTAACATGTGTACATATACGGGTTGGGTCTTGTATCTGAGTCTGAATTTGAATTTGGGCTTTAATATACGAAATTGTACAAAACACAAAAAGGATATTCTACAAATTGAATTGAAAATTTTTTTTTGGACATGTACAAAAAGCTCAAGTAAATTTTAGCCAACGTTTGAATTTAATCCATGAATCATATCCATGAATTGATCATTGAATAAAGTTTAATTATTATCCTTTGATCTATAAACGTAAAAAATTGAAAGTAATTTTCTAACAGACACATTTTAAATTGAATTCTTCGAAATTATTGAAATTATGCAGCTGACAAATATGTACGTTGTATTTTGAGGCGTTGTAAAAAGGACAATCCTTCCTTTATTTGTTATATATATTTTTTTTTCTTTTCAAATTTATTTCAATAATGCAATAATTACTATCATATACAATCTTTACAACAAATCATTCGAACAAAATAATAAATTAATTTTACAATGTAATATGAACAAAAAAGGGCCTTCTGCTGCTAGCCTTTAATTCTTTTCTTGTTATTTATTTCCTTCTTGTAAAATATGAATGTATGTATGAGCGACAATAATGATGACTGGTCATTTAACAAAAAATGATATACCATATCTCTGTACACATGCCATTTCTTCTTTTCTATTTTTTTTTTTTTTTTTTACTTTGTTTGGGTACTTTTTTTTTTTTTTTGAGATTTTCTTTTAAATGAAAATAAGGAAATACCATTCACATTTCACTGAATTAAAAGAAATGCAAGTAAATAAAAAATAAAAAAAATTTAAACGGCTTTTAGTAGCATTCAAGCACAATCGATTTCTTTATAATAATTGTAAAATAATAAATTAAAAGAAAAAAAAAATTAAATAAAAGAAAACAAAAAAAGAAAATTCATAAAAATTGCAAATCTTTTAAATCATCTCATATATATGAAGTCCATGTAATGTATATTTTAGACATTTTCATGAGAAATTTCATATTGTTTGGAAAAGAGGCTCGTGTATAACAATGCATCCATATAATAAATCGTTGATTTTCATAATGTATATATATACATATAGTGATGTGCCATTCATAAATGAATAATTCAAAATGAACCGAATGAGAGTGTGTATAAAATTACAATTTAGTGTACTTTTTGTGTAGATGCATAGAAAGTTCAGATTCCAAAGAAAAATGAAATCAAATTAATTTTAAATCGAGAAATTGTATTTTTGGTACACACGATTCAGTACAGATTTGAATTTATAAAAGCAAATGACTGAATGAATGAATGAATTAGTTTTCAGTTTAGTTTAGTCCACAAGGATGAGATGAAGTTAGATTGCCTCAACACCGCACTTTAGGAAAGTTAAATTAAATTGATTCTCTCACCCTTTATTTGTCTACATAAAGGCATTAATCCTTTTGGCAATGAATGAGTTTACTTCATTTAAACTGAATAATTCAATGTGAATGATTCAGTTCAATTGAATGATTTTGCCTATCACTATTATACGAGTATACTGGTTATATTTTTTAAAAAATATTATTAAATTTATTTTCTCTGATTTTTTATTTATTTTTTTATTTTTTTATTTTTGGTATTTATTAATTTTGTGCTATCTTCGACTAATCATACATGAATTACAATAAATATACTATAAAAGAAAATAAATAGAATTTCTTTTTATTTTTTGTCATTTTTACAATGAAATCATGAATTATTCACGTATATATATACTATATTTTTAATACATATAGAAATTATGTTTAAATATATGAATTGGTGGTACAATATCTATATAATAAGGACCATTTAAATTTCAGCACAAAAGAAGATAGATATCCTGCAGAGAGAGATTCGTTTTTTTTTTTTTTTTTTTTTTTTGATTTATGAGATGACCACAATTTTTGGCGGAAGTGAATATACATACATATAACATACACATAGGAACAAAAAAAAAAAAATTGTTTTTTGCGACGCCGTTTTGTTATGATTATTATAGAAAATCGAAAATATAAAAAAAAAAAATCATTTCTCTCTTTATAGACGGATATTAAAATAAATCGAAAGTAAAATGAGAACAAAAAAAAAAAAAAAAAGAAGAAAATCAAATGGTCACGAAAATGTGCAATTTATTTCCTTTATTTTTTGGTTTGGCCAAATGTAATATTTAATATGTTTTTTTTTTTATTTATAAGGACAATAAAAAGAAAGGTGGAATATGAAGGCGTCTCCATTCAATATATATTAGAAATTTATTGTTTGAATTTTTCAAAAATTTTTATTTCGATCATATAAAAGGGTCGTCAATTTTTTTTTATTTTTCTTCAGATGATTCTGTTATCCACATTATACAAACTGGCCAAATTCGTATACATTGTATGGATTTTTGGACAAAATAAGACAAAAATAAAAAAAAATTTTACATTATTTATATAAAATGTCGTAAAATTTTTTAAAAGACGACCATAATTTCATTGATATCATAATATATAGGTGTGTTCCCATTTATAAAGATCTATGCAATGAAATGCACCAATAAACTGTGCAATAAATTACAGATTTAGCAGATTTCTCATATATGAATCTATCGCGTCTAACAAAAATTTACAAATTAAGCTATAATGTTGCTCCTATACTTATTGTCCTTGATTTTTGCTAAATTTCAGCTTTAAAATCATTCTTGAACGATTTTAGAAAATTATATCTCTATCATCATCATCATCATCTTGGCTCCACAGCTCTGCCCTGGCTATAGGGCCTTCGCCTCTAAAAGATAGCTCTTCCATTTTATCTCTATACTTCCTAAAAATAACCGAATTACAGAATTTTACAATTGATTGAAACACGGGAACAGAGCTAATGTGATAGAGATCAATAATGTTCGAGATCTAGTATGGAAAATTCATCAAGAAAAACCGCAAATACGTAAAAAATCATTTTTTTTTTTTGTTTGTGTCGTTTTCTTTATAGACATAAAAATTTTGCCTCATTTTTATTGGTTTAAGCAAAATAAAAGCCATTAACCTGCCGCTAACACCTCTAAATTTATTTTCTTATGAGAAAATTTTTTTTTTTGCTTTTTTACAATTGTTTCAACACTATATAATACACAGGTCCATGATCATGTATCCTCGTCATTAACACCCAGTTTTATACTTATGTATACTGATTTCGACACATTTTAGTTATGTGAAATCAATGCGTGATCGATCCTAAAGTATCATTCGCAAACACTTTAAAAAAAAAATTTTTTTTCTGTTTTTTGTCTTTTTTTTTTTTTTAATTTTTATCCTTATCTCGGTACTTTGATCTTTTTTTTGATAATTTCGAAAAACAACAACAACAGCATGAAAAATTTAAAAGTTATTGAAAATATTATGCAATCAACAGTCGAACTCTATAAAGCCAGTAACAAATTATTTTATTTTTTGTTTTTCGACTTTTGCATTTTATCAAGTTAAAATCTGTTAACTTGGCAGACAAAAAAAAAAAAAAATAAAAAATAAAATAAAATAAATAAATAAAAATGAAAAATACATAAATGCTTGTATTTATTATTGCCTACATTTCATTATATTTGTAATTAAAAATTGAGTTTTAACTTTGTATATGTGTGTAAAAATGAATAAATCTTATGGGCGTGAATTTAAAGAAACAAATATTTAATTTTGAATCCAAGTGGTTTTCGGTTATTTCGCTTCAACATAATTTTTTTTTATTTTTTGTTTTTGTTTTGTTAAATGATTCCTTTAACTTTCATAAATAAATATGAAAAATTAAATAACGATCGTACAAAATGCATATACAATACAGTGGTGAATAAAAATAATGGTCCATTTTAGTGGGATGATCGGGCTTACATATTTTCAAACTGAATAAACAATTCAAAAAGAAATAAAGTAAAAAAAAAAAATTGTATTTAGGGTGCCTCAAAACAAACGTTATTAAGCATATATATATTTTTTTTTCAAAGTTCAAACTGTTTATAGCAAGAAATCATTCCTAAATCACAAGAGATTAAAAATTTTTGGACATAAGGCTCAACCAAAATTAACGTAAGAATATGTAACGTACCATAACGTAAGATTGACGTTATATTGATGCAATACTTAAAAATTAATTTGAAACATTGGCAAATGTAAATGTGTAGATAACACGGTCGAAGGGGGTGTGAGTGGGTAGGGGTGATAGAGGGGATCGTGTACAACATTGAACAATTGTTTTTAGATGGACAATGACAAGGGGGTCAAAATTGATTTTTTGGCTGTTATAAGTAGGTCGTCGAGGTAGAAAAAAGTTCGATAATAATAAAATTTTTTATTTGGGTGATAAATTTAAATATTTTCAGTGCTACTATAAATTTAAAAAAAAAAAAAGATTATTTGACGAAGGACAAAAGGATCACATGATAACCACATAAAATCGAAAATTTGAATTTATATCCCTATTTTGTAGAATGAATTTTATTTGAAAAATATGTTTCCTATCCTCTTCTATTTTCTTATACCAGATAACAGGTGGAGCTGTCATCGTTTTCGAATTGTTTTTTTGTTTTTGTACGAATACACCTTTGAGAACATAGAGTAGAGATATTTGAGAATATCCTGTTGCCATTTTATTCGTAAATCGAATATAATTCGTATTTCATATTTTATTTTGTTCCGTCAGTAGCAACGCCATGACAACATCTTGGAAATATGAAATTGGAATGGGAATGGATTTTTGACATGACATGCCTTTTTTTTTCTCTACATACATATTTCCATGATAAAATAATTTATATAAATTGTACGGATTTTATATCAATTAATTTAATTTGAAATTTATTATATTTATTTAATGAAAATAATTAACGATCTTCTTACCTTCCTAAGAGGAACTTTAAATGCAATAAATCGTGTCCCTTCTATGGGCTTCCCAATCGGTTTATATTTCAGCCACCTAAAAAAATCATATTTTGCCATTATCATTATTTATTTTAATAATTAGTATTATTTTGTAAATAAATAAAAATTGGCAAAAATGGGACACATAATGTGAATGTAAATAAAATTCATTTATAGAGGATTTGTGTAATTTCCATTGATATTAGAAATTGGAAAAAGTCATCATGTTGTGTATACACGTGTATGTACATTTTTAATTACATTCGATTCAATACATTTTTTTTTGTTTTTTGTTTTTACCTATCTGGAATATTACTATGTCCTCCCATTTTTATTTCTGTTCACTGAGTTTCCTCGTCAAAATCTTATTTAAATCTTTTTCAAACAATAAAATGAAAATCACTAAATCAAAATCAAATAATTCACTTATCAACAAAACGCAACACAACACAAAATGTATTCGCGTTTCGTTTAATATTGAAAATTGAAATATTGAAAAAGTAAAATAAAATGTCAAAACATGTGAAAAAAAATGATTTATAAATGAAAATTGATACATAAAATTGAAACATATGTACATGAGAATTGTGGAATATGTGGATAGGATTTGGGCTTGGGTTGAGAGTGTGTCTTGGGAGTTGTGGCTTTTGGAAGAATGCTTACCTGCAAGCATTTTTGTCTGAATGCTTACCTGTTCACATTTGAAAAAGCAAAGGCATGTTATTTTACCAGTATTTAGTAAATAGTATAATGTGAAATGGCCATAAGTGAAAACCGAAAAACGGACGACAAACAAAACAGCCTATGTGGGTTCTTAGACGATGAGAAAATGTTATGTGACACTTTTCAGTACTTCCAATGTAATTGGTTAAGGAAGTGAGGCATGTATCAGGTAGCCCGGCGGCAACCTCATGCACGCTTCACTTCCTTCACCCGGTATCCCATAAGACCATATGTGTCTCATAAGTGTATCATCGTTTAAAACCCCCCAGTGGTAGATAGATGTATGATTTGAGTAGTGAGTGTGATGGTGTAGTATGGTGACTGGTGTGATGCCACTAATCACTTCACTATTCCGTTCCGTTTCACTGGGAATAAGAAAATGATTAAATTTCATGTGTCTGTTCCATCTGCCATGTTTTTGTTTATTTATTTACGTTAAAATCACATAAGAAAGAAAAAAAAAAGAAATACATGAAATTGAATTGAACAACAATTGAACCATTTGTTTTATGTGTTTTGTACATAATTGTTTAATATTATGGTAGTTTTAAACTCGTTTGAAAAAAATACAAAAATATGTCAAATAATATAATTGTGAATAATTTTACGAATGCAATAATAGCATTAAATGTACATGATGATGTTCAATTAAATGAATGTTTTGATCAATCTGTTAATGAAATGATGACAACAAACACACCACCATCTGGATTAGTGGATCATCATAATGGTCACAACAATTTAATTAATGATAATTCTATTCCATTGGACATTCATCAGTCGTCACAATCATCATCAACACAAATGGAAATAGAAAAAGTAACAACATCAAATGATTGTTATAATACAAAAATTAAGCTAAAGGACATTAACAATGATCCTCCTGTTTATGAGAAATTACAAGAATATTGTCGTTGTTGTTTAATACAATTGCGTGAATCTCAAATGAAATCAATTTTCGATAAAGATGATTGCATTGTGACCATGATAGTTCTATTAACAAATCTTCAGGTACACAATTTTTGTTAATTAAAATTCTTTAAAAATGTGAACATAACAGGAAAATTTATCCTATCATAGTTATCTCCCGGTGATGGCTTACCTGAAAATATTTGTATAAATTGTTTGGAACAATTAACTCAATCTGTAAATTTTAAACAACAAATTGAGGCAACTGATATAGCATTAAGGACATACGTTACAATGGTAAGCGAAAGCTTATAGTACAGAGATATAGAGATGATATCCTGATTTATTCGAATTTCCATTTAGCATCGCGATTACTTAATTATTTCGTTTGTAATTTATTTTCCAGGATGTTCAACAAGAATTGAATCATGAAGACATTAATATGAAACAATTAGTGACCACGTAAGATTTAATTTCAAAATGGTCATAAAATTTCTAGTTAATTAAATTCATGTTTTTTTTTTTTTTTTTCATTTGATAGCGAGGAATTGAATGAAAATGATTTTGATTCTCAAACAGATAAAAATTTAGAAGATGAACAAATTTCAAAAAATAACATCAATTTATTATCATCAATAATAAATCCAATTGTAAATGAATTCATTATACCTGATAGAGAATTAATTCAAGATCATCAATTTAAGACAACTGAAATGGAAAATAATGGGCTAGAAAAATTATCAGAAATTTTTTGTATGAATGAGGAAGAGCACATTGAGAATAAAATTTATGATGATAATCAAAATGGGAAATTTAATTTCAATGATGATATAGATGAAGAAATTGATGTTGTGTCTGAGGTAGAGGTTAAAAGGAATTCAAGATATAAAAAAAGAGAAAATCTTGAAAATGTTCAAATCAATGATGATAAAGATGAAGAAATTGATGTTGTGTCTGAGGTAGAGGTTAAAAGGAATTCAAGATATAAAAAAAGAGAAAATCTTGAAAATGTTCAAATCAATGATGATAAAGATGAACTTACATGCGAAAAATGTGATAAAATATACAAGGGTGAGCACTTTAACAGTAAACCCAAAAGAAAAAAAAAATTGAATTTTCCTTGTAAGTGAAAATTTATGGGAAAACTTTGTTTTTTTTTTTTTTTTTTGTCTTTAGATCGCAAAACATATTCTCGTCATATTGAATCACATTCAAAATTATATTTTTGTGATTATTGTAAGCAAAGTTTTAGATATCGTACAGCATACAAAAAACATTTACAATGTCATGCAGAATCATCATTATCATCGTCAGATAATAAAACCAAAAATAATATTAATGGCAATAAATTGAATGAAAAATTAAAATGTGAAATTTGTAATATTGTATTCAGTTTTGAAATTGATTTATTTGTTCATGGATCATTGCATGATAGTGATGAGAAATTTATTTGTAGAAAATGTAAAAAAGAATTTTCTGGTAAGAAAATTTTTTTTTTTATTACGTTTATCACATTTATTCAATGAATGTTTTATTTTGTTTAGCATTTATTAAATTAAAACGTCATATACCAACACATTATGAAGATAAACCGTATAAATGTGAAATATGTGGTATGGGATTTCCAGAGATTGCATCATTAACACGACATTTTCGTAAGCATAATGGTAATAATCGAGAGAAAAAATATTCATGTAAAATATGTGATAAAAAATATTATGATTCACATTCATTAATGATACATACAAGAGTACATACTGGTGAGAAACCATGGAAATGTGAATTATGTAATAAAGCATTCATTGATTCACGTCTATTAAATTCACATATGAAAACGCATTCAGATGAAAAAACCTATAAATGTGATATATGTTCTAAAGGGTATGAATTTAAAGAGCTTTATCATAAGGAATTTAATTTATTTTTATTTTATTTTTATTTTTTTTGAAATTATAGATTTACACATGCTAGTACATTAAAAACACATATACGTGTTCATACTGGTGAGAAACCGTATGTATGTGGTGTTTGTGATAAAACATTTATTCAAGCATCTAATTTAAATTTACATATGAGAATACATACTGGTGAAAAACCATATAAATGTACAAAATGCTCAATGTCATTTGCTAGTTCATCAACATTATCATCACATATGCAAACACATTTTGATGAAAAACCATATTATTGTCCAATATGTAATAAAAATTTATCACGTGGCCATTTAAAAATTCATATGAGAATACATTTAGGTGAAAAACCATATGAATGTTTAGATTGTAAACGTAAATTTCGTACAAGTGGTCAATTAAATCAACATAAAAAGAAAATTCATTTAAATAATAATATTAATAAATTATTATGTGAATTATGTAATGAAAATTTTATTAATATTGAAACATTAAATGATCATAAAAATATAAAACATAATAATGAACAAAATGATGATATTTCAGTAAATGTAAAAAAATTAAAACAAAAAATTCAACAAATTAAAGAACAAGAATTAATTGAAGAAATTCAAATTTCATCAGCATTACCAAATTTAAATGATGATACGATAAATGATCAAAATTTAGATAGTGATAATGATTCAAATTCAAATTATAATGAGAATACAATATTAGTTGATAATTTATTATCAGCTGTAAATGGTTGTAATACAATGGATTTAGATGATAAGCATCATTCAAATTGTAATATAGAAGAACAAAATCAGCATGTGTAATATAAAAATACATCATTGTACCAATTTGATGGATATCATCTCATCAAATAGATAGTAATGCATTTACAAATTTATTCTATATTCGTATGTGCTTGTAACCAAACAGATAATGTTTATATAATAATGTCTGTTAAATTTGTAATTATATTGAATCTAACATCTGTTTACTGAATAACAGGTACACGTAAATAAATTGCAAAGTGTACACTTTTCTTATTAGTTATCATGAGTAAAAGTAATTTAAAAAAAAAAAACCGACAATTATGTTATCAGATAATTAAAAATCGATTTGAATTCTCAAAAAGTAAATATTTATTTTAATTTTATTTTTTATGTAATAATGCTTTTCTGTATGATATTCTGTGATATATAAAAGTGACTGACTATTTCACATTCGAAATTAGTTGTTAAAAGAAAACTAAAACATCATGAGAAAATTAATAGTTATTGTCGTAATAATAGTTATTTTGACCGTTTCGGGTATCGGAGCACGAGTATTCGATGAGTGCTCCTTAGCTAGAACAATGTCTTCTTTGGGAGTACCAAGATCTGAACTTGCTGATTGGGTTTGTTTAGCTAAACATGAAAGTGGATTTAAAACGGATGCAATGAATAAAAGAAATAGAAATGGATCATGGGATTGGGGTATTTTTCAAATAAATGATAGATATTGGTGTAAACGTCCAGGTAACAGTTACAAATCATCAAATGCTTGTAAAACATCATGTAACAACATCGTATCTGATGATATATCTGAATCAGTTAAATGCGCTAGATTGATTAAAAAAGCGCATAAAGGATTTACTGCATGGGAAGCTTGGAAAGCACATTGCCAATTTAATAAACCAAATATTAACAAATGTTTCTAAAAACAAAAAATCAATATGAATGATTTGCCTGCCTTAAATTTCCTTTTAATTATTTTTTGCTTTTCAGTAATTCAAATAAAAATGTTTATCTAAAGATCTAAATTTGTGATCGTTTTTATTTCACATTTCAAATATTTTTTCGAAATTGTAATTATGTACTTAGAAAGTGCATCTTTGGATCATTGTACTATGCTAAGAAATGTTGATTATTGTTCAGAAATAGACTGAAATTTTTTTTTTTTTAAAATCAAAGAAGGCCATCCAAATTGATCGATGGTATTTTGCATGCAATGTAAGCTTTTATTTTTGGTATTTAATTCAAGTATATATAACGAGTATTTTCTATTTTGAACTACTTCTGTTGAAAACAACCTAAAAATTATCTACAAGAACGCTACTAAGAAATGTTTCGCAAACAAGCCTTGAGAAGAAATACGTATCTTCACATAGCAATGAGAAACAATTTTCAATATTTGAATCCTATAGAATTAAATCGATGTGTAGAAAATAGTATTCATATAGAGCACTTTCATGTAGCCAAAATTATATGAATTTTTTGTTTTAGGTTTTAAATCAAGAAATCAAACGAATATTGATCATTCTGTGATAAAACGTGATGTTAATAAATTTCAATTCGGTTATGGTTTAAGAACATTACCAAAAATTTTAGATCAAATCTTACAAAATGATTTATGTACTCGACTAATGGCTCTTTATGCTCTTGCTGATCTATTAAAAAATCCTCTTGAATATAATCGAGCCATCAATGAATTTAATGTGGGTAGAAGATTAGAAAAAATTTTATTAAATCAATTGTTATTATTATCAAATAATTTTTCTAATGAAAATTTTATGATACTTGAGCAAATTTTTCAAATTTTAGGTAAGTTGCAAATTGAACACATTATTATCAAATTAATAAAATAAAAAATAAAAAAAAAATTATGATTCAAACTTCTCATATATCTAATAAAGCAACCACAGAGGATAATAGGCATTTTAGTACCCAGCGTGATCACGTCTGTTAGAGCAAAGATTAATATGGGCAGAAGATTATATCGTATATCGTTTACGAGATGTACAAAATACATCAAAAGTATCTTAGATGTAATTACCCTTGTCTTGTCTTAAATGTGAAACGTCCTCTAAAGGTCGTTTCTCCCAAAAAACATTTTAACATTTTTTTTTTTTTAAATAAATTTATTTTTATTATTTATACACGAGTGTGTTATATCTATATAGACTTTAAAAAAAATTCCAAGTATTGTTCGGAATATACCACACGTGAAAAAATTCAAAAAGTTAAATATTTATTTTAAGTTATTTTTACACTATTATTATGATATTCTGTGATATATAAAAGAGACTTGAGTATCTGGTATTCAAGATCAGTCGTTTAAGTTTAAGAAAATCAAAACATCATGAGAAAATTAATAGTTATTATCATGGCAATAGTTATTTTGGCCATTTCGTCGTATAGTGTGAATAGTGTAAAAGTGTTCAAGAAGTGTTCTTTAGCCATAGAACTGTTTCTTTTCGATGTACCTGACTCTGACATTGCGGATTGGGTTTGTTTAGCTAAATATGGAAGTAATTTTCGAACTGACACAATAAAAAAAACAAATCCAAATGGATCATGGGATTGGGGCATTTTTCAAATCAATGATAAACAAGCGTGTCAACGTCCAGATAATAATTTTAAATCTCAAAATCTTTGTAAAATATCATGTGACAAAATGATATTAGATGATATTTCTGAATCATTGAAGTGTGCTAGATTACTTCAAAGAAGATATGATTTCAAAGTATTTCATACTTGGACCGAACACTGTCGTGGTAATAAAATAAATCTTGATATGTGTGAATAAATTTTTGTTTTTTTTTTTTTTTTTTTTTTAAATACAAATACAATTTTTTAATTTATTGATTTCGTGTTATTATTTCAGTTTTTTTCAACAATTATTATTATTATTATTATTATAGTTCTTTACTACATTGAGGAGCATAGAGCCTCCACAAAATACTTCCATCGGACTCTGTTTTCCGTCAGTTTCTTTATCACCTTCCATGATTTGCTTTGTTTCTCTGCTTCTTTGATGACTGTTCGTTTCTTTTTCACCTGACTGAATAAATATGTTATATTGAACTTCATTTACATTCAGGCTATAGTTCAACAATTTAAAAAATAGCCCAAAACTAGTCAACCCGCCTCAGCAAAAATTTGCATGCAAACCAGAAAAACAGATAGCCCAATCTGATCATACTGATCCTTCACTATATATCAGTAGTAGAGAGATACCATACAGCAAAACTCCGCAATGCGAGGAGGTTCAAGCTAAATAGTGACCCTGTTACTATTATTGTATAAAAAATAAATATTTTTTTTATTGAGGTCACAAAATTTAATATTGGGTTATAGGTGGGCGGTGGGTGGTTATGAAAATTTTTTTATTTCACTACCGCTGTTTATACAATATTTTGTTATCAACTAGCTATAGTAGGACTAGCTAGCTATAGGGAATACCCGCATCTATGTATTATTCATAAATAAAAATTTTGTACCATCTGTATTTACTGTAAATTTAATGATCTGTTTTAATTTTTAAAAAAATAAAAAAATAAATAATAAATCAATATTTATCTACTTATCTACATTTCTTATCACTGATACGAGTATATAACACATGTATCTATATAAAAATTTCGCAAAGTCAACAGATAAATTAAAAATAACAAAAAATTCAAAAAGATTTTCGTTTCTTTTAGAATCGAAATTACTTGAGTCAATATGTTGTCTTCAAATTAAAGCAAAAAAAAAAATTTTTTTTTCTTTTTTATTATGCGTAAATACAGTATGATCTGTTACTAATCAACAAAATGCTATTGTTTCCCTAAAAAAAAAAATTGTTATTCCCCTGAAATTTTTGAAAATTAAAAATTTGATGATATATAAAAGGCCAATAAATTTTCATAATGATCATCATTCAGTTATAATCAGTTCAGTCATCATGAAAGTAATAATTATTGTTATCGTTACATTTTTATCATTTTGTTGTGATTTAAATTCAGCAAAAACATTTAATGAATGCTCTTTAGCTAAAAAGATGCATTCAGTTGGTGTACCAAAATCAGAATTACCAGATTGGGTTTGTTTAGCTAAACATGAAAGTAATTTTCGTACAAATGCAATGAATAAAAAAAATAGTGATGGATCATGGGATTGGGGTATATTTCAAATAAATGATAGATATTGGTGTCAACGTCCAGGTTTTAAATCATCAAATGCATGTAAGACATCATGTAGAAATGTTGCATCAGATGATATTACAAAAGCAATTAAATGTGTTAGATTAATAAAAAAGAAACAAGGATTCAAAGCATGGGTTGCATGGAATAAATATTGTCAACATAATAAACCAAATACTAATAAATGTTTTTAAATTTTAATATAAGTATGTATACTAGTGAAACCTCTCTGGTGTGGACATTCCGCCTCCAGAGGCAGATAAAAATCATAGAATCGTAACTGGGAGAGATTTGCTTGAGAGTGATTAGAGGTTTCACAGTAATTTTGTTTTTTTATTTTTATAATTTCTAATTTTTATTTTGTTATTTTTAATTGAAAATGAAATAAATTGATTAAAACATTAAACAACAATATTTTCTTTATTGGCCAGTAATACATTTTTGCCATGGTTTCACCATATTCTGGTGATTAACTCATCTACTGATTCAATAAGGCCAAATTCGTAAACATCAATTGCATGACGATCACGTCAATCAAACTAAAATCATTGTAATTGCACGTACATCATAGATCAATGACAGTTAAAATGCGTTGTTGCACGAAAAAATGTGATCAATTGCAAAATAACTTGGTTATGGAATTTTTGACGCATGCATTAAAATGTTTAGGAATTCTTGAATTTGATCATCGTCATGTAATTGAAGTTTACGAATTTGGCCTAACTTTCAACCTCCTATATCTCAGATGGGTACATACTGGCATAACGCCCGGTTTAGTGGTGCATATGTATGCGGGTCATTAGTTTGTCATTTTGTCATTGTGCCTTTAATTATCAAATTTTCTGATTTTAATAATTTTTAAACACACATATCAAGAATTTTATTTTTTTTTTTTTATTTTCCTATTTTCGAGCTGTAAATTCAAAGATAAATCTATTTTTGTATTTCCGTTATATTTTTTTTAAATGTAAAATGTTAATTCAAAATTAATTAAAATTAAATTTAGTATGAATGATCAAAAAAAATTAATAACAAATAAAAAAAAAAGGAATAATAGAAAAAAATGTGAAAATGATATTTTATTAAATGAATTAACAACAATAAAATATGAAAATGATATTAATAAAAAGAAAATCCATAAAAAAAGACATAATGGCATAAATAATATTAATAAAAGAACATTAAAAATAGAAAAATCAAAAAATTTAAAATCATTATATTTAAATATTCATGATTCAATTGAAGCTCTATCAAATACAGTATTTTCATTTTGTAAAAAAAAAAATCCATCATCACAATTAATTGATAATGATGATAAATATAAAAAATCATCAATTTATAATTTTAATAATAAATCCGATTTAATTTTATCTAATGAAAATGATAATGTTAATAAAAATAAATTTATAACTGAATTACCCTTTGATGATCAATTAAATGAAACAAATATAAATTTAAAAAAATCTTATACTAAAATTAATAATTTAAAAAAGAAGAAATTAGAATCAATACCAGTAACGATACCAAAAATTCGTAAAAAACCTAAAATTGATATAATAAATCGAATTAATTCAATTATAATGTATCAATCAAATAATTTATATGATTATCATCCTTGTCCAATGTGTTCAATTAATAATAATGATCATAAAAAAATTGATAAATCAATTATGATCAATCATAATTTAGAATCTAATCAAAATCAAAATTCACATCACATAAAAGATAAAAATAATTTTTTATTTGATAAAAAATTAATTAACTCTGATCTTAATGATGTAAAAAATGAATTTTGTCCATCCTTTAACAATAAATCTGAATTTAATTATTTAAAATCAGATACAAAATGTAAATTAAAACAATCTGATGAAAAATTTAAAGTACTTAGTACTGTAAATTTAACATTTACTGTTAATCCAAATGATGAAAAATGTTCTGATATCGAAAAGGATAATAGAAAGGATTTCTCAGAAATTGCTGTTAATGAAGGGAATAAGGATAAGGAAAAAGAATTAAATGATGTAATTCATGATGTTCACAAAATTGGTATGGGTAAAGAAGAGGACGTAAGTAGAAGAAAAGAATTACCTGATCCACTTCATGATAATCATAAAATCGGCATAGATAGAGAAGAGCAAATGGATAAGGAAAAAGAATTACCTGATCCATTTCATGATAATCACAAAATCTGTATAGATAGAGAAGAGGACATGGTCAAAGGAAAAGAATTACCTGATCCACTTCATGATGTGGACAAAATCGACATAGATAGAGAAGAGGACATGGATAGAGCAAAAGAATCAATTGATGCACTTGATGATGTGGAAAAAATTACTGCAAATAAAAATGTTGCATCAATTGAAGATAAATTTAACGATAAAATTGATAATGAAAAATCAGAGGAATTTTTTTCATTTAGCCCAAATTCAAGAAAAAAAGAAAATAATAAGACAACAGAGAAAAATTCAAATAAAATGAATAATGATGCCGTGGGTGGACCTAATTTTAATTTTATGCTTAATTTAAATAATGAAGCGACATTCGTCTTTTTTGGTATTATATTCCTTATTTTTGCACAAGAAATTTCAGAAATTGATTCATCAATTTAAAAAAACAAAAAAAAAACGAACAAATTGTATCATTGATTTCATGCAGAATTTAACAATGTTTTAAATGTGTATTTCTAAACTTTGAAAAGGGAAAAAGTAAAATTATACGTTGTCATTAAAAAAAAGAAAAATTTTTTTAAATAGAATAAATTATATTGATTTTAATGCATTTGAAATTTAGATAAAAAAATTTTTTTCCCGTCTTGGTTCGAATTCGTTTCTTATTAGGAACCAAATTCTTGGATTTGTTTTACTTTTGCATCTCACACTGGATCCCACATTGGCTCACTGTGAATACCTTTTCTATATGGTTGTCCTCATAACTTTTGAATACCTTTTGCCTTGGAAAACCTTTTCTATATGGTTGTCCTCATTCATCTGCAATGCATGTCCTATACACCTGAGTAGTCGAGTTCAAGACATACATACGAGTAACATCTTTTCGTCATGCCGTGCTTTTCGTCTATCATATTCATTGTCTCTATGCGTCTGATAGTTTGATCTATATTTTATCCTGCTTTTTTTATTTCTTAATTGATCTTTTGCACACAAGCTTAGTTTTCTTGTTTTCTATTTATTTATTTATATTTTTTTTTGTTTGTTTTTTAGAAATATTAGTCGAAAATTACAGTGGAGTTATATGTATCTATCAAAGAAAGAAAATTACATGTACTTTGTTCGGCATGATAATAGACGATGAAAAATATAAAAAATTTCCAGTGGTCAAAATACTTTATAAAATGGCATTTTTTCCAATAGGTTAATCAATGTGAAATGAGTGGGTGGGAGGTGGGAGGAGGTGGTTGTTCCACAAAAATTTACTTTTTGCGAATTTGATGTGAATTTGCAAGAAAACGGCTATCTTCAAAAAAGCATCACTGATTATTTGATATGCAATATTCAGCATATTATGATCTTAAGCTGAGTATCGCATCAAATAGTCATAGTGATGCGTTTTTGAAAATAGGAAACTTACATATACCAACTTCATTTCAAATCAGTGGTGGAACAAAAATTTTTCAGCTCCCTCGTAAATTATAATTTTGGAATATTCAGTAAAATGATTTTTCTTCTTCTTTTTGTTTTTTATAGTTGCTGATAGTATGATCGATGATAATTATCATAAAAAACTTTTTGAAATTTTCGAATGCTTAGAATTTCGACATAATGAATTCAAAGTAGATCTTTTCATCTTATTATCTTATTTGATTATGAGATGTCCTCAAGAATTATACAATGAAGGATATTATTGTATGATATTACCTAAAATTAAATTAAATGATGATCCATCATCAATTATTATTACTTCATATGATCATATTTTGTGGCCAATAATTTGGCAATGTTTTGCACATTTATTAGCTATTAAAGAAGCATCATTGAGATTTGTTAAATATGAAAATGGTATAAAATTTCTAATTAAAATACTTCAACAATTAAAACAATATCAATCTATTAAAATACTTGAAAATATTGTTTTATCTCTTCAACATTGTACAATACATGAGATTGCTTTATATCAATGTGAAGAATATCTTGATGATTTATCTTTGCAATTAATTGAAAAATCACGTTTTAATGAGAATAATTTGCAATTATATTGTTTACAGGTAAGAAAACTCCTATCTTCATAAACGCATCACTATGCCTATTTGATGCGATACTTAGCGTACTATGATCCTAAGCTAAATATCGCATCAAATAGGCAGTAATTAGTTTTTGAAGATAGGTTGAGCTTTTTCTTTTCAAAAACGCAAGTTTAACGTCAGCTTAAATTCATGTTTTGTTTTTGTTTTTTTTTTTTTTTTTGCTATCTTATTTCTGTATAGACATTACGTCAAATTTCTGTTTTACCAAGTATAAAAAATTATTTAAAAAATTTTTACATGGATCAAATTGAATGTATTCAGACTTTAACAGATATTACAAAAGATAGAAAATGGAAATTATTGGATTGGTTAAAAAAGAAAAATTATAAAAATTTTAATAATGAGAAATTGCACAAGACTGTTTTAAAGATTAAGCCTGGTAAACGCGAGCCAAGACCCGTTAATGATGAAAAAAACAAATGTAAACCTCAAGAAATTGTCAATCGCCTTGTTTTTATGATGATAATATATAATTTGTAACAGTCAATCTTACACATTTGATAATAGGCTATCTTCAAAAACGCATTACTGCCTATATTTGATGCAATACTCAACGTATTGTGATCTTAAGGTAAATATCACATCAAATAGACATAGTGATGCGTTTAACTATGAATTTTAAAAAAATTGCCAAATCGTCCAATTTTTATTTTTGAATAATCTTACAAAATTCAATACTTTGGACACCATCTGCCATGAATATGAGAAAATTTTACCTTAAGTTGAATAATAGACAAATTTTTGTACTTTTTTTAAATTTAATAAAATTTTGAATATTTATAAAAATTTTTATAAAAAATTTAAAAAAAAATAATTTTTTTTTTTTTTTTGTACAATTTATGTAAACCTAAAACTATGTATGTAGATGAATTAATTGATTATTTTTCATAATTAATTTCATATTTTGGTATCACATATCCTTGTTGTTTTGATTTATTATGTGTTTCATGTTTTGATGCTGGCCTTAATATAATATGTGCTATACATGTAATTAATGATAATACAGCAAATGCTTGAAATGTTCTAGCACCACCTAAATATTTATATGCTTGTCCACCAATTAATGAACCAATTGCATAACCTAAACCATCATCCATACCAGCTACAAGACCTTGTACAGTAGCTGATGTACCTTGTGGTGCAATTGCTGATGCATAAGCAACAATACATGTATAACATAATGCAAATGTACAACCTTGCATAAAAAATTCAATAGCTATTAACCACCATGGATTCATAATTAATGATATTAATCCTAAACGTATAAAATATGTAAAAAAACATAAACTTAAGCAATTTACATAACCGATTTTTTTAAGAATTTTTCCACTTAATAAAAACATTGGTATTTCACCACCAAGACATTCAGCAGCAACAACACAACCTTCAATTAATTTAATTGATTCCATATAACCAGTTTTATCAGCTAATTCTTCCAAATACCAAAATAAATAATAAATAATGAATGAATCAACGATACCAGCTAATGTTGCAAATATTAAAAAAATTACAATTTTAGGTTGTTTTAATAGGCTCCAAACTTCTTTTGATATTGATTCTGATGTTGAAAATTTTGGTAACTATAAATAAATGTAAAAAAAAAAAATAATAATAATTTTAAAAATCCATTCTTAGTCCAATAGAGAATACTATGTAGAACCTTTAATTTACTGGTACTTAAAATATCAAATCCACTAAAAATTAACATAATAATGAGAGCTGGTGTAAAACTTTTTATTGAATCTGTTGTTGACATATTAACAGCAATACCAGCTATTAATGCAGCTATACCAAAACCAATAGTACCCCATACTCTTTGAGATCCATAATTCATTTCTTCAGTATCACCCAATACATCAAAACAAATAGCATCACTTATTGAATTTGTTACATTAAAACCGATCGTTCCTAAACACATTAATATAACAAAAATCCAAAATGTTGTTGTTTTATAAAGGCAATTTGAATCCATTGATTTATCATAATTACAATTTTGTGTAATATTAAAATATAAATTATTTTCAAAAATTGTTGATGATGTATAATTATTTGTACATAATTGATAAATATTATCAGTATAATCAGTGAAATTTTTTAAATTTAATTTCGTTACAAATAATTCAAATTCAAATTGTGTTGAATTATCTGGTATGATGGTACATTTCAGTTTTTTCATTGTTGTACAAACAGATTCATTATGAAATATCTAAAAATGTATAAAAAAATAAATTTAGGAAAAAATTATGAAAATTTTCATTTTAAACATTTTAAGCTATACATACATTAACCAAAAATATTCAATTTAACTTACATTTAATTGTTGACATTCTTTTAAATTTGATAAAAATATTCTAGAATTTTTTAATTCTACATCAGTTGTATTTATTAAATGTTGTTTTATTGGTGGTACAAAATAAAATCCAGCAAAACATATTGTCATTATTAAAATGATTAAAATGAATATAAATTTTCTAAAATTCTGTATTTTATATAAAAATAAAAAAATAAAAAAATTTTTTTTTTTTAAAAATTCAAATTTTTTATTTGAAAATATATTTTTTGTCGTTTTCTATCCACCATAAGATTTTCATGAGTAAAAACAGGTGCAAATCAATTTAATGTATCCAGGCATTAAAATTCCAAACATCGGCCACCTTGAGTAAAGATAAATAAATCGTTTCGCACATGAAAATCGCATGGTATAGAAATCGTTTATATAAATTACATACAGAAAAGAAATCAGCTAAAAATCCAATTGCTGGCTTTGCTAAAACATACAATATTGGTAATACAGATGTTATGAAACCCATTATTTCTGGTTCTATCCCAATTTGTTTACCAAATACAGGGATTTGTGGTAAAATAGGTCCCATAGCTATAAAAATGTTTATGTTTTAATTTTTTTTTGTATTATAGAAAAGTAAAATATTCATTATTTACCAGCCATAAAGAAGAAAAAATGAGCTTTAATTGGTAATAAACGATGATTAATTTTTGCCATTTTTATAAATATTTTTTTGTCCTGTTGCTTATTCCTTTTGGTAACTTATACGATGTCTGTGTTGAACAAAATAAGATAACAACGATAAGAAAGTACACATTTATTAGTTATCACTAAATTTAATTAATCGATAAACAGCGCTTTTATTGAGTTTTAATGGATTTTTGATCGTTTATTTTTTTTATTTTAATTTTTAAATTTTTTTTTTAACCGTTTTTAGAACTACACATTTTAATTACACGATTTATACTGTGTTCAAAAGAGAATATAAAAATTTATAATAAAGAAAAAAAAAATTAAATCTTTTAAAATTTTTACATGTGAAAATGGAGTATCTGTCTTATCTGGAAAAAAAAAAAAAAATAGAAATAAATAAATGAAAATATTATCATGTGTTTTATTAAAATTTGTCACATTATTGAATATAATGTCTAAAAAAAAAAACAAATCAAAAAATTAAAATGAAAAGAAAAAATAAATATAAAATTATTTTAATTATGAAAAAATTTATCTCTAGTTATCTAAATAATAAAATAATTATCTAACACATGTAACATATATAAACATACAGTCAAGGCCAAAAAAAAACGAATACTCATTTCTCTCATCAGATGATGGGATATTATTTCAAAACAAAAAAATATTCTATAATTTTTGTATCTTTTTTTTAAGAAAAAAGTTTTTAGTTTGTTTTACAACAATTTTTGAAACAGTTTTATTTTTTCAAAGAACGAAAACAGTTCGTTATTGTTGAAAATTCAATGTTATACACTAATTTTAGGCCAATCACTGTACAAATTAAGTTATCATTGGTATTTAAAGGTATACAAGCTCTTATCTGTATTAGCTTTCTATTTACATCATTCATAATATTAAACCGATTATTTTCGTGTATGTTTTTATAACATGTATTTCAGGGCTATTCTATAGTCTTATATTTAGCCAATTTCGTTAACTTTAATATTCTGTTAACTTGAATAGAAAATTCATGAACTATCAAAATGTGGCAGCGAGTACCAAAGGATCCAATCCAAGGTACTAAGGAATGTCAATTAATGTTGATACAATTGATAAAAAAAATTTGATGTTGTTGATTCAAATCTACAAAATTTTAACAGAATATCAAGTTAACGAAATCTGCTAATTACGATCAAAAATTACTATATAATTAATAAAATTATTTAATATACTCAAGTATTCACAAAAACAAAGATAAGAAACAGAATCAGATTGCTGGGAATGAATAAAATTAATTTTAATATCAAATTTAATCTAATGAATCAATAAATGATTATAACAAAATTTCAATGAATCAGATTTTATTTCGTCTTATTTTTAGTTAAATTGATATAAAATTAATTTTATGTGAGAATTCAATAATAATTATTATTCGTCTATAATCAATGAATGTAAACAAGGTAAACAAACAGTACAAAGATAAACACTATATATACAGTGTTATACTATAAACAACAGGCCAAATATACACATTTAAATACAATAGATAGATACTTAATAAAGGTGTTCATATTTTGTATAATCGTAGAAAAAAATGTATAAAAATAATTAAAAACACGTGATCTATAAAATGCAATTAATTTTATTTTCAGATATCATCTATCATATAACGTACGTTAACAAGATGATCTTTGCTTTTATTTACTCACTTATATATGTACATAGATTTCGATATGCATTGGGTCATTTATTTTTTTTCTTCATCATGATTTATCTATGGAAATTTGAATTTTTTTAAGGGAAAATTTAAAAAATTTTTTATCTAATTGATCAGTGCACATGATCGTAGGTGAATAAAGCCAAATTTCAAAAATAATTATAAAAAAGATTTAAATAACTAAATATGAACATGGAATAATATTAAGAAAATACAAAATTTTAGAGCTTTTTTATAAGTTTTTTCTTTTTTTTTTGTATCAATTAAAGCTTGGAAATTATTGTATATATATGCATAACATCGTTGAAATCCCAAAACGAAATGATAAATTGATAAATAAAAATCAGAAAAAAAAATAACACAACTGATTATGAAAAAGCTAAAAAAAAAAAAAATTTTTTTTGTAAGTTTTGTCGATATTTTGATGGTAAATGGTGAACTACAAAAAATATGTTCGTTATCTGATGATAGACATTGTTGTAGTTATGGACAATTGGACATAAAGAAGTAATTATGTGGGTACCAAGAACTAGTTTCTAAAGACTTTTAAAAGACTTCAATTGTCTAGACATTCTGTGCCTTTATTTTTCCATTATTTCTGGTACATGATATCATTACGATCTTCATAATCAATAGTTTATAACGAAAACTTTATGTCTTCATGGTGTTACATTTAAAAATTAAACTTTAACTTTGACTTTAATCTTAACGATCATTTAAATATGTAATCAATACTGTATAGTATGTATTTCTTTAAAAAATTTTGAAATATCAGTTAGTTTAATCTGGTATATTTACCCATGTAATAGACCAGAGTGTACACAATGTCGTTTACTCATTTCTTAAATCATAGAGTATAGATTTATATATTTTTTTTCTAGTGTTACTGATAACATATAATCAATAAAGTAAAATTAAAATTAAATTTAAATTATTTATTTTGTTGTGCTACAAAAAAAAAAAAAAAATTTTTTTTTTAATTCAAAAATTATTTTAAAAATTCTAAAAAATTAAAAAAAAAATATACAAAAAATTTTCGTTACATCTACACAGCATATAAACATTCATCGCGCGTAATTTTTGTATATTTGATATAAAATTCATTAAAAAAAAACTAAAATGTTCATCAACTAAACTTGTTTTATTAATATAGTACATATTAAATTTTAAATAAAAAAATAAACTATTAACGAAAAAGCAATTTTTTTTTAAATCTTCCGAAATATTTATAACTTTAAATAAAAACTCGAAAATTTTAAATATAGAATAAATGTATGTGTGTGTGTGTGTGTATGCATGTTAATATTGTTAAAAAAAAAAAAAAAAGCAAATCAAACCAAAATAAACAACATCAACTTGACCAGTTTAGCTACGAACATCAACAATCAGCATCAGTTTTATTATCACTATCATTATTCATTTATTCATATTTATTCATTTATTCATTATCATTCTATTCATTATCAGTCATACACACCTAACAACCTGTTTTCCAACCAGATAGTAAGTAAATTTTGGTCTTCTCTGTTTTTATGTATGGTACATGTATGTTGGTCAAACGCTTAGAATAAGAATCAAACAACTTTTTCATATTTAGTTGGACGAAGTCTGGCCGGCCGGACCGATGTTACCAGTCAAGTTAGTAAAGTTGTTTCAAACTACTCAAACTCAAACTACTTAAACTGCCAGCATTGCTATATCCCGTCAGTTGAGTTTTAATATTCGTGGGGTTCACATCGGTGGTATCATAGTGGCGTCCATTCGATTTTAAAAATTTTAAATATTGCTAGTATTGAAATTCATAGTGTAGAATTGTCTCGTGTCGGGTTTCCAAATTTCAATTTTTTTATTTTTTATTTTTTTTTTAAATAAAAAATACGTTTTTAATTAAAATTTTATAAATAAAATTTAAAAATAAAAATTAAAATTTTATAATGTGGCAATAAAGTTGATCGGTGTGTATAGTGAATTATGGTGATTTGTGTATAAATTAAAAATACGTGTAGTGTATGCGTAGTTTCGTATATTTATTTAGTAAATTAATAATTATTGAACTGATCAGTTCGATGTGAAGTGAAATATAATTAGTGAAATATTTTTTTTTTTTTTTTTTTTTTAAAGTGAAAATAAATTATTAATTAATGACAATCGGATATACCTACAGTTAGTGCAAAAAAAAAAAAAGAAAAATTCTTTTATGTAATTAACATCGAATAAGTGAATAAATGTGATTTTAATTACTGAATAATTTGAAAAAAAGTGAAAATTAAAAACAAATTTTCTTCAAGTGAATTACAGTGCAATTTTTTTTTTTTTTGGAATTTTTTTAAACACAAAAAAAAAACCGTTGAAATGAATATAAGACAAATATTTGAATTATATTCATTATTGAGTGTATATTTTATAATTGTATTTGGCAAAGGATTTAATAAAAATCAAATAAATGATGAACAAGAAAAATGTAAGTATTTTCTAATTTGTTTATATACAAATTACGTAACCGTATTATTATTTTAATATAGAAATTTTTTGATAAAGAATAAAAATGCACGATTTATGCGTTTGTAGTCATTTTCATTATCAGAATTTTTTTTTTGTATCAACATACAAACAGAATGTCTCAAAATAAATGTCAGACTAATTTAATTTATAATTCAGAAAATCAGTTTTTCGACCTTTACTCTGAGATTCCCTGTATCTGATATTTTTAATATGCTTTACAAAAAATTATATTTTAATAACGATGTATGCAAAAGTTTTAACGTTGATATATGCACATATAAATACACATGCTATTATTATTAATTTTCATCTGGTTTATGGTTTTCATACTTCTCTATAACCCCTTGATAATTTTACTTGGTGTATATCATATTCATTTTATCAGAATTTTTTTTTTTTTTTTTGCTCTAAATAATCTTTTGAAAATAATATTGAAAATGTAATTTATTCAAGAATATTCGAGAAAATTTGATTATAATAGTGAAATATGTAGTTTAATTTTTTTTTTCTATTTTTTTTTTAATTTTTTTTCTATTTTTTTTATTTTATTTCTATTTGATTTGTATTCAACTTTTACTTTTACTACAGAATTTAATTTTCTGCCTTATTTAGAATTTATATTAATCCTTCATAAACGTATAAAGAACGTTAGACAGTTCAAGTCTATTAATATATACTCTGTCTGTTAATGATTTTTAAAATGTTCTTGTAAAAAGTTCATTGTCATAAGTACATCTTTATGATAATAAGCGACCTTGATGGTCAAAACAAACAAAGAAAAAAAAAATTATAAATGAAGAAACTCCTACAAGGCATGCACTGAAAATTATTAACATGGTAGGGCAGAGTATCTATACTATATATTCTTAAATGTTGTCATTAATTGCAATAAAAATAAATACAAATTATTTTACATAATAAAATGTAAACAAAAAATCAATAAATTCATGCACAATTAACATAGAGGTTGTTTACTTATTGCTACAATAACGTAGCACATGTCTTACTTTGAGTTATGATGACTGTCTTTCATAAAAGATATATAACTGCTGTAACATAAATTATTAAGTCTCAAAAAAAAAAAACAAAGAATCAAAGTTTAAACAAATCTATCATCTACATACATACTTAAGTTGCCTTTTTTTTTTAAATAATCAAGTTAATCTACTGAGCATCTAAATGCATATAACGTCCTACCCTATCCTATATACACATGTATCTTGAAATACATCATCTTGGTATTTCCAAAAAAAAAAAAAAAATAGTAAAATGGGTAAGAACACGTTTTACCATGTTGTCTGAATTAATATTTAGCCAATTTACTGGTATATTGTTAAAAAGCTCTGATTTTTTTTTTATCGAACTTTCAAATTAAACATATACATACGAGTATAACAAATTTTTAAGAAATCCACCTTAATATATTCAGTGTAAGTGACGGTACAGCAATATTAATATAATTATGTATATTGTTGTTTTAATACTTAAACAAATCAAAAGTGCAATATACATTGGTCATTCAAGGTGAATCCCCATGGTTATCGACATATATAATGTATGTATATGATAATTAAGTCTTGGAATCATTTTAATACACATTGAATTTAATGTACAATTTGTACATGTGTCTATATACAACGCACATATTTTGAAAAATTTAACATTTAAGAAAAAGAAAACAAATTATGTATATTTGTATTTCCATAAAATCAATTGAATTGGAACATGTATAAGACATTGTTTTTAAAGTAAGCGGATGAAAATAAATATAATTAATGAGAATTGAAAAGAATTTCAAAAATTAATTATACATTGATACAGTGATGGCCAAAAATACGTTTTCTTTTAGACCATGAATTTATTTTTGAATATTTTATTACATATATAAATTTTTACATGGCCTGTAAGAATTATTTTATAGGTGTAAACTTACTTTTGATTTTCACTGTAAATACTGTATTCACAAATGTATTTACATTCTAAATGAAATTCTGAAACACGCATAGATACATATTATATAAAATCTTAATGGATTACATTGGAAATGAATTTATTTACGAATTTTTACGTCATGCAATTATTTTGGGAATTACCATTTTATTTATATTAATGTGTTCATATATGATTATACCATATTTGAAAGTAATACAAGTAATTAAGGAAGTTCATTTTACATATGTAATTGATCAATGAACAAGTAAAACATATGTATGTGGGGTATTTGATGGTATCATATCCATAATATCATATCATCTAACACATTTATTAGATTTATTACATAGATTTAAAGTTTCTGAGCTTGCTAACACTGACCTCATGCTATAAACAAATTATTTATAATTTTTATGATGTTTTCAGTTTGAAAAAAAAAATCATAATAATTAATTTTCATAATAGATTTTAAACGATGTTAAAGTAATAAAAATACAAAAGATTTAAGCAAGAAACTTGACGTTATTATTTATTTTTATATTAGTACGTGTTTGTATTGTTGAGGGACGTGGATCATATAGAAAAACAGAAAAATTTTGTCCATTATTAGAGGAAACATCAAATATTGAATGTGTAATTGGTGTTGATCGTTTAGATTGTATACGACGTATACATAAGGGTTCAGCACATTTTGGTGTATTTTCATCAGAAGATCTTGTAGCAGCTAGATGGTCAACAATGGAAATATTAATAACAAGTGAAATGCGATTTCATAATTCACCATTTGAATATGAAATTGTGGCCGTAGTTGATAATGAAGCTGGAATACATACAGCACATGATTTACGTGGTGCTAGATTTTGTCATCCAGGACATGGATTGGAGCATCATTGGACAGAAATTTTAGCTAACGTAAATGAAATGAAATGAATACAAATTTTGTTTTTTATTTTTAAATTGATTTCATTTTTGCAGTATTTTGAATCTGTATTAATTCCAAAATCTTGTGATGCAAATTTATCATTAACTGAAGCTCGAATAAAAGCAAGTTCAAATTTTTTTGGTCCTAGTTGTAAGGCTGGTCCATGGGTACCTGATCCAATTCAAGATAGAATTTTAAAATCTCGTTATCCAAATTTATGTGAAATATGTTATGATTCCTATCGATGTGGAGTTGGAGATAAACACTGGGGACGTAGAGGTACATTGTATTGCCTGACAAGTGGTGCTGGTGATGTATCATGGGCAAGATTAGATGATGTTAAAAGTCATTTTGGGGTTTGTACATTTTTCATTATACAATTATCGCCTGTTCTTGTACGAGATTTGTTTTTTTTTTTTGTGTAGTTTATGGGTTTACCTCCAGAAGCGAATCCCAATGAATACAGTTTTCTTTGTCCTGACGGTCATTTACAACCAATAAATACAACATATCCTTGTATTTGGGTTGCTAAACCATGGCCAGCGGTAGCAGCTCGAAGGTAAGCATCATTTTTATTTTTATTGATTAACCAAAAAAATTTTTTTGTGAAAATGCGAAAATCTTCTTTTCTCAGGACACATGCTTCTGAAGTTCAAAATTTAGTTCATGGTTTAACACATGAAGGTGAAAAATGGCAGGATGCACTTTTAAATCTATTAGAAAGTTATCATGTTGAAGTTAATACCCTAGATACAACAATACCAATTGATGATTATCTTGATCAAGCAACTGGTTTTCAAAGTGCTTACAGTTTTCCAGCATGTAATCCACCAAGATCAATTGTTTATTGTACAACATCAATTATACAACATGTTAAATGTTCATGGTTACAAGAAGCATCACAAGTTTATGGTATTGAACCAAATATTCAATGTATTCGAGCTGAAAATTTGGAACGTTGTTTAGATGATATAAAACATCAAGCAGCTGATGTAGTTTTAGTTAATCAAGATAATCGAATAAAAGCACAAAGAGATTATAAATTAATTCCTATATTATATGAATTCTCATCATTATTACATGAAAGATATGTAACAGTTGCTGTTGTTAAAAAAAATTCTAATTATCGTAATTTTCATAATTTAAAAGGTATTAGAGCATGTTTTCCATCATTTGAGGGTGCTGCTTATATATCAGTTTTAGAAACGATTGCCAATAAAACATCAAAATCAATTAGTATTCAAAATTATTTTTCTAAAAATTCTTGTATATGGGATCCAAAACATACAGATAGTATATGTAATAATATTTATTATGGTGATGAAGGAGCATTACGTTGTTTATATGAAAATAAAGGTGATGTAGCATTTATTAGTTCAGATATTTATAAAAATTTCACAGATGGTAATTTAAATACAACATGGTATCATCACAATAATAATAATAATAATAAAAATCATAATATGATATTTCGTACAATTTGTCCATTTAAAAATAACTACGATAAACATAGTAATAATAATAATAATGAATTTTGTTATTTACATTGGACACCAAGAGGACATTTAATGATACATAATACAACATTAATGCGTCATAATGAAATTTATAATTCATTAAAAGATATGGATAATATGTTTGGTAAAAATTATAAATTTCAAACATTACCATTTACAATGTATGGGCCATTTGATAAACGTAATAATATTATGTTTAGAGATAATACTGAAGGTTTAAAAAATTTATTAGAATTAAAAAATGATAAAATGCCAAGATTATTAGAATATGTTTATGAATCATATGTAAATGATAAATATTCAAATAATGCAATTAAATTAAATATAAATATGAAATTATTTATAATAATTAATTTAATTGTATTATTTATAATTAGATAAAATTTATAATTAATTAATTAATTAATTAATTTTTTTTTTGTAATATTAAGCAAATTAACAGTATTTTCTTTGTTGTTGTTGTTTTTTTTTTCTAATCGCATAAAAGAGAAAATTTTCTAATCATATTTGTGATATAATTTTAATTAATGGAAGACTTAATTACATAATGAAAAATATAAATAAGAAAATAAACTGATCAAATGTTTGGATTTGGTTTTTTTTTTTTTTTTTTGTTTTATTAAATTGATTATTCCTATGCATTTCACACTTTTGAAGATGTTTCAATGGTATATCCTAATCGTTTACCAGGTGGGTAGGTCATGCCAAGAAATGAAAAAACAAAATTATATTAGAGGATGAGTGGCTCTGTATTTATCCCTTACCCCATTATGATCGTTTGAAAATTTTTTTGTACGTTATTAAGTGACATACATGGACCTTGTTCAGTATAATTTTCAAATTCGACATGATATTGTAACAAATTTAGTTGCAAATCAAAGTTAACAAAATATCCTCAATAAAAAACGTAAAATTTTTATTATATCCTAAGTGTGGTTCTTAGGTTTGTGGATCTTCAAACTTGGAATTTTTGCAGAAAAAAATAAAGTAAAATTTTATGTCAAGAACTGAATATCTTGAAATCTTCTAATTTTTGTTGATATTTTTATTGACCCAATCAAATTGATATTATTGCACGTAAAAATTATTTATTTTTCATTTATATTTTACATTCAAATAATGCTTGTAAAGTTTTCTTTTTTTTTTGTTTTTAATATAAAATTTCGTTATAAAATTTAAATTAATTTTGAATAAATTAAATCGTTTTTTTTTTTTTTTTTTTTCATTTGAAAATTAAATGAAAATGTTCGTTACAATTTTGATTTTGTTTCGATTTTGATAACGAAAATTTGGTTAAAGTGTTTAGTTTTGCGCCGACTCACCAACTCCAATATATGTATAGATAGAGGTTGATAAATCATACATATGTTACTGTATAGAAGTCCATATGAAGTACATTAAAATGGATTTACTAAATATAATTTTAATTACAAACAAACAAACACATACGTTACACATATATATGCAAGACATTAACGTGTATGTATATGTAAACGATTTTTAACTTGTACATGTACATATATATACTTACGAAGTAAATATGTAGAGATACTGATGTATGATAAAAATATATATCAGCTGTTTTAAATGACCGTTGTCATGTTAAATTTCATTGTCACAACAAAATAATTTTTTTTTCCTTTTTTTTTTTTTTTTAAATACAAATAAATATTTTGAAAAATTACTCAACTACAATTAAATGATTGTCATAGGTACATTATTTTTTCATTCGTACGACATATTATATGCTAAAGCATTTAACAAAAAAAAACAAAAAAAAAAAAAAAAATGAACTCATTGATTTAACAAAAGCAGAGTAAATTTCTTTAAAATACCTAAAAAGGACTACAAGTACTTAATTTTATAAAAAACGGAAAGAAATAAAAATGTCTAAATCAACAAAAATTTCAAATACTTCTAAAAATGTGAGTTTAAGTATCAGTTTTGGTATCTATTCAAAAAAAAAAATAAAAAAATTTTTTTAAATATTTTCACGAATAAATTTAATGCACCAATAAAAACAAATAAACACTTAATTTTGTCTTTTAATAAAATTTTATTTTTTCATTGTGTTTTATTTTGTTATATTTAAAAGTACGAAAAATTCAAATAAAATGTTCACATTTAAAATTTATTTTTCACGTAATTCGTAATATTTTAATATCACTCGTAAGATTTTTATCACAAGCAAATTTAATTATCATTTTAAAAAATGCTTTTGTTATTGTTTATATATAAAAGTTTATGCATATACAAGACAGACGACAGATGTTAATGGTGATACACACATATCTTTTATTATATATTTAATATAATTTTCAATCTGTGTGTATCACTTATCTGTGGTCTGTGGTTATAGTTACCCAGCATATGTACACGTACGTATGTGTGTGTTCTATGTATAAATCTCACATATGCTTCACTTATTAAAAACAGGCTTTTAAATGCTATGGATAGTATGGCCCTTCTTGTAACGTGTACACTGTAGTACAATTATTAGTTGATATTTTGTTATTCAGTATATCCTACACTCTAGGTAGGTAGGTAGGTAAAGGTGGCTGCCTGCTCACTCCCAAGCAAGTATACTTAGGCTAAAAAGGCCCATTGTGATACCACACCAAGGATCTCAAAAATCAAACCACCTCGAGCGCATCCTACACTCTAAGAAAAAAAAAAAAAAACGACATCTTTGGTGATTATCTAGAATTGGATCTATGGGAAAAGACCATTTCAAACAATTTTTTTAAATATTCAGAATCATTTCTGGTGTATTTCTCGTACATCAAACATGATCGTCTTCGGGAATACCACATGAATAGTTATATGGCAGAATTTCTATATAAGTTGTGTAATCACACCATTCACACATGTATGTACCACCCAATTACACGTATTGGTCATATTGCTATTTATGATATTTTTTTTAAAAAAAAGGAAAACGAGTCTTCAGGCACATCTTTTACAGACAACAGTGTACATTTGATAATAAGACGATAAATTTAAAATTTTTGAATTTTATATGTATTTGTAAAGTTAAGCGCGTATTCATATATGTATGTATGTGACAATTTATTCATATTAAAATCTTATCATGTACTGGGTGTCTTAGAGTAAATGTCACATAGTGAACTTTTTCTTACAGCTGTTTCTATAGCTAAACCTCACGTATACAAAAAATTTTCAAACTCTTATATCTCAAAAGGGTTTGGATTTTTGGGGGAGTAGATGATTAATTTTGTTTTCTGAAAACAATCTAAGCTAAAAGAAAAATTTTACGATTTTAATTCTGTGTCACCCCTGACATGATGTTGTTTCATATACTGAAAACAAAGCATTAAGATATAAAAAGTCCAAAGTATGATGAAAAGCTCTTTGGCAATGTATTCATTATTTTTTTTCGATGGATTTAAAAATTTTTAAATTAAATTTGTCGTTAAATTATTTTTGAGTTATTTTTTCTTTTTCTTTTTTTTTTAAATTTACACAAATAAAAAATTTTATTGCACACATCACATTGCAGTTCACAATGTTCTTATCGTTTAGCTATTATTTTGTTCTTTTGAAACGATTTATAGTGATTAATTATTTTGTCCACATATGTAGGTATTATTATCTAAAGCAAATACAGTAAAGGAAATTAAAAAAGATTCAAAAAATGATTCAGCACAAATAAAAATAAAGACACAAAAAAAATCAATTGGTAACAAAGAGAAAATCGATGAAAATCTTAAGAAAACTCAAGAAAAAATTTTATTAAATCAAAATAAGGCAATTGTTAATAAAAATCAAAATTTACAATTACGACAAAAAACAAAAGTAAATAATGATCATCATAAATTTGAACCAGTTCGTGCTAAACATACACCAGATATCGTCAATAGTATAAAAAATTCATCTAATCGTTCGATAGGTAAAAGTAATGTTATGACATCGATTCATAATGTTACTGTATTATCACCTCCATTAAGAAGAAAACAAATGACATCATTGATTGAAGTTAAATCAAAAAAATCATCACAACAAAATGATCAATTAAAAGATATACGATCAAGAACACGAACAAGAACTTTAGATCCAGATGAAATTGTTGTACTTAAAACACCATCACATACATCGGGTCCGAAAAGTTTAGATACATTTTCTGATGGTAAAAAAATACAACAAATTACAAGACAACCAATGAAAAATGAAATTTCTCATCAGGTTAATAATATTAAAGAACCAGTGGCATTTGAAATTAATTTTGATAAAATGGATCGAAAACAAAAGGAACAACTAAAAGATGTTAAAGATCCACCAAAAATTGGACAAGTTACGGAATCATTAGAAAAACATCCAGAATTAGAAAATGATGATTATGAAGATGATTTTGAATCGTATGAATCTGATTTTGAAATTGTTTCATCATCATCAGCTGAAGCATCTGAAGAATCATCTGAAACATCTGAAATTATTGAATCTGAAGGAATTTCAATGAAAGATAAAATTCGAAATTCATATGAAAATATTATTAAAAATCGATCAGATGATTGTAACGAATCTGATGATGATCATGATGATGATGATGATGATGATGACGATGACGATGAGACACAACCCCCAGTTACTGTAATACATAAAGATAATATTGATGAACGTAAACTGGATTCTGGTAACTATGATATGCATTTAAGAAAAGAAAAAATTCAACAACAACAACAACAGCAGCAGCAACAGCAACAACAATTAGATAGCATTGATACAATTACTGGTAATTCAGAGCAACTTGATTCAGGTATCAGTTATAATACAGGCATTTTAATGAAATCATCATTATCAGCAGATTCAGATTTTACTTCAGAATTTTTTTATTCATCATCTAAAAATCAATTAAATAATGTATTATCAAATCGTGGTATTGAATTAATGAAAAAAATTCAATTTGATACAGTTGATTATATATTATTTGATATAAAACCGATGACATATGAATGTTATATGAAATTATATGGACAAATAAATGCTAATCAAATTGGTACCCAAACAAATGAAAATCGAATGAATATTGATATACAAACGGATGATTATCAATATCGTTCAGTATGGACACAACATCCACCCCAATATGATTTAAATACAATGCAAACATGTTATGCTGGTGAATTTGATGATGATCATAATGATGATGATGATGACACATTATCAGTTAATAATATTGGCTATATAAAAAATTCATATAATCAAAATAATGATGCCTTAATGAAAAGTTTAAAAATGTTACAAAAATTTCGACATAATGAATTTAAACGAAATTCAAAACAACAACAACAAATTCAAAAACCATTAAATTTTTATCGTTTAAATGAATTTTTAAATCAAACTGTATTCACGATATCTGGTATTTTTAATAAAATCAAAATAAATCAAAAACGAAAAATATTTGAAAATTCAATTAATGAAAATTCAATTAAATTAAATACAAATTTTTTAAATGCATTAAAAGTAATTAAAATTTTTACAAATTTAAATTCAAATTTAATTTTAACAATACATGAAAGTATTGATGATGGCCTTTATAAAAATGAATTTTTAAATTTAATAATAATATGGGAAATAAATGATATAGAAAAACCATTACGTTTATTATCAACATGGAGTGAAATATGCCGAGCTGTTATATGTACAGAAAATTCAGATGTAATTATATGCGGTTTACGTGATGGTAGCATAGCTATGTGGGATATACGTGAAACATATTCATTTTGTTCAAAATTAGATGGTTATTTAAAACATTTCCCAGCTACACAATCTATAACACCAGTATTAATGACATCATCATCATCATCATCATCATCAGCTAATGATGATGCCAATTATAATGAAATTGAATCAATGAATGATTTAGGTGCTATAATTGATGTTAAAAGTTTTCAAAAATCAAATCATCTTTATGATTATAAAACATCTAAGCAAATTCAGGTAAAAAAAAAAAAAAAAGAAAAAATTTTTTTCTTTTACATCCTTAATGAACCTACCACCCTTATAAATTCATTTGCATTTGTGTTTATATATTTTATTCTGAACAGTTTTTTTTTTTTTTTTTTTTTTAAATTTTCCACAGATAGTTTCATTAAATGAAACTGGTATTATAACAATTTGGACATTAATTGAAATTAATGGTAATTCATCATCATCATCATCATCATCATATTATTTTGATGATATAAAAATGAAAAATTCTAAAATACCAATAATAAAAAAAAATTTAAAAAAAATTGAATATAATTCACCATGGTCACGTGTTAAATTAATACAAAGTGAAATATGTGATTTACGTAATTATTATTTAAAAATGAATAATATACAAAATAAAACATCATCATCATTTGATAAAATTAAATCATATTTTGAAAATGATTTATATAATGATGATGTCCTTAAAGAATTACAACAGATAACAACATATAATCAACAATTAATAATTGAACAAAATAATGAATTACAAGGAATACGTTTTACTAATTTAGATACAGATAATTATGAACGTATATTTATTGGTACTAATCGTAATTATATAATATTATGTACACGTACATTACGTTTAAATCAATTTCATAAAATAATAATTGATGAAACAAAATTTCTATTTTCAACAACATTTCATGTTATAAAATCTGGTAAAATAATAATAATTGGTTTATCAAATGGTTCTGTAATTGCAATTAATTGTAATCCAAATAAAATGAATCATAATTATAATGATATTGGTATTGATGATGATGATGATGATATAGAAAAATCTCAAGATCATGATGTGTTACAAGATTCAATGCTGCTGCATCAGATAACTGAATCAGATTATGAAAATGGGAAATCATGTACAATACAAAATTTAATTCGTAATGAACGTAAATACAATATTGAAAATAATATATTTGAAAATAATTTTGAAATCAATACAGCAATTGATATTGATTTACAACAAAAAAATAATGAAGATCATTTATTTGATCATATTTTTGATCAACAAATTTTATTAAATGGTTCAATATTAAGAAAATCACTTGTACAACATATCGAATATTCAAATATAACTAAACGTTTATTCGTTTTAACTGATGGTAATATTCGAATTTATGATTTTAAAATAAATAAAGAAATTAAATGTGATTTTGATAATTTCAATAATAATGATATTATTGGATTATCATTAATTAAATCAAATTCAATAAATAATGAAAATTTAATTATTTTATATAAAAATAATGATGTGAAAATTCATTCAATTTAAAATTATCATTGCCGTTAAAATCAAAATAAAGAAGTAATGTAAAGTAAAGCTACATATATAAGGTATACTTTGTACTTTAAGTATTGTCACTACTACAGGCGTTATGGGAATAAATGTGTCGTTTTTCTTCTCTCATAATATCTCATAAGAGCATTTCACGAGCAGAGTTAACACAATTCTCATTTTTGTGTAGTATGAGTTGAACTTTTTTAAATATCAATATACAAAGATGCAAAGTGGTACAACTTTTTGTACTTTCCATATAAGATCTGTAGTGAAAATATTTAAAGAACAAAGTATAAGGTATAGAAACGGTTGTGTGATCAAATGAGATCAGTGATCCTAGAGTCACGCGTATCGGTTTATTTCATTTTTCTGCGAGGTAATTTACCGTGTGAAGTCGTATGTAAAGTAGTCATTTCAGAAATCCAGTGAATTTTTAATAGAATAACAGTCGTGTGATCAACAATGTGATTTTTGAGATTCATGTAAAGTATTTTTTTTTTTATTATTTTGTTTTACTTTGCGTTACTTCTTTACTTTTGCTAGGCTTTGATAGCGAAACTAAGGGACTATTTGAAAAATATGTTGATTACTTATATAATGTATAGAAATATTTAAATTACACAAATAATATTAATTATTTTAATTGTTATTAATTCAAATGTTCACAAAATAATATTGTATAAATTATTTGTTTTTTTTTTTTTTTTTTTTTTCAAAATATAAATCTTATATACAATCATGAGGAGTTGTTTTGATATTTACATGATCCAATCACATTATGTACAAGGTATTCTAGAGCAAAGGTCACAAAATGCACTTTACTCATAGCTCCCAATTTACAATTCACTATTCCTCAGGCATAGATCAAGTATTCTATGTCGTTAAGGAAATCGTTAATACTGTGCCTCAGGTATACAGGCGATTAATAATTTTCAAACACTTTTAACATCTGCAGGACCTCAGCCCACTATATCTTAAAAGGAGTGAATTTTAGGCGAGGTATTTAAAACGATATTTTACTAGAAACAGTCTGAAAAAAAAAACAATAACATTTTATGACCTTTCCTCTGAGACATCCTAATTAATTTTTATCAGATTATAAAACTATTTATTATTTTTATTTTTTTTTTAAATAAATTTGTGGTGTGTACAACACCTCATTTGATGTCAATCAAATGAAGGGACAAAATACAATTGGTTTTTTTTTTTTTTCAGATAACATATAATTCATATTCAAATCATTATCCTTTATTTGTTCTTCTATTTTGTATATGCATAATGTAAAAATAAAAAAAAATAAAAAAAAAAACATAAAAAAGAATCGTTAATCGTTATTAATTATTATTTCAATATTTCGATTATATACTACATTAACATATGTATGTATAATTGTACTTCAATGAGTAATAAATAATCTTGAAAAAAAAAAAAAAATGAAAAATAAAAAACAAAAGGAGAAGGATCAGCTGAGGTCATAATTATTTTGATATAATTATTACTGGTTCTTTGTAATCAAAGTACACGCATGGGTATGTATACACATACATTTGATATAATAAATGAAAGTTGGTAATGTTTCGGTGTTAAAAATTATTTTATATAAATAATTGATAGTTTTATGTATATGTTTATATGAATATTATATCGTATATGTTGCATGTACATATGTATATAATTTGTTCATTTTATACAATTTTTTATGAAATCCTTTTTTTTTTTTTATCTTTTGTTTCATTTTGAATTACACAGAGTCGTCGTAATGAATGTCCACAAAACTTTATATAGTTACTCTAATTATCATTACTACAATCAGACCTCATTTTTTAACCCCATCAAAAGCATATGATAAAATTCTCATAATGCAACAAAGATACATACCAAAAGGATTCTATGCTCATATACATAAATGGAGTATACATATAAAGTACTTTCGAAAAAAAACCATCATTTCCATACCATCAAAATCATCATTATTATCGTCACCATCTATTTATCATTCCATTTCAAATAACTTTCACTAATCATCAAAAGTGGACATCGCTTATTGCATGTACATGTACATACATATAAGCACTTTGTAAGATATATACATATAGTGACCAAAATAATATATAAAAATGTTTATTACTTGAATTGCATGCATTTTTAAATAAAAATTTGTAATATTAGTAATAATAATGCATTAGAACGCACATACATATGTACATATGTATGGGGATGTATCTATACATATGTACATATGTGATACCAAAAGAGAGTACACATGATGTAGACAATTTTAACACTTGACCTACCTAAAAATATAGTAGAATGGGGTAAATTCGATTAGGATTTGTCGTGTAAATTTTATTATGATCATGTACATAATTATTACGTACATGAATATACATTATGTGGTGTCCTTTTTATTAATAACACAGTATATATAAGTACAAATATGTAAATTGATTTAAGCATTTCGTTAAAACTGTTCCATTGGACAAAGTCAGGTACTCAAAAGTACTTAGGAATGAATCTTACAATCTTCTATTAGCATTCACTTGCTTTCACATACTTCATCCCTTGTAAAAATCTGAGTAAGTTTAGTATTGAAGATTTTAAGCTCTATTTTGTTGCTCAACAGATGAATTTTGAATTATTGAAACTGCTCCCGAGTACTTGCAAGTATATTGAAATCAATCCAATAGAACACAGAAATTAAATAAAAAAAATTTTTTTTTTTTTTTGTTTCCATACATGTATGAGGGCACAGAATCTATACATAAATTTAGGGAATTTAGTAGTACATAATTGTACACTGAATAATAATTTAATAGCAATAATATGGCGACTAACTCATACAGATACACACACACACACATGTAATAGCTATTAAAAGAGACATGTGTGAGGTCAAAAAGAAATTAACGCCATAAATCATTTATGTATTTCAAAAACGTATGCATACATGTTAATACGATCCGGCGTATACAAAGCAACACATACACACGTGTACAGAAAATTTTATTATTAGCCGCATTAGACAAAAAAGCAATAGAAAGTTGCATGAAATAGGCGGTACTTTAATATTTTATTAAATTGATATTTAACTTTTATTTTCATATTGTGAATACAAATAGTACATAGGGATATTGATATCAAAGTAATAAAAACAAAAAAAAAATTTACACGATTACATACGTTATGAGCATTTCATGTAAACAAAAACGTTAAATTCAAATTTATTTATTTATTTTTTTTTTTTTGATATTCACAAGGTCATTTTCGAAAAAATAAACAATTTATTTTATTTTATTTTTTTTTTGCAATCCAATAAAACACCAAAGGACATCTACGTATGCACAATATTGTCATGCATTTTAATTTACCTTTTCGTATCTTTCATTCCACAGAATGTCTCATTTTCAGGATGAAAAAAAAAAGGAACTTACAAATCCACTTTAATGGAAAAGCAATATACATTTTATTTTATACGTATATGTGATCATTTTTAATTTTATTATACAAACATACAAATATTAATATCCTTATTTCAATATAAACATACGTAGATGAACACATATGAATGTATTCCAAAAAAAAAAAAAAAAAAAAATCGCAATCGAAATGAATTATATATTTTTGCAATTCATATTCATTTATTTATACAATATGTAGATACGAGTTTAGGTCCTTCATCCATTTATACGGCACGATCGTAGCTTGATATTGGTTTGATTATCATTTGTATCATGAGCAAGTGTTACATTATGAAAATTTTGAACATGATATTTTATCAATTGACGCATACCAACACGATTTTCATTATTGAACGTCGTAGTGATAACGCAATTGATATCAAATCGTGATCAAATCATGATCGTATACTGTGTAAATGGTAGAAGGACCTTTAAATTTCATATACTTATATTACATTTTTATAATTATTGATGATGATGATTTGTATCATTTTCTAAATTTTTTTCAATTTCTGCTCTTGTTGTTATTGTTGTTGTTGTTGTAGATGTTATTTTTTGATCATTATTATTATGAATTAAATGAATTTCACTTTTAGTACGACGACATCTTTTTGCTGCTGCTATCATTGCCGTTGTTGTTGTTGTTGATGATGATGCAACAATTGTTGATAAATCTGTATAACTATGATTAAATTTCATATCTAATTTTTTCCATAAGATTTTACGTTGTCTTGTTGTTTTTGCCATACATAATTTAGCAAATGGTCCAATCGTTTTATAACCATTTTTTAAATGCATTAAATAACCATTACATTCAAGATCACGTAATGCAATTGATACTTGTGACAAAATATCACCATCCATATTTGGCCTTGAATGAAATTTTCATTTTTTTTTTTTTAATGAAAGAAATTAAAAACAAAATTTTATTTTTAAATTTTTTTAATTGAAAAAAAAAAAAAAATCCTTACAATTGTTTTAAATATTCAACGATATGACATTTTTCTACACCCTTTTCAAATACAGAATTTTGCTGTAATTTTCTTATTATATCAAGGACACATAATGAAAATCTTGAACAATATGCAGGCACATATTCAATTGATGATGATGATGATAATAATAATCTATCTGATGTTGATGTTGTCATTGTATCATTATTAAATGTTTCTTTTGATAGATTATCTGTAGATACTTCCATAATTTTAATTTTTTTATTATTATTTTTTTTTTTGTTTTTTGTAATTTTGTACGTATACACAAATATTGATAGGCTTTTATTGCAATAGAAAATTCAATATAGGATAACAAAAGGACCAAAAATTAATTTCAAAAAAATTTTTTTTGTGTAATTTCTATATGCAAAAAATAAACTTATCAAAATATGTAACGTATTTGTTGTATATACAGTTGGGTAATAAAAATTACTGATAATTATTGTAAACAAGCAAAATCAATACAATTAGTATAAACACACATATCATGTAGTTGATGTCAAATTTAAAAAAAAAAATTTTTTTTCAACGGTTGCTTATACAAATTCGAAATGCCTGTTTATCTGTTTTTGTGATATTCACATTTTTACAAAATATTAAATAACACTTTGGTCAAAATTTGAACAAAATAGACAAGACCAAGGATCATACCTACTGGCTATGCTTGGAAAATGAGAGGACTCTCTTGCATGTTATTACTAAATGACCTGCACAGAAGTACATTTCTGTTCGGTGCTCTTTTCCTGAGTAGAAGATCACTTAACAACTGAGATTCTAGCAAACACTTTTTTCACAAGGCCTCAAAAAAATTTTTAATCCTGAATCTGAATCCTTTTCGTAAGTAATTTTAAATGTTAACATAACAGGGAAATTCATTTCTCATAAAAATACAAAATACGAGCATTGAAATCCCAACATACATTGTTGATACCTGTAATACATGTTTACTCCTTAAATGTTTTATTTACATATTTTACGTATTGTAGTGTTTGTTTTCATATAAAAATAATTTTTCCGTTTCTTTTTTGTTTTTCAAATATTTTTTATTTATTTTATAACCCTGTACATACCTGTGTAACCTGCTAATTGTGTGCACGCATGAGACATTCCCCAGGTGTAATTTATTGAAATAAAAATTATAACCTTTTATAACGTAACATCCGTGGTCTTACACCAGAAAAGTAAAACTACATACATATATGTATATATAAAAAAAAAAATGTTTTATTTTTTCTATATTTATTTATGTTCCTTTAAATGATAATTGGGTATAATGAATCTTCTGTATTTCAAAACATGATATTAAATATAATTTGTATGTTTATATATGTACGTACATGAATTTATTGTTACACTGTGTAACAACATGGAAGTGGAAATTATGATAAATCGAATAGGTAATGGTCTTATGGGAGTGCGTATGTCTTTTTTCTTCTTTTATAATTTTTAATTAGACTGTTTCATAAGCAGTATTACCACAATCCACAAAGCTTTTATTATAAATCAGATTAACTTTTTGAATATCAATACATAGTGATGTAGAATGGCACCACTTTAAGTAATCACTATAAGACCTTAAGTGCATTAAATTAGTGGACAGAGTATAGTTAAGATAATTATAAGAAAATGTAGAAAAATTCAAATGATTTCCATTATAAAGTTGTTCCACAGTGTAATAATTGTACACCTAGTATAATTCTTTATAGATATTATTGTGACAATAATTTTTTTTTATTTTTTTGTTTTTTTATATACTCTTAATAATTTAATTCTTATGGCATGTAATGTTACCACTTTTATTATTTTGAATGCATACAAATTAAAAAACGCTTTATTTAATTTCTACACAAATATTTACATACATACACATGTGTTCGTATGTATACGTGAACAAGAATCAATTTAACACCTGCATTTGTACATTTAAAAGTAATGTTAAGTAAACTAGAACAAAATTACGTATATCTACGTAATAGCTGACAAAATTATTGGTAACATTATTTTGGTGTCATTATCAGAGAATCCTTTTGTGTGCGATAATCAGGAAAAAGGATTTTCATATAATTTATTAAATTAGAAAAAAAAAAAAAAAAAATTCAAAGAACAGGATAAAATGATAATGAGAACGTAACATATGCGAAATTAGAAAAATTAACAGCAATTTATTTTCTGTGATCCTCTGCCTAATTATCATTCGCTAGGGGTTTTACGCACTGAAAATTTCAAAGAAGGACTTGAAATGTGAAGTAGGTACGTAGGTAGGTAGAGGTGGCCGCCTGCTCATTGTGATACAACACCAAGAATCTCACAGATCAGAATTGTAAAGTAAAAATGAACGAAAATTCAGATCTTCAGATAAAAATTTTTATTTGAATTATTATGAAAATAAAAATAAAAAATTCAAAGAGAAATCGTTATTTATTTTTTTTTCGATTTTAAAAACATTTACTAATATTTGGCTTATTACGTTGACAATATCTATTCCATGCAACCCATGCATTAAATCCTTTATGTTCCTTTTTAATTAATTTGGCGCATTTAACTGATTCAGAAATATTATCAGATACGATGTTGTTACATGATGTTTTACAAGCATTTGATGATTTGTAACTGTTACCTGGACGTTTACACCAATATCTATCATTTATTTGAAAAATACCCCAATCCCATGATCCATCACTATTTTTTTTATTCATTGCATCGGTTTGGAAATTACTTTCATGTTTGGCTAAACAAATCCAATCTGGTAATTCTGATTTTGGAATTCCCAATGAAAACATTTCTCTAGCTAATGAACACTCATCGAATACCCTTGCACCATTTACCCCATACGAAACGGCCAAGATGACTACTGTCACGACAACAGCTATTAATTCTTTCATAATGTTGATTTTCTTAAATTTAAACGACTGATCTTGAATACCAGATACTCAAGTCTCTTTTATATATCACGGAATATCATTTAGAAAACTTTTAAAAGCAAATATTAAATTTTTAAGAATTTTTTTTTTTTTTTTTTTAAATAATTCAAATCAAATTTTTAATTACACGTTTTTCGATTGTTTTACGCGTGTGGTATAGTTACAAAGAAAAACGTTTCGCAATTTGTTTACGTACGTGTGTGTAGAACAATATATTGGAAATTTTTTGAGCATATCTCAAAATACAGCTGTATACAAATAATGAAAATAAATTTATTTTATAAAATATTTAGGAATTTATTTTTTTTTTTTTACAGGGTGACATATTGAGCTGTGTAAGCTCAATAAAATACGAGCAATTTGCTTACGTTCGTATGATGTATACATTTTGTACATAATTTTGATATTCAGATGAATCAAAAAACTGGATACCTAAGATCACATTCAAGAATATGATTACAGTCTATGGGGGACCTTACCAATAACCGTTTACTAAGGATTAATCTCATATAAAAATCTAAGACTAGGCCCTATAGCACTAACAAATAAAACTTGATTATTAGGGAAAAAAATTGTTTTCATTGATCATTTTTTTTTTTTTTTTGAAATTTTCAATATTTAGTTTTTTATTCATTAAGGATATAAATACATACCAACTTATAATTACGTACGTTGGCTTTTTTTTTTTTTTTTTAATTTTATTTTAAGTAATACCAATTTAATATTAAAATTTAATGAGTTTTCCGAACCAATTCACACCTGATGTAGGTGCCTTAAACCAAAAAAAAAAAAAAAAAGAAAAAATCCTTGTACGTTTTTTTTTTTTTTAACAAATTACTAAAAATTACTAATAAAATTCATTACATGTTTATAAACAAACACATGATGTAATTTGTGCCGATATATATCTACCATTCTTTAATACAATGTGTACCCCATATGAGTATATGAGTATTACCCCATTTTCCTAAGCTGTTTTTAATAATCTACATATTCGGTTTTCTTTTATTGTTTTTCTTTTTTTTTCTTTTTTGTTATTTTCCAAATGTGGGTGGGTTATAAAATCGAAAATCAACCAACCAACTACCAACTACATATATGTAACTGGTAAGTTAAATATGTAATAAAATAAAATAAATTTCTGAAATAACTGTTCATTGACAAAATATGTAATCGTATGTAAGGTGTACATATGGGTAATTACAATCAACATTGCGTGATTGGTTGATTTCCATACATAATATCAAATTATATATACAAAGAGAGCTGTACTTTGATTATGCATATATTGTACGTTGTATGTTTATGTATTGCGTATAGAAAATCTCAAGGATAATAAGCTCACCAAGGAAAATGTAATCACGTTGTATAATAAAAAAAAAAATAAATAAATAAAAAAAACAACATTACGTATGCACCCACACATGTTCATATGGGCTTATTACACACACAATTTTCGTAATTATTAATAAAAATAATCAAAATTCCTTTTTGTTTGAAAATGTTTTAATGAAATACGGATATCATTCAGTATGTTTAAATCAGTCCGTTTAGATCGTTATAATTTTTATGTCCTGTGAGATTTTGGCTTATAATCCGTGTTATGTCCGTTTAAGAAAAAAACAAATACCTACATACGAAAATTGTTACAGTTTAAAAAAAAATTTTTTTTACGAATTATTTAATTTATTAAGGATTTGAAATTAATTTTAAAAAAATTAACAAAAAAAAAAATTTTTTTTTTCAACATCTTCATATTAAACGATGTGCAATTCATCATCATTACATCATCGTCCTTCAACATCATTTAATGAAGTTATTGAACCATTTCAATTTTCAACATTCCATTTTTTAAGGACATGTAATCGTTTATTAATTCCAACAACAACAACAACAACAGCAGGTAACAGAAATTATTTGATCTTTTAATATTTGTATTCCTTTCTTTAAGGATATTATCTTCACATTATCAAATTGTGAAGGATTTCACAATATTCTTGGCAAAAAAAAAAAATTTTTTTTCATTAGTTACCTTTTTAATTGCCATAAGAAATAGAAAATATCTGCAATTGTCTCTACAATAAGGATACAAGTCCCCATTTTTATCGTTTTTGTAATGAAAATATTTTTTGTAAAAATCGAAAAGGATATAGTCTTCAGTTTTTCAAAAAATTTTATTTAAAAAAAACCGTTGAATATTTTTTTTTAATTTTAATCTGTAAGAATAGAACTTCAGTCTACTATATTTTACAGACTTAAAATCCTTTTACAAATCCTAACAGCATCTTCAATAAATTTTCAAAAATTCAAAAAAAATTTTCATTCGTCTTCTTCCATTAATAATTTATTTTCTATTATTATACGATTATAATAAATTAAGATTTAAATCCTTGTATGGAAATTTCATCATCTGGACAACTTCCATTAACAATTCCATCATCTTCATCATCATCTACATCATCTACAATTTTAACAACATCACCACGTTCATCATCTGGATTAAATTTTATTGATTATCCATTACAATCATCGTCTACATCAAATACAGAATATCCATTAGGACCACATAATCGTAATATAACAGAATTAAATTATTCAAATTTAATGAATCGTCGTCAACGTGGTGAAAAACGGCCAATACCAGATGAACAAAAAGATGAAAAATATTATGAAAGACGAAAAAGGAATAATGAAGCTGCAAAAAAATCTAGAGATGCTAGAAAATTACGAGAAGACAGGGTAAGATATTGTTTCTACGTGTTAGAGATTTTATGCGTCATGGTTAGAATTTATTGTGATCCAAACTTGCAATCGATTCCAAGTTCGATTTCAAGTTGCTGTTAGCATTTTTCGTCTTTGATTTTTTTTCCTTTCTTTATAGATTGCTTTTAGAGCTGCAATATTAGAACAAGAGAATGCAATTTTAAGGGCACAATTAATAGCATTACGTGAAGAAATCACAACAATGAGACAAATTATTGGAACGAGGCCAGCACAAATTTCAGTAAATTTATAGATTAAATGAAAGTGCTCTGTATGATTTTATTTTTTCTTCTACTGTTTTTTTTTTGTTATATGTACGGTTTGAAAATACAAAAAAAAAAAGAAAAAATCAATTTTCTTTTTAAATTAAACGTTTTTCATTAAATCGCTGTTTTGATTGGTTGGAAATTTTTGCAACTGATTTTTAATTAATTTCTCAATGAGTTAGAGATATGACATTTTTAATATAGGTCGGAAATAGGGGACAATGCAATATCTTATAATTGGTACAGATTTTTTCATACAACAATTTTACGGAGTGGCTTAGATTTTTTTTTAGATAAGGAACAATTTTTTTTTAAATAAAATTCGATACATGTTTTTAAATTTAAGATATTTTATTCAATTGTTAAAAAAATTTTTTTTCTTGCTAACAATTATAGGATTGTTTGAGCCGTTCATTTTAAACGTGTAAAAATTTTGATTGCTATCATAGATCATAGATATAAAAAAATATCAAAAGAAATACATATATCCTTGTAACGTGAATTATTTGAAAATTTTGATTTTGAGAATTTTAGACTTGTCCCACTTTCAAAATAAACGGCTTACATAATGATTGTATATGAAGTGTAAAACTAAATTTACTTCTTAAAATATAAAAAAAAAAAAAAAAAAATTAAACTTGGATGATTTTCAAAGCGTCAAAAAATTTATTGTAGTGCGATAATACTACAATTTTAATACAAAAATTCATTGTCATTGATGCATTGTATTAGAAAAATTCATGGTGTGCTCATAATACATTTTGAAATTTCAGACGAATATTACTACATATTTCAAAACTTTAAACTTTACATCAATGTAGTATTTGAACGTTTTAAAACTCATCCACATTTGTACATGTAAAATTAAGGAGATTACAAAATTTCAAAAAATTTTTGTACAAAACATCTTCGAAATGTACATTAATTTTTCGTAATAATGTAACATTTTTGATTACATACATTATTTAGTTGAAGTTTAAGATCAAATTCTTTGGCTAATTCAGTAAATGTATTAACTTCTTGTGGTGATAAACCATCTGGCAGTGTTAATTTGCTTGTTGTATCATCTGTTTCTTTAAATTTACGTAACATATCTTTTATTTCATTTTTAAATTTATTCTCTTCTGTAATTCGTTTACCATCTGATGTCATTGCATCGGTTTTAATACACATTGCTTTTTTCCATATATTTTTTTCATTTTCTTTATATTTTTCATATTTTTTATCTAATAATTTTAATTCTTTTGTTATTTCATTATTATATGGTTCTAATTTTTGTGCTTGCATTAAACGTTGTTTAGCTCTTACGTATTCACCAATCATTAATAATGCTCTACCTTCTTGAAATAATGCTTTACAATTATTATTAATATTACCAATTTTACGTATTTCATTGCACATTAGGCATGCTTTAGTTGGTCTCTCTAAACGATTATAGCAAACAGCTAAATTTGTATATAATTTTATTAGGAATTTTTCTTGTTCTTGCTGTTCATTTTCATCTGTTATACGACAAAATTCTAATGCATTAACAGCTTTATAAAATACTTTACAAGCACCGTGTATATTACCATTTTTATATAAATCTAAACCTTTTAAATGTATATCTTTGATTTTATCAATTATAATTGAATATTTATTACGATCTTCATTTGGTACTGTATCAATTGCATTTGCATCACCATAATCAATGAAATTTATTAATTTAATTATAAATAAACCATCTGCTTTTGGTTTAACACGTGGTGGACAACCCATTTCATGAAATAATAAACGATATGATATTATAAATTGTGATTCTTCACCTTTTAACATTGTACGTACAGCTAATTCTAATCCAATTAAAATTTCATTTTGTCCACAATAAAATGTATGAGATTTACCACGTAAATTTGATGAATCAAATGGATACGTATCATATTCCCAATATCCATCATATTCAATTGTAACTCTTGAACGTTCTGTTACATTACCATTTAATGGATTACCTTCAGTTATAATTCTTTTATAAATATTATCATTTATTTTAATCATTTGTTGACGTAATTCATCAAATGATCTCTCCCATGGTGATATAGCTATTTGTCTATCGTTATCATCATCATCATCATCATCTGATCCAATAATAAAGTCATCAAATAATTGATCTGGTAAATTATTATCTAAATCAGTGTTTATCTCAAATTTCGCACCATCTTTAAATAAATCACTAAAATGAAATACAAATATAAAAATGAGTATTGATACAAAAAAGGAGGATACGTTGTTCTATCTTTGATAGAACCGAAAAAAAAACATTATTTTAAAGGTTAAGATTAATATAACTAAAAAATTATCAACTAATTTTTATTATTATAAATTTTAATTTTAATCATATTTTTAAACAATAAATAATTATTTCATTGTTTACCTAATTGATAACGGCTGATTGAGTTCTGTGCCAGTATCGTCATCCTCTAGAGACATTTTAAATTTCTTTTATTATTTTATTGAAATCGCAACTGAAATAAACAAATTATTCCGGCAAAATGTTGGTATGTTAAATTATATATACAACAAAACAAGATTAACCACCGAGTACCAGAGAATCCAATTCAAGGTACCAAGGAATGTCAATTGGAGAAACAACTTACATACATACAACTTTCTTTTTCAAGCTCAACCAACTGTCATTTCATTGCCTTCGATTAAATTTTGAATTTAATTCTCATATCGTCTTTAATTCTCGAATACATTCGAGAATCGATTGTTAAAAAAAATATATAAATTCGAGAGCTATGTATGTCATTTCCTTTTCATTTAAAATGGCGGAAGTTAGTGTAAAACGGGTATGTAAAATCGTGCGCGGTTAAATTAAGTGTTAATTAAATAAATTAAAATTATATTTAATAATTTGAAATATTTATTAATATTCTTAATAAAGTGAAAAAAGAAAATGTATAAATAATTATCATATTTTTTGAGTGAAATAAGACATTTTTGAAATTCGAATATAAAAAATTCAGGACATTTTCATCTGAGTATAAAGTGGCGTACCTTGCTAGAAGGGCCAAAATGTAAGCAGTAATATTTATACAATATGACTTAAATACACAGGTTAGTTCAAAGGATATTTTTAAATACTTATATTATTCTATCCCTTATATTATAGAAAAAGTAATTTTCATTTTTCGTGAGGGTGGTCTGACATGATGTTTTTTTTTAATTTTTTTTTTCGCTCTGGCTTTCAGCCATTTTTTAATTCCGACATTTTGTTTTAATTTTTAATTTTCATGGAAAACTGTATGTATAATTAACCGTATAAAGCGTATTCTGGTATTAGTTAGCAGATTTCGTTAATTTAACATTCCGCTAACTACGACCGAAATAATCCCGTATTAGTAATCTGATGTCAGTTAAAAATTTTGTTAAGTAGAAATTAAAAAAAAAATAATAATAATGTAGACAATGTAAAACAACCTTGAGAGATGTCCTCTTTTATTTTTTTCTTTGTAATTTGTTCATTTATTCTTTTTAACATGGTGGCGATAACATTTCAGTTACTATTATTAATTTATTGTTAAAATTTGAATCGATATAGCAATAATTTCTATCCTTTCTTTTTGTTTTGAATAAATATAATTTTGTGTTGAAAAATTTTATTAATAAAAAAAAAAAAAAAACAAAAACGTTGAAAGTTACTTTTGTCTGAATTTAATGTGAAAATCTAAAAAAATATTTTTAGCCTTGATCTAGTTTATATTATTGAAAATGTCATAATCATAAATTAATATAGGAACAATGTTAATGTTATAACCTTGTCAAAATATTTTCATATTTCATTCATTTTATTTTATTTTACTTTTGTATTCTTTTCATATTTTTATAACCGATAAAGGTGCAATTTTTCACCGCCTACCAACAGTAGAAAGTTTAACATTCTTAAGTACTCCTTTTGTTTTTTTAGATTTTCATTTTGAACTTGATATACATATACATAGGTACATACTTGCATACTTTATGAATGTATTTATTTCATTCTTTTTTATATTTGTTTTGTTTCGTCCTTATACCACTCATCCTTGAAAGGCCTGTTTTTAATATTAAATGGCATAGTAATGTATTTTTATTTATTTATTTTTGTTTGTTTTTTTTTTTTTTGTTCATACAAAATCTTCCATTATGTAATATTGGCTCAGCTCCATGGATCAGCTCTAAATATTCTGGAAAATGAAATAGTGAAAAGTTTATAGTCTGCTTTTTAAACATAGCCACCCACAACAACAATCATGCAAGAGCAACATACATAAATTTTAGTCTTAGGTTAGGTTTAACTGGCAGTTAGTTAACAAAAAGTATGAAAAAATCGGTCATCATAGATCACATAAAATTAAATGTTTGTCCATTCTCATCACCATCATCGGTGATGGAGTTTCTTATTCACCGCTTTATCTTTTGCTTCTTTAAAAAAAGGAAAAAAAAACAAAATATTTCGGACTCTTCCTAAGCTCCTAAACGCATGAAATTTATATTTAAAAAAACAACATTAATTAAATTTTAGATAGGAAATTCCTTTTGTCCAAGAATTTTTCATAAAACACAATGAATATGCTTTTCATTTAAGAATAATGTAAAGAATTGGAAATCATGCGTTTAACAAGAATTTAACAAGAATCCGTCATTGTACGACCATATCAGCATACACACACATTTGTGTACGTAACAAATATGCGTAGTACATGAAAACAATTTTTTTAATTTTATTTTACCACAATGTTGTTCCCAAAATACCACCAAGTTTTTTTTGCCCGATTTTATTGTGCCCCAAAAAATGGTGAAGAGATGTGGTATAGAAGTCTAGTAATTATTAATTTTTGTTTCGTTTGCTTATTGAAATAGTAAAATTGCCCATTTCTAATAGATAACTGATTGGTGATATTTTTCTTTGTATATCCATGCTTCACACATACAAAATATACCACACACAGTATTCAAATTCTTCAATTAAAATTAAAAATATAAAAACGAATAAGAAAAGAAAATTTGACCAAAAAATGAAAAGTGAAAAATTAAAAAGAAAAACGAATTTTTTCTTTTTGTCAAATTTTCTTTCCTTATCCGTTTTATTATTTTTAATTGTATTAAAGAATTTGAATAGTGTGCGTACTGTATTGTATGAATATAGTGTATACCATGGATGTACAAGAAAAAATATTTTTTTTTTTTGAAATATGAAGAAAGATAATGCAATGAAATGTTTTCAGCTTCACTATCACATTTTATAAATTTTAGAATTTAGATTTTTTTTCGTTGTATTTTTTTGACGTTCTCATGATATTAACGCATGTTGCTGTGAACGTTAAAAAACAATTTTGTGTATAAACGATTTCTTTTTTTGCCGCTGTTTATCATGATATCATCCGCATCCCCTCCTTGTATTATTTCTGCTGCTTTACGTATCCTACAGACGCACATGCACACTTTTGAAAGATATTAATAATTTAATAGTCTACTGCCAAAATCAAATTGCTTATGTCATCTTTTTTTTTTCTTATATCACACACCATTTTTTTTTTTTTTTTTTTTGCTTTTTATTCATAAAATTTCATATAAAATATATGAAGTGTTTAAAATTAAATTTTAACATCTTTTCTTTAATATGAAATTTATTTTCAATGTATAGTACCAGAGAGAACGTATGTACATATGAGTATAGTACATGCATATAAATATATAGACTTTTCCTTCAAGGAAAAGCGATTTATGAAGTATAGTGTGCGTCAAATAAATTGAATATTTTTAAACATTTAGATTTTTGATTATATATGTACATAGATAGATCTTAATTTTCAATATAGAGAATTATGCCCGCTCCCTCTTCCTCTTTATGCATGGGAAACATCATGGATTGAGATAAGTTAAAAGACAACGGATGTAAATTTTTTTACTTAGTTTCTTTTTTTAGTTATGTAATTTGTAAAATAAAAAATAAAAAAAATAAATAAATTACTTTTGAATAAATCTACTTCAATTACCAAAGTAACGTGCAAGATATTGATTTTTTTTATTATCAATAAACGCGTATAGTCGCATACATTTGTATAACACTAAACACACATATGTATGTGTATATATCAAGAGTATATGGTAAAGAAAAGATAACGAAAATTACCATGATAAAATTTTATTTTATTTTTTTAATATTAATTTGATTATTGAAGAAAATTTTCTTTAAATTTTTTTTTTTTTTTAATTCTCTCAGTAATTTTCTTAAAAAGCACTGATTGTCCTAAATAAAAAAAAAAAAAATGTACAGGATAAATACAATTAACACAATTTGTACTTAAGTTCATTTCAAATTCTCTGATGTTTAGTTAAATAAGAATCCTTTTTGTTTAATAATATGAAAATACTCAAATTTTATATTCACCCATTTTTAAGTAATGGAACACAGGACACAGGATAGCATTTCATTAAGACATTTTTGTAATAAATGAAAATGCAATAAATAAGGATAATTTTAATTCTTAATTAAATGTATAAATTATTATGTAAATTAAAATTAAGAAAACAAAATGAAGATATAATTTGTGTTTAAAGTGTTATTCAATGTTTTCTTCTTATCATCAAGAGGATATCCATGCATATGTACAGTGGTAGCCAATAAAATAGGGATGATTATCAAAAATATCAAAATTCATCATGTATGTACATATTTTTTTATGCACTTTTGTATGTACATGTTCAAAAACCTTCGAATACCTCTTATATCTTAGAAGAGATGGATTTTAAAACGTGAGGGGATTTAGAATGATATGAAATGACGATAATGAAAATGATATTCTTGAATTAATATTGAAACTCCTGGTTCCTGTTGTTTCTTTTATTCATTTTATAAATTACAAAAGGATACAAAATGCATTTTAAAAAACAAAAAACGAAATCACATATGATTATGTAGACATATGCACGTATGTATGTATGTAATTCATTTTATCACTTTTTATTCAATAAAGCAAAAGAATTTATGAACTCTATAAAAATGTTTAGTTACCTTGTTCTTCTTATACGTATTCATAAGACGATTACATACACATGTGCAGTATACATATGTAAAATGGGTAAATATGTATGACAGTTTTGAATTACCATTATTGAAACTTAATTGGAATTTTCTATAACAATTTGATTTTACTTATATTAAAATGACATTTTTATGCATATACATATATCCATGTATTTATGTATATGCATACGTACACACGTGTACATGTATGGGAGTGTATATAGAGAACAATTTTGTACATTTAAATGTACATACAATTTTGTATGTAACGTTTTTATATGAATCTATATATAAACTGTGATGTAACAATATTGTGTAAGTTAAAATTAGATTTAATTTAATTATTATGCAAAAAAAAAAACAGATTGAAAATTGAAAATTGATTGAATTTTCCCTCTATAGTTAGTTTTTATAATTTTTTTTTTTTTTTTTTGAAATTTTGAATTAAATTTTGAAATTTCAATTGAAATTAGATGTACATATTACATACATAATAATTTAATTAAAAATAAATGAAAGAATTTAATTGCAAATATTAATTAAAAAATATCATCATTTGCCTCAATATGTGAGCCCAGGATCTACTAATCATTTGTGATGATTTTTTAAACAATAAAAAAATTTCAAATCTTTATACACACACATACGTACATATTTAAATTTATATTAGATGTATTGAATACATGAACATTGTAATGTTAGTAATATTAATTATATCCTTATAGTACAATTTTCATATATGTATGTATCTTAAATTTAAATAGCTAATCCATATGGTTTTCTTTTGAAAATTCATTGATTTTATTAAGAAAATATTAAATTTTTATATCCAAAATTTAAATGTATGTAGTTTAAATTAAAATTTACAAAATTCAAAAATATAGCATAAATTGTAAATCTATAATTTATAATGTTTTTATATAACATAGATATACAGTTATTGATTTCATTTATTTTTTGAGTTTATATAATTAAATTTGAATGGTGTGAAAAGCTTTTAGAAAATGAAAAAATTGATAAGCCATATAAATATTTCATATAAATAAATATGTACATACATATAATAAAATTATGTTCAAATGGTTGTCACAACTCATGAATTGTTGAGTCTTAGTATCCCGAATTCTGTAATCTCTCCAGGACTGTTGACATAAATATTTAATATTTGTATTTTATTGGGCGGTATATTGAATTGAATGTTCCAGTTATCATCATGATTTTATTCTGTCTTATATGTATATATGTATGTAATTTTGAGAATTTTCAAAAACTGCTAACATTCTTCTATCATTCATATCAAGGATAAAGTCAAATTGTATATATTTTACGCTGTATACACATTTGTGTATAAACATTCATTTATCCTGAAAAAAAAAAAAATTGTCAGTTAAACATTTAGTTCGGTTTTTTATTTATTTTATTTGAACTTTTTTTTTTTCCTTTTGTATATTTGTTGGGCACGTTTTGCCCCCATTATATGTACGTACAGAATTAATATTGAAAATATATAGAGTAGCTTTGTGTTTTTTTTTTTTTTGTATGCTATCAACAACATTTTATGGTAATATAATAAATCTTTTTTCGATATCGATGAAAGGATTCACGTTTACGTAAACAATATGCTTCACTGATTTTTCGTTTTTTTTTTTACATAAACGTGTGTGTGTGTTTGTGTGTGTGTGTATGAATATATGCCATATCTACAGGTTGTTTCATTGGTAATTGTATGTAAAATGAAGTCAATAACCGACATTTAGTGGAAAATAAGTATACCAGATGCATGCTTTTGATTATACATTTGATCTTTTATTTTAAAAACTCTGTTGAAAATTTTAGAAAACAGTGAAAAGCTGACAGTAAGAGCATAAAATTTTCAATTGTTTAACTTAATAAATATTTGAAATAAAATAGTAAATTTTTCAAGATATTTTACACTAAAAACAAAAATTTTCGTTTTTTTTTTTCTTCGAAATTTCACATACATTTTGTTTTTACAGTTTCTAGGCAAGACATGTCACTTGGCGAGTGTTTCTAATATCTATGTACTCATGAGACACCCTGTATATGTACATATATATCTACTTTGTTTTACATGTTGTTCACTTGAATATGTGAAAATAATAATATTATTCTGTTTGTTCCTTGCAATCTTTTCAATCTTATTTCTTAGCAGATCTAAAGAAAAAAAAAATCTACTTATATATGTGTATGTACAAATGTACGTGTATACAATATAAACAAAATGAAAAAAAAAGGAGGAAAGGAAAAGAAAAATAAAATAACAGAATTATTGGTCAAAGAAGAAATTCGTTATGCTTTTTTTTGTTTTCTTCTCCAATGTTATTATGTATACTCGTATTTAAAGAATGCTAGATATGCATGAAAAAAGGATTTTTTTTTTTATTTTCATTTTCTTAATGTATATGCGTATGTGACAGACGTATTAAATGGTACATATGTATAGATATCGATTTCCATGATGGTATGTGACTTTATATTATGGTTTTCACAGGAATGTATCTACACGAACAAACACATGATAAAAAAAAACCAGATAAAAAAAAGTACAATGTTGTCATTTTCTCTATTTTATTTTATTATTTTTATTCTTGTACACATTTTCCTTATATTGATAAGGAAAATGCAATAATAAAAAATTTTTTTTTCTCTCTCTTTTTTTTGTTTTTAATTAATAGATCTCTTAAGCTAGAACCAAAATAAAGAATTAACGTGAAGTAAGGTAAAGAAAAATGTCTCAAAGAGGGAAAGTTAAATAACCACCTCTCCAGTTGTTATTTCAATCAATTCAGAAATCTATAGAATTTTTAACTAAGTAACAGCGATATTACTGAACTTCATTTTACATTTTCACTATAATCAATATGATATCACTTTTTACATTCATATAATACATTCATAAAATTTTTTATTTCATTTCACGTTAATCCTTTATTTTGGTTAAGCCTTAAAATACACAAAAAAAAAGAAAAAAAAAAAAACTCACACATAAATGAACACAATATTAAGCAAAAATATCGTAAATATATTCGAGAGGCTATAATATAATAATGTTATACATGTAATCGATAAAACTCATAAAAAACATTACAATAAAGTGCTCAAGATATAGAGCAATTGAATGTTTTTTTTTTTTTTTTTAGTATAAAAAAAAAATAAGAAAAGAAAATTTTAAAAAATTATCCTTTTATTGTGTGAACAATGGTACAAAAAAAAAAAAAAGAATGAAAAATATATATGTATGTACCTATAATAAATTAAATTAAATATAACAGATAGACATATGTACATACACATTTAGTTGTATAATATGAACTAAAGGAAAAATCCTAAAAACTTAAAGTATAGAGTATACTAAAAAAAAAAAAATAAAAAAATTCTCTTGATTGTAAATTACTTCCAGTTATTAAAAGAGAAAAATTTAATTTTTAAAGTAATTTTTTTTTTATATATTTTCATTAGTATATTTTAATTTTTTTTTTTTTTTTTTTTGAAATGCATATGTAGTATTCATCATATATAAGTGAAATGGATGAATGAATATATATTGTACATAAGTGCTCTTTTTAACGTAATTGTACATATTTTTATATTATATATTCCTGATATATACATATATATGAAAACATTATTGGAGCACAATATGCTTATCCTTTTACATATATTAAAGCAAATTAAAGCTATCGTAAATACATGCACATAATATTTTCATATGTGTATATGTATGTGTGTATTGCATTCTGTGTTACAAATCATATATACATAAGTATGTATTATCAGATATTATATGCACTTAAAGTAAAGAGAGAATGATATAGAAAGGCAAACGTATCGAGGACACTTAAAGAAAAGATATAGTCAGTTTTTTTTTTTGCTACATTTTATTATTACAAATATTGTACAAAGAAACACGTATATAAACATTTACAACATTGCACATATATTAATACTTATGTGCAAATGTGTGTACATTAAAAAAAAATTTTTTTTTTTTTTGTCAAACATACATGTAAACGTTTATATGGTATAGTTCAAACCAAATCTGAGTTAAATTTTTAGCGCATGGTTTCTATTTGCATTTAATAAAGATTTCGTGTAAATATAAAGATTTTTGATCTTGACGATAAAAAAATACGTTTACCCTTCCTCCTCATGTATGTATGTGCAAAAATTTTGAATTTTCCCAATGTTCGTAAATATACATTACGGAATTTTCCCAATTTCTGCTATACATTATGAAAAATGTTCTTTTAAGTTGGTTTGTACTGTACTCATGTGTATATATACTACGATATATAGGGCATAATATAGTTGAACATGAAAATAAGTATCTATGTACATAAATGAAAAAAAAAGAAAATATGATAATATGATTTTATTCTTGAAAATCTTCTTGATTGCTTGTTATAAGTATCAGATACTTGAATTCATTTTAACTGTTGTATTAAAGATTTTATATTGTATGCATACATTACACATTAAAAAAAAAAAATTTTTTTTTTTTAAGTTTTGCTTATAAAAATTTAGTTTTATACTTCAATATTAAGTAATTCATATACAGACGTATGTACATGTGTGTACATTTAAAAGGAATAAAATGTGTAGTATGCGTATATTTAATATGTAGTGAAAAATTGAAAATTAAAAATCATTAACGCCAACAAAACATATTTCATAATCTCCTCTCCCTGCCGGTATATTGAAATCCAAGGACATTGTGAAAAGATCTACACATAGGAAATATATTTATAACGCGGAAAACGCGGAGCCTATAAAGCGATGGTCACACTGGTACACTGAATTGCTGCTAAGGCTAATCATTACATTATACATATATAGATCAGAGCGATGGGCTTCAAAAGAATCAAGAAAATAATTATTTGAAAGCAACATAGTCATCACAATAATGCCCAGTAATTGAATTTTTTTTTTCATTTTGCTTCTTTTTTTTTTAAATTCTTTTGATTACACAAAAACAAAAAAAATAAAAATCAAGTTTGAAGAAAATAAAATACGAAAACGTATGAAAAATAAATATGATAGGAAAAGAAAACTTTTTAAAACTTAATATTTTATAGAATATTAAAATAAGAATTTTTTAAAATCGAATTTCAAATTTTTATATCATTATGTGTAGAAAGGCCTAGTCAAAATAAAGACGTAAAGTAAGGAAAAGTTAATTATACATGTTAGAACATCATATGTAACATGTGATGTGTGGAACATTTTAGAATGCAGTTTTAGGTTATCGATAATTACATATTGACCATAATGCAAAATGTAAAGTGAAGTTCAGTAATATTTGAAAAGCTTATGTACTTTACTTATGCTCAGATTACCTTACAGAAAAATGATTTTTCAAATTTAACGAAACTGAAGTAACTAAAATTTACGTGAATTCATTTGATGTTATAACTTTTTATGTACTTTACTTTACGTTACTTGTTTATTTTGGTTTTAGCTTCAAAAAAACAAAAAAAAAATGCTATATTGGATCTTTTAAAAGTATCAAGTAAAGTATAGTTTTCCACAGAATTACAATTTTTTTTTTTTTTTAATTTTCTTCTCAATAATGTTACTAACTAATGTCAATATCTCTAAGATCAACTTTCAAATACTTTTGAATAAATTGTTATACTATTACTGTCATTATTATTTTTATCTGTGTTACAATTACTTTTTTTTTTTTTTTTTTGTATTTCATTCTGCATAGTATATTGATATTTTGTATACATTTGCAATATTATCTCACCTATATATACTTTTCTTTTTTAAAAAAAAATATTTTCATGTGTATCCCATCGAAGTATGTAATATTGAACTTTTGAAAGAAGCCATCATCATCTTTATTATTTCCATCGTAGTTTAAAAGTCATCAAAGTTTAATGAAACTTTTTGTTTTCTTCTATATGTATGCAGATATTCTAACTTTTTTTGGTAGATGAGAAAATCAATGGCCATTATATAGAAAAACTGTAATGTATTTTCTAATTTATAGAAAAGCAACGTTTCAATCAGCATTTTGAAATTTGAAATCTAAATTTCTTTTGAATTATAAGTCAACAGTTTTTAGATATAAAATTTTTCAACTAAAAATTGAAGTGATTTTTCAGAAATGTCGAAAATCAACGTCCAATTGGTGATTATGACATAAATGTTAAGGTAAAGATGTACATCATAGCAAGGAATATCCCTTTTCCATGGATAGGTATTCAGATAAAAATTTACCTTTATTGCCATGTTGTTCTCTCTTGATTGTTGTTATCTTCGTTTTCATAATTGAAAATTGGTAATCAAAATAAAAGATGAATATTTGTTTAAATTGATTGTCAATAAAGAATACAATGACCGCATACTTTTTAAAAATACGATTTAGTAGTTTTTTCCATTTTTTTTCCATTTTTTTTTTTTTTTTTTTGGTACATTGCAATTACAAATTTTGATATTGAAATTCAATGTGGATTATTATCAGATTTTCAATTTTCTGTGGTTTTAATTACTACCACCTAATGCATTCCATGCATATATAAATAAAAACAAAACCACAAAATTCAATGTTTTATTTAAAAAAAAAAAAAAATATTCAAATGTTATTATACGCTGGTATGTATGAATACATTTTTATGGAATTTCGTATACATAATGCCAGCAAACCTCTGACCAATTCATTTTTATAATATGAATATAACGCCAATTTTACCACATCTGATAATATGCGGCTTTTAATTACCTATGTATGCTATGTGCATACAATATTGTCGATTTTTGTGATATCATACTTATATGGAATATAAGAGAAAACTCATAAAAATAATTATATAAAATTTTATTAAACTCTAAATTACAAAAAAAATTAATTAGAAAAACAAAATACTGATGTATAATCTTTTGGTATCAGTTTATAACGATTATTAGGTATTGCACATATCATTATATAATTTCAAGTATATAAAGCCTAAATCCAAATACATGTAAAATTCAAGAGTCTCTCGTCAACTTTTTTGAATCTGAATTTTGCTTCTGGATTTGGTCCTAAAGTACGTACAATATGTGTATATTGTGCAAAAATATTCAATTATCTGGAATGAAAAAGAAAAAATAATAATAATCAATTGATATAATTAATACTTTGAATTAAATTAAATTACACATACATATGCACATATTTGTATTTTATGTGAATATGAAAATGGTTATTAAGAATAATATTTACAAATTACAAATATTGTAATTTTTTTATATTATAAGAATACAAAAAAAAAGGGTGGTGGAAATTCTATAAGGACATGCCATATACATATACAATACATGTGTTTCACGGATATATATTATTCTAATCAATCGTGTGTGTGTGTTTGTATACTCAAATAGAAATGCAATCTATTTAATAGTGCAATTTCATTTATATTACAGTATTATATATGCAATTGCAAGCATTTAATGTACAATTATAATACACATTCATATACATATGTATACATATGTATGTACTATATGTCCTTTCACTTACAGTCATTAATATAATTGAATTTTATAATGAATATTCACATATTGCTTCTTAGATGTTATTATGAATAACAATAAAAATAATAACAATTAACTCAAATATTAATTAATATACATATGTACATATACGCATACGTACATATGTAAGTATACAATTTAATATGAATGTAAATTAGAAACTTACAATTGATGCGACGATGCTTTTAATTAAACGTTATACAATAAAATTTAAAAATAGATACATTTGTATTCGCTCTTAGAAACTAAAATCTCAAAAGTGGTTTTTATCTCTAAGGCAAATGGTTTTTATCTCTAAGGATTTAAAAATCAGATTAAAAAAAAAAAAACATCTCCAGTAGTTTGACTAATTCCAACTCCATTAATCAAGTGTTCATTACACAATTTTTTTGTTCGATCTTTTTAGTAAAATGTTTTAGGATTTAGAAGGGTTCAACGATTCAAAACTGAATGACAGCGAAATATAAAAAAACTACATGACAAAAAAATGTAAAATTTCTATACTTTGTCCATTAATATTTTGCACTTAAGGTTTCATGGCGATTACTTAAAGTTGTACCATTTTACAACACTATTATATGTATTGATATTTAAAAAAATTCATCTAATATATAATAAGAGCTTTTTGGATTGTGGTAATACTGCTCGTGAAACAGTTTAATTAGAAATTATAAGAGAAGAAAAATGACATATATACTCCCATTAGACCTTAAGTGCATAATATTAGTAGACAGTGTATGGGGATCTTTGATTTAGAGACTATTGGCCTTTCGTAAATTTCTATGGATCTCTTAAATGTATATACGTAAGATCTTTTGATTTCCCTATACCATTTTTTCATCTACATCAAAGACCAAAGTCTACCATCATCTTCATCTTCAACTATTATAATAATATTTTTCATTTAATAAATTATAAAGTATTCGCATTTTATTCGAATATAAACTTTATAAACAATTAAATAATAAATAATAATTTTTATTCTATTATTAATTATTGTAACATTGTAAAACGACTTAAATCTCATTATACGTTTTTTTTTTTTTTCTTATACGTGGAACAATAGAACATACATATATATGTAAATATGTAAATGACTACTCAAAATATACTTCAATTAAATCATTTCCATAGCAATTAAATATAGTTAAATAGTAACATTTTTTTTTTTTTGTTTTTTAAATTTACAGAGAAAGGATGTATTGAAGTCTTTTAAATGTATTTATAGAATTTTTATATGTATGTATATATTCGTGCATTTATATGTATGTGTGTTCCATTGAATTTAAAATTATACACTTAAAATGTTAAAATTTTCCCATTTTCCAATTTTATTTAATTTCAAATATTGTAAATTTTATTCATTCACATTTAAGTATGTTAAAGTGAAAGAAAAATAAAAATAATGCAATTTTATATATGTACATAGTTTAAATGATTTGTATACGTTTTAAATGAATTTAAATGAACAGAGTTTCATATTTCATACAAAAATGATAAATAAATAATGTATTAAACACATGTATACGTTTTCGTATGCTATATATACTCGTATGTAATGTTTTATCAGTACTGGAACAAAATTATACAGGGCAGTCATTTAAACCTTTTGGTACCCTGAGCACATTGGATCTTATGAAAAAAAAATTACTGTACACAATTTATTGTGGTATAAAGGGGATAATTGTGGAGAATTTCACATTGAATTTGTTGTTTTTTTTTTTATGAACAGAATTTTACTCCTTTAAAGTAAGAATTCCTATTTAAAAAAGGCGAATCCTTTTATTAAAGGACAGATTTTTTTTTGTAAAATAACGAACTTAGCAGAAAAAGCCATTCAAAATTAAGGTTTCAGACAATATTTTTTTTTTGGATAATTTAGATTAATTTCTAGGTGTTCAAATAATATATTTAAAAGATGGGGAGAAGGGATATTTTTTGGCTTCTGAAACAAATTTGCATCTATGACGATGCCGGGTCCTTAGCACATACGAATTTACTTAAATAAAGAAATTTGTTTTTCGTTGAAATTTTCTTATTATTCTTATTATGTTAACCGGATATTTTAATGATTTCATTTAAAGTAGATTGAATTAACATTTTTTTTTTCTAAATGTTTAGAAAATTGAATAAATAACTAAAAAGGAATTTATTATGTATACATTTGTTTTCTTAAATATATTCATTTGAATTTTAATTAAAAGTTTTTACCACAAGATTATCACAATATTTTCTTTATTTCTAATTCTATTGACTTTGAAAAAAAAAAAGAAAAGAAAATTATCAATAAAATTAAAACGTAATTGAAAAGAAAATTAAAAAAAGAAAAACAAGAAAAATCTTCTTTTTTTTTTTTAAATGTAACCACCATAGCAATCAAATTAATTTAATACGTACATAACAGCGTAGATCTGCACACAGCTGATGCTTAGACTTACACACCCACATAATGTACATAAAATGTAAATTAGAAACAGATAATGAAGTAATTAAAAAAGAATGGAAAAAAAAATACAGAAAATTCAAAGATTCATGTAATGTGTGTGTGCACAAAAACAAAAAACATGGCATTGTACGTGGTAATGCTTCTAATAGTATGCGTTGGTTATTCGGAAAATTTTTACTGATTTTCCCGATTAAAGAAAAAGCTAAGCTTTCCAAAAAAAAAAAAACAAAAAATAATTCACCTATTTTAAAAAATTTATTTATTTTTTCTTTCAATTATTCATAGGTTTTTCTTTTATTTTTTTTTTTTTTTTTTTATTTTTTATATTCAAAAAGAAAATTAAAACGACCAACATCTGTTATGAGCTTTTCATTACATTAAAAAAAAATAATAAAAATAAAAATAAAAAAAAACTAAAAAGAGAAGCAAAAGAAAGTTTTCCGTTCAAATTTGTTCAACTGAAAACAGTTTGAAAATAATGAAAAAAAAAAAAAAAACATTGAAATAAAAATAAAAAAAAAGAACAATAATTCTAGAAGTGAAAACAGTTTGTGAGTTTTTGCAATAAATTTACAAAAAAAAAAGAAAAAAAAACGAATTTAATTTTCCCTCATTACCACTAAGAAAAAATGATGATGAATACATTTAAAAACAAAAACGTACATGCATACAGTTTTATTATGAATAAAAAAGAAAATGTATGTTTGTATGTTATTTCAAATTGAAATTTATGAACTATCACAGTTATGTATATGAGAGTTTTATTTTATTGTATTTATTTTATTTTTTTAATTTTTTAATGCTCATTTACATATCTGAATGATATTTATAAGGTATGTCATTTAGATGTAAATGATGAAAAACTTGAACCAATTTATCCAGAGATCAACTCTTTAACAAAGAAAATGGATCGATAGTTACAACAAGTAGGATAATGGAAGTTATCGTCATCCGATAAACATTTTTCAATGACGACTCACCTTATAAAATCCTTTGCATTATGGTGCATTTATTTGAGTATATATAATAAATGTACTTTTGCATTTTTATTACAACCAAGCACACACATATGTATGCGTACATGAAACGTGTACATATATGGAACGTGTATATAATTGAAATGATTTCCTATTACATTTTCTTTATTTTCTCAGGAAAATTTCCCTTTAGAAGGACGAGAAAAAAAAATTAGTAAATAATTGCAAATTTTTGTTTTCCAACTTTTTGGGGTTTTCAAAATGAAGATTTAAAATTGAATAAGGGTTAATCATCAGTGGTACAGCAAAAGTTCATTTCTCTGTTGGTTTTTTTTTTTTTTTGTGTTTTTTTAATTTATTCGAATTTTTTGGAAATTTTTTTTTTTATTTGTTCAAAACTAATAAAATGATTTTAGTTACACAGACTATCGTTGTCAATATAATCAAGAAAGGTGTGAGACAAGTAGAATTGTGGTTCAATCAATCAAAGTAAAATGAATAATTACTTTAAATTTTATTCAATGAAAATGATTCTTGTTAACGTTAACATTTTCCTTAGTGACCATCATACAAAAGGGATCATTTCTACTATATTCAGTTTGTCTTCTTTCACTTTCTGACCTAATTTAAATGAATACCTAAATTTTACCTGTAAATGAAAAAATTAAATAAAATTCGGTTTAATTTTAAATTTTTGTAAAATTAATTTCATCATAGTGTTCATTTCTAATAAATTAAAATTCAGATGTCGTTTTATTTCAAATTTCGAATAAAAGTATCTACGAAAAATTAGTTAATAATTTCGTCACAAGTAGCGCTGTTATTGTTATTTTAACAGATGCATGCATGCATACCAAGCATGCGTTCATCTACACACACTTATATTATTAAATGTCAAAATAATATCCATATAAAAGGAATAAAAATCATATAATGTGTTGGTGGATTGTTGACACGCATATACACATTCATATATCTATCGCTATTTAAATTTTTAATGTATTTTATATAAATATATACTAAGTTATTCTCAAAAGTCAAAATCTATGAGTTCATGTATCCCATTCGATAGATATACATATGATAAAGAGCCCACGCATGGCCTCTTTTCCTACACACACTATGTCTTTTATGAAATATACATATGTACATTAAAATTAAAATGAAATGCTAAACACTATATTCCATAAAAAGTGTACATTAAGGTATGTGTTTGTTCGTTGGTGTAATCATATCTATTTTGTTGGTGTATCTTTATTTGTAAAATTTTTAAACTCAATGTAGTAAATATTCGAAAATTATTTAGTATATTTTTGGTTTATCAAAATTCTGTTGCTGTTCTATTCTTTTGAGCTATACCGTATCATATGTACAGATACACCCTTTTAATATACTTGTTCTACTGCTGGCTGATTTCTAGTAGATTACACTATTGGGATTGGGATTCTCTGTCGAATCGATGCCCACATAAATACATATAATATTTATTTTAGTTACGAGTTATTTGAGTATAGTGTATATTGTTAATAGTATTATTGCAGTTGCTGCTGCTGCCAGATTTGGTGCCTTTTTTTTCTTGCAAATCGCGTTCTACCTTCGGCCATAACACTTACCATTATATTTTTGCCGTTTTCTTGTTGTTTTTTTTTTTGTGTGTAACAAACATTTAAAGTTAATAAAAAATAACAAAATACTAATAGCTGATCAAAGTTAATAATAAACATAAAGAGCACATTGGGTTTTGTACTACAAAAAAAAAAAAATAGAAAATAATCCAAAATGAAATATCTGTGCAATTAACAATGCGCTGCTATGAAAGTATCTTTTTTTTTCTACGAATTTAATTTTTAGTGTAAAAAATTGAAGTTTTTTTTTAAATTTTATTAATTTATCGGAACGGGAATATTTCAACTTGACATTGTAATTACCGTAATGTAAAATTACATGGTTTTATATTATACGGAAATCGTGCATGAAGTTAAACATTTTTTTTCTTGTTTTTTTCTTTTTGTGAAATTCACTAATAAATGCATACAAAATTTTAAAATCAATTCAAAAATAAATTTTGTACATGGCTTTCCAAAACATTTAAAAACAAAAAAAAAAAATATTAATAAGAAATAAAATTGAGATTTTTTTTTTGTTAATTATGCATTTAATGTAAAGGCCAATAAACAGGATAAAAAGGATATCCAGTTGTGGAGTACAAAATATTTTTTAATTATAAATAAAAATAAAATGTAAAAAAAAAAAAAAATAAATCTGTCAAAAATGACAGGTAACAGCACACAGAAATGGATTTTTTTTTTGTATAATTGTTATAAGTACATCATATTTACATATTAAGTTGTAACATAAATAATGCAAGTCTTTTAAGAGAAAAAAAAAACAAAAAAGAAAAGAAAATTGGACTTTTAAAATTTACACATTTTATTAAATTTTAATGTAATCATCAATATGATGTCTTTAATTATATCTCCCCATCTACCAATCTATTATAAGTAAATAGAGGTAGTACATTACATTTTACATATCTGGCTTTCTGTATTTGTATGTAAATGTAAGGAGATTACAATTACATTTTTTGGAAATTATAAATTTCAATTAAAAAAAAAAAAAAAATTAAAAACCAAAAAAATGTATTCCATATGAAAATAAACGAAATGCAACAGAATTTACAAGTCAAATACATATAGTATGGGGTATGATGGGGACTGTCTGTCGATTTGTGTATATTATACGAATACGTACACTGTAGGAATTTATTTGTATTTTTTTATTTATTTATTGTGTTTAATAAAAAAAATAAATTAAAAATAAAAATTTTTTTGAAAATTAAAATGTATCTACATGAGTGAAATATGTGACTGTTTTTAATGTAATTTTTTGATGTTACAGTGAATCTGCATATACATATATCGGTTGTATTTTGAAATGTGGGAGAAAGTAAACTACTCTAAGCAGTCAGACCAATCTTCGTCAGTTGTACTTGAAAAGTACCCAACGTCTAGGCGAATCCTATGCTCGGTCGGATTTACAAGTCATCATCAAACCCTCTACAACATTTTAGTGCACCAAAATATTTGTCGGTATGAAATGCATAAAAAATGAATGAATGTCATCTAGAAATTTAGACAAAAAAAAAAAAAAAAAAAAAAGAAATCTAAAACTTTAAAAATGAAAAGAAATTTAGTGTTAATAGTGTTAAGTTTATTAACCCATGGCTATCATTGTATGTACGTGTTGTTAAATATGCGTATAGTGATATATGGTTACACACAATCGTATTTGCAGTACGTGTAAATCCTTTGAGAATTGTAATTGGATCAATGTAAATCGTTTACTTTAGAAAATTATGTTAAATACTACACGAATATAAAAAATAAAAAAATTGTTTAAAAAAAAAAAGGAAAAAATTTAAATCAGCATATATAGCACTAATGAATTTAATTAATAATTTAATTATAGTAATCATTAAATAATGCAGGCTAAGAAACGTTATATTCTAGTATTTATATCATGTGCATTTCTTGCTTATTGTTATTTTGGTGGTTATCGACTGAAAGGTGGCGGTACAAATGCTAATAGTATTAATGATAGTAAAAATCATTTAAATAATGGTAATCATAATCATAATAATAATAATATTAATAATAATAAAAAATTTCATAATCCTAATGAATTACCAAGTTATTTAGATATTAGATATCGATATCATAATAATTTACTACAAATGTCATCATCAAAATTATCATCATCTGATATAGCTGCATTATCAATTGGTGGTAATATTGAAATATCTGGTAGTGGTGCTGTAAATCATAACAATTATCGTCATCATCAAAAAATTGTTAGTGATATTATGAATGGTGACGGTGGCGGTGTTGGTGGTGGTGGTAGTGTTGGTGGTGTTATTAATAGCAATAGTGATAATAATAGAGATCGTGATAAAACAAAATCCTGTCGTATGGAAACATGTTTCGATTATACAAAATGTTTTGATCAATTTTTAGTTTATGTATATCCATTGGAACCATTAAATTCATTAGGTGCATCACCACCAATTAGTTCAAATTATCAAAAAATTTTAACAGCAATACGTGAAAGCCGTTATTATACAACTGATCCAGATAAAGCATGCTTATTTGTATTAGGTATTGATACATTAGATCGTGATTCATTATCTGAAGATTATGTACGTAATGTACCATCAAGATTACAACGTTTATCACATTGGAATAATGGTAGAAATCATATTATATTTAATTTATATTCTGGTACATGGCCAGATTATGTTGAAAATTCATTAGGATTTGATCCGGGTGAAGCAATATTAGCTAAAGCATCAATGAGTATACAATATATGCGTAATGGTTTTGATGTTAGTATACCATTATTTCATAAACAATTTCCATTAAGAGCGGGGAATACTGGATTCGTCCAAAGTAATAATTTTCCGGCCAATAAAAAATATTTATTAGCATTCAAGGGGAAAAGGTAAGTGAATATTTTATTTTATATATGTACGCTTAAATATGTCGTATAGGCTAAGATAAATATCCATTATCATTTCATATTCCTTTAGAAGTTAAGGGTTTCAACATATCTCAATATATTTCATTTTGTCCTAAACCATCTTTCGAAATTCTTTGATTGATTTTCCTCGATATAGTGTAGTGGTTAGTATTTTCCGCCTACATACTTGTGTTTAATATTATTTACTTTTGTACTTATTTTTCCTTCTGGTTAATTTACATAATATTACTTAAATATTGATTACCTAATTTAACATCAGTTTTTTTACCATTTTGTATCGGTTAAAATGATTGATTAAGAACAGTGTGATAAAGTACTGATGTGTATATGGAATATACAAGCAAAAAATGTGAAAATCCAAGAATTATTATGGGGCTTCAAAAATTTTTTTAGCCGATAGAGCGGTTCGGGCGATGAAAGAGGGGACGGCATGAATGATTGAATGATTTAGTACATTTGTTGGTAGAAAAAGGGATGTCGTTTTTTCGTATAAGAATATTCAAAATAAACTCGAGAAATTTTAAGCCATGTACTTATTATATATACATATGCATGTATGCATATGTAATAATATATTACATACGAGTGTTTGTAAATATTTTCATACAAATTTGGTATCTTAACTATAAATACCGTCATCCTAAACAAACATAATTTTCTTTCATAAGAACATTAGAACACAATTTTGTAATGGTTCGATCATATATATGAACTTGAATTAAAGATCAGAGACTAGGATAGTAATAAAAAATGTGTAATTTCAGATTAACATACATACATACATATATCGTACAATATTTCATATACATACATTACTTTTTTTTCCACGTCGATTTTTGTTCATATTTCACACTTTTCTTTTACTTTTTATATCAGATAAAAAAAATATATACAAGTACGATCTATAAACACATAAATTTGTATACGGTCGAAAGATGTGTACAGAATATTGCACGTATGTATGTATATATTGTATTTATAATTAACAAAATCAAGTCATTATTTTATGGTACAATATTTGTACAGGGACATATATGACTCCACGTGGAGTGTATACTTAAATTACATACTTACGTATACGATATATAATGCATTCATACGATCATATTTTTATTTATCATTACCTAAAAAGTATGAATTTTGAATACCCAAAAATTCAAAATTTAACATTAAACCGATCGTATTCAAAATATATTGTATTTCCCATACAATACATTACAATTTGAATTTACATTTTGTATTTCTATCCTCGTTTCTGATGTAATGAAATTTATGACCCATATGATCGTACAATTATGAAAAAATTATATTTGTTTAGGACGATAATTTGTTTGTTTAGGACAGAAGTTTTACACACGCATATATACGATAAATACGTACATTACAAAATATTCTTATAAATATTGCGCATAATATGTACACTTAAATTACATACGCACGTATGTGATAAATATGCATACATATTCACATTCTATGCTGATACATGGGTATTTTAGTGGGTACTGAATGATTTCTTCTGAAATAATATGTACACTTGAATTACATACGCACGTATGTGATAAATATGCATACATATTCACATTCTATGCTGATACATGGGTATTTTAGTGGGTACTGAATGATTTCTTCTGAAATAATATGTACACTTGAATTACATACGCACGTATGTGATAAATATGCATACATATTCACATTCTATGCTGATTCATGGGTATTTTAGTTTTTTTACATGGGTATTTTATTCTGAAAATTGCTTGCTTTTTTTATATATAGTATTTCAATACATTTTCTTATTTTACACCTTATTTTTTGAATAAAACGGTAGCACTGGGTACTGATGTCAGTACCCAGGAAGAAAAATTTTTGAACGTCGAATTTGCACTGCTTGCAGTATCTCCTAGTTTTGGATTTCTGATACAAGTAATTTTCTTGTATTCACTCACGTAGTATGGCATTTTGCTATATTATATAGGAAACAGATGTTATAAAATTGTGTATAGGATATCTGTTGCAACTATGTATCCCTTGTGTATCATCAATTATTGTACATTTTCATACATCATTCGTAGATTTAAATTTAAATAATTTAACTGTAAATGAAAATTTTTCATAGAACACGAATATATGTTAGTGTAATTATATAATATAAAATTCCTTGAACTTTTTTTTAATCTTTGTTCACCACTAACATAAGTATACGAGAAAAATCATTTCTTAAATATTTTCCTTAAATTTAAAATAATTTTAGATAATTTAATGTATACCTACGTATATTTGAGTAAAACATTTTATATCCCCATTTCTACACCCTATTTGAGTTTATTGCGACCTTACAGGTGAGAAGATTAGAGCGGCGTGTGAAGTGTCCCATGGATTTTAATGGGGGACCATAATTGATATTGTCGAATAAAATAATTTTCATTAAACATTTAATGTTCATAATAGATTTTTTTTTTTTCAAATCGCTTACCATTTAAACGAGATACATTATATTTGCTCATAGTGTATCTTTTATAGACTGACATTTAACAAAAACAAAATTTCTAAGATATTTTTTATTTAACATTATATTCCTTTGTAACTATGTAATTTTAAAAATTTTCATCAAAAATGATTTGAAATAAAAATCTCAGCATTTTTTCAACTTCATTTTCAATTTTCTTTTATTTTAACGCCAATTTGTAAAATTTGTTACAGCTATTTTAAGCTGTCAATCAAGAAGACTTAATAAAAATTTGAAATTTTTATATACATATTGTATATGTACAAGGTTTTTCATTCAATAAAATTGAATAAAAAGAAGTTATATATATATACATACACACACTGATGATAAAAAAAAAATTACCTTACAAATATTTACGTTGCCAAACTGATGTTTATAAGACATACATACATATATATTCTCGTACTCTTTAAACAGTTGTAAAATTTTTGTAATTTGTTTATTTGTAGAATAAAGATAAATTTTAAAGAATACATGAATGACTTAAAATCTGATAGTGAATCATTGAACAAATTTTAAAGCACGGGAACAGACTTATATTTTCATGTAAGATACATTTATCAGGATTTAATGTATGATTTAAAAGTGATACAAATTTGAAACATAACAAATTTTATTGTTTTATTTGTATTTTTGAACATTTGAACTATATTTTATGGTCATATATTAGCAATCAGTGTTCATCGATGTGCTTGTAGATTTTATGTTAAAAATTTAACAAAAAAAAAAAAAAAAAAAAAAACAAAAAAATCTATGTTGTCTACACCACATACAATGTATTGTTTACTACTATCTAAAAAAAAACTTGTTAAGTGACTGATATTTATGATATTATTAAATATCATGATTAAATGTTTTATTTTCTCAATTGATTTTTTTGTATGACTTGCGTAACACGTACACATATGTGTTTGTCACACAGTAAAATATATTTAAAAAAAACTGCAATAAAATTCCTTGAATAGTTCATCGACTTTAATTTATATACGTATACGTACATATAATTTTTTATTTTATCATATTAAATTGTGTACACACACATAAAAATGAGATTAGAAATTGAATTAAATTTAATATAATATGTTGCATATTATGATGTGTTTATGATTTTTCTGCAATGCCTGAATATAAAATTTACTGACTGTGTGCATAAGTAAATTGCATATAATGTTTTGATTTTATGAACTTTAAATGCATACTCACTTTTTTATTTTATTTTTATTTTTTTATTTTTTAAATGCATTAATTTATATAAGTGTCGGTACACAAAGTACATGATCCAATGTAGTATATTGATTACATACGTACAAATATTTATAATGTTTATTAGTAGTACAGTACATGCACATTTATGTACGTATACGTATATTATAACTGTGACTAATCATTAATTTAAGCCTAATGGTGGTTAAACTTTCAAAGGTGATTGTACTCATTTTTGATTTACATTACATTTAATCGTAAATACAATAATTTATTTTTGTACAAAAAAAAAAAAAAAAACGGGAAAAAGAAAATATGCAGTGAAATGCGTACCTTGTGCTGCGTTAATTTCTATATAAACAAATGATTGTTGCTGTTTGAGAAAACGTTCATCATTTTATAAGTTTATGCTTTAAAAAAAAAAATTAAATTGAAAAATGTTTAAATATAAAAGATTGTACAATAAACATAGATAAATTTAAATCTCTAGTCGGATTTAAATTTTTTGTTTTACAGCCTAGTGCATGTTTATTTAAATAATGATGTCTTTATAACTTTATTACACATAACAATTTTATTTTTTTTTTGTTTTTAATTTATTTAATCACCATCTTAGTATTATTACTTTTTTTTTTTTCAAATTGTAATTATCTAAAGATTTACTTTTTAAACATCAAACGGTTTTTTATAAATTAATGAGATTTATTGGCAGCCATAGTCAGTATATATTCATAAAAGACATTTAAATCGTCCATTGATTTTGTTTATTTTATTATCATGTTATTTCAATTAATAGCTAATATGCTTTGATGAAATACAAAATATGTATGTTGTACATATTTTACCAACATGAGTATCTAAAAGGCACAAAATTTCATACGGATATGAAAGACATACATATTTGTTTACATACACATGCAAGTATGTGTGCATGTACATTTTTTGAATTCTTATTTAATAAATTCTTTTTTATTTATTTATTTATTTATTTTTTTTTTTTGCAAAATAATATTCTTCTGGTACAATTTTTTTCCTTTCAATTCAATTAAAATTTACAATTTAATTTCTTCCTTTTTCAATGAAAACTTTCTTATTATAAACTTTTTATTATGTTTGTTTTTTTTTTTTGTAGTACTTCTTATATACATTTAAGCTGAAATCTCAATAGATGCTTTTGGTGCTTTTGCGTATATTACGTTATTACACGCTTTATATGTAAGATTTTCAATGTACGCGTTTCATTTTCTTCTAATTTGACAAAACTGATGAATGAAAAATTTATCTAAGTGAAAAAAAAAAAATTAAATTAAGTTTTTAACACATCAAAAAATCGAAAGTTAAGTCTAACTTTGTGTATGCTTTACATGCGTTTTTTATGCGTTAGATTTAAAAAACTGTAAGTAATCTGGATATGGAACACTATTTCTATTGATTTGTCAAAGTTTACAAAGCATGCGAAGCACAAAATGCATTCATTGGGCTTTGGGCATAACAGAGTATCTATATATTATTTAAAAAAAAAAAACTTATTACCCTACTTAGTAGAATTATAATTGTACCAATGTACCACTTTAAAATTATTATGTGAAATAAATTTATTTACAATTTTCTCTTTAAAAAAAAAAAAATAATTTCAAATTCAATGAAAATTTTATTTTTTTTTATTTTTAATTTTTTGATTTTCTCTCATTTTCATTTTTTATAAATTGTGTTGGTGTACAGATGAACGATTGATTTTCTTTTTTTTAGTAAAAACATTTTTATAATAAAAATCTTATAAATATAAAAAAAAAATTAAATAAAAATGTTTGTAAGCGTATTGTAATTTTGTCAAACAAATTATTAATTTCTTTTAAAATGAAAAAAAATAAAATAAAAAAAAGTAAATAAATGAAATAATATTTTGTTGTTCATTTTTGTGTGTATTTTCCATTGTACAATATTTTTTATTTTCCATTGTAAAAAAAAAAAAAAAATGTCTAAATAAAAACTTAATTTAATTTTATTTCTTGTTCGTTTAAAAGTTTATAATACGTTTTCTTTTTAAATTTTTTTTTTTCTTTTAATTTTAAGCATGTGCAGGTAAAATAGAAATATATTTCTTTAAAAGAAAATTTTCTTTTCTTTTTTTTTTTTTTGTATAAATTTAATTTAGAAAATTATTTTCAAAAATTTAAAAAAAAAGTGCAAGTAAAAAATTGATATCATACAAGGTATAAAATACATTTATGTATGTTCTTGTTTTTATCATTCATATTTTATGGACCATCACAATGATCCAAATTTTATTCAATCAAAAATTATAGAAATGCGATAAAGTTTCTGTTTTTAATTAAAATTTAATTAAAAAAAAAAAAAATGGTGACAATGAAGTTATTCTTCATGTATGTGTACAAGAATCATTTTTGTAAAGAATATTAAATTATTTATATTAAAAATTTTGTTTGAATTTTTGGTGCATACACATATCGATTATATCACATTTCTTATATGTAATAAAATTCTCGTTTTATTATGACAGTATGTGACATATTCGTTTGGTTTATAACATTTATTATATTTTTCAACATTTTTTTCTTTTTCGAAAAATATAATTTTCGTTATACTATACATTATCAAATTTCTCTATACTCCGTCTTTTAATGATTTTTAGTGCATACCTTATGGAAAGACTCATATTAGAAATTATTTCTCTACATTCACTAAAATTAATCATTGATAGACAGAGTACAATACACAGGCTTTTTGTATAAGTATATGTACATATGTATAAGTATATTTGCTTCTACATTGAATTGAATCAACAATTCAAAAGAAAAATATAAGTACCATTTAAATGTCAACAATCAAAGAATTTTATATTTTCTAAAGTTGAATGTAAGAATTGAAAAAAAATTTTTTTTTATTTTTTTTTATTTGTAAAATATGATAATGTTAATATTGATAGAATCATGCCCGATAGCAATGAAATATAACAAAATGAGAATTATTATGTAAACAAAAAAAAAAAAAAAAAAAAATGATGACGCAAAAAAATTGTAATTTTCTTATTTCCTTTTCTTCATCATTTTCTATTCGAATAAAAAGAAAATTGTAAAATTGCAATTGCAATTGTCGCTGCTTTTTCTAAGTATTTTTATGTCTTTATTATTATTATTATTTTTTTTTTTTTGACACACATGCATGCACAATTTTTTTTTTCTCGCTACGTTAGTTTGAAAATTGTATTTAGCGTAAATAGCCTTAACAATCAATACGTGTATCAACATAAAGTCATGCTTTTTTTAGTAAGGATCAGGATGTATATATATGACATTTTTAGAAATTTGTTCAAAAATTATTTACTCTTCTTTAATCATGTCTCATTTTTTATTTGTGAATGGCTGGCCATTATAATTCACGTGGCCATACCATCTTAATCTACTCTTCATAATTTTCTCAAATATTCGTGTTATTTTTAAATTACTCACAACATATTCATTTCTAATCTGATCCCCTGTCCATTATAGGTTTTTTTGTATAACATTCAGAAAAGAACACTAAAACCATAGGAAAAAATAAAATTTGTCTTATTTTACTTCTTCATAATATGTTATTTTATTTTCCATACTTTGTTGATATAAATTGCTTTATTTATTACATATACGTACGTGTACATAGTACAATTGTTTTAAACTCTATGCACATTGCGGAAGTTCATATTAATAAATGGTATAAATGTTATTTCAACAATAAAATAATATATCCATCTTGTACTTGGTGTACAAAATATTATGTTCTTATTCAGTTACTCAATAAATAATATTTGAATGAATTTGATATACATTTATATATCACTTTTTACTACTCTATTAGTAATTCATATAGTGTGCATCATGCGGGGATTGGTGGAGGTGTGTGGACCTCTTTTTTATTTCGCTAAGAACTGAACTTTAAGAAAAATTCAGCTTATGTAATACTTCATCTGGTGGGACACCCTATATGTAAAAAAAAAAACTAAAAAATTGCAAGATACAAACTAAATATTCGTGTTATGCAAATAATACTTTCGACATGATAATTTTGTTCTACTTATAAAATTTTTGCATAATATATTTGCAAATCCATAATATTAGCATGGACTGTGTATGTATATAACATTTAACAAACACATAAGCATATATTGTATGACTCGTTGATTAAGATGGAATATATATATTATGTCCATTTAACAGATGCTTGTAACATAATGTTAATTTACATTAAATGATGTATGTGACCAAGATTTTATTGATAAATACAATATTATACGTGAATGCATGATGTATAATTTTCTTGTGCATTTTTGTTTTTTTTTTTTTTTTTATTAGAAAATTTTCTTTAAAAATTAACCGTTTATTTTAAAAGTGATGTAAGTTCATAATTGAAAAAAATTCTAAATAATTATTTTTTATATTTGCCTTCTCTATACTAGCCTCGGTCTAGAAATATAAATGTAATTAAAATACTTTAGATAATCATGATTTTGAAAATTTTAGACTTGACTCAAATTTAAAATTAATGGCTTAAATATTGCCATGATAGCAATGTACGATTTCAGGTGTTCTTCGATCTGTTTGTGGCTCTATTACCTTATGGACTTCAATTCAATGCTGTCTTTGCTATACCGTATTTTGTAATTTAGATGTTGGAAATTTGAAACCTTTTGTAATACAAAAAAAAAACCATAATTTATTTTATCAATGGAATACGTCATTTGTAGATTAAATTTGACAAAAATTCTTTTTAATATTGTAATGAGATCATCATATCTATTTATTTTTAAATCATCTTGTTATCATTTTTGTAATTATTTAAACATTAATTATGAACATTTGAATAAACAATAATAAAAAAAAAAAAAATATATACGGAAACCGCAAACAAAGTAATTACGTATTGACAAAACACTTTGCTTTAAATATAGCATTTGAAATAATTATTTCGATATTTATACACCTGAATAACTTGAAATTTTGTTTTTTCAAGCTGCCATTCATTATGTTTAAATTTATTTTAATGAACCTTTGAATTTTTTTTTAAAAAAAAAAAAACATTTTTCACCTGTATAAATTTAACTATACACATCAGTAATTCCTCTTATTTTTTTTTTGTTTAATTACATGCCAAAATGCTTTTGTTTGTTTATATTCATTTTAATTTTAGAAAAATATTGATGGTTCTATTTTCTTTTGATTTTGGGATTATTTAAAAGTTGTATGTAATTCCAAAACAAAAAAAAAAAAAAAAAAAAAAAAAATCGATATTACGTAAATGGAAAATACTGTGAATATCAATTCATCAAGCAAAAAATTTCATTAAAATATTTTACGCTTTGTATTAAATTTTTTGTTATCATATACATACAAGCGTAACATTGCAATACAGGGTGTATTATGTAATAAACGTGTGAATTATAATACTCATACATACATACGTATATGTATATGTATATTTGAGTAATTAATTTTGCGAGTCATAGATATTATCGCGATCTAATGAACGTCACACATTTTCATATGGAAATTCTCTAAATTCCAAATTTGGTCCTAAATATCTTAGAATTCCTTTTAGCAAGACCTTGTAAATAATTTATTTTTTGTTTTTTTTTTTTTTTGCTTTTATTTTTTTCTTGAATTTCAAAATTATAAACCTCTATCGTCATTTTTTCGGATAGAAAATGACATTCAAAATCGAAATATCTACCCGATAATTCACTTATATGTATGTCTCCAAGAATTAAACTCAAAAAATGTTATGTTAATTTATTTTTATTTTATTTTTATCTCATATACAATATAACAATAAGCTTTTCTTTACTTTTCATAATTTTTCTTCGAGTAACATATTTTATAACTCAAATAAAAAAAAAAAAAAAAAAACAAGTGTTTACTTTTGAAAAATATTAATCTTTTTTTCTTTGTCTAGATATGCAAAAAGGTATTAACATAAACAAAAAAAAAATATATTTACATAAAATATTTTATATATATTACTTTAACAGATAATTTGCATTAAATCATTTTCAATAAAGTCAATAAATTTGAATACAAATTTATGGTAAACAATATGAGCAGGATATGTGTATATAATTATATATGTATATACGAACACACATTATGTGATAACATATGTACATATATGATAATACGGATACATGTGTAACATAATATTATTTATTTGTGATTATATAATATAAAAGAAAATAATAAAAAGTAAACAACATAAATATATATACGCATATATATATACGTACATGTATCGTATGTATATAACAAACCTTTATAGGAATTAACTCCAACAGAGACAAGATTCTATTATATATTCTTTGAAAAAATATTTCCCAGATATCCTGACACACACGCATGTATATATGTGTATACTATTGATATGAATAAAATAGAACAGGACATCTTAAAATAAATGTTTTTCAGCCCATTTCACTGGAAACAACCTTGTAGATCTCTCCCTTCCCGTCGTTACTCTCTAAAATCTATCTTTTTTAAAATAATAAGGATTTGGAAATTTTTTGGACATGCACAGTACATATATAATTTCATATTTAATGCAATATTTTTTAAAACTCTTAGGATTTAAAACTATAAACTATAAACTAACATTAATGTGAATAGATATTTTATATATGAAATAATTTATTTTAATATCTTATACTTATTTACTGCATAAATTTTTCATTATATTTTTTTATTGAATTTATTTTTGATAAACTTATATAAAATAAATTTTATATATTATTTTAATACTGTCATCATCATTATCAACATTATCAATGTATGTATATATATGTACATAGAAAGGACTTATACTATATAAATTGAGTGTATTTCAAAACATTACATATCATTTACAAAATATCCTATCATCATCATGTACTTTTAACTAAAATAAAGTCAACCTCATCACAATAATCATTATATATACATACCATCATCATTTACAATTTATAGTGTCTTATTTTATTCTCATTTTATTTGTCTTGTTGACAAATAAGTATATACGTACACTACATTTACACATTCATGTATTAAACGGTATATATGTCAATATAAGGATATATATATATAAACACATCCCAGATACATGTATGTGTATACGTATGCCTGTAAAATGTATCCTTATATTGTATATGTACATGTGCATAAAATTTATAGGAATAATAAGTGTATAACAAAAATTATTTATATAATTTTTCATCTTCTTCTTTTATTCTATTGTTTCTATATTTTATTATGTGTTTATCTTACATTTAAGGTTATGTAATCATTTTAAATACAATTAATGATTTACATTTAAGAAAAAATGAAAAAAGACAATAACAAATGTATTCTGAAATAAAATCATGCATAGAGTAAGTTGACAAATAAAAAGACAGTAATGACAAGGATATATATTCGTTGAGCTACTATAAATTTTGTCGTATTGATGATAGCTGGAAAATGATTTTTAACAGAGAATTATAGGCATTAAAAAAAATTTCGTTAATTTGAATATGACGCGTGTTACTTTAAATGGATATAAGCATTTCATTTATATATATTTTTCAGTGCATATCTTATGGGAGCTCATGTATCTGGGGTTTCTCTCATAATTTCTAACATAAACGAGCTTTTCACGAGCAATGTTATTACAATCCTTGAAGTTATCATAAATATCAATGCAGAATTGTGTTACTCTACATACATAAGTAGTTTCCTTGAGGTCTATGCTGGAAAATTTTTTATAGACAAAGTATAGTTGAGAGTTATACATAGAAACGCGCCCATTGTAATGAATAGAAATATATTCAAGAATTATAATCAAAAATAATTTAAATGTCAAGCAAATTTGTTTATTTTCTTTTGCATAATGTAACTGTAAAAGTCTTTTAAATTAATTTCCTCATTATGATTTTTTAGATATTTTTGTTTTTTTGTTACTTAAATATCAATTTATTTGAGTATGATAAAGTTTGAAGATTAAAATTAAAAAAAAAAAAAGAAAAAATTTCTGAGATTTATTTTGATTAATTTATATTATTGCCATTTACAAGTTTCTTATGTTTGTGTATAAAAATGCCAATATATGTACAAGTACATTACACAGACAATTATGAGCACTTTATGTAAATTCTTTTCATTATTATAATATGTGATTGTAAATTTTCACGAACTAAGTATGTGCTTTTATATTAATGTTTATTATGTGTTTTTGCAAAAATAACAAAAAAAAAAAAAAAAAAAATTAAATTGAATTGTATATAACGTGATGCTTAAAATTAAAATGTAAACATCATAATTTTAATAATGTACTGTTTTATTTTTACTTGAAAATTGTTTTATTTATTACATGAATACAGTACACATATGCGATTCAAAGATAAATTTTTATACTTTATACTTTAAAATATTTTCACTATAGGCCTTATATAGGAGTATATGTGCCTTTTTTCTTCTCTAATAATGTCTCATATAAAAGCATTTCACGAGCAGAGTTACCACAATTCTCAAACTTCTCATACAGTATGAGATAAACTTTTTAGATATCCAATATACAAAGATATCATTAAGTGGTACTACTTCATGTCATTTCCATAAGGCCTGTAGTGAAAATATTTAAAGTATAAAATAAATTAATTTTCAACTTACCATGGTCTGTTTTGTTACTTATTTTAAATGTTATAAACAGTACATCATACGTATATGAAAAAATAATTAAAAACGATTCATAAAAACGACTGCATTTAATTTATATAAAAATCATAACATTTATATTGTGCGTATATGTACAGTCTAGTTTAATTTCATTTTTTATCAGTTTTATGTAGGATTACGAAATGTTGAAATACCTTTAAATAGGTTTCATTCAAGATTTTATGTTCAACATGTGGGCTTATTTCATTATTCGAAGTGATATGTGCATTACTTACGACAAAAAATTCATTTTAATCATCATTTTACAGCGAATTAAAATTAAAACACAAAATTAGGTTTCAAAGCTTAGTTCACCAATGTGTGAAATATAAAAAAAATGATTGTTGAACATTTGATTCCTTCATGAATATGGAATTGTTATCAATGTTTTGTTAAAATAATAAATTAAAACATTTTTAAATGAAATGATTTAGTATTAAAGCGTTACACAGAAATAGAAAACCAATATCAAGTGATGATATATCTGGATTTAACATAACGTATAATATGCAACAAGTTGAATATCGGAACGGACCCTGTATCCCTATGTATACATAATATTGCATAATACATGTGTTATATATATTAAGTAAACGTCCAACGTACACGTATATATTTCCTACATATGTACAATGTAGAATGTAGAAACATTAAAATATAATGTTATGAAAATAAATTTATGAAAGAATTTCATAGAAATAAAATATTAAAATGAAAACTTCTCTTATGAATATTTTGCAAGAGTTAAATTTTAAGTATTTCTACTTTACATTTGAATATGAAATATATAAAATTCATGTATGTTGTGACTGTACGTAGGAAAAGTGTATAAATATGCATACGCACAGATATATAAAAAAATAATAATAATTTAGTTTTAATGGGCTACCTAATTGACTACCAGTATGCTATCAGACAACTTCAAAATGAAAGATTATGTACTACATACATACAGTCATTTACATCCTTATAAACTGTATATTACATACACATAAATTTTCTCAATAATAATCTTCAAAACTGTCTGAATATATAACAAACAATTGTAATAGGCAAATGGATAAATTAATTAAAATTTATTTTAATATATGTATATGAATAACTTCATCGTTTTATTTATTTCTTTTCATATGCTGTAATGAATTATAAAATGTTCATATAGTACGTCTACAAAGTTCAACCGATCGTATGTACGAGTGTATACATACATATATGGTATTAATTTTAAACAATTCAAATAATGTTCAGGCGCAAGGCTAATTTTCCATATCATAAAATATTTAAAAAAAAAAAACAAATAAATAAATAACAAACTTTTCTCTTTAATATAAAATAATTTTAATTGGTATATTTTAAATTAAAATGAATTTTAATTTTATTTTGAAATACGATATGTCCATTATGTGACATATCATTTACATTAGTGTTTGAACACATAAAGAGGGTTATTGTCCTTTTTTCAGTTTGTTTAATACATTTTTGATTATCATAATAATGTCCGTCTGATGTTGACTCAGAAATGTATGTTACTTTTTTTTTTGTCTTCATTTCATTTTTAAAATTAATAATATTTTCATTACGTCATTGTTTGATATTTAAAATTAATTTTGCATATGTAAATACGATATTTTATTAATTTATATACGAACCATTGAAAATAACGTTTTCTTATTCGACAGAAAAAAACATGGATTTTGTATAAAGTATAGAAATCTGAAAAATGAAATTCAAGGATTAGATTGGTAATCAATTGTGCTTTGAAAATTAATTGTTGTATGTGTTTATTAAAAATTTTGAGAATAATACGACCTATGCGACGGTATATGTAGCAAAACTGCTCTGATTAAGTATGTATATATAATTTTTTATTAAAAAAAATTCAACTTAAAACATATGATTTTAAGTTCAATTCTTAATAATTATATAAAATCCTTTTCATCCCAAAAAATTTTTGTTAATAATTAAGGTACGAATTTTCATGAATTAAAAAAAAGGTTTTCATCAGAACACATATACAATAATGTATCTAAAAATAGTTTGTTGTGTAGTATATATATATCTTCGCTCTTTCAACAAGTTAACAATTTTTGTTGATAAATATGCTTTCATGGATTCGTTCTTTTTTTATATTCATACGTAGGATGTAAATACGTTTAAACGCATTTTATATCAAGGATAATTTTTTTTTTTAAATAAAAGGTAAAATGAAGGTTTTATAAGTGTGTTAAATCAACAAAAACAGTATAATGAACTTATTTTAATTTTTAATCCTTTTAAATTTTTAAAAGGACTTATCACCATAGAATTTAGGATAAAGAAGATTAGTCAAAAAAAAAAAAAATAAATACATTTAGACCGAAATAATCTTTTGACAAAATAAATGCTTTAAAGCAACACAATAAAAGTAAATTGTATACACAGTGTGATTTAAAAGATATTGCCAATTTCATAATATCATATACATATGTATCTCACGTGTCCAAAAATCTTCAATTTCCTATATATTAGGGAAAATGAAAATAAGGAAAGGAGTTCAAACCGACCTTTTGATAAAAATAATTTGAATTTTAAGAAAAACACCAGTTTGTGACATTTGCTCTAGGACATCCTGTATACATGAAAAATTTTAGGCTACAGACGTATACGTACATGTGCACACATCTATGAGCTTGTGTATAAGTAGACTCTTTTAATTTGTTTTTTTTTTCTTTTTGCCTTTTTCACGTTCTTTATGACTTTCATAGTTGCAAAAGGAAAAAAATAAGTTATAATGCAAAATTTCAAATTAAAACTTTTTTTTAAAAAAAAAAAAAACAAAAAAAGATTAATCCAAGAATTTTTTTGACACATCATTTCGCATACATATTATATGTACTTTTTTTTTCATTGTTATGATAGGTTCAAGGAAACAGCAGCTAAACATTTATAAATTCTTTAAATTTTTGTATGGGAATATATGTAGGAGGGAGGGAGTTGGTGGTGGATTACACTACTTATATTTTATACTAAAGAAAAAAAATTTTTTTTTATAGTGACTTGAAGAAATAAAATTCATTTTCCCTTCAAGGACAAAATTGTTTTTTTTTCTCTCTCTCTTAAATAAAAAATAGTTTCAAAGAAAATAATTTTGTAAAAAAAAAAAAAAACGATTTTTTGACAGCATGGCATTTTGTTAGAATTTTATTTAAAAAAATAATAAAAATAGTTAAAAAATAAGTAAATGGAAATCAATAACGGAAAATTTCAAAAATTTCATTTAAAAAACAAATTGTTAACAAGGCCATAGCCATTACATGAGAAATACATATACGTACGTACTTATATCCTTGCACGTATTATGTTGCATAATGCAGTTTAATACTAAAGACACATGTGTATCTAATTTTGGTACTAGAATTCTTCAGGATTACATGCATTTATATCCATGATTCGCTATCTATAGTGTTTCCTTGGTGTTGCCTACATTGCACAAAAAAAATTTTGCCAGTTTTGTACAATTTTTGTCCTGTGGAAATCATGGAAAGCACAATGAAAATCATGTGTGTCAAGTCAATTTTATAATACGAATTTCGCCACTATACCAATATTCCTAATTTTAAAATTAGATATGAGTCATTGATATATGTACATAAGTATGTAACCGTAACTGTAATACGAAAATATTTTAGTTAATTGAAGTTATGTACGGATATTAAATGAAATAATTTTCTAACAATTTCTTTCCGAATGTAATTGTGTAATTTATTTTTCAATTTTTGTAATTTCCGTTACATTATAAAAATCGGTCAAAGTTTTTAAAACAATTACAAATGCTTACATTTATGTATATATACGTACACACATACATTTTATGACCTTTTATTTTCTTTATTTAATGTTAAAATGATTTTTTTTTTTTTCACTTTTAATTTATTTTTTTCATGAAAAATATAAAGTCAACATTGAACTATATATACGAGAATGTATTGAAGAACAAAAGGATGTTATTATTTTAAAATAATAAAAAGAAAAGCTTATTTAAACAGTCTATAATAACGTATGTGCGTATACACGATATAAATTAATTCGAATTGGGATCTCTATTTTGAAAATTTGGATTATCGTATAAATGACCAAAATTGGGAGTTTGGGTTTCACCTATACAAATATACGCAAGTACATGTTTGTACGTACATAAATTATTTAACTATGTAGCTATCATATAACATCTTCTGCAATATTGAAAATTTGTCACATACATGCTTAAAAATTATACTTAAACGGAAATAATTTTGTTTTCAATTCAAAATCCGAATTATGACTGTGTTTAGGATTTTAAAATTGAAATAATTTCTCAATTCAAATTAATATTGGAATTACGTGTAAGTATACGTAAACAATAATGTACGTTTTAGTGTTATAATATGCCGTAGTTCTAGTTCTAGTGACTTTTGCGTGATTGTTAATCATCAATAATATTAGAAAATAAAATAAAAATTGTTTCAAATTTAGTTGTAACAATACTGTTATTATTATTAGAATTACGAGCATTCTAAGATGAGTATATGTGTGTGTACATATGTATATATATGTATATACCTGCTCGTGATTGCGTTTATTACGCCTACTATATAAGGTGCTGATAGCTTTATATAAGGTTACAATTAAATTCATTAGATTTAATGGTGTACAATTATTGCTTTATATACATACGTATTATATTGCGTATGAATTGAAGGTTGTTATAGAAATTCTACAAGGCACAGTATATACATATGCTTTAAACATTCACAAAATTAATAAAATAATAAAAAAATAAAATAATTTAAATGAAAATGCTCGTGACCAAGAATTGAATATGTATATGTATGAACAATGTGTTCATTTGAACAAACAATCATACAAAATTTCCTTGTGAAAATTTGTTTTTATACGTGTTGAGAGTACAAACAAATAGCATGACTACTTAAATAACAAGAATTTTGGCGTTTTCTTATGATTTCATTGAAAATTCCTCTTCAGACAAAAATTAAGAAAAATGAAATTAAATTAAAAATGGTCCTTAAAAAAAATTAAAAGCAAAAACATAAAATACAAGAAACAAAAAAATTTATTTGAGCTAACCACCTCATACCACCCACAATTGTTACTGTATTTCTGTAATGATTTGTGGTACCTAAACTAAGCTAAAATTAAAGCTGATCATTTTAAAGTTTCGTTTGGTAATGATTATAAAACGAATAATGGAAACTTATTTAAAATACACGTGTGCGTACATTAATTTAATTGGGCAACTTTTTCTAAATTTAGAGTTATTGACAATTTATATTTAAAAAAAAAAAAAATAAATAAATAAATAATGGACTTAATCTATTTTTAAATTCTAATTCTTTGAATTTTTTGCCTATGTACATTTATACATGTAAAACGTACATATATTTATTGCACTGTTGTATGTAATAAGTACATAATCGTTATTCCGGGCCATCACCTTTTCTTATTGGTGAATTTCTTTTTATCTTATTTTCCGATAAACGACAAAAAAAAAAAAAAATAGGAAAATTATAAATTAAAATCGATTTTCTCCTTTTTCACTGTATATACTTTTTTTTTTTTTACCTGTGTTCATATAGTATATTCACACTTTTGACATCAATTCTGGTTTTTTTTTTTCGTTCTCTTCATGTTGAAGGTTACGAAATGAGATTTTTATTTTTCTCGTCATGAATTTTCCTTCATTCAGTACTATTTTCATTTTGTTAATTTTTTAGTAGGTATACGACCGTATCACTTAATAATGTGTGTACATATGTATATGGCTAAAGAGGGTATAGGCATCTGAATCTTATTTGTAAATATTTATGCATTTGTATATCGTACATTATATAATTTGTTTTTATATATATATAGATATATATTATAGATATTCCTGTGACATTTAAAAAAAAAAAAAACGATTTTTTACTGAATTTATTTCAAGTGATTAAAGATTCATGTAGTTTTTTGCAATTAAATTTTAACCCATAATAAAAAAATTTCAAATTACAAAAAAAAAATAAATAAATAAATAAATAAATAAAAAAGAACAACTTGATATGAGCGTATATTTTTATAGTGTAACTACAATACGACTACTACCAACCATCCATCAGTGGTTATAATTATCGAATTCCAAATTTTATTTTTGTTTTTTAAATTTTCAATAAATTGTGAAAATTCGATTAATTTTCCATCAAATATTTGAATTTTCTATTATTGAAAAATTATACCTTAGATTTAGTTCTATGCAGTTTGGCAATCGGTAGTTAGTAACAATATATTAAAACCGTCTTCTTTGAAACGGTTGCATACACGTATGTATGAGTCGATTTTTTTTTATCTGGCAATCAGTATCTTGTGATCGGTTGTCGTATTGTGGTTACACTATTATTTTTAAATTTTATACATTCTGTGTATATATATTGCGTACTAAATACAAAATACACATACATATTGTATGCAGCATATGCAAATGAAAATTTATGCGTGTTTAATATTCACATACGATAATGTCTAAATGTTGTATATTAAAAACAAATAATTTAGGTCATGAAATATTGACAATATTGAAATTAATTGTTTTTATTTATTTATTTTATTTTTTTGATGTTAATTTTATTTGCCCATTTTTTTTTTTTTTCATTATTTTGATTTGTATTTTAATAAAAAGAAAAACCAAAATCATTTTTTTTACTATTTTGAAATATCAATAAATTTTAAATTGGATTTAGTTATTTGCTCATGACTTCAAAGTTCTTTAATATAATAAATAGTTTTTAAAATTAAATTCTCATTCACAAAAAATTAAAATAAATAAAATGCCCACAGTCATGGTTTGATATCCATTTTATCTTATAGAGCCCCTTATCCCATTCTACATAATATTATGTTTTGAAAGTCATAATTGTAAGGTTATAGCATACCATAAAAAAGAACACGACAACAAAAGACATTTTCTGTTTTTCAACGAATTTTATATAAAAAAAAAAGATTTTTTTTTAAAAAATAAGTAATAAACAGTTTTTCTGTTATTTATTATTAATTACAGACATCGGTTTTATTTTGTATGAATGAATGAAGCAACACATGTACTTTATACCAATAAAGCCATGAGACTTCATTAAATTGTAAAAAGCAGCAGAAGTTAACGTGTATACCAAAAGGCTGATAATGATAAAGATCATAAAAAAACATATTTCAATAACGACGTCCAATCTATCGATCGATATAAGTATACGTTATTGGGCCAGTCTTTGCTCTTGTAGATTTTAATATAATCAAGCGTTAATTAATATATGATCAAATTTTTAAAAACATTAAAAAATAATCATATTTAGATTTTGATTAATTTTTTTTTTTTAAATACACGATGTGTCAGAATAAAATGTAATTCAACCTATTTATCTGATAATTAAGACGGTGTCTTGTAAAAAGTCGTTTTAGACCTATCCATCTAGAAACCACCTATGAGAAATTAAAACTTTCGAAAATTTGCACAGTGATATTCAAATGATATTTGGAAAAATATCTTGTGGTCCACTCACATTATCGAAATCATATGTACTAAAAATTAAAGAAATTTTATTACCTACCAATATTATAAAATTTTCATATTTTACATAATTTTATGGGAAAAATCATTTAAAATTAAAAAATTACACAATTATGTGTTAAATGCATGAATAATAATTTTTCATGTGGTAGCTGCTTACTGTTTTATTAAAAAAAAAAAAAAAAATCCAATACCAAAAAAATGCATGTTGTGAAAATCAAAAAAAAAAATTTTTTTTTATTTTTTAAATATGATAATGACCAATTGCTATAAAAATTAAAAATTTCATATTAAATATTTAAATCTTTAGCCCTATCATGTATGTGTACCTACATAGATCAGTTTATTCAAAAATAATGATATTATTTTCATTACATTATGAAAATGATGATAATTGTATTTTATGTACAAAACGCAATGTGTATGTACGGTCACACCGATAATACGATGCGCGATATACGAGTATATGTATACATACATATAAGTATTTAGGTACGTACGTATATCTTGCTGGACGAAATATTTGGTTTGTTCCATTGGAATCATCTCAGTATAATTACAAGTATTCAGGAGTAGTTTTTCAATAGAACTTATTCAGATTTTCACGAGTGAAGAATGAAATACACGCAAATAACTGAATGAGAGTAAGTAGTTGATTTTTTTTTTTTTTCAAATGGAACGCACCAAAAAATACATAATACAATGCCAAATGTAAATCATCTCTAAAAATGAATGCCATGAATTAATTGAAATTGAAATAGTAAAAATTTGATAATGAAGTTATTAACAATTAAAAAACAAAAAAAAATAAAAAATAAAATAAAATAATTTTAAATAAAAAGGACAAAATACTCTGACACTGAATGTATATATGTAAACGTATTCATGCAATGTAAATGATAATTACAAATATAATAAAAATTAAAAAAGAAAAAAATTAAATTTAAAAATAATAAACAAAAAATAAAAAATAAAAAATGGATTAAATGAAAATAAAATAAAAATAAAATGAAATGAATAATTTCATTGAAATATGTAATTTGCAAAATATATATCAGATGAATACATATATAAAGGTATTGTATTAGCAATACTCAAAAGCATATACAAATGCGTTTTTATATGACACTCATACGCATATACATATGTATCCCCATATGTAGATGTTATGTACACGTGTTGTATGCTGTTTGCATAATTTTTAATTGAATAACCATTCGTAATATATATTTTAACGTGGTTGTCCTATTTACGCATGTAAATGGAAAATATTTAAATGAAAATATTTTTATTCATTTTTTTTATTTTGTTTCAGTGTTGCTTTTTGTTTTTCGTTTCTTTTTTTTTTTTTAATTAAATTTTAATAAAACATATTAATACCGTTCTCAATATTTTTTTTTTCTTGATCATTTTCTTTATAGATACTAAATAAAATTTATTTATTTAGTTTTTAATTACTCCATCAGCTGATTTTCATCTGCGAGTATTTTAAATTCGATCAATCATTGAAAAAAGTTTAAAGACATTTTCAGTATGTTTCTCACAAGAATTGAATTTTCCTTTTTATTATCCTTGTTAATATGTCCTCATACTTACATATTATGTATGTTAAAAAAAAATAAAAATAAAACAAATTTAGTTTACCTTCTTTATTTACTCGTTTGATAGGTGAATTCATTGTGTATTTTATGTAAGCAACACAATAAGAAAAAAAAATATGATAAAAGAAATTTATTTTTTGAACTGAAGAAAAATGTTTACAAAAAAAAATAAATAAATAAAATAAAAATAAAAAACCAAACAAAAAAAGGAAATAAATGAAAAATAAAAACGAAGAAAAACAAAACAAAAGAAAAAATATATCATAATCATTTTTATTTTCCTGTAAACATACATTATTACTTTCATATTTCAGTTTAATATTCATATAAATCATTTGAAATCATTTCTTGTACATATATACGATTATTTTTATTTTTTTATATTTTTCTTATTTATGTTCAGGGTGTCTCAGAATAAATGTCATTAATTATATTTTTCTTAAAGTTCAGATTATTCTCTTAGCATAAAAATCTTTATTGATTCATGGGATATCCCTGAATATTTTTTGCTCATATAACATTTTCATTCTTATGTTATTGTGTTGGTTCTTTAATACACTATATGTTTTTCCATATAACACACATTCACGAAAAAAAAAAAATAAATAAAAAAATAAAAAGCAAAACAATGTAGAAATAAGATATCTTTTGTATCACGTATTAACCAAAAATATTATGAAAAATGAAAATAACAAAAAAAATAAAATAAAATATAACAAAATTATAAATTTATATTGTCAAATTAATGTTTAGAGATTATCATGTATTATGATGAAAATAAACGATATGTATATGCATTCGTCATACAAATAAATTTTTATGTATCTGTGTGTAAAATGTAATCTCTGTAGAGAAAACCGGTCGGAAAAAAAAATCTGAGAATGTAAATCATAAATAAATGAATACAAAAAATGAAAAATAAGAAGAAATAATGATATGATATCACTAGTCATTTTATATATGTAGGTGTGAATTTGTTATCAAGAGGGTTGTTTCATTTTCTTATTTTTTGAATATTTAAGTAAGAGGGCACACATCTAATTTTGATATTAGAAATTTTCAAAATCATGTATTATACATCAGAGAAAAACCAGAGAAAAAGTTCAAATTTTAAAACTATTTATGGTATTTCAAAATCAACAATATTTTGCTAGTTTCGACATGACATCTATGGGTTTTGTTTGATTTTGAAAGTAATCAACAAAACGGAGATAAATTCAAATGTTGATTATTCGTAATTTGTCTGCACGAGGTCTTAGTATCTTTACCACATGTGTTTATTTCTATGTAATAATATATCAAGATTAGCCTGTGTGTCACTGGTATAACAGAAAAAAACAAAACAATAATAACGAAAATAATTTAAAACTGAGAAAATTAAAAACAAAAAATACAGAAAAATAAAAATAAAATAAAAAAAAACGCAAAATTATGTAAAACAGGAAGTATCCTGTTTCATATAATTTCTTCTCTTTTTTTTTGTATTTTTATTTTCGTTATTATTGGTGGTAAACAATAGAAAAATGTAATAAATTTTCGAGAAAAAAAAATAAAAAAAAAAAAAATTAAAAAAAAAAGTACTCCATCTTAAAAAAATTTGAAACTGTAAACAAAAATAAAAAACATATAGAAAATATAAATAAAAGTCAGTTATATATACTTATAATATTTCACTGAAAATAATACGAGTGTGTGTATTACTGTTTAAACCATACACAGATAAAATTATAATTTTAATAGGAAATGAAATAAATTTGCATAAAATATTATTTATGTATATGTATGTACATATGAGTGGTTGACTTTGAAAGTGGGACAAGTCCATAATTTCTATGATTGGCCTTCTTCCAAAACGTTAAAAATTTACGCATTGAATGCAGCATGACATCTGTCTGTTATACTGCATATTTTCGTTACAATAAAAAATTTTTTTTAGAAAACTTCGGACTTGGCCCACTTTCAAACCAGCTCATATAAGCATGCATGTATAAGCCTAATATGAAAATAGGAAAATTTTCTATAAAATAAAATAAATTAAAACTTTTTATGTTATTTATTCATAAATATACCGTGTGTACATGCATGATTTATACTCGTATATATATATGTATGTAAGAAGTATACAAAATACATGTATGTATCTGTATGGATGTGTGTTCATTTAATGTACATGTAATTATTTACACATTAAATCTGTTTAATTTGTTTCATATTTTTTTTTTTTTTTTTTGAAATTATGTAATTTTTCAGATTATTCCAGGTATTATAATTAAAATTTTATAATAATACGAAAAGGAAAAAAACAAAAAAAAAAAAAAATAAATAAAAATAACTAAATAACATTTATTATATTCTTAAAAAGTTTTAATTTAAAATAAAAAAAATAAAATAAAAAACTTCAACAACAAAACTATACACAAAAATAGTTTAAATTATTGCACTATTGTAATTTAAAAACTAATTTAATGAGTTTTAACTTCTAGAATTAAATTGTTCAGGTATCCAACTACTCGTACTATAGTGCATATAATTATATGATATAAAGGTTCCCAATATTTTTTTGTTGTTGTGTCCTAAATCCATTATAACATGCCAGTATAGAGCAGAGCAATACATCTACGATCTAAAGATCTGGTCTTTAAAACATTTTTGTATTAAGGTGAGAATAATACATGATAGAATCGATTTTGATCCATGGATACCTAAAAATCTCCTATCAAAGATCAAGAAATCTATGTAAATATTTAAGGGTCCTATAAATTTAAAAATTTGTCTAAATTTTAAGTAAAATGACATCAATTCTCAAGAAATTTACATGTAAGACATCAAGTAAAAAAAAAAAACTGAGTAAATTGTTAAATTGGGTTGGGATATTAAACTTCATAGAAAATCTTTTCCTCTCTTGTCACCTAGATACATTTTGGATTTCAGTGTCTGAAATGTGGTATTAAGAGGCGAAAGTCTTTTATCATGTGTACTTAGTCATTACTAACAATTTAGTTAAAGGTTATTAGGCCTATTAAAATAAATCAATCAATTTAAAAAAAAAAAAAAAAATCACATCAATTTAAATTTCTAAATTAATCTGTTATAACCGAAATATAACAAAATATTATGCCCTTTTATTTAATATGAGTACATTATGATCATCGTGAACATTTCAAGAATATTTTAATATAATGTATATGTATGTGTAAATCAGATATAAAAGAAATTTTCGTTAATATTTGAAATAATTTAAAGCAATTTAAATTCTTTAATGATTTGTTAGAATTGCGTAATATAATCGTAAAACAACTATGCATGTACATAGTATACTAATTTTATTAATAGTTATGTTTTGTATACTAAAAAGGGGTTGTTATAATGGTAAATTGTTTAAAATTAATAAATTTAGAGATAGTTATGATATGTTTTATTATGTTTAGCGTGTGAATTAAGTACAATACACACTAAAAATATACAGTACACATTTAATAGATTATTTTTATAAAGCATTCATTTGTCTTGAAATACTTACATATAACCTAATGTATAACATTGTACACAAATTCATGCTAATTGTAATGCTACAATCTATATACAATCGTATATGTATGTAGATAAAAATTTTCTTACATATTAACGGTTCATAATTCCATCCCTCATAAACAATCTATCCAACCATTTATAAACCCATCCTTTATGACATTTTTGAATAAAATAAAATAAAACATTTTTTTTTTGTTTTTTGTTTTTTTAAATATAATTAAAATTTTATCCATTTTCGGGTAAAAATCATTACATGCGTGTATTAGAAAAAAAAATTTTCATATACAATTTATTTCCTTTTTATTTATAAAATTCAATAATTCTCGTTTATGTTTTTTCACTTTATGAATTTGTAATTCACAAAGTGTGTAAAAAACACTACAAGAAAAAAAACAAAAACATGAAAATAAAACAGAAGCACAAAAAAAAAACAAAAACAAAAATAAAAACAAAAAAGGAAAAACCAAACTTACTAGAGCAAAAAAAAAAAACAAAAAAAACATTTTTTTGTATTTTCCTTTTTTTCGTGTTATTTGTGTACACACTTTTGTAATGTCTGTTTCGGATACACGATGTAAAACAAAAAGAAACTCTCATGTACATATACATATATTTGAATACAGCAGATATGGTAAAAGAAAATGAAATAAGGATTCAAAACATTTAATTTTCATTTTATCGCATTTTAATATACAAGAAAAAAAAAATAATAATAACAGAAAATTTCCTTTTTAGTTTCCATCTATTTTAATTCAAGAAAGATAAACGACAGGAATAAAAGTAAAAATGTATGTAGGCAAGTTAGAAGAGACAGTTTTCTTTTATTGTTTTTTTTTTGTTTTTTTTTTTGTTTTTCTTTATTTTCACTTTCAATTTTTGCTTAGATAAAAATTGTACTTAATATAGAATCTTCTAACAGCTTTCTAGATATCAGTCTTCTATCGTTAACCGCAGATTCTGTTTTTCACAGGATGCCACAAATTGGAAAATCCTATAATGTTTTGTGTTTTGTGATATTGTCCAGTACATGATGTAATATGCCTTACGTCAGAATGGATATGCCTTATCTCAGAATAGATGAATATTGAGGAAGCGGAGTGTAGAATAATTTTTTGCTAAGAATAGTCCGAACTTGAAGAAAAAAACAAAAAACTTTTTGTGTGTATTTATTTTGGGACACATTGTACAGAAGATTATGTAATACACGTTTACATTTGTAAACGAAAGAAGAACAATGCTACTTGAACAATGTGTGCTACTAAGACTGATTTCATCATTGTCACCTCAACGCATTTAATATCATTATCATCATCAGGTGGTTTCTTTTATTTTTGTATTATGTAATCGTTTTTTTTTTTCTCTTCTCACATTTTACTTAGTATATATATATATTTACCTTGAAACTGTGACCTTGTATCATTTTTCATTCGAGTTTTCTTGTATATAATATATACACACATAACGTGTGTGTATTTATTTCTGTTAAAGGAAATTGATATCTTTACCTACCTTTTAATTTCATTTCTTGTTCAATTCAAAAAAAAAAAATAAATTTTTTTTTTTCATTTTATTTGTTTTGAGGTTAGATTTTCTCATTGTGTGTCATTACTTTCGAATTTCACTTAAATGTATTGAATGTACACAATAGCAAAAAAAAAAAACGAATGAATTGTGAATTTTCTTTTTGACACGTTTTTGGGTATCTTCTGAGACAAAAAATTAAATATATGAGATAACTTTAAAATTTTGAAAAATACTAAATAAATTAAAAAATTCAAATAAATTTTTTTGAATTTATTTAAAGAAAAATATTTTATGAAATTACACAGAGACTAATTTATAATAAAGAAAATTAAAATAAAAATTAAAAAAAAAAAAAAAATCTAAATTTTTAAGAAAATTTAAAGAATCAAATTGAAAATCTTTAATATATATAACGTATTATGAGCTTAAATATCTTGTTATTTTCAAAGGTGAATTAAATCAGACACAAGAAAAAAAAAATTATGAAAATGTAAAACTCCATTGTAATTTTTCCTCCAAAAGAAGAAGATGAAAAAAAAATGAATAATACAATTAGAATAAATAGCACATAGAGTTTTATATGATTAAACAGCGGAGGAAATTGTTTTCGTTAAAAAAGAAAATATGAAGTACATAAAAAATGATTTCCTTTCAATGTTTAGTTTATGCCCCCCACATCCCCTTCCCTCCAAAAACCCTTCGTTCTGTTCTTTTTTATTTGAATTATTTTATTTTCCGTTGTTATTCTATTTTATTTACATTTCTTGTTGTTACATATTTTATTCATTTTGCTTTTCTTTTTGTTTTTTTTTTTTTTTAAGATTATGATTGGTTTTTCTTTAAGTTTTTCTTCAAGTTTTCATTTAAAAAAAAAATACATATAAATCATAAAAAATACAAATCGAAAAAAAAATAAAATAAAATGGATACATTAAAGTCAGTCTTGTATAAGGATAAAATTTCCTCTAATATAATAAATATTATTTAACATTATGTTAATGTACATCCGCATGTACTCTGTCTCTTAATGATTTTCAATGCATGCCCTATGGGGGTATATAGTATGTATACAATAAGTGTTTACTAATATTCGAAAAAAACAAAAACAAAAATATATTTAAAATAAAAGAAATTAGATTTTCGATATTTTCTTTTATTGGATTTTATATTATTTTATTCAACTTTTGTATTTTTGAGATATACATAAATAAAATGCTTTTGTTTGTATGTATTCTGAAGTATAGAAACCGGAAATCATTATGAGTATTACGTAAACACTCAAATAACGAAAAAAAAAAAATAAATAAATAAAATAAAAGAGGGTCAAATAAAAAATGAGAAAAACAATTAGTCACATTTGTAGACAAGAAAAAAATTTTCTTTTTTCTTTTTCTTTGAATGGCATCCACATTCTGTCAATGACATTTACAGCGAAATTCAAATAAAAATTCAAAATCATATTTTCACCGAAAAACAAAAAAGTTTTTCCAGTCAATAGAAAAATGGGATGAGTTACAAATCGTCAAGTAATTTATTTTCTTTTTTTTTTTTTTGTTTTCCGTATTTTCTACTTTTTATTTCTTTTAAGGATGTCCTTCGTCTAATTTTAATTTTTTTTTTTCGTTTTTTTGACTTTTTTAAAACTTTTCATATTAATAAGAAATTTTAATTTTTTTTTTTTATACAGCAAGAAAAAATTATAATCAATTTCGTTGCCTTATTTTATTAATGACAATGTAAATGTTAGAATTAAATTTGACATTTTTTTTTTTTCAAATTTAAAAAGAAAGTTTACCAAGAAACAAAAAATACTAAAGGTAAAGAAAACAAAAGGTTTGATAATAATGATGATGAAAAACTTTTGAAGGAAAAATTAATTACTGCACAAATAAAATGACATTCGACAAAAACGTAACGTATACGTCAATATTAAAACAAAAAAAAAAAAAAAAAAACAAAAAATTCCAAAAGTAAATAACAGGTAAATGGTACAGATGCATATAAAAAAAATTAGATACAATTTATCTATCGTACATCGTACAACCTGTTCCTTCTTACGTAGTTTTATAATTTCGGCTCTAATCCCAATTGAATTTTTCCTTATTTTTTTTTTTTTTGTTTTTTTTTTGTGCCCACTGCCCATCTTTTTAATCTGTCTAGTAATTGCAATTTGTGCTAAACATGTATTTAATTTGTAGCTATCCTTCTCATCTTGAGCCTTCAGTCTTGTCATTTAGGTTTGTCGAGATTTTCCATTCTCTTCCATTTTAAAGGAAGGAATTTTCCTCACCCATTTCAGTCTGGTACAGTCTGCTTAATAAGCAAAAATTTAATTCTTACAATAAATCTATTTCTTTGCATAATTTTTTTTTTATAAATCATTTTGTACCCATTTATCATGTAATATTTGAAATATTTTTAAAATAAGAAATAACACATAAATAAAATACACAAAGAAAACAAAATTTTTTGTAAGGAAATATGAAATGTATAGTTACAACCAAAATAAATAAGTGAAAGTAAATAAAGAGGAGACGTGCATTTATTAAACTTTTCAGAATGGCAAATATTACTGAACTTTGCTGTTTTTATTGTGGTCAATAAATTATTTTAATCTAAGCTATTTTCATGGGGTTTCTTGTTTTACTTTACTGGTTTTTTTTTTTTGGCTAGGCATTAAGAATGAAAAGTGAGAATTTTCACAAAAGAAAAAATCAATAAAATTTATAAGAAATTTCGTGCATATGCTGAAAATTATTTATATTTATACGAATAATTAAAAACAGCAACAATATGGATTAGAGCCTTTCTCACATGAGCCTCCTTTTTTTTTTAATATCCTATCCTATACACCACTTATACAGGTGGTAATTGTATCATAAAATATATTAGAAAATAAAATATTGAAATAATATACACGTATATGTATGTATCAGATGTTTTGAATGTGGTGCATATTTTATTTAAAAAGAAATAAGTTATATTAAGAGTTGTAATATTTCAAAAATTCTACTTATGCCATAATAAACACCTGTTTCATAATTTAATTTTATTTTTTTCTTTATATTTATTTTATATGTATATGACACCTATATGTAGCATACATGGATTTTTCTTCTAATTTTCAATTGCAATCTTTTATAGAATGTATAATGTGTAGTATACGGTGTTATACACATCCTTTAGAAGTTTATAAGTTATTGTATTTTAAATGTTTTGGATTTTGTACAGTATTTTTTTTTTTTTTTTTTTTTTGGAAAGAAACTACATGGATATTGTGACAGAAAATAAAACAAAAAATAATCGTAATATTTTTCTCTACATATTTACCCTGTTTTTTTTGTTTTTTGTTCGAAAACTATTTTTTGGCAAAGTATATATATACAATATGATGAATTAAAGGAAACTAAAAAATGGGGGAAAAAAAGTATCAATTTATATTTGGATCAAAGCCACACATATAAAAAAGAATATTTTACAAAATAAATTCAACTGTTTAAATTTACTATGTTTGTATATATATAATATTTCATAAATAAATAGGGTGTCCTTAAATAAAATGTCAAAGCAGATATAATTTTTCTGAAAATTCAAGTTACATATATTGATAGCAAATGAAATGTCCTTAATTTATGTTTATCAAAAATTGCACATATTCTGGGACATCCTTTTCATTTGTTTACAAAATGTAAAGTAACAACACATAATATCTTTGATGTTTGTCATGAAACGTGATTTTGTAATTGAAACCTATGTACATTATGGATATGAATATTATGAAATGACATATTGACCATAATGAGAATGTGTAAAGTGAAGCTCAGTAATATCGTTGTCATTCTGTTAAAAAATCACTGGGATATCTGAAATTACATACAAAAAGTTTCCTCTTCTTCTTCTTCTTTTTTTTTTTTGTTTTTTGTTTAATATGAGTAGTTTAATAAATTTTTTTTTAATTTTGACTTCTATAAATTTACGTTCATTTGCACACATGAATATGTGTATGTGAAAATGTTTTAAACAAAAAATAATAATAATCATGTGAATGACAACTGTATATTGAGTTAAATTTCTCTCATTTTTGGTTTTTTTTTTTGCTCTTGTTTCAAATATGAAATTGAATTTTTTTTTGATTTTTTTTGGATTTAAAAATATTTTTGTTTCAGAAAACATCGACGTACGTTAAAAATACTAAAGTTGTAAATTAACAAAAAAAAAGAAAAAAAGAAAAAGAAAATATGTAGTAAAATGAATGCATATATATACAAATGTGTGTATGCATATTTTATATATGTTACCTTTAATATTCACAAATCATTTATGTACGTACATTGGTAAAATTTAAAAAGTAATGTAATTTGTTTTTACAAAGTGCAATTTCAACGTATAAATGAAAATGATTTTTTTTTTTTTATTTTAAACTTTTATCCAACGTACGTATAGGTACAATTTATTCAGAATATGTACGTATATGTGAACACATGTAGTTACACGTATGTGTTTTAATATGCACATTTATGTATAATTCGCATAACTTTTGCCATTATGTAAATACCTGAAATTTTTATTAGCATATATACATGTATGGATACGTTTTATTTTGAAATTTATTTTCTATATATGTATTCGAAAAATTTGATTTAATGCTCTGAAAAGTTTTTAGAATATAAAATAACAGAAAAAAAAAAAAAAATAAAATAAAAAGTGAAAAGGAAAAGAAACAGGGTCAAAAATATTTTTAGATTGTACGTACATACTATATATGCATAAATATGTACAAGCAAATATCCTTCATCCATTATAATATGTTAAATTTTATATCGTGGACATGGTAGTAATCGCCGTACATACATACTACAAGGGATACTTCTATAATTTTTATGTTAGTCATCCATTTATTTATTCAGTTTTATAAGCGTATTTTTTGAATAATTTTTGAATATTTTATTTTTCAATGTGTACCTACATATGTAAAATTATTAAATTGTAGATTTTTGATTATTTTAATTTTTATGCAACTGATGTACTCTGTATGATATACCTGAACCTGATATAAATTTATTTAATACAAAAAATTCCTTTATTTCGGGACGAAACTCTATATTCTGTCTGTTAAGCATGTCTTATACAAGTTATACTTAATACTTGAAAGAGGGTTTTTTTTCAAGCAAAGCCCATATACACAAAGCCCATATACAAAAATTCCATATACATATACTATTGATTAATTTTGCTTTCAAGAGTAGAGCTAAGCTAACTTGTATTCCATACAAAACCGGATCACAGTCATACTTACCCGAATCAACTAAGTTGTCCTTTTTCGGATGAAACTGGAAACCTGTTTCAGTTACTTTACTAGTCAGTCAGTCTCATTTTACACTTGAAGGAAGACAGACGGGTTTCATAAGCGGTACGTAAGAAAATTAAATTAAATTATTACGACAATTTTTTGCTCCCCATTTAGTTAGTGCAATATCAATGATCGTTCTCATAAGGCGTGCACTGGAAATCAATAAGCCAGTATCAATTAATTATAACTATTGATTTTTTTCTTGAAATTGATTCTGAATTTTTTCAAGGCTAAATTTAATGTTAATTTTTTTTCAAGGCCATTACAATAAATCCCTTTCGATTATTTTTATATATTTTAAGGGTGGCATTTTAAAATATTTTAAAACTCACTGACACATACATATATATATCAATTGTACTGTACGGTGCCCATTGTACGTGTACATTTAAAAATTGCATGCAAACAATTTTTTTTTTAATCGAAGACTCATTTGAAAATTCATTTTTTTGACTTTTGACAGTCAATTTTAATTACAGACCTAATTTGTATAATTTTTTTAAAGGAAAAAGAAAAACAAAATCAAAACAGTTTCGACAAAATTCTATTTTTCAAAATTTTTAATTTAATTTTTTAGAAATTTTTTTTTTTTTTTTTGGTTTCAAAATTCTCAGTATTTAAAAATGAGTATGAATAAAGATAAAATTAAAAAACTGAAAATTTCAAAAGTTGATCATGATTTATCAAAACTAAATAAACCGAAAATAAATTTAAATGAAACAATAACCGAAAATAATGAATTAAAGAATGTTAAAAATAATCATAAAATAAAAGAACTTAAAACAAAGAAAAAATATACAGATTTAAGAAATTATCGTTGTGATTCATCTGATTCAAAGAAATTAATAATTGTTCATCATAATAAAAATGCAAAAAAAATTCCAAGACAAACAGGTGGATGTGGATTACGTGGTAATCCATCAGGTAATACATTTTTTCGATTACCACCATGGGCTACATCGCCACCTCCATCCATTTATCCTCCAAGAGGACCAATACCTTATCTACCTCGTTCACCATCATCAACAGCACCTCAAACATCAGTATGTAATATTAGACAAAAACGATCTTCACATCGTACTTTGAGTAATCCAGAAACAACAACAATTGTACAACCAGTTTCACGATGTCGATCACGATGTTCACATTTATCAAGACAAAATAGTAAAATTGTAACGACACAAATATCCAGACATTCAATTGGTCAACCAATTACAGTAACACAATTATCTAAACATTCTATCGTTCATCCATCAAAAATATCAGTCAAATTATCAAAACATTCGACACGCATTCGTTCATCTCAAATAAGTTATGGTCTACCACCAGTTCCATCATTATGGAATATATCTAATATGGTTCCACCAGATGATATAAGTTGGACATGTTCAACATATTCATTAGCACCACGTAGATCATATGTACGAAGACCAGGAGGAGGCAAAGAGGATGTAAATACACAAAATATATTAAAATCAAATCGAAATCACAAAGATATAATACCCAATGAAAAGGAATATTTAAAAAGATCAAATGCATCAGTTTCATCTGAGAAAATAAATATGATCGCAACAACGAAAGAGAAACGAAAAACTGGAGGATATGATAATCTAAGTCTTCCTTTATCAATTGATCCTTATATTGCAAATCATGCAGATCATAAAATTGATCATCATAGGGAATTTGATAATAGAGACTCTAGCAAATCAGCAAAAAGCAATGATAATAAAAAATTAAAAACCTTATATAGGACTAATACAATATCATTCAGTAATACAGTTATTAAAACAATGTCAGGAAGAATGATGGATACATATGAAGATGAAAATAATTCTGAGACAATTTTTAATTCAGATTATGTTTCTTCACAAGAATCAAATGAAATACAAAATAATTTCTTTATTGGTGATTTTCCAACATCAAATCAAACAGAAACAAAAAAATACAATAATAATTCAAAAACAATTTTAAGTTCAATTTCATCAAAACAATCAGAAAATTTAAATAAAACTGAAAGTTATTTATCTAGCAATTCAATTTATTCGGATGCATCTAATGATTCAATTTCAATTAGTAATAAATTAAGACAAATAAATACAGAAATATCAAATGAAATTGAAAGATTTTCGTTATCAAGACAAATATCAGAAACAAATATGCCACACATTCAATATCAGACAATGAAAATAAAAGATTTTAAAGAGAACAATAAACAATATAATGAATCAAAAAATTCATCAGTTTTATCATTAATAAATGAAATGAAATTAAATAAAAATTGTGTAAAATGTCAATATGATGAACCAACAAATATTGATAGTCAATTAACATGTAATACATCAAAAGTATTTCAAGAAATTGTTCATTTAGCTGAAGTAACAAATAAATTAAAAAATGATTTAGAAAAGCTTAAAGATTTTAAAGATACAACAAAATCATCATCAACAAAACAAAAAAATGTAAGCTTTCATGGTCCTCAAGAGAAATCAAATAAAATGGGAACAGAAACATCTATAAATATGAAAAAATCCAATAATGAAAAAGATTTAAGTCAAATGCCATCAAGTCAAAAAGGTGCGCCGACAGATGTGAAAATTTTAAAACATAAAGTTTTACCATCATTAAATGTTTCACCACATTTAGGTATTCCACAAAAGGGACGAGAAAATATAATAATGCGTGCTATCACTTCAGTTGCGAATTTTGATCGAATACTACCAAAATCATCTGATGCATCATCGTATAATAGTCAAATGAGTAAAGGTATCAAAAATTTTGCAAATAAAAAATCAAAATTAAAGTCTGTCATCCATCAAGCTCAAATTAAGAAACAATCATACAGTAGTAGTTCAGAATCTGAACAAGTTGCAATATCAAAAACTAAGCAACAAAAGCAAAATAAATTACAAAATTCGAAATTATTAAAAACTGAAAATGACGTAAAAACAGATAAAAATCAAAATTTAAAATCGACAATATCAAATTTGATGCATAGCGGATATCCAAGTGCTAATTCATGGTGTTTCGAAAGAAAATGTACTAGGAATTCGCCATCAAGTATAAAATCTCAATTAATATCAGCTGATAAAAAATTGAAAAATAAAAAATCATCATCACATCATATAAAATTAAAAACATCAAAAATTTTACCAACCGGATATCCAAGTATTAATTCATGGTGTTTCGATAATAAGAGTATAAGATCTCGATTAAATGCTGGCCGACTATTGAAAATGAGAAAATTATCGAATTCAGGTTATCGTCAACAAGGTGGATCTGAAAAAAATAAAAATATGAAAATAAAAATGTCATATTCAGATTTTGATAATGTGTCTTATGGTAGTTATAGTTCATTTGAACGACGAGCAGCTCATGACGAGCAAGAGCAGGAATTAAATTCTTTATTTTCAGACATTGAAAATGTATCACATGATGAGCAAAGTATAATAAATAGACTTGAAAATATGTCCCGTGGTGCAAGTATATCAATGTATGTTCCAAGTGAATATGCACTTGTCAATAGAAATTCATCAGAACATCTTAATTCAATTAGTCATCTTGGAAATATGAATAGATCTCCTTACGTTAATTATGAAAATAATAATAGGAAGCTAGGACAAATATTTAATCATGGATCTTATAAAATCTATGAAGGAATGGAACATCAAAGAGGTGGTTCAAATGCTATGAATAATAATAATAACAATAATAATAATCGTAATTATCATAATCATCCACCATATTCAAGAAATTTAAATAATAATTATAATAATACTCCTCAATATCCAAGAAATTCTAATACTAATTTAATTAATTCACCATCATATTATTCATCAAATTTAAGAAATATAAGAAATAATGTAATCTATGGACCTTATAATCCAAATGATCCAGCTGGTCAACAATCATTAACAACAATAGATTTTCCAGATGGATCTCAATTGGTAACTAGAAATCAATCTCAAATATTTGAAAATCCAAATTTATATTTAATACCAAGTGAAAATGATTATCAAAGATCAATAAATAATAGACAACAAAATTATTATCCTGGTAATGAACAAGTTAGAATTTTACATAGGAATAGTATTCATCATAGACCAAGTTCTAGTAATACAAGTGTTTTTAATATACCATTAATACAAAGTATTTCTGATACAACAATGTCAACAATAAGTGGTAATGCATCAAATCCAGTTATATCACTTTCAATAACATTTGTATCAAATTTAGATTTAGCCTATAATAATAATGATCGTGATTCAAGTGAATCATCATTGGCTTTTGATCAAAATTTAAATTCAAATGTTACGTTACCACCATCAAGAACATCTCTGCAATAAAAATGTTAATGGATTTAAAAGTTTACCATAAAGGGAAATTAAAATCCATGATGGGTTTTTGTAATACTGAGAATTTTACTTTAAAGCAGATGATGATTCAAATAACGTTGATAATCAGTTTCGTAAAAAAAAAAAAAAATTTTTTTTTTTTGGAAGAAATTTTCGGTTTTAAAATTTTATAGTTTTTTTTAAATAAATCCTTTTAATAACCTTTTAGTTAACCGTATGTAAACTACAAAAAAAAAAAAATAAAATAAATTTTAATGCTTTTAAAAAAAAAAAACCAAATTTCTTTTATTCATTTTGTATATGCACTTGATTTTAAATTTTTTTTTTTTTTTTTAATTTACTTTTATTTTTATTTCTGTGTACAGAGAATGACAAAACAAACAAACAAACATAGAAGATTTTCAGTGCTTGAAACAATTCTCAAAGCAATTTCTATAATGTACACGTATTGAATGTAATTTTAAAACATATATCAAAATATACACATATGGAAATGTGCACAATGAGCATAGCATTAAGGTCTATTTTTCGTATTTTGTTGAAGTTAATGATGAATAAGGATGAATTTTTTTTAAAAATACAAAAACGACTTTACTATATTTTGAAAATCTGCAATTTATTCTGTGAATTGCTGCAACAAATCTTCAGATAAACAGGGACAGTATATTTTATGATTTTAAATTTAATAACTAAAATTGAAATTGTACTTTTCATCGTACATGAATGATTTTTTTTCTTTTTTTTTTTTTTTTTTTTTTGTTAAAATTTAATGAATTTTAAATACCATTACTAAGATTAAATTTGTAATGTAATGCACAAGTATATTAAATATGATATTAAAAAGTCTTTTGTTAATGTTGTAAGATAATCTAAGCCAAATTACATAAATTGTGTCAGACAGTTTAAATATGATTTTAATATTTTATTTCTTTAAATCAGCATTAAAATCTTTTTCGTATTGTAACAACGTATGATAAGACAAAATTTATACTTAGTCTTGTCTGATCCCCACTTGTACATATGTATATGCGATACGAACATACAATTTAAAATATTCACAAATTCAATATTTTATATTTAATTTATTACTTTAACAATTTTATCAATTCATACAAAAATTTCATAGAAATCATATGAAATTGTGTATTTTTTCAATACTAAATATTTATTATCTTTTGATTATTTATCATATCGTTTCACTGTTTCACATACATATGTATATGAAAAGATGATGCACATTTAACCATTTGTAGGTGTAATATTTAATATTCAACACGTATGTGATTTTTCAATAATAGCAATAATAATAATAAAAAAAAAATTTTAAAAAAAATATCAAAAAGCAATAGGAATAATAACGATTAAAATAAGAATAAATATATGTATGAACGAAAATAAAATATTAACACATATGTATTAATATCTTGATTGTGATGCAATACGTAAATGTACACTGGCAGATATACTATATGTGTATACGTAACATTTTAAATTCATTTTATAATATGCAAAAGTATTTTATATCATAAGAGGGCGTACATAAATGTAATCAGTATGTACGTGTTTATTTGTATCTACAAAACGTACGTACCCATATATATTGGCCATACATAAATATGTGTAGGTATATGTACGTACATACAATCGTTTTATATTCCCTTATCAAAATTCAATGCATTACCTTCACATATAGATAATAAATTGTCGACAGAAAAACCAAAAAAAAAAGAAAAAGAAAAAGCAAAAAAATAAAATAAAATTCATCGTAAAAAAGATTATCGCTCATACATGGCCTTTAATAAGTTGAATTAAAACAAAAAAAAAAATCAAATTTAAAAACAGAATTTTTTCTATTTTTCGCTAATCAGATGTAAATTAAAAACAAATTTTATCGACTGTATTTTAATTATCAAATTTCTATACAAATTTTTTCGTTGCAAAAAATCCAGTTTTTAATCAGGGTCACTAAAAATGATCTCTGGTTAACTTAGTTTGCGTATTATTATGCACATATCCTTAGAAATCTAAATGCATGCTCATACATACATCATTAATTAAAAGCTCATTTCTTTTTAGTACCTATCAATAGAAAATACAATTTTGTATGAATATGAATAATTCAATAAAAATTTAGATAAAATGAAGTCAAATAAAATTGGCAAAAAAAATATTAAGATATTTAAGTATATATAGTATGTATGTACACGCATACATGAGCTAAAATGAATGTTACAAACAAAAATCCTGTTGCCTTTTAGCTTTACATATTAAAAGTATGTTTATATATGTTTAAATGTATGTGCTTAGAATGGTATATATACACGTAATTTAAAAGAAGATATTTTTAAGGCTTTGTTGCCAAATATTTTTACGTTTTTGTTTTTTTGTATATTTTTTATTTCTTTGTAAATTCTATGTATATCTATCTATCATCGTATACGAAAATTTTTAAAGAATTCATGTCACGTACTTTTATTTGTGGATAAAAGATCGATTTTTTTTTTTTTTCTTTTAGGTCTAAGGAATAAAATGAAAAACAAAAAGAGAACAAAACATTTTTTTTTTTTTTTAAATATTTTCCGTATATTATGTATATGTATATACGCTGATGTGTGTATGCATGAAGGAAATCGTAGCTTTTCCGACTTTAATTTTTTTTTTTTTTATTTATTTTATTTTTTGTATACATACATATGTACAAATGGTTACATATTCTGCACGCGATTTGTATTTAAGCTTTCTGAATAATTTCAAAGATTTTTTAAATCCTTTAATCTAAAACGTGTTCATATTATAATATCATGCATATAGGTTTGATTACATTTCAACGTAAAAAAAAAAAAAAAAATGTAAACATATATGAATATAATTTTTTATTATATTATATAATTTTTATATCATTTATCGTTTTCATTGTCATTGTCATCATTATATACCATTTAATATTGCCATTATTATATCATTAAAACATCAATATGATCAGTTTTTATATATAATGAAATAAAAATTATATCAAAAGGAAGATAAAAGGGACATTACAATATCAGTCTTAGAATTTTAATGTAGAAAAAAAAAAAAAAACAAGATAATAATAATCGTAATCATAAAAAAAGAAAAACATCAAAAATTAACAATATTTATGTACTCTATTATTTATATAAAATTTTATTCCTCAAGAGATTTTTTTCATTACATTATCCTGAATATGTGTATTAGAGGGCCCATATTCTCTTACGAGATTTTATTTAGGCTTAAATTTAGCAAAAATTAAGAAAATTATCTTGAAAATTTTTAATTCACAATTGTAATTAAAATTGCTGTTTTTCCATGTGATAGTATGTACAATTTTTACTTTAATTAAATCTTATTGATGAATATGGGCCTTAAATACATTAAACAAAAGAAAATAAAAAGAAAATCTGTAACTGAGCTTAATATTAATAAAGTTCACGATAAATGACATTAAATGTATATGCATTGCATACATGTATAGTAAAAGATGCTTAATATACATATGTATGTATATAGGTATATATATGTACATAAGTATATTTTTTTTATCTGTCCATTTGTTTAGCCTTAATGCAAAAAAAAAAAAAAATACAAAAAATGTATCATGTAGTACATGGTATCATCAATAAAATGCCGAAAGGAAGACATGGTAAAAAAAAAATAATATTAACAGTCATATACACATACATACAACGTGTGTACAGGAATACGAAATTTTGTTATCCTTCGATGTAGTCCAAGCTCTAAACTACGATTACGTAATGAATGCCAATGTAATGTGCTTCATGTGTACATACATATATGGTTACTTGTGTGAAATAGAGAATTGAATTTAAGAATAATGAAGATAAAACAAAAATAAAATAAAAGGAAAACGACTAAAGATACATACATATAGATTAATGTGACAGCTTTCAAATAAAAAATATGTACATATGTATGTACATAAATAGAAATAAACAAAAATGGTAAAATGTTTGGCCATTAACTGTATAAATCCATATTCTAGCAAACATATTTATTCAAAAGGATTCAAATATAGGAGTATAAAAAATAGCTAAAAGAATTTTATATGACATATTCACTTATTCGTCCTTGTGATATGTTATTTTGTAGTATGTATGTATGTGTGTATACGTATAAGAAATCTATATAAACAACATTAAATATTGGTTGATTGGTTGGTTTATTTGGCTGCCTGCCTGCTGTCTTCAATATACATATATTGTACGTACATATATGTACATATATGGTACATGGATTTATATATTAGAGCACACATTATTAATACACATCATTTTGAAGGATATAAAATACTTTTATGTCAATACAAATAAATTTTAATAGGACATGCTACTTCACTTGTTGGTCATTACTGAGAGTTGTTATATTATTTTTTTTTGTATTTTATTTTATTAAATCACCTTGTTATCTATTAATATACATACATATATTTCATATATATTAAAGAAAAGTTTTTTTATTTCAGTATCTGAACTGTTCATATTTTATATAATCTGTTTTGTGACCTTTGTAATTTATTTTTCAAAAAAAATTTTTTAAAGACTTATTTGAATAAAATGAAAATGACATAAAATTATGAATGAAAATTAATTTTTAAAAATTTTTATTAAATATAATAAAATTACGTTACATTAAATAAATTTTAGGATACTAACCTGATACTAATCTAATACAAACCTGATACTGAATAAATGACATGAATTTCGATACTAGCTTAATATCACTTTCATATTGGGTTTTTCGTGTATTACATATAAGGATGGTATTAGATTGGATAACATACATACATATAGAATACGATATCCTGTGGTATCAAATATACTATAAATATTCGTTATTAGCCGTAGAATCATAACATAGTAAATTTATATTCATACTTGAATGACCCAAAAATATTTGTATTACGATCTTTGAATCTCAAGGCAGTATCACTAATTACATCATTAACATATACATATTAAATACAAAATAATTAAATATCCTTTTGGGCATATATTATTATTTTGTTTTCTTTTATGACCATAAATATTATGAAAAAATTTTTTTTATAAATCTTAAGAATTTTTTTGTTTTTAATTTTTTTTTTTCCGAATACCCTGTACATATAATATTCTAATAAATGTTCTTCTGTTGTCCTATTTTTGTGCTTTTCTTTTTTTGTTAGTTTGTTTTTTTTTTCTTCTTGCCTATTTTTAATACATTTTCTTTTGTTTTGTTTTTCTTAGTTTTCACACATGCCACAAATGTATAAAATTATAGCATAATAAATTATACAAATTTGTTGCATTTTGTATATGATATACACAAGCATACATACACATATGTATCTTATCATTATCATCTTATATGAAATGTTTACATATGTATACGTATTCAGTAGATTTGTATTCATTTTTCTATTTTTATTCATTTATTTCCAATATATCAATTTTTATCCTCGGAGGCTAATAATATAAATAATCTTCAAAGTACATGTATATATGTCACATGTACATATTTGTGTTTGTATTCGTATGTACGTGTGTATGTATGCATTCTATTTTTTTCTATTAGCAATCAAATAAAAATGAAAAAAAAAAAAACGAAAACTAATTTTAATATGAATATTTTTTTTTTGTTTATCATTCCTTTTCCCATGATTAAAATACACATTTTCTAAATGTGTGCATTTAATGTTATGTGTATTTACATATGTACACACATACGTATATATGTACACACATTATGTTTATTATTTATTGTTTAATATTACAAATTTTTTATTTATGAATCCTTGATTTTTGTGTTATTATGCTTTTGTTTATTTTTTTGTATCTTTCAACATTTGAATTTTTCTATACGTAAGGTGGCTATAATATTAGGCAGGTAGCATATATACAGTGGAGATGATTTAAAATTTCTAAAAATAATTTCAAAAAAAAAAAAAAAATTTTTTTTTTTTTGTACTAAAATGGTAAGCTTCAATGTCAGCATATATTAAGATTAAGGACATAATGAGGAAACCGTTATCTATTATGACAATCCAATTTATGTTAAATTTTTTCATTTGTCATTTTAACAAAAATTAATGACAATTCCAGATATAAGGAAGCCGAATATTCAACATGTAACAATGGTTTTATCATACCTGGGAGGTATCGGGCTTTGAAAATTAATTTTGTGTCACTTTTAAAAAAAATTTAAAAAATTAGAAAATTTTACAAAATTTCAAAGAAGCTTTGAGACCTTTTTGAGTTTCTACCATTCATTTTATGTAAGTAATTAAAAAAAAAAAAAATTAATTAGCAAATAACTTTCTCTAATAATTCATTTAAAATTGTTGAAAGTTGTGTGTAACATCGGAAGCCATAATTTTTCATAATTCGAATATACTATATATAAAAAGCATATTAATTTTCATGCGATTTTCTTGATTTATATTCGATCCTTATCAATCATTAAATTGAATATTAAATTTTGTATTCTTGTTATTAATTCAGCGTTCATATACAGGATGGCCCAGAAAGAATACCATATAAACTACATTTTTGTTAAAATTCTTAGCTTCAGACCCCTGCATTTCCTACGCTTAAAATTCACTTCTTTCGAAATATATAGAATGATTGAAAATTTTCGGGCACGTAAGGTAACTACATGATGTAGTTATATTGAGTAATATGTTTTTTGGACAACCTTTTGTAAGATTTTTCTTTTTTTCTTTTTGAAGGAAAAATCGATCCTGTTACAAATGATAAAGGTTATTGGGTTGAATTATATAGATAAAATCGAAATAAACAGTAAATGTAATTAAAAGAGAAAAAAAAAAAAAAATACTGTCTAAAGCCGAAAAATGTCCTTCCAACATTTGTATATAAGGAATTTATTATAGTTAGCGTATTACATATACTTACACACATTTATGTACGTATATGCATTTTGCGGTATTTACCCACGTATTTGTGGTGGGTGGCAAATTAAGGCACTTAACTTAAATAGCTATTTGGACTTCATGGTTTTTGTTTTTTTTGTTGTTGTTTTATTGACGAAAATAAATTGAATCAGTCTTAAGTGTTTTCGATTAAATTTATTTTCATTTTGTGTCATCATTATTGTTAGCCAATTTTATCTTCCTTTTTTCTAATATTGATTTTTTATTTTCTTTTTCTTTTGTTTATTTTTTTTTTGTTCGAATAATGATGTATGTAACAAATTTACTAATATATCTTTCTATTTTTCTGTTTTTTTTTTTTACAGATACGTCCATGGTATCGGATCAAAAACTAGAAATTCCCTATTTCATTTACACAATGGTAGAGATTTAATTTTAGTAACAACATGTAGACATGGTAAAAGTTGGAGAGAATTACAGGATGCTAGATGTGATGAAGATAACAGAGAATATGATAGGTAAGTGTACCATAAAATGGATTTTATTTTATTTATTTTTTAAGATCACACAAATCAATTTCCATCACTTTTTTATATTTCGTGTGTAATTGAAAATTTCGAAAAAAAAAATATGATAATTTTTAATTACGAAAATAGTTAATTTTTGTTTTTTAAACAATTAAATTTGGTTTAATTTTCTGTAAATTAAGAAGAAAATTTGAGTGTCGAAAGTTACATTAATTCAACTTCTAAAGTCGTTATTTTTTTACTGGGTTGGGTGTTGGAGTTACAGTAGGAAAATTATAATTTTTACACAAAAAATTTGTATACGAGAACGCAGAATCTTCAGATCACTGTGAATTACTGTACAAATTTTCATGTACGGGAACAAACCTATTAATATATTCTGTATATTAATATTCGTATGCCCATTAATTGAATCTGGAAAATTTTCACTAATTTTCATTATTTGAAATATAAAAATAAAAAAATAAAAAATTTTAAATTTATTCATTATGTAATGGACCAAAAAAACGAAATGGAAAATTCATGAAAATTAAATTTGAAAAATTTATGCAATAAACTTAAATCAAATTATTATAAATCAATTATGTATACATATATAAGAAGTCCTTCATATAATAACATAAAATTAAATAAATAAATAAAAAAAAAGACGACATGGCAACCAAGAAAGGCAATTAAAAATATTATATAGACGAGTAACAAACTAAAACCAAACAAATTTTCTATATACATATTTTAAAACAATTTATGAATGAAAATCCCTACTGAAAAATTTTTTTCTTTTTATTTAATTATATCAAAGCATAACTGTATATCAAGTATGCTTTTAATGTTGATCTATCTTTATTTTATAATACAGTATACGTATAGGTATGTATGTACATATGTATATTTTCTAGTCTGTTCGCTAAATGTTCGAAAAGCAAAAAAAAAAAAAATAATAATAATAAAACAAAAGTAAAATTAATTTTCTTTAATGGAGGATTTTCGAAGCGTGACATATACGTTAACGTATATACATTTATTTATTTTTATTATTATTACTTTTACTATATACGAACACTGAGGGCTAAAAGTGAGAGTACAGTATTCTTCGGATCTCGGCAGATCCGATATATTAATGTAACATCGAAAAAAATTCTTTCAAAAATGTCAACAATTTACACAAAAAAAAAAAAAAGTCCTGTCTGCTCCTCTTCCTGTCACTCAAAAATTTAGTACAATAAAAAATTTTTCAAAGATGTCCACCTAAGGAAGAATGACAGAAAATTTAAAAAAAAAGCAAATCAAGAAAATTAGAGACGATTCCAAAAACAAAGAATATCAATTTATCAACAATTTACAAAAAAAAAAAAAAATTTTCTGTCTGGTCTCCTAGTCTCGCACAAATTTAGTATAACAAGTAAGTGCGTTTTGTATTCTCAATTTTCACTCTAGATTTGCTGGTCCTTTTCTCGCTTTTCTAAGATTTTTTAAAATTACTATTTGAAATGAACTGAAATTTTTTTTACAAATGATTGAGAACAGATCAAATTTTTGTGTTTCGTGATGATTTGCTGATTTTTTGGTTAAAATGTACATCAGCGTACAATTTTTTACTCCATCACTGTATATATCATCCTGTTTTGAATATACATGTATTTTCCTTTGTTCCTTTTTAAAATAGAAAAAGACACGATATTCAACTTGAAGATTTCAGCATCATTTGCTTTTCAATGTATCAAATTTAAATCTAATTTTAAGTTTTCAACTATCATCATTTCAGTCCATTTACAAAATTTTTATCTTTTTGTTGTTGTTGTTGTTGTTGTTTTTGTTTTATTATTTTAATAATATTTATTTTTATTTAACATAACGATAAATGTAGATCCTACTTGCAGTATAAGTTTTCCCTTTTTTTTTTTCACCATGAGAGCTCCACGAATGAATTTATATTATTCATTTTATATTTGTGCTGTGAGTATCAACCCAATTGATAATTTTAATCATCAAAATTAGTAGTTTTGTTTTTTTCCACTGGAAAATTTTGTACTTTTATGAATTTACAAACAGGGCGGTCTTATGTACAAATTTTAACCCCTTCAAAATTTTCTTCATCCTGAAAAGGAAGAAAAGGAAATTTTTGTGAATATATCCCGTCATATTTACAATCCTGTATTTTAAGTATGTGCACACAATAAGAGAAATACATTTGATGATTTTTTGTAGGATACTGTGTAAACCGTATAAGTAGCCGTATTTTTATCTGTGATTTTTGTAAAGGACTTTCAATTGACTTTTTATATCGGATAAACATACTATATTTAAAAAAAAAAAAAATTATTTCACTTTTTGAACCTCCTTCATCCAATAACGTACGTATACAATTATTTTTTATTATTTTTGTTTATTCATTATTATTATTATCAAGCATAAGGTTTATATCGCTGATTATTTTATACCATCATACACACAATTTGCCTAAAGGAATGTAAAGTATACAAAAAAAAAACAATTTTTTTTCCTATTCCATATTTTCTTCTGTTTATTCCGCCTTATACTCTGTAACATTTTTTTTATTATTTTGAAGGAATTAAAATTTAAGATGTGATTTTCAAGATATTAAGCATATATTTTACTATGAAAATATATAGAAAGGATAATTATACATAGAAATATAAAAAAAAAAAAAACATATACAAAAATTTTCTAGTTTCAATTCATTTTTTTTTTTTCCTTCTGTTGATCACAATACAAAAGTAAGGACACATAATATAAGGTCTGTTCCCGTATTTCAATCAGCTGTAATGTAACATATACTGGTATTGGCTTCGTATGCGAAGGACAGATAAATTTTCTAGGAGCATAGAAATGATTTAAACTACAGTTTTTTTTAAAAATCAGACAGGAAATTTGATAGCTATTTAGTCAAAACAAATGATCAGTAAGGATTAGAACCAGGTTTTAAAATTTGTAACTTTCTGCAGGAGGAGGAATTTAAAATTTTTACTCAGAAAATTTGTACGATAGCACAAAATCTGTGATTCACTTGGTTTACTCTGTAACAAATTTTCAAGTACGGGAACAGATCTATTATAAAATAAACAAAATAAATGAATAAAGCAGAAGGGATCATTTTCTTAAAAAAAAAAAATAAAGAGAAAAATATTCCTAATAACTGTGTAGATACATTGAAAACTCAAAAATAAACTTTACAAATCGATTTACATATGTATGTGTGTGTGTGTGTGTACATTGTATATTGCCAGAAGGATTTATTGTATTCACATATACTCAAGGCAAAATATAAAATCAAATCAAATAAAAAAAAAAAAATATAACAAAAATAACAACAACAATAACAATAACAAAAATAACAACAACAATGATAACAACAAAATAACGAAACACCATTTTATAGCATCAACGAAATCTCTAGGGAACGTCAATAAATTTCATATACTAAGTTTGAAAAAAGCTTTTCCCCCATTTAAAAACAAAAAAAAAAAAAGAAAAAATGAAGAAAAATAAAGGAAAATGGAAAAGAAAACACAACAACAATAAAAAATTTTCTTATACGAAAATTGGTTGTATAAATGTTTGTGCATGAATGGCTTAGTTGTATATGTTAGAGTATATCTGGTGTACGTAGCGTACAGAGATCACATATAAAGAACGATAAGACAGGAAACAGGTTGATTTAGATAAAACAAAGAAAAAAACAACAACAACAACAACAATAAAGCGAATGTATTACTTTCGCGTTTCTTTATACTTTATTTTAGTTTTTTTTTTGTTTTTCTAATAGAAACATTTTTAAGCACTTGTGTGGACGGAAGTGAAAAAAAAAAAAATTAACTAGAATAAGTAGGAAATAATCATTTTCTCATATACTGTATTGTTTTATTATTATTAAAAAAATGCATTGCTGAAAGATAATGTATGAAAAAGAAGGTAAAGAAAATTTTTAACTTAAAACTGAATTTTATAAAATAACAATGAAATAATAATTAAAATGAAGTACAATGTTAAAGAATTGAAATAAAGAAGTAACATAAAATGCAGATATAGAAGTAACGTAAAATAGGTTTGAAAACTAAATCCTCAATTTATGTATCTTCCAAGTTAAGCTAAGATGTCTTAAAGAAAAACAAAAAAAATCGGACAACAATATTTTTCTTGGATTAACAACGTTTAAATACAAGTACAATGAACAGTTTTGTCTGAGGGCTCAGAGGGCCTTACTCTCTCTCCCCTACTTCAAACAACAACAAAAACGTTTAAATCAAAGAAAAATCGACTTGAAACACGTAAATAATATTTATAACTTGATTTTTATAACATAGGCACGTGTTATTGTTAGTGGTACTTCTCTGTATTCTTTTGCATTCAATTTGTATAAGTTCGTCTTTTTTTGTCTTTACGCCGGTTTTACCAGATTGCTAGTTTTTACTGCGTTTTATAAATGAAAACATCAACAGCCACACGGGAGCAAACTTAGATCATAAACACTAATGGGGTTTTTTTTTCTTCTCTCCAATGATTTAACACGTGCCTACATTAAAAAAACGAAGCATAGTCCTCGTTTTTTTTCACTGCACATAGGAAGTCTGTGTGCATATATAGATTTGCAAAGGATATAACTAAATTCATAACAAAAGAATTTATGAATTTATTAAAATGTTATTGCAATTTTTTTTTTTTTTGTTTCGTATTTTCAAAAAGGTTTTTGCTTTTTTTTTTTCATAATAAAAAAAAAACTTCATATTAATTCATTCAAATGTAATTTAATTGAAGTCATACGTAAAATTACTCTATTTAACTATTTTTCTTTTTTATATATAACTTTGAATACATACATACACATTCATGAATATTACAAAATTTATGTGTAACTTTGATATTTTCATATATTTTATACATAAGCATACATAAAATGTTTACATACCTTATATATACCTTTTTACATTGTATATTATATGAAATATTTGTATTTTTCATGAATTTACTGAGAATTTACCTTTTAGCATTCAAAAACAACAAATTTTTTTTTCATGTGTATAACACACGTTAAAGACGATGAAAAGATAAAGAATTTCTTTTTAGTATTTTTTTTTTTTTAAAAAAATTTTCTAAAAGGAAAAATTGTTTCGTTTCAAATACAAAAGATAAAAGTATCTATTTGTGTGTGTATATTTTTTTTCTCGTTTCGTATGAAAATTACATAATACCTTAAAGCAAAATAAACTAAGATAGAAATTAAAAGAAAAAAAAAAATTTTTTTTTCTTTTTTTTTTGTGTTCAGCTTTTACTAAAAAATTTGAACTTTTGATTTCATACATAATACGTTATACTTAGGGAAAATTGACTGTACATACATGATGTGTACTGTATATGCACCTGTATGTGGACATATACCAACATATACATGAATACGTTATGCATTTTAAATTCTCTTTATTTACAATATTTAGACACATTTTTTAGATAATAAATTTATATGATGGAAAATTTTATATAATTTCCTTGAAAAATACAATATTGATACAATTAGGAACTGTATATAGATGATTAATTATTTATTGAATTTTCACTTAATATTCATTTGTAATCCTTTTTCTGTTTTTCATTTATTTAAAGTGTTTTATTTGTATTTTTGCCAATTATTTGTACAATTTTATTTTATTATTTTATTTATTTTTTTTTTTTTAATTTGAAAATTGGAAACCATTTTAATTGGAAAATCATCATAATTTTTTTTTTGAAAAAAAAAATTTTTTTTTTAATAAATTAATTTTCAGACATCGTGGTGCCTCTGCTAAATTTTACTTTTTTCTGTAAACCATTTATTACATTTTTCCTTTGTTTATGGAAAATATTGTGTAAATTTTTCATTAAATATATAATGGTGCAATTTTGCTACTCATTTGAGTGTGTAAATACGTATTCGTTTGCACCTGTATTAAGATATTTTCATTATTTTTCAAAACCTTGAACAAAAACATCAAATATTTTTGGCTTCGCTTTGTTTTTGTTGCAAAACCGCAAAAATCCTTTTAAGGTAAAATTTAGGGGTTGTTTTTTTTTTTTTTTTTTTGTAGAATATGTGAACTTTGTTTATCATGAAGAATTTTACACATACAGCTACGTATGCAATATTAATTTTTATAATTTTACAATTTTTATAATAATATTATGTACACACATTCTCATATAAAATTGTGTATGTGTGCGATGTACGTGAAAAAAAAAAAATATTTTACGTAACGATTTTCCAAAATTCAAATCTTTGTAGGATTTTATATATGTAAGCCTGTGTAATTTATTTATATAGTAAAAAAAGTCAAGCAATAAAAAAATTTTTTTTTGAAATAATTACAAAAAAACAAAAAACGACAAAATTAATTTGATTTTCAATTAACTGGTCGTTTACAAATAATTTAAAAGTGTAAATCAAATATTTAATGTACATAATAATTATTTCGTGATTCGTCTTACCTGATACAATATGTCCTTTTTATTTACTTTAACAGAAAAAGAAAAACACATAAAAAAACAAAAAAAAACAAAACAAAAGCGAAAAAATTCAAACCGCCATTCAAAATTGATGTCTGTAATAATGATAAGCATGTCTAAGTGTGTTCACCATGTTTGTTTGTTTTTATTTCATTTTTCATTTTAACTATACATGAAAAAGAAAATGAAAGGTATAAAAATAAAAATGTTTTCATTCATTTAGAGTTTAACAAAAATACGATATGTTATGTGTATAAAAAAAAAAAACAAAAAAAAAAAAACTAAATGAAAAATAGACTGAAGGACGTACACAGAAGACCACTTCTTGTTATTGTCGTCGTTTTTTTTTTTTTTTTTTAAGTGAAAAACAAATGCCATGAGTTTTTCTTTTATTTTTTTTTATTATTTTTTAAATGGAAATTGTTTGACGAGGGTACCTATGTAACATACGATATTCCTGAAAATTACCCTAATTCATACGTTTTTGTTTTGTTTACTTCTTCCTAACTCCCTTTTATTGTTTAGGTCTGTTCCCGTGCCTGAAGATTTGTACAGATATTCGTAGTAAATTGCAAATTTTACGTTCTTGTTCACAATTAATATTTTGTGTAAAAATTTTTTATTTTCATTTATAGAAAATTGAAAATTTTAGAATCTTCAGTCAATTTCACTTCTACATGTTGGCTTCCTTTAAGCTTTGTAAGATTTTTAACTAATGTAAAAATTAACATCTCCTTCTTGATTTTCAGAAAATTCCATCTAAATCTTGGATTTTTGAAAATTTATCCGTATCCTAGAAATAAGCAAATTACAAAACTGTACATAGCTAACTATATAAAATAACGCAAACAGACCTTCTATTTACATTCTATTAAAATGGGACTCTTTTGTTTTTCATTGTTTTTTTCGTCTTTAATATTTTACTTCCTCTCACCTTTTTTAATGTTTTAGATTTTTTTTTTTGTTCTTGATTTTTTGTTTTTATTTTACGTAGCAACGACAATATCATATGTATCCATTGCCAGAGGCCATATATATTAAAGGAATTTTCTGTGTATATAAACACAAAACATATTACATAGTATTTATTTCAATTTTTTTTTTCCTGTTTTTGTTTTCATTTTCTCTGCTTTCAAAAAAAGAAAAAAAAAAGAAGAAAAACAACAGAAAATAAAAAGAGAACCTTTGTCACAAAAAAAAAAAATCTACTATTAAGTTTTATATTTACTTAGAAACAAAAAAGAAACAGGATATCTGATCCTTGTTGTTTTATTTTTTTTCATTCCTTTAATATTTTGTTTTTTTTTTTCTATTTTTAAACGCATTTACTATTTTTTTTTTGCTTATATTTTTTGCTCGTAATCTGCTAAGAAAAATGTATACACACTGATATGTAAACATCATTTCAAATTTAAATGATTTTATTTATTTTTTTTTTTCTTTAATAGTGTAATCAACAATGTTGACTATATATATACCGACTATTTAGATACATTGTATACGAGCATGTATGTATGTTCACATGCTTATATGTATATTAAATTGAACTTTGCTGAACTTTGTTTGAAGTGCATTTGTATACACAAATGAAAATACATTTTCATATTAATAAAATGTAAAAATTTCTAACTTATAAAAGTTTTCATATTATATTTATATACCACCCCGTACATTATTGTTGCAAAAATGCAATATTCATATAATAAACAAAAAAAAAAAACAAAAAGAAAATGAATACAAAATATAAAACCATGTGTACATGTCCATAATATGCTTATACATGTTCTCAGGATGTTTTTATTATTATTATTATTTTTTTTTGTTTTTCCTCTAGTTCATATTATTTTCCACTTTTCTCGTTACCTAATATGATGCGTGACTTTTTTCAAAATCTTCAAAAATGTACCAACATATTACACGTACTACATATACAAAATGTATTTTAATAGAAGCAAAGAAAAATTACAGCCATAATCATGATACTGATTGCACATGTTATAAGAGAAATACTTTTCAACAGAACGTTTTTAATTGTTTTTTTTTTCTGTACTTTCATTTTTCCTTGAATATTTCAAAAATGAATCATCAAAATACCAATCATTTTTTTTTTTCATCCATGAAATTTTATTCGCTTTTTTTGAAAATATCCCATTAATTTTTTCAAAAAAAAAAAAAATTTTTTTTTCAATTTTCATTCATTACAATGAAAATTTCAAATTTCAAAGAATCTATTCAAAAATTATTAAATATCATAATCCTGGTAAGCAATATATATTTATATTAACTTTTATGTTTTCTTTTACGAAATTCCAAAAATATATTCGAAAATATTACAAGAATGTTTTAAGCTAGAACCAAAATAAAGAAGTAACGCAAAGTAAAGTAAATACGTAGCTGTATAATCAAATGAATTCACATATTACTTTATTTTGTCCAGTTACAAAATAATCTGCCTTAAGAGACGTAGGTAAAGTAAACATTTCAGACGTCATATCAGAAATCCAGCAAATTTCTAAAATTGTAAGAGCGATATTGGGATTAACAATTAGATAGAGTTGTCGAAAGACCGAATTCGGTGGAGGCAAATAACCTTTTTAGGACTGTTTACCTGGAGAAGAAGAAGAGCGATATTATTAAACTTCACTTTACGTTTCTGTTATGATTAATATCTCACTTTAGGATCCGTAAATTACTTTTATAAAATAACTTACTTAACTTTATTTCTTCATTTTAGCTAAGCTGAATTTAAGTGATTCAGATTAAAATTTTTGTGTGTTCGAGTTTTTATTTTCTCTTTCATTTTGTAAAATAACTATTTCATTTAATTGAAATTACTTTTGGGAAATACATACATGTATCCGTGCGTGTATACTAAAGCCAACATATTTATATGAACATGTACAAAAGTAATAGGGTAATAATAGCTAGTGAATAAACAAAATATTTTGCAAATGTACATACATATGTATATGAGGTCTTTTATAAAACTTATTATATATAAATTTGTGTATGCATATAGTTGAATCCTTTTATTTTGTTTTGATTTTCTTTTTCGAAAATGATTGTATTTTCTTTTCTTTTTTTTTATTATTATTATTGTATATTCACTAACTATATGCAATTGTACGTATATATATGAAACTTTTTGTACAGCAATTTTCCAGACAACTAAATCTAAAGTTTTATGCAATTTCGTATAGAATATCTTTTTAGCAGATTTTTTTTTTTTTTTTGTTTTGTTATTAGTTCGTTGACTTCCCCATTCCGCCCTCTACTTTTAGTTTTTTTAACTTAAATGATTTTTCCATTTTTAAATATACATACATATAAAAGAAAATAGACAAAACTAAAAATAGTTCAATTTATTTTTTTTTTGTTGGAAAATTTTGTATCAATGTGTACTAGAAATGTAATGGCTGTATATGTATAGTTACAACAGAATAGGTTACCTTTATCCTTTTTATTTTAAACTATTAGATGCTATTAGTAAAATGTATATCTTGACTAAAATAGTTCTTTAAAGTAAATGCACGATTTCTTTACATAAACGTAAAAAGCATACATACATAATGTGTGTGTAGATATTTGAACTAAGAGCCGTATTCATTATCTTAAAATTATTCTTACATTAAATTACATTCAGCAAACATGATAAAATATTTTTTTAGGCAATCACATCATAATCTTATTATTCGAAAAACGGTAATACAATATTTTCTTTTCGATGGAAAAATTCGAAAAAAATTATTTTCATCATTTTGTAAGAATACAGTGAAAATCTGACAAATGGAAAAATATCAAATAAATAATTCTTTGGCTTATAAATACGGTCATAACTATTTTAAAATAAACAAATATTTTCTGTTCAGTACAAAATTAAATAACATCATGTGTACGCCATTTATACGGGCATGTGTACATGTGTATTTAAAATAAAGTACAATATATGGATACATATGTATACTCGTACGTATTTTACGAAAATTCAAAAGTTATGCAAAGAGAAAAATAAACAAAAAACGAAAAGAACCAAAAAACTTTTCATATATTTGGTGAACACTTAACAAAACTTTTCTCCCTATATATTCACCGTATATGTAACATGTACAGTGAGCACTGCTGTATATCTGTTTAGTTGTATGGGTACGCAATTAAATTTTCTAGGAGTTATTGTTTTTTTTTTCTTCGTCTTTTTTTTTTCTATCCAAATAGTATTACGTATATTTCGCATAAAAACAAAAATATTTCTTTATCAACTTTTTGTTCTATATACATTTACATTATGTACTATCATCTGTGTATGATTTTTGTTTTTTTTTTTTAAATATTAATTTTACTTTTGATTACTTTTCTTTTTTGTTTTCACAGATATGACTATGAAACACTGTTACAAAATTCTACATTCTGTTTAGTTCCAAGAGGAAGACGTTTGGGTTCATTCAGGTATGTATATAGTTATATATTGTTAGATACATTTATGGGCATGTGTGTATATGTATGCTAAAATCACTTTACATATGTATATGAGCGAAATAAAAAAAAAGAGCGTTCAAAGCACACATCGAATAATAAAGTTATTCAACCTTTATAATAAATAAAATATTTTATAAATGTATTATTTATATTCCATCATGTACATATTATAAGCAGGGTATTTGGTACTGAGTAATTTAGAAATTTAACTGAAGACTATTTGAAAAATGTTTGCAAATTTTTTGACTTTAATCCACAACAACTGCTATAAGGTAAAGGGGTCTGAAGATGTGGTAAAAAGTCAAAAAGCCCTCTTTCGTAAGGTATACATAGATAATATTGCTGTACAACAGAAATGCTGGCCATTTTACAAAAGAAAAATCACAAACAATTATTTTTAACCCTCCCCCCGTACTTCCGAAATCATTGAGATTTTCTCATCCTAACTCATACAATATTTTGCTTGACTCGGGAAAAGCTATCTGTAGTTAAATTTCTAATAGCTCAGTATCGAACACCCTGTATATGTATGTCATGACATATCCTTTTCTTGTTTTGCTACCATCTAATAGAGTAAAAGAATCCTAATTTTACGCATATATATAAAGAAAATTTTTATTTTTATTTTTACATACATACATACATGGCTTTTAATGCTACATTTTCATACACTTAACGTAACGTTCTATATATACGCGTACATATATTGGTGGAATGTACGTATACATGATACAATATAAAGAAAATGATTTTCACTTTTAATAATAATCATAATTTCGAAATTTTGTATCATATATACATGATGAGTATCTATACATGTATACATATTTTATTTATGTTTTTCTTTTATAGATTCCTTGAAGCACTTCAAGCTGGTTGTATTCCGGTATTATTATCAAATGCTTGGGTATTACCATTTGAATCGAAAATCGATTGGAAACAAGCAGCCATATGGGCCGATGAAAGGCTTTTACTTCAGGTAAGTGTATATATATGTACCTATACATACATAAATTCATTGTGTACAAGTATCTAAATTTTGACAATACTGTATCTATACATATAAAACCAAAAAGGTGCATAAATTTGATTAAATTACCCAAGATACATGAAAGTATCTATAAATACGTATATATATATATATACAAAAATACCAATAAAACCATACACTCAATTACATTTGGTCGTATTTAAAACAGCCAACAGCATCAAAGAGATATGAATTTTCTTTATCAAAAGGATCCTTAATTAACCATTTATATATTCTGATAAATTTATTACATAATATCAACTTTTGTTTTTGTTTTTATCTCATTTTAATGTTTTCTTTATTTTTTTTTTTTCTTTTTTTTTTGTAATATTTAGGTACCGGAAATAGTACGTTCAATACCAATCGATAGAATTTTAGCTCTTCGACAACAAACACAAATACTATGGGAAAGATATTTTGGTTCAATTGAAAAAATTGTATTCACAACATTCGAGGTAAGTTTTGTTTTATATATTTTTTTTTTTTTTTTAATTTATAACACGCGTGAAAATATAATTAAATTTTTATAAAAAAAAATAATTGGAGGAAAACTCTAAGGGAAAAAATTCAAAAAAATTTTATAAACAACAACAAAAAAAAAACAAAATCCTTAGAGGCAAAAACCCAAAAGACAAATTCCCCAGGTACAATGTTACGTATCAAATTTAATTTCTGCAGGCCTTGTATTATGTATAGAAAGGATAATTTTTGAAATGAAAATTTGAATCTATGTAGGTTGAATTAAATTGAGTCTGTTTTTGAAATTTTATAATTGGAGATATATGGAAAGGTAAACCGTTTCGCATCGATTTTAATTTCGTACAATTTTTTGAAATTTTCATTTTCTCTAATGAATGTGATTGGAATCTGAATTAAAATGGGTTATCGTATTATTATTTTTTTTTTTTTTTGTAAATTTGAGGTTAATATTTTTTTAGATGAATATTTAAAAGTATTTCGAAAAATTCTTATTTTGTTCTACAACAGTTCGTCATGATAAGTGAAAACATGATTTTTTGTATTATTCAAATATTTTATGCTGCTACCACATTACAATTTTCCTGATAATGATTATGTTCATACGATCATATATGCATACGTCGTATTTCCATCAGTATATCCACATATACACATGTATTATGTATGTGATTACAAAAAAAGTAAAATTCTTTTAAATCGATTCCTGTGGCAATGATCTTTTATTTTTCTTAACATAATGTCTGTATATTTATTTTTCATATATTTATTTCTTCTTATTATTTTTTTTTTTCATTTATAACGTACCAATAGTTAAATATTTCTATTCACATATTTTTTGTATATCAATTAGATACGTGCATATACATATCATATATTTCGGTTATTTTTTTCTTTGTTCAAAATTAAGGTATTCATAATACATAGAATTTTACCAGGTGACATGCAATTTCCATTTTCCATATGTGGTACTTTTCATATGTGATATGTTCTTCTACACATGATTCTACATATATCAAACTAAAAACAAATACTCATGCATTCACGTATAAAATATTCTGAATGACGATATTACGATAAAAACAGAAAAAGAAAAAGAAAAAAAATTTTTTGTTTTATACTGCTGTACTATAAAACTTCAATTTTCAAAAACATTTTTATGTATTGAATGTCATCCATTTACATACATACAGTATAGATAAAAAAAAAAAATAAAATAAAATAATGATGGTCAAACAAAAATTGCAAAATTCGTCATGACCATTTTACATTTGAATGATAATATTTATACGCGTTCTTGGAATAATTGGGTCTCACATTTAAAAAAAATTTCCAATCAAAATTTTCAAACAGCGTGTGTTGGAAAATTTTCATTTTCCAACAATCAAAATTTTAAAAATTTTATAACGAATTTTGTAATATTTCTTGGCCATTCATATATTTTTGATCATCACTGTGTATTTACTATACCTGTGTATTACACATATAAACACTGTTATTATATGTAAGATAGTAGTTACATGTGAACACCTTTATCAGTAGTTTTCTATAGTAGTTTTGCTGACTGAATTTTAAAATCACATTTTTCTACATATTACCATCACTATTACTACTACATTACTATACATTTTGATCTAATTTTTTTTTTTTTTTTCTTTTTTTGGAATTTGCCTTGAATTTTCTCATCATTTCATAGTAAAATCGAAATGACAGTGATTTGGGTACAACATCAGATGTGCATACATACATACATACAAGAATAAAATGTAGAATTTCCAAAACGAAATGTAAATTTATGTATAGAGTTTTTTTTTTTTTTGTTTGTTTTTGTACCATTTATATGTGTATATTGATAACATGAAAAATTTTCAAATGAAAACGTATTTATATGTACACACATGTATTGTACAATTTCTTTTAAATATATATGTACAAATTCCATATTCACGTGAGCATTCGTATACACACATACATTTACGTATATACTGAATGTGTACGTGTGTACGTGTTTCCCATAAATATGGTGTATAAAGCTATTTAAAATAAAATTCAGACTTTATATCGTTATTTGTTTTTCCTCTATATGTACTCTGTAGTATGTTATATACCATATAATTTTAATTTTCAATGCTTTCTTGCTGGTGGTTTTTACCATTTTCATTTTCCTTTTTTTTTTTTTCTTTTATTACTGTTTACCATCGGTTTATTAACATATTATATACACATACGGAGCAGAATATATATTTGTCATAAATTTTTGTTTTTTTTTTTTTTGCTTTTCCAAAAACGCACACACATATTATCTTTCCTTCATATATATTTTTTTTTTAATCCCTACAGGTGTCAAATTTAATACTCATATTATAATGGCAACATCATGCATGCAAAGAAAATGAATGTTTAATATTACTTTTTGTTTTTTTTTTTGCCATTATGAATTACTAATACCGAAATGAAGTGAAAATATTGTTAGGTTTTTTTTTTGTTTTTTATTCAATTGATTTATTTTTTCTACAGGTTTTTTTTTTTTTTTCATACAAAACCTTGTATTATTTAAATTGAAATATTGCAACGTTTTATTTTCATTGTTATGCATATTAATTTTTATTAACTAACTTACCACAAGGGATATTTTTAATTAGTTACACGCACTGAGTGACTATTTCGCAATATTTTCTCCCTTAAAATGTTTTGGCAAAAAAAAAAATTAATTTACATTTCGAATGATATAAATTTGGCAACATTTTATGGGTTTCTGTAAAATTAAATTAAAATGTTTTTTTACACAATATACTTTTTCTGGTTTAAATATATGTTCATTTGGGACGTCCAATATATCTATTATCTATCAACGTTAAAATGACATCAAAAAAAGGGAAAATTTTTTAACTATACTATATCAAATTTTGTGCTTTGTTACCTAATTGCTTAACATGTAATCGTATAGTAAAATAATTTTTTTTTTCATTTAAATTAAAATAATATAAGTTTTCAAAGTTATTCTGGTCTAGTAAATTAAATAAAAACAAAAAGAAAATTTTTTATTCTTTAAGAAAATTAAAAAAAAAAAAAATTAAATGTTTTCTAGCATAAAAGTGCATTGGCTGTATTACATAACTCGTGACTTTGTCTATATTCATTCAATCTTATGAAACAATGTGTAACGCAATATTTTCATGCATTTTATAATTAAAAGTCATTTTACTTCTTTTTTTTATTTTTTTAAAAAACAGACATAAAAGTTAGAAAAAAAAAAAAAAAAACAAAAATTGTTTTAGCTATTTTTCTTTCCCCCATATAATTAACTCTTTTACTTAATTATAAACAATAATGTAAACATAATATGTATATTTATTTAAAATCAAAACATATAAAATATTCCTTTAATAAAAACGAACCTCAGAGGGAGGGTAAATTCAGAGGGAAAACTTTAAAAATAAAACGAGCAAAATAAAATGTAAAAACAAAAAATAAAATAAAATATAAATAAAAAAAAATCATAATAATAATAATTTTTTTTTACAAAACAATTTTTCTACATTCTCTTAATTAACTCGTAATCACGTTTTCTTTCTTGTAAAAATTTTCATAATGATTTGATTTTTTATTATTATTTTTTTTTTCAGTTTTATTTTTGTTTTTCTTCTATACTCTGTCTGTTAATGATTTACACAGTGCATATCCGATGGAAAAGTTCATTGGTACAGCATTACGTGTTGAGGGGGCATAGTACATCAGTACATAAGTATATATTTGCTTCCATGAAACATGCACTAAAAATCTTTAATAAACAAAGTATATTTTTTTATTTATTTCTCAATTATACGTACATACATACTTCACTAGCAATTCATTTAGAAAAATAAAAAATAATTGTGGTCTTTACATATTTTTATACAGGCACACATATACATACATAGTAAATTTTAACAGAGAATTTGTTCTGCGTATACAGACATAACATAACATGTACATGCATAGAACCGTAGTACACTTTATACCACAAAAGAGATTGTTAATATTTTCCCTTTTCTGAATTTGAACTTTGTTTTTTTTTATTTTTTTATTTTTTTAAGATCTTATATGTATGCATAATAAAATGATTGTGTGCATGTATTTGTATGTACATTTAATTTAATGCGTGCATTTTATTTTATTTGTTTTTAAATTTAATTTGAAAAATATAAAAGGAATTTTTTTTTTCATTTTAGCATGAAGTCCTTTTCTGTTGAATAATTTAATAAACTTAATTTTCATGCACATTCTAATTTTTTTTTAATTTTTTTTTTTTTTGTAATTTCATAATTATTAAATATATAAAATTTTTTTTTTTTTTAATAAAATTACAAAGCTAATTAGTTTACATATTATAACATAATAATTAGTATGTACGTACATTGATCAATTTAACCCTAGGATGCAAGAATTTATACTACAGGATTATGATTTGCATCTACTGAAAATTATGTATGAGTTTCAAAATGTCAAAAAATTTGTTTTGATATAAAATGTATACGATGTCACTAGTGCATTGCATAAGGGAAATTCAGAATTTGTTATATCCTTAAATAATGTATTTTTGATTCGATCACAAAAAAACGTTTGAAAAAATTTCAATAGCGTTTACGTTATTGTTAGCGTTTTGAAATTTTAAACGTTGCACCTAGCTAATATTTAAACATTTCGAAACTCATCATGTTTTTCTTTCTTTAATAATACAAAAAAAGTGTTTTTTTTTTACCATCTCTTGAAATCACGATTACATTCACCATTAGTCACAACATTACACATAATAATGTATAAGTGTATATGTACAATAGTTTTTCGTACTTATACCAAAAAAAAAAAAAAAAAAAAAAAAAACAAAATACGATGAAAATGTATAGTTACAAGAAAAGTAATTTTTCATGATAAAAGAACGAAAATTTATTTCTTATTTTTTTTTTGATTGTCATGTTCAAGTATTAGAGGAACATCATAAACTTACATAACATTATCACGTAATAATTGTGATATTATTATGTCATACATTTTTGTAACTTGTACACATGCGACATTATCACGGAAGCAATTGTATTATAAAACCAAAAAAAAAAAATAATAGGACAAAAATACAAAACTGTTAAACAAGTATTAGTCTGTTTCATAACATATGTACATATGTGTATGTAAGTTAAGGATTTTCATAATACTACGTACGTGCTAAAATTTAAGGTTTTATCATTATATTATGTACATACATATCTGCATATATTGTTTTTTCCTTATATTTCTGGTATCCTTATAGAACAATACGAGTACAGTAGATAATATAAGGTATTGTGTGTTTTCAAAGTAGGATCATTCTATATAGTATATGTTAATGCTGCATGTGTTCATGTAGTACACAGACACCATCATGATGCAAAAAGTTTTATAAGGTGTGCCATTCAAATGTACATCAGGAAAAACCCTGAGTCCACTGATAAAGATTTGATCAAGTTTAAAAAAAAAAAAAAAGAATTGGCAGCTACAAGTGGGAAATGGGAATGTATTTTAAATTTTTTTAAAAGTAATGTTTGATAACTCTTAGCTGGACCAGATATTTTAAACAGACTCATCTTATATCATTTGTATCATGAACCACCATATCAGTAATCGTAAAAAAACATTTTTTTTAGTTGAGTTTTCCATTCGTCTATGTATTTATAAATATATTTAAATTTTTTGAGATTTTTTCACATGTGTATGTAATTTCCTTTACAATTCACACATGTACATATAAAAGTGTGGTTGCATGCATTTATAAGTACGTTTTGTATTTTGAATGTTTTTCATATTATTGCACTTAGAATTTTGTAAAAAAAATAAAAAAAAAGTCAAGTAAAAAAAGAAAAGAAATTATTATTAATAAAATAAGAGAAAAATACAAGAACAAAAAGATACTTATCAGCACACTATACAGACAGATGCATGAAATCATATACATATAAAATACAATTTACTTTTGTAAATATTATCATCAACATCATCATTTTCCATCACATATACATACATGGATCTGTGTGTGTAAAGGGCATCAAAGTTCAAGAGTTTACCATCACAAAAATTATTTATTGTGAATGAATCTGTTTAGATGTACACAAAATTCGCACATAATCATAATCATGTAATAGATGATAGCTCGTTATTTTATTTAAAAGGCTTTCATTTTTTGTTTGATTTTTTTTTTTTTATTTTTGTTTTTTTTTTTTTTTATAGATTTTAAGCTTTTACAATGCATCTTGATTTACACATACATAAAATATTAAGTATACTTGAAATTCATTCTTATTTATCTTGGGATTTTTCTTTATTATGCGATTTGTATAAATATTTTCTAAGAAAATATTGTATCAGTACATATACAGATTTTGTATTGTATATTAACTATATACATGGTATCTATATACGTGTAAGACAGTGGTTATACAGTTAAATCGATTTCAAGAGATTTTCAATCTTTCGAGATATCTTTTAAATAAAATTAAAATCAATATCACTATAGTTAACTTAAGGTTGTCTCTGATCGCGTGATGTTGCCTAGAAAAATCAAATTCACTTGGAAGTTAAAAATTTATTTAGCAATATTGCACGAAAGATTGCTTATTGTATAATTACTTTAATCATGAGACATCTCAAGATTAAAAATCTCTCGAAATTGCTTATACATACATATTTTTTCAAATTCCATACCTTGAATTAATGCATTAATGCTTGAACTTATGTGAGACATTTTGAATTTTTTGTATATTTTATTTTCATACATGTACATATGTACAAATCTGCAAAAGTCTGCTATGATAAAAAAAAAAAGAAAAAATTCCTTACAACTATTACACTGGTACAATGGTACATCTCATTTAATTATGAAAACATTTCATCAAAATCTGATTATATGGCATTCATTCTTTTTTTTTTTTTTTTTTTTAGTTTTCTGTATTTCTATACTTAACATTTTAGAAAGATTATCTTTTTATGCGCTTATGCATGTCATATACCCTAGCAATGCACTGCTTTATGTATATACTGTACTTTATGCCACTCAAAGTTATGACTTTCATAATCTTTTAGAAAAAAGAAAAGATTTTTTACATTTTAAATTTTGCACTTCCTTATTTATTATATGATATTTCCATTTCAAGTATTTTTGTGTCATTTCATATGACGACATTACATGAGATTTATCAGCATTACTTGTGTATGTACATCATTTAAATGTACACAACATAAATAAATATAAAAGTAGTTTAAAAATAAAGCTAAAAAAATAAAAAATAAAAAGACAAATTTTTCACTTTAAAGTAATTTTTTAATTTATCATTTAAATTAAATTAAAATGTATGACTATTTATTTTGTAACGAGTTTGTTACATCTCACATCAGTGGTGAACATTTACATGTAAAAAAAATTTTTTTTTGTAATATTTCTGAAAGCTCTTTTGTATATGAAATATATCAAAAGTAAAAATTTTTTATTAGAAGTATGTATGAGGTCTTCAAGTGGAATTGAATCTGAAATTTTCCTTTTACTAGATCACATACTTTTCATCATTAATACATTACAACTGAATTACTTTTCTTTGATGATCATAATTTTCCATTTTGCTATATATGTACTAGCTGGGTTTCAAGATTTTTGATTCTAATACGAAAAGCTTTTTAATAATTTTTCATACTTTAAAAGTTTAAAATTAGGTTTGAATTTAACTTTAAATTAAAATATTTCGGAAATTTTCACGATTTAAATTGTTTTCTGAAATGGATTAGGTAGGTTAGGTAAATTGCAGTGGTAGCTCTCGCCTGTTCCCCTAAGCGTGCGCACTTAGGCCAATTTGGCTTTAAATACCACATAGGAAGGAGTGGAATCAAGCAGGATCGAACCACTTCAAACTTCAAATGAAGCCCTGCACCTTGCTTACAGACACTTTCCCTAGACAAGAGAGATCTGTGAAATACGTAGCTCCAAGGAACCTGAATCTAGCCCTTGATAGAGTTACACAGTGACAACCTAGAATCCATTCTCAAATGGATTCATTCATTCTAAAATGGATTATGACGAATTTAACTCAAATCTCCTTGGTGAATATGAGCCTAAAAAAAATTATAACTTTAAATTTTCATTTTCATTTTGATTTTAAGTTTGATTTAAATTTTAACAAATTTCATTTATATTTGAAAATTTTAAAGTTTTTATTTATTTTTTTTCAAATCTCATAAATATTTTAATAATCTCAGTTTCTACAATAAGCTGATTATTCCCATTCCATACAATAATCTATCGATTTTTCATTCATTTTATTTCATATATACATATGTATATGTACAAAATTTATATTTTACTAAATAGAAAATTTTGTATTTTCTCTCTCAGAATCTACATTGAAAATTATTACAAACTATATGTATACACAATTTGAATATAAAAATAAAGATTTTATTTCTTATATAAGAAGCTATAAAAACTAAAACTTTTTAAATCTTTAGAACTATATCTTTGGTTACCTCAGAGAGTACCAGAACAAGTATATATATAAGAAAATAAAGGATATTTTATAACATTTTTATTCATACGTATACTTTAAGTTTGTTGCACTACTTTTAAATATGTAAATAAAAAAAAAAAAAGTTTTTTGTTTTTTAAATTCAAATTTAAATTTATTAATTAGCATAGTATTGAGAAAATTATTTATACGATCCACTGTATTTGTGTACCAGTCAATTAGATCGGCAGTCCTATGTGGTCGCCAACAGGCTGAAGAAGTTCTGCCTGATGGGATTTTTATTTATTTTTATTTTATTTTATTTAGAGAAGAGATGACCAGTAAACTGGCACCCTTCTGCCCCCACCACGACCCGCCAGGGCCATTTGGCGATTGCCTGATGGGATATCACATACAAAGTACAAAGAATACTTTTGGAAATAGTCAATCATCATTATCATCAATGGCGCAACAGCTCGATGTGATTCAGGGCCTAATCATCATTACGATGATAAAGTAGTCAATAGTAATACATAAGGCAATTTCCTCATCTCTCAAGCTTAGCCTACAGGAGAGAAAATTAATTCCTTTCTAAACATCTTTTTTTTTTGTTTTTGGTTTTGAAAATTACAGTATGTAGCCGCAAGAATTGGTTTTTTTTTTTTTTTAACTATTTTCACATACGTAATTTTTTTTGTCCTTCATGAAAATCATTGGTGAATTTTCACTTGTAATATTTACCAATATAAATAGAACAAAAATGAGGGGTATATACATATGTACGCATATTGAAAAAGACAAAAATAATTTTCCATTTTTGATACCACAAAAAAAAAAAAAAAAATCTTCAAAATAAATGAAAATGAAAAAAAATGAAATAATAATAATTATAAATATGTAATTAGTACAAATATGTAAATATTACTCGTACCGTATGTATGTTAATGTTTAATTATTTATACATACAGATAATTATTAACTAGCACATTTAATCATAGAAAAAGCATTAATTTTAATAAACGAATTTGAAAACTCACATACACATTTTCACGGATGTGTATATGCAGGGTGTTCCAGGATAAATGTCTTTCAGTCCATTTTTCTGAAAATTCAAAGTGTCTCTAGAGAAAAAAAAATCGTTTTAAACCTTGCACTGTAAAATCCTCCTTTTCAGAGATACATATAAGAATTTTGAACACATTTAACGTTCATATTTTCGGGTAATACTTTAATCTTCTTCGTTCATTTCAAAAATATATTGTCCTAAAATGTGTACCATACACGTTCGAAAGCTTCTAAACTTGTAATCATCAAACTTTGGTGATTTTAAATTTGGAGGATTTATTGTTTTAAACATTTGATTTGGGGAAAATGGGAAAATTTTTAGCTGCTACATCCTGTATACAAATAAACATACAATAATGTACATTTCAAATTTATAAAATTTAATATTTATATACATGTATATATGAATTTGTATATTTTATAATATTAAATATGATATGTGTGTAAGACCAAAATGTATTATACATTATAGAAAATTAATCAACAATAGCTTGACAGAATTGTGATTATCCTAGATATGAAAATATGTTAATAATTTTTGTTACCAAACAAAAAACCCATCTGTTTTCGCTATATAATAATGATAATAATAATAATCTCTAACACACATTATAATGTTTACTTTCATTTATATATGTACATTCATTCATACATGGTTACATGTGTGCATTGTTCACTTTAATATATATGTATTTATATTTGCTACAATATCCTAAAAATGTACATACACACATATCATGTGCATATTTTATTATACAAAGTATTTGCTTTATAAACACATAAGAAGACACACATGCACAAATGTACATACATGTTCATTGCAAATGTTTCTTTTCGTCGCCCTATATCTAAGTAAGTAGGTTATATTTAGTGCTTTTAAATCACATATTAATCCTGTATATTAACCAGCACCTTCAGGTTATATTAACTGATAGGGATACATAATATTTCATTTTTTTGTAATTATATATCATTTTCAATATATGTACATACATATAGATAAATAGATATAACAAAGTATGTATGTACATATAATATACGAGTATGTTTGACTGGATATGAATATAAACAGAAAAAGTGGCCATCATCAATAAACCACAAATGAGGAATACAAATGAACTATCATAAACATTGAATAATACATTAACGTCTCACGTATACGTATAATACGTGTGTAATGCATGTTCTTATAACCGCACCATATAATCACGTGTATTATGTAATTTATAACATAAATTAAAAACAAGAAAAAAACAAAAAAAACAAAAAAAAAATAGGGAAAAGAAAAGAAAATTATAATTCATCATTTATATATTTAAAAACCACAGTATCTACCCACAAGGTGTTTTATCAATAACTCATTTTATTGTATCATCTATCCGCATATATGTACTATGCGTGTATATATATTAAACATTGTATGAGGTGTTTGTATAAGGGATATTAAAGCAATACCATAATCTATGGGTTTATGGTTTTTTTTTTTTGTGTGCATAAATTTCCTTACAATTACAACTTTTTCAAGTCAATGATTTTATTAGTATATAGTGTACATAGAATCTAACCAAAAACTAAACCCCACAAATAACAATCCGTTAGATATGTTCAAGAAACATTGACTTGATTTTTCAATATATTAACACAATGGACAGAGATTATAATGATATCCCGACTTACGTGGTTTTCAGGATCGATTTGACAAATTTACACGGTTTTTCAAATTTATATATTTGTCATCACTGTTTTTGATATTTTTATTTGGCAACGTGTAACAATTACAAAATTGACAAAAGATCCTTATTTCAATTGAAAAGGTTTTCAAGCGAATTTGACTTGTACAAGTTTTTTTTTTTTTTTTTTTTGTACAAGTCCCAACTATCGATAACTCCGAGGTATGACTGTATATTATGTATGCATACGAAAAAGAACTTTTAAAAATTTTATAAATATAATATATTTTTTATGCTGAACACAGAACAACCCATTTCCCTTCTTAATGTATACATATAAAAGTATCTTCCGTGCGTATAAAGCTTAGCTACCTTATATACGTTACATTTATACTACGTGTATTTTAATAAATCAATTTAGTGCATGTAGACTGCACTAGTGCTATAAATGTATGTATGTACATTTACAAAAAAAAAAAATAAAAAAATCCTTTCGTATTAAATTTTAATGTATACATTGTGTATATTCATACGTAAATTTAAATAACACCTTTTTTACTGTTCCTATATGTAGATACATTTTAAATTTAAAATTCTAACCGTATACAATCTTTCATTATTTATCATATTGACTGTATGCAACCGGCTAAAATACATCTACAAACCAGATATATAATTGCCATCAACCATCCTATCTTCAATCCGTATAATAACTATCATTCACATACATTACACGGAACGTATATTATATTGTAGTATTCAACATTTTATTTTCATAGTTAAAAAAAAACAAAAAAAACAAACACACAATGTTAGAACAATTTATAAAGTTTTTATAACTTTATAGCTTATGCATATTATCCTTAAATTATATTCATCCGTATATACACACATACACAACAATTATTGCATGCATGTGTGTGTATATGCCTTGAAATCCTTTTAAAAACGACTATGTATGCACGTAAAATTATAAGATATCTTTTATACATATAAAAAATACAATATAACATGAAAATATAACAGAAAAAAAATTTATTTAGTTTTACAAATGTATACAGGGTGTTTCGATAGTTCAACGCTGACCATATTCGCCAGAATTAGCACGTTTACTGGATGGTAATTATGAAAAATGAATGCAAATTTTCGATCACATTTTTATACCTCAAAAATTGATGGGTAGTTTCGGAAAATGGAAAAAAGCTGACAGAAAAATCGTAAAATTTTCAATCATTAAATACAATAAGAAAGTTTAAAATAATACTGAAATTTTTTTGAGATATTTTATTATCCTAATTTTTACATCAGGTTTGCAATTGGTAATTGTATAGTATAGTGGTTGGTTCACATCGACTCATGAAATACCCCGTAGAAAGAGAATAAAAATTTGTAGTTTTATATGTAGTTGCTAATGTCCATTACACAGTTTTTTTTTTACTATACTTATTTTCTTGCAGCGTAAGATAACAATGGAAACAAATTAAAACGATATAAAAAAAAGCAGAGTTAAATTAAAATTCTAAAGTGGGTACAACAGAATGTAAAATAAAACGAAAAAAAAAAATTTGTTTTTTTATTTTCCTATACAAAGTAATAATATCATTAGGTCCTTCTTTTTCTCTAATTACATTGTCGTGCATAACGCATTGTTAAATTTCATTTGGAGGGTAAACTATGTAACTAACAAAAAAATACAAAACTGTTTGCCAATAAAATGAAACTAAAAAAAAAAAAAATTGAATTGAAATTTAATTCAAAATTTTAAATGTATACGTGTATAGGATAAATTATTCGTTCTCATTATTTGATCACCCGTTTGTATATATAAGACATAATTCAACGTATTAAATTACACATTCTATCAATTCAACTTTGCAAAATAACAATAAAAATACAAAACATTATTTAAAATAATTTATGGACACTTATTCGTCTATACGACGCGAAATAATTTCAAGTATTGACCTTATTATTATGCTTTAATTCCAATGTTGCAATATTTTAAATTGTATCAAATACAAAAAATTATTTGATGATAAATAAAAGCGTTAGTTCTCAGGACTATAGACCTCAGGAAATTTTGCAACTTTTATTCAAACGTGGTTAACAACAAATTTTTATTGGATCCAATATCTATATGCAAATAGAAAATGTGTTGTTTAAAGCAAATTCATGCCAATTGTTTTGATAATGTCTCTAACGCTAACACTACATATTCTTGTTTAAATGTCAATGTTACTATTTCCATTTAGCACATCTGAAAGGTGAATCCATCTGGTACGCTTTCATTTCGTTATACAATGTATCCATCTCTCATTCTCATCGTGGTACATGAATCTGAGATCCTATCATTTATCAGTTCATCCTTACAAAGTTTGCCTGTTTTTTGTAAAGGACTTCACAGCGTATGTACCTGTTTCATCATCATCATCATCATCATCATCATACCATTTAGCCAGATACATTTTAAATTTCAAATATAAAACATTCCACCTTCAAGATAAATTCTATGACAATCCTTAAGCTAAATACATACATACACACATACACAAAATGATAAAATTTTAGCTTAATTACAGTAGCAATGATTGTACATATACACACTTCAAATCTATGATATATAAAGTCATGTATCAAAATAGTAGGTAGACAAAGAATGGGTATGCATGTTAGATTGTTGTTATTATATTGTTATTTCTGTTATTACATTGTTAGCTTTTGTTTTTGAATAAGATTTTCATTGTGAAAGCAAAATGAAGGCAAAAAAAAAAGGATTATTCTTCCTTTATGCATACATGTAGTACGAGGGTGTATAACATATCCATATATGTATGTATATACGGAAGACTAGAGGCCGAACCAAAGTTAACTACAGCATAACGTAACGTAAAAAAATGATAAGTATTTAATAAACCTTAGTCCAACATTTGTTAATTTCCGGTCAATTTGAAATGTCATCGTATATTACGTAAATGTTACAGTTGTTTGAATGCTTGAAATACACAAAATTCAAATGACATAAGTTTAGCTCACATATTTTTATTGTAATTCATTTACGAAAAAGTGACAATCATTACGTTATGTTACTTTAAGTTAATTCTGGCTAAGCCCTTACATATACGTACATATGTATGTATTACATAGAAAAATATGGTGATACACTGTTTAGATTTTGATTTAATTTATGTAACAAACCATTCACAATAACCCTTAAAGCTATTTAAAAAGTTAAACAATCTACATACACATATGTACGTACAATGCATGTAGGGATATAAATTTAAATAAAAGTTATTTTACATATAATGGCCTGTGACGTTTTAATTTTTTTTTTTTTTTTCATAGAACATACATTGTATAAGTACTAGAAATTTATTTATAAATTTGTACACGTGTATTATATTCATTTTTATGTACATGTCCTTAAAATCATACTTCCCGGATGTACAATACATGCACTAAAATAAGACACAAAGCACACATTTTTACCCAGTCATTTTTGGTTTAATTTTAATTTGTTTTTCTTTTTGTTTTTGGTTTTCTAAATGGAAAGTAGTAAATTTTCAAAATTGGAAAGAAGACATAAACAGGAAGGAATAATAAAAAATAATAAAAAATTTTATATAAAGGACATTTTCTACAATTTTCAAGAAATAAACCTTAAATAATGCTTTGTGTGTTGTGCATGATAAATAGATTTTATGAACAAGTTTTTAATTAATATTTTCTACTGTGAAAATTAAGTTAAAATTATTTTGTACTTATTCATTTTTCATTTATTTATTTGTTTCTTGATCAAATATCAAGTAAATGGAAGATTATTACTTTTATTGAAGTGTGAAATAAATTCTGGAATCGGTGTAAAAGAATTTTCTTTACTATAATGTAGAGGGAATGAGACCATGAAACAGATGGTCTAGATCTAGATCAGATCAGATCAGATCAGACGATTTAGAACCAGATGGTGAGAAGTAGTAAGGAAAGATCTCAGAAAGATTCAAATGAGAGACTGGAATAAACGACCTTTTTGATTTCATGTTCAAAAATTCAAATTTTAAAAAATTTGCCCAAAAAATTCAAAAAATCCTTAAAAGATCAAATAATGTGTTCGCATTCCAAAGGATGAATTTTTCCCCAAAAAAAAAAAAAAAAAAAATGGTTCAAGAAAATTGCAGGATTTATTCCACAATTTAATATAATGATAACTTCCGAAATTCACGTACCAAATCGCTTGTAGCTACAATTTAGCTATGTATACTCATATCAATTATTTTTGTGTTATCGCTAACGTACACACACATTTCGTTTCCCCTTTGCCTCCATTACCTATTTTGTATTATGTATAGGTAAACAAAATAAAATATTTATTATTATTTTACTTTTTAATTTTCCAATTATATATCATGAAAAATTAGTATCACTTCAAATCAAATACACATAACGTATTTTTCAAATTTTTATTTTAATACAGATTGTTTGTATATAAACATTTTTATTTTTTATTTTTTTTTTAATGCTCATAAATTAAATGAAGCAAATCATTAATCACACATTGAAAAATATCATCTTTAAATAAAAAATTATTATTGAACATTAAAAAAAAAAAAAAAATTGTTTTACGATTGGCAATTCAAATTCTCTTTCAAACATGAGGATGTATGTATGTAGCAGACATAAAATAAAAATAAAAAAAAAAAATTATATTAGATTTAATCAACATCACACATTTCCTCGTTATCTATATCTATATATTAGTAATAGGCGAAATCATTCATTTGATACTGAATCATTCATTTTGAATTATTCAGTTCAAGTTAATTAGAGTTTATTCATTCATTCATTTTATTAAATGTAAATTTGAAGACCGTTTCACGTACCGTGAGTTTTATATAAGAATAAGATTTTTGTCATATTTCACGTCATTCATAAATCTCATCGAAATTTCTTACTCCATACAAAAAATCATTTCTTGTAATTGAAATGAGAAATTTCCAAAATGTGGAATAAAAACTGCAATTCAATTGAAACGGTCTCCTGCACTAAATCATGTATATAACTAATACAGTTCAGTATTTCAGTAATTTGAAATTATTGTGCCTGACCAAGTGCATTATTGTGTGTTCATACCAAGTGCATTAAATTATTGTAATTTTAATTCAATATTGAACCGGAGAATTCAAATTCAATTTACTAACTTAATTACTAACTTAACGCCTGATGGATCAAATGAATGAAAATGATTAAAATTGGTGAATGATTCATTTTTGTACAATTCAGTGAATCATTCATTCACTTTGAATTATTCATTCACATGAATTACACATCACTACTATACCTATTGTGAATGCTATTATAAGAGTTTATAAGTGTAAACGTTTATATATTAGAAATTATTGGCAAAAAGAGATATTACCTTTGAAAATTCTTTAAATGAGGGTGAAAATGGTTTTTCCTAGCATACATCATACATACTATACCTACGAATATGTATTAAATGTATTTTATATTGAATGAATTTTACGTGGTAATAAAAAGTGTAACGATAAAGAAATAAAAAATATGATGAAAATTTTACATATTCATACATACACATGTGCACATAGTACAAAAAAAAAAAAAATTGCTATTTACCTATATCAGAATTATAGCACAAGTGTATTTCGAAAAAAAAAACAAATAAAAATGTTTTCCTCTGCAATTTATCAATCAGGTAACAAACGTACACGTACAAAAAAAAAACAATCAAAAGATGCTTTAATGCATATGTATATTCGTTTGTGTACGAAAAATTCAATACATATAGGATGTCCCAAAGCAAAGATAATGTAATTTTCTTATAGTTCAGATTTTTTCAAACAAAACACCGAAGCATATCCTCTTCCCAGAAAATTCATCCTTTCTGAGATATTTTTTTTGATTTAAAACTTTTAGACATGTTGGGTACATTACATCGTACCATTGAGCCTTTCTAACAATTTATGAATCATTTAAAAGTCGGAATAGAAAATTTAGAAATGATTCTGGGGGCAATTTTAATAATTTTTGTATGAAAAAATTTTATAACAATTGTTAAAACAAAACGTTGTTTTGTCCTATCTTCAAATTCTGAAAATTTCACGAAAATCCAAGGATATCATATTTGAGATATTTGAAATTTTGAGTCAATATTTTTTTTGTCTTTTTATATATTTCCTCTGGGACATCCTTTATAGAAATAAATTTCTACTCAATTTTTGCTTTTTTTTTGTGTTGATTTTTTTTATTTTTTATTTCATTGTAAGTCCTTATATATAGTCTATTCTCCATCACTTGATAAATTTCTATTGCTTTTATGTCACTTGAAAGATTTTAACAATTTTCTTCCTTTTCATCGTATCTAAATCGAATATCAAATATAATAATATTTTGTCATCTATACACATGCAAACTGTGTATATACACCACACCACCACATTCTATAGCATATCGTTGAAGTGTGATGGGTGTACGGGAAATAGAAAAAAAAAAATCTCCTACGAGTATATTATGTATTTAATAACGTCTATAGGTATTTATATATATGAAAATGTTTTATGATGCACACTTAAACAATTTTTATAGCTATTTGAGTTCATAATCATTAAACACAGAGCAAAAAAAAAGTAAAAAACAAAAGCGATGCATTAATAACAAAAAGAAAAAGTGGATAAAATGTAAAAGCAGCGAAAAAAAAAATCTAATTTTTATGATGGTTTTTTTTTTTGCAACCATAAGATCAAACGCGATCGAAATTTAAAGCATCAAAAATGATTAATCCTTTTGATTTTTTCCTCTTTTTTCACATTTAGAAATAAAATTGCATGATTTAATTTTTTTTTTTTTTTTCAGATTATAAGAGAACGTTTACCAGATTATCCAGTTAGAAATTCTGTAGTGTGGAATACATCGCCTGGTGCTCTATTAACACTTCCTACATTTTCAGATTCCTCTAGGTATTTGAAAAAAGAAAGAAAATTGCTTAAAGTCAAAATCCAAATGCAACATTCAAATAGGAAATTTTAAATGTTAAAATTATTTTGAATACATGAAAATGTACGTAAGGACATTTCTCAGGATTTAGCGCTTAAAAATGAGTCTGAGTTTGGCATTTTTAAATTTTGTAAAAATTCACGCATGAATTTTCAGATTCATTTCTTTGACTCTGAGTCCTTTGTCTTGCATATGGATTTGAGCTTTAATTTTTTGTAAAAGCTATTTCGTACTTTTTTATACACACATAAATGTTGCCTTTTTTCATTTGTTTTTCTTTTATCAGGTTTATGCCATTTTTATTAGATACCATGGGTTATGAACCAAGAAATAATTTTACAGCTGTTATATACGTACAAATTGGTACATTATTAGCACCGAATACAGCTTTATATAAACTAGTCAAAAGTATAACAAAAAGTCAATTTGTAGATAGGGTAAGCAATACATGAACATGATATATGGAAAAATTTCATAATTTTCATTTTATTTTTCTTCGTTTTCTTTTTTAGATAATTGTATTATGGGCTGCTGATCGTCCAATACCATCAAAAAAACGATGGCCAACAACTGGTCGTATACCATTACATATAATTACATTAACAACAACGACTGATGAGAGGCCTAGCATATCACAAAGATTTTTTCCATATTCACAAATAAATACTGATGCTGTATTATCATTAGATGAAGATGCCATATTAAATACAGATGAATTAGATTTTGCCTATACAGTATGGAGAGATTTTCCAGATAGAATAGTTGGTTATCCAGCGAGAGCACATTTTTGGGATGATTCAAAGGTAAGAATGATTGTTTCGAAGAAAATTTCAAAACTAGAAGCTACAAACCAAAATAGGGACAAAAAAAGTAAAATCAAGTATAAATACACAGCTCGACTTTATAATCAAACAAATTCACTCATTGCTCATTCACCCAATTTCATCAAGTTGAAAATTTATCATTTTTATCTTTATTTTACTTTACGTCTCTTTTCCATTTTCTTTATGTTTTTATCCCTAATTTATCTTGTTTTCTTCTTTTTTTTTTTTTTTTGTATTTAAAATTAGAATGCATGGGGTTATACATCAAAATGGACCAATTATTATTCAATTGTATTAACTGGTGCTGCATTTTATCATCGATATTATAATTATCTGTATACAAATTGGTTATCATTACTATTATTAAAGACTGTACAACAATCTTCAAATTGTGAGGATATCCTAATGAATTTATTAGTATCACATGTAACACGTAAACCACCAATTAAAGTAACACAACGTAAAGGTTATAAGGATCGTGAAGGTAGTGGTCGTTCACCATGGAATGATCCCGATCATTTTATACAACGTCAAAGCTGTTTAAATACATTTGCCGCTGTATTCGGGTAAGTTAATTTAAATTTTTAATAAATATTTAATATTTGTTATAATATTTTCCCTACAATTTAAAATTTGGTAAAATTTTTATTCGACGAAGTCAACAACCCTTTTTTTTGTTGTTTTATTTAATAAAAGGACTTGAAAGTTATAATCAATAAAAATTTTCAGACATATGCGTACAGGGTATTTGGTAATCAGTGCTCAGAAATTGAATTACAAATAGATTTTGTAGAGATAAGCAAAAAATTGTATAGGATAGTAAATTTCAACGGTTTTTAGAGGTACGGGGAGTTTGCGATAATCGCGACAAATTTTACATAAAATCTTGGAGAAAATCATTGATTTCTTAGAAAAATTCCATATTAATGTCAATTTCTTTGTTTTTTGTGGAATAAATAAGGAACCCAATTTTTCACTCTAGAAATTAGCTCACTTACTATAAGACTAGATATTATGTTTTAGAAGCCACAACCCGGTAAAAAAAAGTTAATTTCGATGAGAGCTAATTTAGCTACACCCTGTATGTATGTATATTAAAAAATTTTGAAAAAAAAACTTAACCTCTTATTAAAAACAAAACAGTAATAATTAAATAACAAAATGAAATCTAGAATTTCGACATTTTTAAATGGGAGAAAGGACCTGTATATGGAAAACATTTAATTAATTTGAAAAGAAAAATCAATTTAATTGTTCACGAAAATATAAAATTGTATATGTAGATGTGTAGGTATGTATTATTTATGCATTACTAGAAAGTCCTTTTTATGGAAAATTTTATTTTATTCGTGACATAAATGTATGTATATACATAAACTGAGGTTATACATAGATTTCTTGGTATTTTTGTTTTTCTATTTTCTACTGTATATTCATAAAACTTTAATAAACTGAATACAGGGTATTCAAAACAAACAAAAAAAAAATTGGCGGATCATGATATATCATGATTTCTTATTTTCCACGCATTCGTAAGGATTTTAGTGAAAAGGGGCAAATTTTGTATCCAACAGGACGGAGCATAGATATGTAGATAGCCAGTAAAGTTACGGTTATTAAGTGGGGGCAAATTTTATATCCAACAGGACGGAGCATAGATAGACAACCAATAAAATTACGGTTATTAAGTGGGGACAGATTTTTAATTAAGGATTTTATAATTATCATTTAGAGATCCGAAAATCGATATTTAAAATTTTTCAAAACCAAAAATGTTATTAACTATCTTCCGGTTTCGAAACGTCCAAAAAAATTTAGTGATACGGTATTATTACTTTGCTGATACTATCAAAACTGTGTATGCGTTTTCTTTTCCTTTTTTTTTGGTTTTTTAGATTCTTTGGGACACCTTGTATTTTTGTTTTTACTGAAATTTTCAACATAGTCATATTCGTCATTTACAATTCTCTAAAATAAAAATGTAGAATTTGATCACGTAAGAAATGTTTGTATATACGTGTAATACATGAAAAAATATTTAAAAAAAAACATGAGGAAAATATAACAGATTTTTCCATATCATTAACGTCATATTAAATAAAATTTAAAATAACTAAATTGGGTATATCAATTATTTTAACGATTTTTTTGTTTTTTTGTTTTCAAATTAAATTCATTACATTCAAAAATATGCACTGCGCGTTCAAAGGTTTTAATACGTTAAATTTTAGTTTAAATTTCTTAGTTGTGTACTCAATCTGCCCTCCTACATCCCCATTTTATTTACTTACAGTAAATGGTGTATGTAAAGTACTTTGTAAATAAAATCTCAAATAAAAAAAAAACGATTTTTTTTCTATGTACGTTATTTTCAAATATTCAAACATTATGAATAAATAAAAACGAAAAAAAAAAAACATTTATTTTCATTTCGTTTTTTAGTGTGTAAATACACATAATATTATTTTATTTAACAAACAAAAAAAAAAAAAAATAAATTCGTGACTTTAACCAGTTAAATATTACTACAATCTATTTATTTATATATTTTCATTGCATGGACTTTATCGTTGACTCACGTACATATACCAATTTCGTATAGAATTTTCTTTTCACATTTCTAAAATAACGTTTTTTTTTTTTTTTTGTGTTTAGAAAAGGAAGAAACAAAAAAAACAAAAGTCACAGAATTTATTTGAATTTCTTTTTTTTTTTCTTTTCGTACTATTTCAGTCAAAGATTTGATAATCATTGGCACATACAAGGTGTCCTAGAGCAGACAAAATGAATTTTTCTTTGAGCTCAGAGAGCGATTTTAGCACCAAAATAAAAAGGGGATTGATAATAGGAATTGATAGGGAAAGGATAATATAAAAGGGATTGAAATTTATCATCGTACATGTATGTATGTACATTGAATGACATTTTACAATTGGATAACATATTTCAAACCACCCTGAATTTACATGTTTTGCTACAAATGAAAGCTAAGATTTAGGCTTTTCCCAATAAGATATATTTTATTGAAATCAGATGCAAACTACGAAAGTTATTAAAGTTTGTAATATTTTTATCAAAAACAATAAGGACGATTTTCTCATCATTCTGTATAATTTTTGTATGAAAAATTTTGTGCTTATATCAATTTCGATTATGCTGTCCAATATTGCGATTGATAATCTGTACTTTACTTATTACGCTATCGCTGTCGTTGACACAGACATTGGATTCCAAGGTTTATCATTTAAATATTCAATGTTTTTATACTAAAATTTAATGAAATGTCCTTTAAAAAAAAAAAAAAAATGAAAAATTTAATTTAATTTTCCAGTTTATAATTTCGTTTTAGTAATATTGTATGAAAAATCAATTTTTTTTTTTTTTTAAATAAAATAAAATGTCATTTAATGTACATTTGTATGTACGTATCCTCTTTTCCCAATTGTATACAAGTTATGTATGTGTGTGTGTGTGTGTGTAAAAAAAATAATTTATTTTATACTCAACAACGAACTTTTGAAGGTTAATAATAATATGAAAATTTTTATTTAAAAAAAATAATTTTAAAACCCTTACACGCGTACTCATTCGAAAAAAAAAACAAAATTATGACATGAAGAAAACATGTATACATAGGTCGCATTGGGCTATACACAAACATAAAATGTTATTTACATTTTGCACACACAAACGTACATACATGAAAATTAACTTGGAAATTATATTGTACATTTATCGACATGAAAACATTTATTGCGTGACAAATGATCATTTCACTTTAATTTAAGGTTTTTTCTTTTGTTTTTTGTTTTTATTTTCAACTTTTTGGTTTTTCCTCAATTTTCATGTATTTTTCTCATTTTCTTTTTTATTTTTAATTTTTTTGTTTTTGTTTTTCTGTTTGTTGTCGTTTGTCGAAAACGCTATATATAACAAATTTTCTATTATTTATATCATAAACAATTATATCCTGCACTTTATCCTTTTCATTCCTTTTTTCATTTTCCTTTTTTGCAGGATGTATCAAAATAACGATTACAAAAAAGATTTTTCGTATATACTTAGAGTAACAATTCAAAAACGTCAAAAATTTGACGTGATCACACGATCATGTACAGATTTTTGAGATGTCATTGACATGTCAAAAATGCATAATTGCGCATTGACTTAAAATTGAATGCTTTGTTACTCGAATATTTGCATAGTCAATTGCAAAACTATTGAGTTTTTGAATTATTCATGATTTTCATCAAAAGATGATCAATTGATGTTTTTGAATAATGACCTAATTCAAACTGTTCTTAATGAAAATCATACTAGGCCCTTTACCCTGAAATTTTCAAACACACATAAAGTACTTAACGAAACAGTCTCAACTTTAAGAAAACTGTAGTTTGTGACATTTATTTTGAGAGACACCAAGGACATAATGTACACATACAAAATATATTTGCGGACACATAATCATGTAAATTCATAAACATTTGTCGTTTACTATATTTTATGTACATGGAAAATGTTGTGTGTACATGAATGTATAAAGTATGTGGAAATTAACATTAATTTTACGTTAATTGTTGTAATTATTTTGTACATTATTTTCATATTTAAATAAAAAAAAAAACGTTATAGTACGATTTAATGTTGCAAGGATAATATACACAGTATTCAACGTATGTATACAGAGGAGAATATAAAATTCTGTATTAACGCACATGTATGCGTATAGATATACAAATATATATGAGAAGATAAACGTACACATTAACATGTATCCTTTGTACACATCCATGCACATTCCACTTAGCTCAATAATAAATGATTCAGTACTTTTATAAATTGAAATTTATTTTTTTATTATTCACTTTTTGGTCAACTTATAAATTGGTCTTTTATATATATACATTAAATAAAATTTTCATTATAAGTATTTAATTGAAAATAAATTTAAAAATTAAAAAAAAAATAAATAAATAAAATAAAAAATAATTAAAATCAAGGATAAATTTAAGATTAATAAAAAATGAAAAAATTTTACAACAAAATAAATAAAAAATTTTCTCTTAAAAAATTATTTAATTAAAAATCGTAATGCAATATAATAATTAATAATAAAGCCTATTCCATATAGAATTTACATTAGTGACAGCAATAAAATTAGTTTATTACTATCGTGGACAAATTGAATGGATGTTGTTGCTATCGTCGAAATTTAATGTAATTCTTTTAAGTACTTTCAATGAAATGAAATATAAGTACAATAATTTTAAGTATACTTCGAAATGAAATTACTATTAAAATGACTATATAATCAAATTTTCCTAAATATTTTTTGAAATATTATTAAATGGGGCTAAATATCATCATCATAATTAGTTCGACAGCCCGATATGGGCCTTGGCTTGCTCCAAGATCTGCTGCCATCTGCATCCTTTGATTCACATTATCTCTTCAGTTACTAATCCCTGCCGTTCTCACATCATCACTTATAACGTCATCCAGCCACCTTATCCTCGGCCTACCTTGCCTTCTCCTGCTATCCGGTATGTGCGTCAGGACTCGTCTAATCACGTCGTCGTTCGACCTTCTCATAATGTGTCCAAAACCTTGATACTTCATACATATATGAATTTCAATACTCAGCTTCATAACATAGGTTTTCCAACTAGAATGAAGCTAGAATTGGAAAACATACATAGGCTGATTTACGATATCCTCTGTAGTATCAATACTAGATGTTTGTCATTAGCTTTAAAAAAAATATATTTTTTTTTAAATTAATTTATTACATTGTTTTTTTTTTCTTCTTCTTCTTTGTCTTTACAGTTATATGCCATTATTACGTTCTAATTTACGTTTAGATCCAGTACTATATAAGGATCCAGTATCAAATTTAAGAAAAAAATATCGTCAAATCGAATTAGTGGGTAGCTAGCGTTTTATGTATTCTGCATACAGATAAGTTAATTAAATTAAATTTCTTCTTATTATTTTTTATTTTTTTTATTTTTTTTCTAATTAAATATTAAATTAATTTTAATGATTGTATAATTTTTATTTACAATATAATAATTATGTATATACCTGATTAAATTAAATCAGCTGTTATATGCATATGCCATATAAAAATTTAAAGGAGGTGTGTAGTATATGTTCATGTGTAAAAAAACAAAAAAAAATATTTGAAAAAAAAATTTTTTTTTTTTTTTGAAATTTTAAATTTTAAATACGTATTTGTAATAATATATTAAGTCATACATATTCTATAAATTCATATATTTTGTATATTTATACTAAAACACACACACACAAAAACACATTTCGTATTCAAATTTTTTTAAAACATTCATGAAAACATTGCATACATAATATTTACATGAGGACTGAGGACATACATAAATACATTGATACACCCCATCATATATACATGCATATGTGTACATACATGTGTATTTAAAAAAAAAAAAAACATTAAAACTATACAAAATTAAGGCGAACACACAATTTTCTATAATAAATTCAGTTCAAATCGAAATGGAAGGCATAGGACTCAGAATTTAAATTCAAAGAAGTTCAATTCAAGGAATTAAGTTTAAAAAAAAATTTTTTTTTTTTTATTTTTTACAAAATATAAAATGGAAAATTTAAAGAGAAAGAAAATTTTACAAAATTTTATTATTAATTTCATTGACAAAATGATTGTGCCAGAATTAAATAGCATTTCCTGACATATGGATAAGAAAAAATTTGTTTTTAAATTTGTTTTAACGTCAGCGCAAAACAATAAAATTTGAAAAAATATTAAAATAAAACTTAAGCTAGAACCAAAATAAAGAAGTGAGGTAAAGTATTAGTTCGTTCATTATCAAATTTGAAAAATAATTTTTTAATGAATTAATCGGCCGTAAGAAACATAAAGGGGTCGCCCCATATACACTACACAAGCATGCATGCACAATCATATGAAGCTGCTCCATACAATACGTACACTATTGAAGCTACATATGAAGCTATTCCACACACTATGATGATTGTATGTACAATATGGTTTAGAACAACTTCATATAATTGCGCATGCATACTTGTGTAGTGTATGAGGCCTATAAGTAATTGTAAACATTTCAGTTGTCATTTCAAAAATTCATTTTAATTTTTCATGGAACAGACAGATATTACTGAGCCTCAAATCTTGTACGTTTCCATAGTCAATATAATCATTTTTGACATCCGTAAAATACATCTGCGGAAAATTTCTCATTTTACTTTACTTTACTTTCTTATTTTGGTTAAATTATTACAATTGTGATCAAATTAAACAAAACAAAAATTAACGCAATTATTTTTTTTTTAAATTTTATTTTTGACATTTTTTTGTTTTTGTTTGTAAATAACTGACATTTTAATTAATTTATTTTTTTAATTATTCAAAATTTTGGATACATTTTAGACTGAGCGCTTTGATTAATTTTTAGTTTTAATTATAAAAATGTTTTTTTTTTTTTTTTTGTATTTGGAAATTAAGGAAAAAAAAAATCATAAATTAAAATGTAAGTGTAGAAGAAAAGATTTTTTTTAAAACAAAAAAAAAAAATTCCAATTAAATAAAACACAAAACAAATGACAAAAGACTATGTAGCAAAAGAAATTTATTTTTTTTAAGTTTTTTTCTGAAAAGAATTTTTTTTTTTTTGTTTTGTTTTGTTTTTGTAAATTTTTAATTAAAATTAAATTTTAAGAATTAATTGTTATTCTGTTGAAAATATTACATTAAATGTAAAACAGAGGTCACAAATTCATTAAATGAACCTTATTACCATTTTGAAAATTTCGGTGAATGTTAGATAGAAAAACCAAGAAACAAAAAACACACAAAAAAAAAAAAATACAAAATGAATAAAAAATTGTTAAGTGGACGAAATCTGCCAATTACGATCAAAATAACTTTATAATTAATATAATAAATATTTAGTCAATGTAACCAGTTTATCACTATAAGCTGTTCAATTTGCTTCACTGCTGTAGAATACAGAGGGCCTCATCAGAAGAAGGTAAGTAAAATCAATTCCATGACTATTCGTAGATTTAAGATAGTATGTAGATATTCCGGAGAATTTATTATCCATTTCAATTTCCCGTAAAAATGGCCAATGATGATGTATTCAGGAACACCCGTCAATTAATTGTTTTTAATACACAAAAATCTCTTTGAAAAAAAAAAACGATTATTTTCGATTTTCTTTTTATTTTCATCATATTTCTTTTCTTTTCATTTTTTTTTTGTTTTTTTTTTTGTTCAAATATTTGCTGTCTATGCGTATACACTTGAAAGATTTTCTTTTTTTTTTTTTTGTTTGTTTGCAGTTTTTTTAATAATTTAGTTTTTGTTTTTTTTTTTCTTCTCTTTTCTCTGTTTCTCTGTTATCATCATTTTGTTACCATTTTTGTTTTTTTTTTTTCTTTAAAGAAAATAAATAGAGGAAAAAATAAAATAGCACAAAATTATTATTATTTTCATTTTAACCTCATTTAAAAAATTCTGATTGTGACCACATTATAATTATATGTATATGCTTGTATAAAATGATATTAGAGAAAAAAAAACAACAAAATATACATTATGTATACATTTTAACATCATATACACAAAATGTACGTACGTATACGTACAAGGAGGTATAAGTGACCTCTAAGAAAAGAAAAAAAAAACAGCAAACAAACAAACAGAAAAAAACATAAAAATAAAATATCAACGCACCAAAAAATGAAAGAAAAGGAAAATACAGGGATAAAAACAATTTTCCATACATTTATCAAAAGAAAATGAAAAGTTTTTCTTGGTATGTCTCTCCTCGTGTGTACCCACATTTGTCGACATTTTAAAAGACTTTTTTTTTAAATTATTGATGTTAGCAAGCAAAGGTATACAAGAAAAAAACAAAAAACTCATTTGGCTTGGACTGGAAGCAGGTTGTCTCCAATGTAGATGTCACGGGTTATGTTTTTTTTTTTCTTTACAAGACTTCAGTGATCTCATGATCTGTGAAGATGTTATCCTTTGGTACTGGGACACCCTTTACATACTCTAATATACTCGTACGTGTGTGCATTTTCAAAAGAAATAAATTTCTTTTAAATCATAAGTGCCTCATGTATGGCAACCTTTGGTTGGTTGGTTGGTTGATTTTTTTTCTATTTCAAAATTCTTTAATAAAAATTCAAATACCACATACGTATGGTTCCCCCTTTATGTCTGTATGATTTTAATATAACACATATGTTAGGTATAATGCATACAAAAAAACGTCTGAGTTTTAAAATAAACTTAATATTATGTTAAATGTGTGATGTTGGGGGTTATTTTTGTTTTTTGTTGTGGTATGATAGGATTTTAATTCATTTGAAAATTTTTCCAGCAATAAGAAAATTTCTATTTGAAAAAAAAAACAAAAAAAACAAAATAAAAATGTTTAGAATAGATTGCGGTGTCGAAGGTTTTAAGTGTTTATTATATAGTTTGATTTAATTCATGATTTTTGTTTAAAATAAATGATCATTTGTTCTCTTATGCACATGTATACTAATATTTAAATGTTACGAAAACATAAAAGGAATTTTCGGAAATATTTGAAATCCATTAATCTGTTCCTGTTCTTTAGTTAGCTGAAAAAATTCTGTAATTTTCTTTATTTTTGAACCAAATGATAAATTTTTGAAAGAACAGGAACGATTTAGCTGCAATTTGTTGAAAATCAAAAAGAAAATTTGAATTTAGATCAGTTATTAGATCAAAATAACTTAACAGTCAAAGCCAAACAAGAAACAAATTGGGACAACATTAACCGTAGCTTCTCAAATTTTACAATTTTCTGTGAGAGGGGAAAATTAGGATTTTTCATGGGAATATAAAATTACTGCAGTTTACTGTGAATCACTGCACAAATCTTCAAGTACGGGAACAAATCTCATATTCGGTAGATTTATTAACAAAACGAAGTAAAAACTATTTTGAACTTTTGATTGTATGTAAAAGCACACATTAACATAAAACATATGACTGAGGTTTATTTTGTTAAGAATAGAAGCAAAATAATAAAAATAATAATTTGAAAAGAAAAACAATATTCAAAAAGTCAGCGTATTTTACTTCAAGGATCATGAGAAACAATACATGTGTACAGACAAGACTTCATATAACAATAAAAAGAAAATATTAAGGCAAAAAATGAATAGAGAGAATTTTTTTTTGTTTTTTTTGTTTACTAAGAAAATCTGTACATTATTATGAAAATTATTTTATTATTATTATTTTTTTTTATTATTCTTTTTAACTTTAGTTTTTCCTTCTTTTATTTTATCTGTTATTCTTTAGTATAATTACATTTGTAAAACAAACAAAAAAACTCTCCAAGCTTTTATACAGCTGACTTTTGATATATTTTCAAGGTTATTTCAACCAAAACAAAAAAAAAAAAAAAAAAACAGAAATTGAGAGAAAAAGAAAAATACATATTTCATATAATCCAAACAATTGCGGAAGGATTCTAAAAAGGATCCTTTAATAGATATCATATTTATATTAAATGAATTCAAATAAAAATAATTTAGTTTTCTTCAATATCATCATTATTTTTTCACATTGATACAAACCCTTTCCCCCCCCCCTCCTCTTTCTCTCTTCCAACACCCTTCATCCACTTATTTCATTTTTATAATTAGAACACAAATTGATTTGTTTTATTTCATTGTAAGACCTTCAAAGTGATACCATTCTCCCTTTCCTCCCTCTATCACCATCCATGATATTGAAAAGCCATTATAGACTTAGTGCATGTAATGTATATTTAAATTACATTTTTATTTATAGCCATTACTTATAGAATTGTATTAATTTGTCATTATTTTAATCATAAATTTCTTATCATTTATGTTTGTATTCCTGTTGAGTATAAAAAGGTGTGGTCATTTCCTTTCAATTTGAATTTATTTTTTTTTTTGATTAAAATCTACCAATTACAAAATATAAACATGTATATAAAAATTAGAATTAAGCATATGACGAGTAGGTAAATCAAAAAATCTACATGTGTGTTTGTGTGTGTGTGGTTCACTAATCTGTAAACAGAAATGATGTATACAAAAAAAAAAAACACTGGACTTCATGTAAACACATTTATTTTATTGTCATGCTGTACAATGATATTTTGTAGTACACACACACACACATACATACGTTTCTAAAATGTAATAATTTTCTAATTTCAATAAAATACATACATGAAAAATTTGACATGAAAACATAAAAATGAATTTTTTAATAAATAATTTATTCAAAGAAAATGAAAATACAACAGGAAAATTATACTTTGTTTATAAAGTAATACAAGTAGTCATCTGTTATTTTATAAATAGTAATTTAAGGCTTATTTTGGTCGTAATTAGCGAATTTCGTTAACATTACATTGTATTAATTTTCATAAAAAAATTTACAAAATTATTTAAAAATTTTATATAAAAGTTAGCATAATATCAAGTTAATGAAATTTTCTAATTGTGACCAGAATATCCCTAAGTTTTCACATTCTTTTTCCATTCAATTAGAATAAATGGATTTTTTTTTTGTGATACCAATTTTTCATTACATCATGATTTGGCAACAATGTAAAATTTTTATACTCCATAATTTACTCAAAAAAAAAAATTTATTGATTTCAACAAAATGGTAATAAGTGTCATTATTTAAAGGATAATGGAATTACTCTTGTTCCAAAGACATGTGTAAAATACTTTCAAATATAATTTTAAAAAAATTTAGTCCGCTATCTGTTAGAAATAATTTTCGAATTTTCATTAAAATGAATGTTTGCAAGAATTTTACACATATTTAAGGAACACATAGCACACTTTTACTGGACTTTAAATGTTAGTATTGACAAAAAAAACAACAAAAAAAGGCTAAATTAGAATTCTCAAGAGACAACACACTATGACATGACTAAAAATAACAGTAGTACGCTAATATCATTTTTAATGTTGTCGTTTCATTCAAATTAATCATTGTGTAATTATAACGAAAATTTTATTTGTGTATAAAATTTCAGTTAAACCTTCAAATACTGAACATTGGTATGTCTGAATAGGTGTATAGATGAGACATGCCAAAAATTCGTACAGGAACTCTTAAACCATCAGATTTGAAGATTTAACTGAATCACCCAGCATACATAAAGTCTTCATTGCATACAAAAACCAAAAACCAAAAACCAAAAAAAAAAAATCTGCTCTAAAAAAATGTTCTTCTGAATTGGTTTGAACTATAGCAAATAGAAAAATTTTTTTATCATATCAAATCAATTCATTGATGCTAGATAAATTTAAAAAATACATCACGTGCCTATTTGATGTGATATTCAGCTTAAAAGATCACAATACATTGGATATTGGCATCAAATAAGCAATGTAGCATTTTTTAATTTACCCACCATTCTCTATATAGATATCACTTGTGCATAGAATCAAACAATCACAAACATTTAATCGTATGTAAATTGAAAAACACAACAAAAAAAAAAGAAAATATGTAACGAAATATTTTTTTGAAAAAAAAAGATAAAAACACAAAAAACAAGCCATCATCAAAATAAAAATTAATCAATGAAAATAGTACATAAGGTTGTAAAAAAATTAAAATTAAAAATAAAAATAAAAAAAACAAAAAAAAGAAAACGTTAACCAACTGAAAATATATGAAAATATAAATATCATTTTTATTATTGTATGTATGTGTGTTACGTAAAATATTTTGTGTATAACATAATCAAAAACAAAAAAAAAATTGCAAAAACAAAAAAAAAAACTAAGCTAAATGTTTGTATATATTACCTGCAATAATTTAAAAAAAAAATAAAAGAAAAATTGTCTGTATAAAAAGAAAATTTAAAAAAAAAAAAACAAAAAACAAAATAAAATAAAATAAAAAATTAATGAAAAAATTTAAAAATAAAATAAAATACTAATAAAAAAAAAATCCATAAATAGACTTATCATTAGCATTATGAGAAATTCAAACCAAAATAGCTACGTTATTAGTAAAATAAAAAAATAAAAAGATAAAATAAAAAATATTAAAAATATTCAAAGTATACATAACATGAGGCAAAAATGATCATTTTGATTGTACATAACATATATTTGAAATTGTAATATTGGACAGCAAAATAAAGTTAAAAAAATAATAAAAAATTATTTTACTGAAAACAAATAAAGTAAACCAAAAAAAAACAAAAAAATAAAACAGAAATTCATAAATTAAAAATAAAATAAAAATTATAAAAAAAAAAAGCCATTTAAATTAATTATTGTGAAAATTATATGTTTATAATATGAATAAATAGCCATATTATATTTGTATATTATGATGACGATGATAAATGTACATAAAAAAAAACAAAAAAAGAAAAATTTATAATTCGATGCAATATTACAAATTGTATCATATTAAATTGTAAAAAAAATTTTTTTATACGTCATTTTGTTATTGAACACAGATTTTTATTTTTTATTATTTTTTAATTAACAGAAAAGAAAAAGAAAAAAAAACAAAAAAAACAAAATCATATTACCTATGTTAGTTGTTTGTATGTATGTACGTAATTATAATTTTTTAATTGATACGAAATTGATTATAATAAGTATACACACATACACGGTGCCCCAGGATAAGTAACAGAAAGGCAAAAAATTCAGGACCATGTTCATGGACTTACATATTCACAGTTCATATTTTCTGAGATATATATACGGGGTTAAACATTTTTTTTTTTGGACATGTATGTACAGTGCATGACATCATATTTAAGGCAATATCATCGGAATCATCATATTTACTATATTGTACATCATATTTATTGTACTTCATGCAAATTAAGCTTAAAACTTTCCAACAAGGTGTATTTAATTAAAAGGATTATGTGAAAAAAAAATCGTTCTAGGCCCCCCACAAAAAATTTATCCCAAATCAAATTTTGATGATTGATTACAAAAGATTTGAAAATTTTGAACATTAATAACTTTGGACTTTTTTATTCGATTCTAATGTGTTGCATCTTGTTGGAAAAATTCAGATCTCAGTTTAAATATTAATTAAGCATGAATAAAATATACAGAGTAATTCAAAAGATATTGCCAAATATATGAAGTCATGCACATTTAATATGTATGTCCAATAATGTTAAATCCCCCAGAAATTTCAGAATTTCAATTTGTGGTGAATTTTATAGAAGTTTGAAAAGGGGTGGGGAGATGATAGAATGATTTTTTATTAGAACATTATCCTGAACTAAAAGAAACAATTTGTGATACTTATTCTGTGACACCATGTCTATTGTATGTATATTACGTTGTATATTATGTAAATGATTAAATATAATATAAAATGATCATATATATATGTATATTGATTTAAATTGATTGTATAAATAATATCATTATTATTAATAAATGCATTATCATTAATTACATATATATATCATTATATACATATATACATAATGAAAATAAATGTTATGTTATAAGAATTATAATAATAAAAATGAAAAAATTGTGAATAATATTAATTATTAGGTAAAAGAAAAAAATTTAAAAAAAATAAATAAATAAATCAAAAAAAAAAAAAGCAACATTAAAGTATAATAACATATAAAATAGATAAAAAATAAAAAAAAAAATAAAATATAAAAATATGTAACAAAAAAAAGAAAAAATTTAAGAAAAAAAAGAACAACAAAAAAATAATCAGAACAAAAAAAAACAAATTGAAAAAAAAAATTATTTAAAAACTGTGAACATAAATTTTTAAATAAAAACAAAAAAAAAAACAAAAAAAACAATTGCGAAAAAATTATATCAAAATTTTTCTTTTAATTTTGAACACCCACTAATCCTTTTACATTTCTTTACAGATCAATTACATCACATTATAAAAAATATTGCAGAAAATCGATTGCAAACTAAAACAAAATTTTGATTCTAGGTCCTGATTATGTTTTTGTATCCAGAAAATTGGCAACATCTGAAATGAATCGAAAAGTATATCAATTTGTAACCAGAATTGATGTCCGAAAAACAGAATAAAATAAATGCTGTACACCATACACGCGGAAATTCATACATGTATTAGTGTTAATTTATAACTTATATAATGTAATATTTCAAATTGTGAGATTAGATAATAAATACACTGTAATTGTACATAAATTTTAATTTACTCTGTAATTTAGTATTAAAATATCGCATATTTTAAAGAAAATTGTAAATATTGAAATTAAATAAGTAAAAAACAAAAAAAAAAAAACAAAAAATCCAATAAAATATATGTATGTGTGCATCATATTATTAATTACACATGTATTTAAATTATACATGCAATTTAAATAAATGAAATATAATTTAAACATAAATTCATATTGCTGTAAACCACACATTACTTTGTATGTGTAACAGTTCTTTTCATATATGTACAATTTAGTGATGTGGTATTTATGAGAATGAATGATTCAAAACGAATGATTCAAACTGAGCTGAATGAGAACAGAATGGAGGCTGAAATGAATCGAACATATATCATGCAAGAAAAATGATTGATTCAGTGTAATGAATTAAATTCCAGAGAACACCAGCGAGAAAAGGATGAAGATCAGAATTTTAATGAACTACAAGAATCAAATTCTGAAAATTTCAAATTACACAGAAGAGGCCATGATGACTGAATAAATGGATCAACTGTTAGTAACTCATTCAGTTAAATTGAATGATTTCGCAAATTGTTAATTAACATAAACTACATAATATTAAACATAACATCATGATGTATTTATTTAAATTTTCATTTGAACATTTTATTATTTAATTACATATTTTAAAATTGTTTAATTTAAATCAATTAAAATAATAAATAAATTTTATTGTAATCAAAATTAAATACATGTTCCTTGTTAAAATATGTCTGTACATAAAAAAGTATTAATAAATACGAATAAAATTCATTTTTACATGTAAAATTTCAAATAACTATCATTAATTCAAATTAAATAAACATAAATTTTTGAAAATTATCGATTTTACATTTTTATTGTATTTAATTTACTAAAAAAAAAAAATATGTATTTCTATTTTAAATATCAGAAAATAAAACTAAAAATTAAAAAGTAACATTTTGTCTTTTTATTTAAAAAAATTCCTAGAAAACCCCTTAACCCTTTTTTTCATCCAATTTTAAAACAAAAATTTCAATTTCTACCAGGCGCTCATAAGTTATCATCAAGTACAAAAATTTTCTTAAAATTTTAAAATTTATGAATTTTTACCAATTTTTTGAATTTTCAAACCTCAACGGAATTTTTTAAATTTCAAGTTTTAAGAGTAAAAATTTCAATTTCTACCAGGGGCTCATAAGTTATCAGCAACTAAAAATTTTTCAATTTTTTTAATTTCGAAAATTTAAATTTCTTCTAAGCGCCCATAAGTAGACAATTAGTACTAAAAAAATTTTATAGCAAAAATTTTAATTTCTCCCAAGCGCCTATAAGTAGGCAATAATTACTTAAAAAAATTTTTAAAAATTTTTAAATTTTTCTAAAAATCAACGGAAATTTTTTTAACTTCGAAGTTCTTCAAGTAAATTTCAATTTCTACCAGGCGCTCATAAGTTATCAGCAAGTATAAAAATTTTCTTAAAAATTGAAAATTTATGAATTTTTAAGGGTTTTTCGATTTTTTAACCCCGGTTTTTTAAATTTTTGATAAATTTTCTCGTTTTTTTTTGCAAAATCTTGGAAAATTTACAGAATATTTTTCAAACAAAAATTTATCCTTAGACATCCTGTGTTTACATGTGACAATGAAGGGATATTTTATTTTATTATTCTTATACATGCAAAAATTTTTAAATTTTTCTAAAAATCAACGGAAATTTTTTAACTTCGAAGTTCTTCAAGTAAAAATTTCAATTTCTACCAGGCGCTCATAAGTTATCAGCAAGTACAAAAATTTTCTTAAAAATTGAAAATTTATGAATTTTTAAGGGTTTTTCGATTTTTTAACCCTGTTTTTTTAAATTTTTGATAAATTTTCTCGTTTTTTTTTGCAAAATCTTGGAAAATTTACAGAATATTTTTCAAACAAAAATTTATCCTTAGATATCCTGTGTTTACATGTGACAATGAAGGGATATTTTATTTTATTATTTTTATACATGCATATATGTATGTTCGTTTGGTCATATCTATACTTTCAGATGCCTATACGAAACTATTATGTTTATTTAATCTCTTTTAAAGGTTTGTTTTTTTTTTTTTGTTTTTTTGGTAAATTTTACCACATAATAAACGATTCATTAACAAAATGTTTAAGAGCTTAAAATATTTTCTAAAATTGACATAAATTCTATGTATATGAATGACAATATAAAGTCATATATCCTAGTACATAGAACGTTATATGAATATTCATATAATGCTTACATGAAAATATCTATAAAAAAAAAAATGAAATAAAAATAAAAATAAATAAAATAAATGTAAACAAATTCATATTTTTAGATCCTACTACATTATAATATTGGATACATATTATAGGATATTTTAAATTGCAATTATTATGGTCATCAGAATGTACACATGTACATTGTACTTAAAATTTATAGTAAAAACGATGGTTTAAAAGTCTTTGCACTTTATTTTCATATCATATACATACGTATACAAATTAATATACATTTTACATGAACAATAACCGAGTATATAAGCTCCCAATATTGTCCTAGGATATCTCAGAATGAATGTCATTTAGCCAATATTTCTGAAATCCATAGAAAAGTGTATTTTTTTTTTTTTAAATACGAATTTTCTGGACTTTTTCATCTGACTCCAATGAACTACACCATGTTAGAAAGACCCAATTCTTAGCTTTCATTTCAAATGAACATGACTTGAATAAATTGGATGATTTAAAAAGTATTTGCCTGAAATATAAGATCGAACACTGTACATCTCGAACAATTTTATATCCTTTATATTTTAGAAAGAATGGATTTTAGAAGGATATAAAGGTTTCAAAAACGAATTTTTTTTCCTAAAAACACTCTGAGCTCAAAGAAAAATTTATTTTGTATCCTGTAGGATATCCTATACATGTCAATGATTATCAAATCTCTGATTGAGAATTTTTGTCGAATGACAAAATAAAAAAAAACAAAATTCAAGGACTTCAGAGCGGGGTTCCACAAGGATATTTTCTAAATACAATCTGTTAAGTATAACATTTATTTTGAGACATCTTAAATGAATATTAAATTTTCTAAACAATATTTTTAATTGAACACAAATTTTAAATGGCTAAAATATAAATACATATGAATATATTGATATATACAAATTTATATAATGTATGTACATATGTAAATGGATATACAAGATGTTCATGTGTATATGTATGATGTATATTTAGATTTGTAAACAAAAATTAAATTACATACATGAATGTATTGGATACCTTGGGATGTTTTGTATTTTAACTGATATTAAAATGAATTTTAGTTAATTTCTATCTTTATTATTACATACATATGTATATGTATATATGTATGTACGTATTCACATAAACCCATATGTGTTTACTTACACATGTATTCCCATGGATATACACATTTATGTATGTTCATAAGGTAAAATAAAATCAAAATTTAAATTATATGCTATTGAATTTTAATAACACATACACACACATATACACATCAAAATATGCACACACACACACACATGTACATGAATAATAAATAATACCAAAAAATTTTATAGTGATGTTTTATAAAATTTTGTATGACAGTAAAATAAAGTTAAATAGGTAAATAATCTAAAATAGATACAAAATATACACAAAATTTAATGGCAGTTATTTTTTGTTTTTTTTGTTTTTTTTTTTTGTAAATGAAAAATTTACAATCACACAAACAGAAATATAGGAAAATTTGTAAAAAGGATATTATGAAAATGTTTAAAAAACAAAAAAAAAGAAGAGAAAAATAAACAATATCCTTAAATTTATGTGATTGTACATGGATGTGTGCTATAACATTTGAAATAGATAAGAATAAAATTTTAGATATATACGAGTATATTCAATATTATCATCACATACAAGATGCCACAAAAATTAGCATACATTTTTTAACAAATAATGGCATCTAGACTTTTTAGAATTTAACTGTAATGAATTACATCATGTCAGAAAGATTCAATTCTCAGCGTTAATTTCCAATAAATTGGGTGACTCAAAAGTTAAAACAAAAAATTAAAAAAAAAACAAATTCATTTCTCTATAATATCTCAGAAAGGATGAATTTCAACGAAGGAGTCTAGAATGTTTTTTTGGTAGAGAAAATCTGAACAAACTTCCTTTTGTATTCTTTAATCTAGAGGCCATCCTATATTTACCTAATAAAATAGAAAAATCAAATTTTCTATTTACTTTTCAACTAGTATATGTAAGACTATTAAGTCAAAATCTTTATTTAGGACTTTTCCTTAAAAAAAAAAAGAAAAAAGGATAAAATGAATCCTTCTCGATAATCTTTTATTTACAATTTTTTTTTTTTGTTTTTTTTTTGTATATATAGAGTGTCTTAGCATTAAAGTTAAATACCTTTATAAATAAAATCTACGCATATGAGTCCTTTTTGCCTAAAAAAAAACAACATTTTATAGATACATTTGATATATTTTTGTATTTTTGAGTCTAGCCAAAATAAAGAAGTAAAGTAAAGTAAAATAAATGAAAAAAAAAAAAAATCTACAAATACTAAAAATGACTTTAGTTATCGAGAAATGACCATTTCTACTACATATGTAACTAATTTTACGTTACTTCTTGATTTTAGTTAAGTCTGTATACGTATTGATTTTGTCATAGAAAATTCTTCAACGCAACATACTTTCAAAGGATTCATTTAATTTTCAAATATAAGTACATGAGAATGACTATATATACTCTGTATATGAAAGCCTCTCATTTACTCCTTTTTTTTAATGCTTCAAATAATTTGATTCAATGAAATTTTATACTATTCCTATTATTTTAGATTCTACACAAACGACAACAACAACAAAAAATACTCTCTTAACTGGTCACATTTTACGATTGTAATGTGTAAGGATTTTACTTTAGATATTCTACAAATGCATACCATTGGCGGAAGTGTTGTATACAGAAGGATACCGTTGGAGTACCAAGTTGATTAGATCAGTGAATATGAATAGAAACCCAATAGGTTGGCACGCAAGCTGAAAAGAAATATCATTTGGAAGGACAATATTAAATTTATTCCTTATATCCACATGATAGTGTACCAATACCAAAAAAAATGTAAATGCAATAATACGTAAGTTTCGATCTACGAAAATTTTTAACTTAAAATCGTTTGAAGCTGCTTTTTAATAAATATTTTCATCTTTGTTTTTTTGCGGGCGAGCGGGTCAAAAATGAGTTGTCCTGCCACTGATACATGCAAAGATACAGACCATTGAATTGTATTAAACCAAAAACAAAAAAAAACTCTATCGTAATATTGATAGTATTTTATGATGAGGGTACACAATAATACACACACACACACTCATTTATTAGTATAGGGGATAGTGAATGAAAATGGTCCTTTTTCTCTATTAGGATTCTATTTGACCAGGAAATTTAATGCTTGAATAAAATTTTGTGGTCTATTGAATAATCAAATCTTTATTGTTGTATTATTTTACATGCACACATGCACACATATGTACGTATATGAATTTTTTTTTTTTTTTTTAAATAAATAAAAGGATTTATTTATGCTTTTTTTTTCCTTTCATTGTAATTCAATATATTTTCCAATGCAAAATAAAAAAAAGGAAATTTAAATAAAAATCAAATGAAAAAATTTCAAAATAAAAGAAAACTACATTGAACTGCAAATATTTATCTAGTCACAAATTCATTTAAATAAATAAAAAAAAACGGAATTTCGTTATAGTAAACACAACGAAATAAGTACAAAAAAAAAAAAAAAAAGAAAATACCAAAAAAAATGGAGTATATAAAGTAAACCAAAAATTCTTAAAACCTAAAGATGAGACAAGTCATGTAGGAAGATCCAGAATTAAATGGTCTAATTTTTGAGGACAAGATTTAATCGCTTGTGGCCTTGAAAATTGGAAGATTGATAGATCCAACTTCTTGGAGGACTAAGAACTCGAAGAGGCAAAGGTTCAAATGATGATCTAACCAAGAAGAAGAATAAACATAAACTTTTTTTTTTGTGTTAAATGTAACGGGGCCCACCTTATAAATTTATTCCACCCATGTTATCAACTGATGATGATGAAAATGAATTAATACATAATTGTTAATAGTCACAATCACGTAATTAAGAAATATAAACACTGAGAATTTTCATTAAAATACAAAAAACTACAAAAAAAAAAATTTTTTTTTTATCATTTTACGAATTTAATAACGATAAAATGAAATGCGACAGGAAAAATAAATGGACAACAACAAAAATTTGTACAAAAGTGTTGTTGAATTTTCGTTTTTTTTTCAACATGCCATAAAAGAATTTCAAATAAACTAAATAACAAAAAAAAAAAAAAAAACAAAAAAACAAACCTCTAAAGGATACAGAAAAAAAAACGAAAATCAAAATGAGCAAAAAAAAATATTTTTTTAATTATTCTGGAAAATATAATAATTAAAGTGTAAACAGCTCTGTGAAAGCAAAAAAAAAAATAAAAAATACACTAGGAAAATTTGAAATGGTTAAAGGATAAAAAATGATCAGGACTCATATTCTGGATTGTGTTTAGCAGATTTCGCTAATTTAACATTCTAATAATTTTTCATAAAAAATTTTCATAGAATTTTCCTAAAAAATGAAAATAAAAAAAAACAAAATTAATAAACATTCCAAGGTTTTCAAAGGATTTTTTCTTTTTTGTTTAATGAATTCACGATTTATTGTAAAAATGCATAAATGAATGATTGCTTTAAAAAAACAAAATTGCTGCAATGTAACGCATAGATCTGTTCTATATATTCCCCATTTCAATATTACCACGTTTGAATCACAATCAAATTAAATTGAAAATTTATTTTCTTTGAAAAATTTCCATTTGTAAAGTAAAATTCATTTTAAAGGTAAAATACGCGATTGAATGCATGTAAACAGGGTGTAACACTTAGTTAATTTATTATAAAAAAAATTTATTCTACTTTTAAAAAATAAAAATTTAAAAAAATTTTTCTTAACCACCCACCCCTCTCGAAAGTCCATTTTTTCCGAGATGTGTATAAGGGAAAGTCGAAAGGAAAGGCAATACCATTTAAACCACCCTCTTGAGCTAAATCTTCTTTACCATTAAAGCTTGAGATATGAAATTTTTCAACAACACAAGACAATAAATTACTTCAAAATGATATCCTTTATTACGAAAATTTTACAGGGTAACACATAAAAAAACCCCATAACATTTAAATTTTGATAATTTTGGTAATTTTTATTTGATTTTCATTTACTATAATTCGATATATTCTAGGACATCCTGTGTACTTAATTGAAATGCGCTATTTTTGTTTTTATTATTTTTTTTTTTTTGTTCATTTTGAGAAACTCTACAAGGAGTATAAATTTAATTTACTTTACGTTTTCTTAAAGACTACTTTTTTGTTTGATTTTTTTTTTTTAAATTTTCCCTTTTTTTTCCGCTTTATTGTTGTTGTTGTTGTTTTACTGTGGTAAACTTTATCTTGTGTAAAAGTGTTTTAAGGATTCTGTACATGAAACACTATTCAAAATATATCAAAAAAAAAAAAACAAAAAAAACAAAACAAAAAGGAAAAGTGTTCATTTATATGTGCGATGATTATATGCATTGTACAAAGTGTGTATAATTATAAATTTTTTAAAAAAAAGAATAATGAAACTAAGATTGTCTACATTTTCATTTTGTTATCTTCGTTAATTCACATTGGGGAACTTGTTAATCCAATTTTTTTTCCTTTCTTGTTTTTTTTTCTTCTTCATTTTTTTTTCTACTTTTTAAATTTACGTCCTGTTTTTTTATTTTTTTTGTTTTTTTTGTTTCAATGAAAGAGCCAAAAAAAAAAAAACGAAAAACAGGAAGAAAAGGGAATTGAAGAAGGATTAATGAGAAAACTTCTTAATAAATTTTCATGTATGTATATAATTTTCTTTTCATTTTCTTCTTTTTTTTTTTTACATTCTTAATCGTCAATTTAGTGTACACATATATAGCATTTGTACATCCTTGTGAAATGCGTCCTTTCATCCGAAACACATAAATTGAACTTAAAAGGAACACAGTATTTTTTTATATTCATTTTTTGTTGTTGTTTTTTTTTTTTTTGAACATTTCATTTTTTCTTTGCTGGGCCTTCGCACGCTGTATACAATTACGCTGACAGCAAATAACATGTTTCAATTGTTTCAATTTATTAAGAAACGGAGAGATCTACACAGAGAGTATACTATCGCATGAATTGTAATATACCATAATTACATACATATATCAAGTAGTCGACACCATAAAAGTCAGGAGATTACAATGGATCGGACATGATGTAAGATTGAGCCCTGATAACCCTTTTAAGAAACCATACGACTTGAAAATGTGAAAAATAAACGCAATATTGCCCACAAGAATATGCATAAAGGATATTGAAGAAGAGATTTTTATTTTGAGAAATCTGTACATGTTCGATGGAATCAAAGAGCGCCAATAGGTTGAGGAACTTATTTCAAAAACAAAAAATTTTCTGCAAAACAAAAATAAAAATTTGGTATTTATTTTAATGGAAATGGAAATTTTTAACGGAAAATACAAATAAGAGACATTTTCACTATATTTTTTTTTTTTGCTTTCGAAATATTATTAAAATAACGAAAATTCAGAATGAGATGAGCATTTTACATGATCCTTTGACCAATTAGTCCTGTCATCTATCGAAAATAATTTATCCAGATTTGAAGATTTTAAGCTTGAGAACATTACCCAACAACTGTCATCGCTTTAAGACGATCTAACTCTGGTGATTGAATCTGATCGTTATATGACAATTTAAGAGATCGTAGACCATTTTGGCGTAGATCATCGATTTTCACTTTTTTTTTGCAAAATCGCAGAACTTATTCCACATCCCAATATACTGAAAAATTTTTTATAAATTCCACTCAGTTGCATTTTCATTTTTTTTTTTTTAAATATTTATTTTCGTTATTTTTTTTTTTTTTATTTTTTCAAAATGCAGATTTATGTACATATATTATTGGAATCCATGGTTATATGCAAAAGTGAAAAAGTTTTCCATTATTAATATATTTTTTTTGTTCATTTTTGTCAAATATGCAAAACATTTTATGAAAGATTGTTAAAATATACATTCAATCGTTAAATAAAAAAAAAAAAAAGAAGTCCTTTCTCTAAAAAATTATTCACATAAAAGTTCAAATAACGGTAAAAAATTTATTCAATAAAAAAAAAGATAAATATACATATCCTGAGGAAAATTCAAAAAAAAATCAAAAATTATGAATTTTCATTATTTTTTTTTTTTTGAATAAAATTATTTAATTTAATTTTCTTTCATTTTTCGTTGTTTTTTTTTTTTAAATTCACACAAAATTGAATTATAAATTTTGAATTGATCATGTTATCCTTTTTCTCTTGAAATTTTTCAATTTTTCAATTTTAATACAAGATAATAAGTAGATAAGTTGGTACAAATGGCTGTTAACTGATGCCCCGAGCTGACAACATACATTCTGGCCAGTGAAGCAACAAAAATGTGATACATTTCCAGAGTTATATAAAATTTATAACGATCTTCATGTACATGAAATTACAAAAAATTTAGAAAGGCCACAATGGGAACATTTTGAAGAAAACAAAAAAAAAAAAATGAAAAATTTTCATTTTAATGAATTACCATCACAGCAGTACCATTCACCAGAATGGCTAAAACTTATGATATTGTACATGAAATATGTGTTTTTCTGATAATCATTATTATTACGTGATCTGAAAAATTAAATTATGTCCTTTAACTTTGAAAAAAAAAAAGTGGAAAGGGGAGATGGAGGGGAAGGCTGAACAGAGATGTGTACATGTGTACCGTAAGCATGTAAACTATATACTAATATATATTCTTTTTACTTATACTTTGTACTTTATTTTCAAAGTACATGTACAAACTTTTGTGTGTTGATTTTGTACACTTATTTCACAAAAGGAAACGTGCTTAATGGATCATTATAACTTTTCATGTTTTTCATTTTACTTTTTTTCTTTTTTTTTGAAAAGTGTGTAAGGATAAAAGTATGTAGCATATGTGTAAGTACTTTAAAAACCATACACAAAATTACTTATTATTACTTTTATGGGTATCTTTATTGTAAAATATTGTATGTTGTTTGATATAAAGAAAAAAGGATTAACCTACTGTGAAAATGTACAAACTGTTTAGTACGTATACGTAAACATACATACATACGATTTTGTGAATTTTTAAAGAAGTAACAGACATTAGGGTTAAAGACCTCTGTTATTGTAATAAAACAAATAAATAAAAATTATTTTTATTTTTTGTAATGGTCATATTTTAGGAAACCATTGATCTTTACCGTAAAAATGCACTGTACATAATCGAAAAAGAAGAATAGCCTTATTCATTATCTAAATTTATTTATAAGATAAAAATATTTTTACCTTATTATTTATAAGATAAAAATTATTTTCAAATTTTTTACCACTCTGTATAATTCATCATAGAAAATACGTTCATCCAGACAGACTGACGACTTATCAATCGACTAAAAATCATTTTGGTCAATGAATATGAGCCTTAGAGGTCTAAGTGTTCAATTTGAGAACATCTTTCGATATAATTTTTATATCAATAAATAACAATTGGATTTTGTTGTTTATGAATAAAATGTTCTAAAAATACAAAACACCAATTCGTACATAGATGATCAATTCTGTTGATCTTATATGAAAAGTTTGTTTTGTTTTATTGGTTCAATATTTTCTTTTTATTTGACAAATTTAATGAAAGATTGAAAAACTTTTTCCTTACATAACATAGCAAATTTGTTACAATCGGCATTGACACTCGATTTATGTGTTCTAATTTTTAGTATTTTTATCCAAATAGCTCTAAGAAAGGGAAAACGTTTTTTCTTTGGCAAGAATTAAGGAGTACCCTGGTCTCATGTCAAATTAATTTTCAACACAGGACAAAAAAAAATTATTCCAGCTTTTCTTATTTTTGTAAATTATTTGTGCTTTTCCTTTCCCATACCCACCCACTGTCATATCTTGCTTCTTTCAATAATCTATGGTATACATTCTTGCAATTTTCATCCTTGTTTACACACAACAAACCTAATGTCGGTGACTTATTGACTTGAACAAATTTTTTAAAACAGAATCATTGGTAATAAACTGATAAAAAAAAATAAAAAAAAAACCATTCGATATGTGGTATGAGTTGTGGTGTGAATTTGGTAAAAAAAATCGAAAGGAAGCAAATATGTTATTATTTCGCAAACACCAGATAGGTCTACTACATACACGTATCCATCTGAGTAAAATTCCCATGACCAAAATTATTTTCAAAAAAAAAAAACAAAAAAAAAATGAAAACTAATAAAAAAAAAATCATTGCGTACACATTCGCACACCGTACATGACATAAAATATCGTAAAAAATTGAAAAATTGTTTTGGGAATTTAAGTCAAAGGATAAAAAAAAAAAAACAAACCAAACCAAACAAGGAAAAACACTGGAGGAAAGAAATATATTAAAAAATATAACGAACAAGTAAAGCAAAAAAAAGAAAAACAAAATTAACCGGAAACAAATATTATTTGGAAAATGGGAAAAAAAAAATTTTTTTATTTGATCATCATTTATGCTGTCTTCGCTTGTGTGTGTGCGTCTTTCCTTGTTACATACATAGATTAAAAAGTCAAAAGTCTTACAAAATCTGTTTTTTTTTATGACATGTGACATGCATATATGTACATAAGCGAACACATAAATACGTTGAATGTCAAAGGATATTCGAGGAAAATAAATAAAAAATAAAATAAAATACATACACAGGGTGTTTCCAATCAACTCGACGCCGTCTGTATCATCTCAGTACTCAGTAAACTATTTTACTTTTATCGCCCCTTAGACGCCCTTTGTACGCCCTTAAGACGTCAGTTAAATTTTTCACCCAAAAGTTTTTTTTTTTTTTTTTTAGAATCCTCCAAAGGATTCACGATAGTTTTAACAGTTGATGGCAGTAGATGGTAAGACCCTGTATCACAATTTTACGTACAAAAGATATAAAATTCAAATAATAAAGTGACAAAAAAAACAAAAAGTAGAAAAAAAAAATTTATCTCATGTTTTTTTATTTTTTTAAATAATTTTCTATGTAATAAAATAAATTTAAATGTTACATTGATTCGCACATTTTCAAATATTGCTACCAATGTTTCACAAAAAAAAAAACAAAAAAAAAATGGAAAATGGAAAATTCAAGTGAAATGAAATTGAGTAAAAAATTACTCAAATACGCAAAAGAAAATTTTTTTTCATTTTCATTTATTAAAGCATCGATATTTGAAATGCATTGAAAAAAAGGATATTCAATTAGATATATTCATATTGTATAAATGCGTTAATAAAAAAATTTGCTGCGTTTTTTCTTGTTTTTTTTTTTTTGTTTTTTTTTATTTCTCATAACATCACATATGAATGAGTACACATTCATTTTCGTAAAATTTATTTTCTTTCAATTATCATCTATGTATACATATATTTAAGTACGATGAATACATACATCTTCAGAATGTCTCAGAATAAATGTCAATTTTTCGATATAAAACATGAACTTGTTCACACTATGGAAAAATTTTGGATTGAAGTTCCTTTAAGGACTCACCACCGATTTTTATGAAAATTGATACATGCATACTATACTCAAAGTTTCAAAAAAAATCGGTGATGGGTTCGAAAAGGAACTCTTACCAAATTTTGTATAAAAACAACAACAACAACAACAAAACATTGAATATCTCAAGGTGATATAGCCAGACATTTTTGAATAATTTTTATTTGATCGAATTGACACATACATATCCTTGTCTAAGAACTTTCAACCCCTTTACATATCAACAAGGATGAATTTCAACAAGGATCAATTTTGTTTTTTTTTTTTTTTTCTATAGATAAATTTGGAACTTTCAGTAAAAAAAAAGGATGAGTAACATCTACTCTGAGACACCCTGTGTATACACATAATGATATTCATATGTATACATATTCTTGCTCGTGTAAATTATTTTCTCGTAACTATGTACATATGGATTAAATATCAAAAAATTGAAAAGTTTTGAAAATCAAAAAAAAAAAAAAAAAACAAAAATGTAAAAATTGAAAAATAATCCTTTTTCTATAATAATTTTTCATCAAATAAATGAATACGTAACGCATACATGTATACAATTTTTTTTTTTTGTATTCAATGAGAAAATTAAAAGCTTTCTTTTTTCTATTAGGATTTTTATTGAATATACTATGTTTGTTTGTTTTTCATTCACTTTTCATTTACGATGTATGTATGTGGATTAATACGTTGTATTTGTATTTTGAGAAAAACTATAAAGAACAAAAAAAAAAAAAAAACCGAGAAAAAAAAAATATTCATGCTCGATTTGAAAAAATTTCAATTTCTTTTGTATTTTGATTCGTTTAAAGAATGTAAACTAGAAATCATAGAAGTACGTATGCATGTGTGTGTAGAAAAATTTATTTATACACATATTTGTTTAAATTTATAGTGAATTCACAATATAGGCTACCAACTATCAAATACTACCGAGACTGCCAGATAAAAAAATAAATTCTCAACCAAAACATTTCTTAACATGGTATCAAAAGCTCTTTATAAGGTTGATTTAATTGTAAACTTTATGATGTAAGCATTTGACGAATTTGATCAATTTTATAGAAAGAGCTTTTTATACCATGGTTACTACATTGTTACTATGTTAAATTGTATTTGAAAAACAAATTTTCCCATATAAATTTATTTATAAAAAATAAAAGCTATAAAACGACTACGTAAAAGAGCTTTCAGTGGCGACTATGAGAAAAAAATTAAATTTACCTTAAAAGTTTTATATACCATGTTTCTTAATACTCACATATATTACAATGAAGATGGCCCTTAATATTCTATCTTTTTAATGTTTGGCAATCAGTATACCTAATAATCTCGGTAGTGTTGTATTGGGTTTACACTATTATTACGTGTGTAATAGTAACAGCAAATAAATTGGAATGCATTTATTTCCATCAATTCTACGCTGTATTCATTTTTATTTTAATCACAAAAGCACACACACACATACACATACGTATTCATATGTGATATCGTATATTTGCTTTTTGTAATGTATGATTTTCATTTATCCTGTATTGTGAATTGTTCAATGTTTCTTGTATTATTCTTAATTCAATTTTGTTACTTTTTTTCTTCATTTTCTTTTTGTTTTTTTTTTTGTTTTTCTTTTCGTTTTTTCTTTGTAAATTTTTTATGCATTCAAAATATTTTTCATCTATTTGTATAACAGAAAAAAAAAAATTTTTTTTTTTTTTAAATAGTATTCAGTATAGTCTTCTCAAATATTGTACATATCGTTCAAAATGAAATTGAATTATTGTTTGCAAAGCATTTTAAAGTTTCACATCATCGCAAAGAACAAAAACACAAAAAAAACAACAAAAAAAATGCAGCAAAACTCAACGATAAAGAAGTTTTATTAAAAGTTTTAAAAAGAGTATTAAAATTTTTACATTCATTCAGTGCACATACATATGTATTTATGTAACACAGGACCGTCTTATCTGATAGATATTGCAGGGACTATGAATTTACAAAAACCTAAGAAAATCTAAAATACACTAAATATCTTAACACTATTTTTAATTTACAAGATATTTGAAGAGAATCCTTAAAAATTGTCTCTGGTGTCCGTAGATCCAATGATTGCATTATGTGCTCCGCGTATCTTTCAAATTTCAATCATGTAGGTAATTATTTATGAAAATTAATTACAAAAAAAATTCAAAATTAATTTAAATATGTTAATAATTGAATAATGTGGACAATAATTAAAATCCAGAAGTATTTTAGGTATATACCGATTCTAAAACATCCCTGGGCTAAAGTTCCTTTTAGGATACGCCCGATTCGCACTACAAGACCAACATCAATCAACTAGACTTGTATGACTAGACTCATCGAGTATGTACAAATTTTTATAAAAATCGGATGTGGGTCCTAAATGAAACTCCTTCTCCAGCCCTGTATGAATGTTATAAATAGACTAGATATTAGTGAGAACTGAGAATGCACATACATACATACGTACATATTTGTCTACACATACACATATATGTTCTACACGTACATATGTTAGTGAATTTTTTAAACTAGGTTATAAAATTATTTCCTTCTTTTTTTTTTTTTTTGTTAATTTTTTGACTATTACGAAGAATTTTATCAAAAAAAAAACAACTAAAACATCAACAAAAAGATATTTCAAATTCAAAAAGAAAAAAATAACGGAAAATTATTGGAATATTTGAATTTATTTTATTAGAAATATCTTTTAAAAACAAAAAAAAAAAAGAAAACAGTCGAAATTTATATGTCTGGTGGGTTTAAATTTTTGATTGTTTACATCGTTAATGATCCACCTTAGGAATTCATTTCGATATAGTCAGAAATAATAAACAAACCCAGTATTCGATCATTTTTGTCCAACTTTTCCAAAAAAAAAGTTTTTTTTTCAAATATTCATGTTATGTGTTTGACCTATACCACCCTACTATACATACCCTATGATATAAAATAATAATTGCATTTATGTAGAATCAAAATACAATTTTACGAAATTATTGTATCAAATATTATGTCATACCGATATGAGCACATGTGTGTGTGTGTGTGTGTGTGTATTACACATATGAGTAAATATTATTATAATAATTTTGTTCATTTTGAATATTTCTAATAAATACAAAATATAATATTGATATGAGAATTTCTACATATTATTTGCATTCTTTTCGAAAATATGTATACATGTGTGTATGTATAAACAAAATATGTATGTCATATATTATATATTAAGAATTTGTATATAACATTTAAAATTAAAATTGAATGTTAAACTACATATATTGAATGATCATGTCATAACAAAATAATAAATATTCCATGGAATATTCAATTTTATAGTAATATAACATTGTACTAACATGTGTACATGCATACATGTAATTTTAGAATGAAAAGAAAAAAAGGATAATACAATAAAATAATAATTACAATATATTTGGATATCTAATATCTTACATATACAATAAATTGCATCCGTATCCTTTCTTTACTGTCCCATATTTTTTGGTGATTTTAGAAAAATGTATTTTTTTTTCTTTTTTAATTAATTTTTACTACCTGAATATTTGGGTATCAAGGATATTAAGGCGCATATTCATCAACGAATGGGCCTTAATACGAAATGTAAAACATCTTTGAAATTTCATAATTTTAAATTCAGTTCAGAAATCAACTCTAAACTATTGAAAAATAAAATTACAACAAATTTCAGGTAAATCATGTTTGTGAATATGGGCCTAAATTTCAGAAAAAAAAAGTGAAATTATTAAAAATATTATGAAAAATTATTCAAAAATTTACGAAACAAATTTGTCCAAATATCATCACCTACACTAGATACTAGTGGATGTGGTAGATACATACAAAAAATGTGTTCTATTATCATATGCAATTTTTTGTTGTATACCATTAAATATATCTGCACCTCCATACATGCATCCATGCGGCCTACACAACAAATGGTAAATTGGTTCAGTAGGAATGAACTTTAAAAAAAAAAAATTTTTTTCCTTTCTTTTTTTTGAATTCTCATATAATTGTTTGCAATTGTATGACATAGTTTTAATGCAGGTTGAATAAATACAATTCATCGTATACGAATTGTTATGTGTATGTATGTACATATTCACATATACCCATACATATGCATATGGAATACATGAAAATTTGCTGTTGTTGTTGTTGTTGTGAAAATGATAAATATTGTATACATAAAATAAAAACTTTTATTTAAAAAAACAAAAAAAAAAAACATTTTAAATAAGAAAAAAAAAGGATTTTATGAAAATTCTTTAACATATGCATAAAAAAAATGAGAGAGGGAATTTAATAATTATGTTTTAATTAAAAGTTGATATTTATTTTTACGTTTAATTTTTGTCTATTATTAAATTTTTTTTTTTTATTTTGTGATGGTATTTTTTATTCGTACCATTTGCTTTTGTTGTATCATCTTGAACTTCTTGTATGATAGTGTACTATATATATACAATCTCGAAAATATTATATAAAATATATATAAGAGCATATGATTTTATTTGAGTTCACATACACACATGAGTACGTATAAAGGACATACTTGTTCTCTTTGGCAACTTGGTGGTATTGTAATAAAAATATTAAAAGAAAAATTATACTTTAAACCTTATCAAAAAGACTATGAAATTAAATAATATAATGGCCCCTATCGTGATTTTCGATTTCGAAATGGTTAGCTAAAAAAACTACTTTCGATTCAATTAAATTTAATTTCGATATTGATCAAATGATCAAGTTGAAAATAATTGATCGATCAAATCAACTAGCTTTGCCATAGACACCCTATATTCGATTGATTATCGGAAATCATGATAGAGGAGAAAATTTTCATAAAATCTTCTTTCGATTTTGTGTTTTCCTGTTTTTTTGCCTTATCGAATTCAAAAGATGCAAAGAATTTTTTTTTTTTCAAAAATTAGTAAATTAGTAAAGATCACAAATGCATAGGTTTTGTGATTTTTGCTCTGGGACACCTTGGTATGGACACTTTGTACAATTTAGTGTATAAAAGGTAAACAAACCACAATACAAGTATATGTATATTTTATTATGCAATAAAATATTGTCCATTTTTAAGGACAAATTTTCATACCAACTTGTACACACACGAATATATGTATGTGTATGTGTCACCTTTTGACCATTAATGTCAGTTACTCTTAATTTTACTTTAAATTTTACTTTTTGTATTTTCTTCATTTTCTAAACATAAAATTATCCATCCCACATATTTAAGACATAATCCTTATACCTTATAATATGTGTTACGTGTATATGCTTTGCAAATGTGCACACATACATACATACATGCATGTTGTTAAGATTTTAGAAAAGTAGAACAATATTTTTATATGATTGTTTATGAAAAGTTACAGTTCAAAGAGTATTAAAGCTTCTGATACAAATGTAATTATATTGTGACTACATACATGTGTGTATAAGGTATACGTTTTCCTTTTTCTGTTTTTTTTTTTCTGTTTTTTTTGTTGATATGAAAATCCTTTTTATCATAATATTTTTGTTATTGTTTTTTTTGTTTTTTCCTTTTTCTCATTTATTTCACAATAATAAGTTTTTGAAGGTTGATGTCATCGTTTTTTTCTTTGTTTTCTTTTTTAAATAATATTTAATCGATTTTTAGGTTCATACATATCAGTGGCGGAACAACGAATTTTCATACCTCCTTCTTGCAAAACGGAATATATTTTTATCCCAATAAAAGAAATAATATTTTTTATAACAATGTAAATTACTCACTATACCAGCAGTCAGAATAACTGTTCAATTTGTGACCTTTCCGCATTATGAAGTTTTTCTCCATATATGGTAGTTCCGCTACTGCTCTACATATGCACTGTACGCACATATACATACAATCAGGACACATAAAAATTTAGCACAGAATAAAAACATATTAAAATAGCAAAAGAAAATGTAATATATAAAACTGTATGCGTTTTCTTTGCTTTTTAAAAGCAAATGTACACCAAAGCACATACATACATTCAGAGATTAATGAGGGTGTCGTCGGTACTGACATTTGAAAATGAAAAAGGGAATTAAAATATACCAATGCACACATATGGAAATGCATTTTGTATCACGCACACAGCAAAAACAAAAAAGGAAAAATGTGTGTGTGCGAATGTCAGTATATGGAAATCTTTCTGAATATCGAAAATTTAACAAAATAAAATGCATTTCATTTACCATACAATATTATTTAAATAAAGAATTATTTTGTAATTTTTGTAGTTTTATCAAAATATCAGAAACACGAAAAAACATTATCTGTAGCTTCAGAAAATTCGTAACATCCTGAAAAAGGACAAAAAATTGAAATGCTTACACAGAAAATTTTCATATGGGAACACATGATCTATATTTTACTTTGAACCAATCTTCAAGTACGGCAACAGACCTATAAGTTAAGTTAAGTTCACAAGGATGATATAAGGTTGGGCTGCCTAAAATACATTTGTACTAAATATAAAAATAAAATTCATTTTCAGTTGTCTATAAAATGATTTTTAACATTTAAAAAAAAAAAAAAAAAATTTTTTTTTTTCCTTTGTAATTTTTGTAATTATATATGCAGAAACATTGTATACAGATCTGAGATCAGATAGCATTTAAATACGATACAATGATACGTTGTATTTGAATAGAAAATAAAAAAAATTAATTAATTAAAGGAATGTAACTCTGAAATGAATTTATTCAAAATACAAAAAAAAAAGAATTCTTTTTCCTTTCATTTTTTTTTCTACATTTTTTGAAAACCTTCTAAGGATTCAATGTATCCAGTTAACATGACAAACAAATTTTAAAAATTGAACAATTTGATTTTTTGTATTTGTCTAGTCATAGTTTAATTTACTGGTATATACAAATAAAAGGAAAATTAACAGTCAAACAATTTTTTCTAATTTTATTTTTATTTTTTCATTAATTCATGGTGTCAGGTTGTCTATAAGGCGAGTCATTCCAGTGTAAACCATCAATGACAGCCGAAAGCCATGAAATGAAAGTCGACAAGTTTTTAATCTTCATTCGTTAATTTGAATAATTGTGATTTGCAGAAATAAAATTTTTCTTGGAAAAATTTCCCATTGGAACTAGGTCATTGGAAAACTAAAAAAATTGGTTACACTCAGCTGAATCAGATACATTTCTTCATGATCCACCCTAAAAAACTCACTGCATTATGGATTAATTCGTTATCATGACGCTCACATAAATTCTTAATACAGATGTATTGGATTATGACAGGACATAAAAGTAAATATTTTTATCTTTTCAGATTTACTTTTTGTTTTTTGATTGGTTTTATGAAAATTTGTTTGGGTTGTTGTTTGAATATTTACGAAAGGTTTAAAAGATACAGCAATGTATACACATGTTTAAAAATTAAATGGGTGGAAAGCTTAATGATAGTAGTAATAAAAATTGATTCAATATTTTATAGATAAATTAAAAAAAAATTTATATGAACTAATTTGATCAAATTTTGATTAATAAAGAAAGTATAGGTGCGTTCCCATATTTGAAAAGATTTGTGAACTAATTTGTCTGTCCCATATAAATTTTCTATGTTAGAATTTTAGGTCTTTTGTGGAAAATTGCAAATTTTGGAAGCTAATTAATATTTCTTCTTCTTGATGTTTCGACTTGTTTCATCTTTAGATTAGACAGCTATTAATCAACTCAACTCAAACTGAAATTCAAATTTCCTTCTTGATTTTCAGAAAATTGCAACTACATAATGCTGGATTTCTTCACTTCAAGATATGTTGAAGTCTAACATATCTTGAAGATAAACCGAAGATTTGATTTTCTTCACTGTTAGTTAAGACTTATCTTCAAAATAAACTTAACCGGTGGTTGAGCTTCGAGATATCTTTAAGGTGATAGATATCTCGATTACAGTGCGCCGTTCGATACTTGAGATAACCAATTTAAAAATTTTAAAGGGTAAAGAAATTTGTTTTCTTAAATTATACGTAAATTTTTTTTTAATTACACATGAAGTTGGCTTTATATCATTTTTGTAAGAGTAAATTATTTCTATCCTGAAGATAGTTAATATTCAAGTTTAATGAAGAAAACCAATCTAGAAGATAACTCCAAGATAGCTTTATTTTCAAGATACGTAGCTAACTGAAGGTACGAACAAATCCAGCATAAATCGTTTACTTTCAAAAATTTATTTTAATTAAGCATATTACAAAATTTTTATAGCTGGCTGAAGTACGGGAACCGACTGAATAATAAAAATTAGAATGAAAATACAATACAACATTAAAGTTTTACATCATGCTGTAAACGTTCTCACTCCTTAGATTGTTTGTATAATGATGTAAATTTATTCCGAGGAGGTAAATAGTTAACAGAATACACAATGAAATAATGGTCATGTGTACATACTTGTGTATTGAATCTTTTTTATTTTTTTATTTTATTTTTTTTAGAAATAATAAATAATAATAATAAAAAAAAAATTGTTCATATCATGTCTACATTTACATACTCATGTTTGGTTTATTAAAATATTTTATGTGACGTTGAATTCATTATGAAAACAAAAGAATTATTATTATTATTTACCAGAGGTTAAAAATATTTAGTATATACATATATGAGTATAAAACTTATGCAATTTAATGACAATGATTTATTTTTTTTTTATATTCTAAATACATGTACATTAATACATGGTGATGGCACATATAAAAAACCACCAGTCTTCAGTATTAAACAATGTACATATACAACATCTATAGTAGCTTTTTGTATTATTATGTTAAAAACTGTCAGTTTTCCTTTTGAAAAGTATTATTATAAAGTTTTTCCGGTATTTTCCTAGAATTTATCACTTCAAAATTATACAGAATATATTTATAAACGTACATACATATGTGCGCATATAATGATTATTATAAAAATAAACGACAACGTATACATACATATTATTCATGTTTGCATGTCTGTAAGAGGTTTTCGAGCATAATAAACATGTAAACAATTCAATGGATAAATTTTAAAACATCAAATAATTTATTATGATGTGGTTTTGGTATAAAAAAAAAATTGAAAAAATTTCTTGAATTTTAAAGCGTATAAATACCACCTTGAAGAAAATTCCAAAACACCAACACTAAAAATTTAAGAAATCAAAATTTAAAATTTAAAGTTTAAAATTTCAAAACGTAAACACATCTGGTAAAAAAAAAAAAACAAAAACCCATATTTTGAAGCGAACACTCTAAGCCTTACTATATAAAAAGGATCTTAAGATATCAAGGATTCAAATTGAAATTTAATGAAATTCCACATAAAAATTATGTACTCTGAATACACTGATCAGGTATATACTATTCATAAGATTTTGAATTATTTTGCATTTCGTCCTTTTTCAAAAATTCTATATTTATCCTAGGAAATTTATAAACGACATGATAGAGAACCCATTCAAGGATTCAACTAGGAAAATTTCATATATCTGGTACAATTTTTATTTTCATATTAGAAAAGTACATTAGAAATTAAAATAAAATGCCCAGGGCCCATAATATGTCTTCATGCCCTGAAGGATTAATTCCATATACACGTACTCATACTATATTTAGCTATACATAAAATTAATTGTTTTCTAATGACTTATTTAAACTTTTATACAAACAAAGCAAAAAACGAAATCATACAAAATATAATAGAAACATGATTTTATGATTATACGCTGAATATTTACCACAAGTTTTATTGTAATTTCGAATTTTGATGAAAATTAGAAAAAAAAATTTTTTTTTGTTTTTTATACAAACTTTAAAATTTCATTTTTAAATAAAGAGAAACTTCAAACACAAAGATTAAAATGTATGTAAAAAATAAAAACAAAAAAAAAAACAAACTTATGCATACGAAAAGGAATATATAAATAATTTTAAATGGTTATAATATAGAATAGTGTACGTCTATAGTTTTGGTTTTTAAGTATACTTTGTATTCAAAAAAAAAAAAAAAAAGAAAATTTTTATTTTTATTTTGTTTATATAAAAGTACTTGTAATTTTATGAAAATTTCAAATTACGTACACGTCATATACACACACACACACATGCTTATACGTTTAATTATATAAAAACGTACGTGCGTTTATCTAATATGCATAATATATAGCACGCACATTTTACCTGTAGTATAATCATGTACTTTATTATAATACTAACGAACACAGTATGATTTTATATAAACAGAATTTTCATAAATTGTACAAAAATTTCAAATTTAAATGAATGCAAAAAACACAATACAACGTATACATGCATGTGTGATGAATTAATTGAATTTAATTTAAGTAATAATGTTATATAATTTTAATATTTTGTTATTTGGAAAGGTGGAAAAGAAAATTTATTTAGATTGTCCCAGAATAGATGTCATAAACTCACTTCCGTTTTTATAGAAGTTTAGACTGTTTCCAACAAAATGCTTTAGAACCCTCGTCCCCGCTGTTCTAATAAGCTACATCTGATTAAAGTCAGATGAGTAAATCTACATACCTTAGGAGGAGTTAAATGATGTGATTTATTTCGATTATTTTAAGTAGGCTATATTTCATGCATCTTAGAATTAAATCTGTGATCTGATTTATTTCGATTCACTATACTAAAGTAAGCGCTTTTGTTAATAATTGCCTAAGGAGCATTATCAAGATTAGATGGCCAAATGAGATATCCAATGGAAAATTTTACGAACTAACAAAACAAGAGAACATAAACAAAATAATCACCCAGAAGAAAGTACAAATGGCTTGGGCACACGCTAAGAAAAAATGATAATGATATCTCCTAGGTAGCTCTACAATGGAACCCTCAAGGATCTCATAGAAGAGATCGACCAAGGACCTCTACATGGAGACGTTCCATATTAACAGAAACGGGTAAAACGATAAAGGACCAAGAAGAATGGCTCAAGACAGGTCGAAGTGAGCGAAATATGTTGAAACTCTATGCTCCTAAAAGAGTATGGAAATATAATAATAATAATAATAATACGGTGCAAACCGTGCATCCAAGGGTTAAAAAACATAATTTGATTTTACTTCGATTATAATTTTTGTTAATTTTTGATTTCTAAAACTAAATGTATATCTCACACCATACATATCCATTTATCTGTATTTATGTACAAAACGTGAAAAATTTATGCAAAGTAATTTTTAATATTTTAGTTACTTTCATGTATGTAACAGGATATAAAGTATACAAAAAAAAAAATAATAATAATAAAAAATACGTATATGCATGTATGTACAGAAGAATTAAGAGATTGTATGCTTAATAATCATGAGTGTTAATTAGAGAATTGCAGTTTAAAGTTCTTAATGAAATTTATGTATAGTAAATTAATGTACATATACATATACACTGGAAAATGTATGTATATGCTATATGCATATGTTATATATGTATATACACATGTGAACATGTATTCACATGTGCAATATGTACATAAATAATTTAAATTAGCTTACTGTAAATCTTTGAATTTTAAGGATTATAAGTATATATACATTTTGTATTTTATAGTTTCAAGAAAATGTTCACATATTAATTAATTTATATACACACATGTGTGGATAGCATTTTACGTGAATACATTTGTACATATACATACGTGTATTTATTGAAAATTGAAACTGGGATATAATGTAAAAGTAAGTCAAAATATTAAATACATATATTTATCTTTATGTGTTCACATATACGAACGAGTATTTACATATTATCGAGAGTACACATTATAATATTTTATTTATACTGTACAGGGTGTCCCAAAATGTGAATTGAAAACATAAAAATCGAAAATTATCACCTTGAAGTTTTTTTTTTATCAATAATTAGAAAGATTGTGGGAAATACACCAGAGAAATTTACAGCCAAATATATGAATGATATCGTGTACCCAATATGTTTAAAAATTTTCAATCTCTTATATTTCAGAAGAGACCAATTTCACGAGGATAATTTTTTTTTTTTTTTAGAAAAAAACTGAATTATAGGAAAAATAATAGCTTTCGACATTTGTTGTTGGATACCCTGGTATATTTAAAGTCAGAAATTTATACAATTTGATTTTATAGAGTACACGTGTAACTAACGTAAATATACACACGCATTTTAATTAAAATTTGGTAATATTATATACATATGTATATAAAAGCTTTCGTATTATTTACAAAATTACAGAAATTTGTATATAAATACAAATATATTGTATATAATACATTATGTACATTTGTACATAATGCATGTTGTATAAATTCAGTTTATTTGTATTTAATACAATTGTGATGAAGTTATAAAGGTAATTGCAAACATACATATACATATATAGAAATGTATAATTTAGATAATGTACATACTAGACGCAAGTATCTTTGAGAAGTCTATTTACAAAACTCATTAATTTCAACCAGAAGTTCTTCTAACATGATGACATGAACAATTTTATATAAAAATAAAGATGGGGTTCCTTTGATGACCATCCAGCGGATAAAGTATAATTTTTTTTTTTTTTTTGTTTATTTGTCCCCGATATCGACCATGAGATCATAGAATTTAAATGTTAATATCCTCTACCTATTGAGCTACTGAGCACTATCATACTTTAAATTTATGTGAGAAAATTTTCAATTTTTCATTTCATGTTTATCAGTTTTTTAAAATTGGACTTCTTAATTAACAAACATTATGAAAAATATCAATGCATAAATGCATGATATTCAAATTCCCATGTTAAATTAAAAAATTTGAATCCTTTTGGGGTGTTCATTATTTATTTATTTATTTATTATCTATACTTATGTACATTACATAAGCAATGTGTGTATCTAATATTTGTACATACATATTAAAAATACATAAACAAATTTCTCATTGCTTATATACATATGTACATATACAAGTATGTATGTGTGTTCGTTATACAAATTGTACATAGATACCTTTAGTGAATTAAAATCTCATCTATAATACATTAGAATCACATTTACATACGAGTATAAGAAAATTATAACAATAAAATGCATGTATACATAAATGATGAATAAATTTTTATTAGATGTGTATATGTACACATTAGTATAACACATATTCATGTGTAAAAAAATCTATAAAATAGAATAAAAAAAAAGAAATATTTTTTTTTATTAGATAACATCTCAAAATGTTAAAGTCAGATATCCAAATATCTGTTTCCTTTAAAAAAAAAAAAAAAAATATGGTAAATATTAAATGATATACACATAAATGTATACGCGATCTACATATGTACATGAATATACAACATATCCATTACTATTTTTTTTTTTTTTCTACTAAACGTTATCGTAATTTTCCAAAAAAAAAATCATTATTGATTTTCCTTGATTTTCTTAATAAAAATAAAAAATAAAAATTTATATACTTTTGTACATTATTTTCATATCATTTTTCTTTTTGATGAAATTTCATTTACCTTTAAATTTTGTTTTTTTTTTTTTCTCTCATTTTTTAATATTCATGCTATAAGAGTACAGACAGTAGGATATGAATGCACGGGACATCATGAATAAATGAAAAATTTAATATCATTATAATAGAGTAAACAACCAAAATATAGTTAGTAAAGTAAAGTAAACAACTGTAAAATCAAATTTATCCATTCTTCACATTGAATACGTAATTTTCAGTTCGTATAATTTCATCAAATTGAAATGTGATTTTCCAATAAAACAATTTGCCACAAAGAGCATAAAGTAAATTTTTCAATTATCATTTTAGAAATTCTTTTAATTTTAAATTGAGTAACAGCAATTTCTTTAGCTTCACTTTACATTTTCATATTACGATCAAAACATTATTTTCGACATCCATCAATTACGTAATTCGTAAAATTTGTTAGAGAATCAGAATACTTTAATTTACTTTGTTTCTTTATTCTGGTTAAGCCCTTACATATTTTATTTAAATTTAAATGCTAGATATGTACATCAAAATGTATTCAAAATCTATTTAGAATTTTTTTTTAAGTGTACAAAATAGTTTTGATCCTCTTTTTTTTTTTTACAAGAGAATTATAATGGGTGCATATGTATGTAAATGCCAGGATTATTAATCGTTAATTCAGTTTTCGATTTATTCATATTTTTTTTCTCTCTTCAACTTTTTGCCTTTCTAACTTTATCTAATGTAAAAAAAAATTTCAAATCTGCTTGTAACCTTTTATAGTTATACATTTTTACTTTTATACAAAAAAAAAGGACATTAATATCTTATCATCTTATTAGAGATGTACTATTTGACATTTACAAATTCATTTAGTTTTGAACAATTTTTCGTCTAATATTTGATTAATGATGTGATAATATTTTTGAAAAAAAAAAAATAAAAATTTTTATGATCTCGTCTTTTCGCATCCTTTTGCATTTGTATTTCATCTCGACCTAAAGATATTGGATTGATGAGTATGGGCCTTAAAATTTTTCATTCTTTTTCTTTGCTATTTATATTCAATAATTTTCATTTTTAAATTAATTTTTATTTTTATTTTTATTTTTCATTTTCCATTTTCAATAAATAAAACGGATAATTATAGTAAAACAAAAAAAAAAACTGAGAAAAGTTGCATGAAAATAAAAAAAGTAATAAAAATTGGAAAATAGCTATACAGTACACATAAATGTGTATGAATGAATTCTTTGTGAAACTTTTCTGATACTCTGATGTTAAACATTTATGCAGTTTTTTGTTTAATTCACTAAATGTATCACACACAATCTATAGTTAATGCAACTGAGCAGTCACACACAGCTATAGGGTGTTCCAAAAGTAAAAATCATAAAATGCTCGTGAATGGGGTGTTTTTTACGAAAAATTGAATTCATGCAAAAATGCCCATACTGTATCCAACGGAAAAATTGATACAAAATTTCAAAAGATATCTGAAAATGATTTTCCTACCTTTACTTTGAAACATCCTGATCGCAATCGCTATAATACACAATTTTCCCATACATTTGTACATTTGTTCGTATATGATTACATATATTTGGTACATACATACAACATTTTATGTATTGTGATATTTTGTTGTATATTGTATACTTAAATGAGTATATACAGTCGTCATTTAACCGCTACTATATTTTTTCCTTGAATTTTTCCTTTTATTTTATTTATTTTATTTTTTTTTTGTTGTTGTGGTTAGTCAGCAAAAATGTTGAAGAGCTTCATTTTAAAGTTTATTTCGATGTTCATACACTAACCCACTACACTATTGCTATTCTATTAAATCAACCCCAGCATCAACTAAAAATATAAGTTAACTTTTCTTCTGGTTTTTTTTCCCCCTACATACAGACGATATCCTTTAGATCCTACAGAATCTCATGATAATGTTGTGTGTATAAATACACGTTTGTGTATTTGATTTTTAATTTTTTTTTTCCATGGGATTGTACATTATTTTCTTCCTGATTTTGGTTTATGCTCTTCTTGTTATTGTTGTTGACTTTAAATTTTCTTCTCGTTTTTTTTTTTTTTTTTCTATTTATCTTAAGGCGATATTTTAAATTCATTTAATTAGCTGTGTATACTGTTAATACTGAAATGAAGGGAAAAAAAAATAAAAATTTCAAAAAAAAAAGAAAAAATCATGGCAAAAAGGATATAGAACATGAAAGGATACAAGAAATTAAGAATACAATATAAATTACATGTATTTGTTAAGTAAAATAGATTTTTTGTTAACGTATCAAAAAAAAAAATTTTTTTTGTTTTGTAGCTTTTTATTTATGTGTGTGTGTGGATGTGAAAAATCCTTTATATATGTGAACATATTTAATTTCTCATGTTATTTCACATTTTAATTAGTACAAAAAAGAAAAAACAAAATAAAAACAAATTGATCATGTTAGTAATTTTAAAAATGAAATGAAATTTAAACTAATGATTTATTTTCTCTTACTATATTCATGTAATACTATTCAAAGGATGCACAATTGAGATTTTTGTTTTTTTTTTTTTTTTTATAATGAATTTTCAATCCTTTGACATTCTAAAATAAGATGATTTCATGTTAGTTTAATAAAATTTAGTAATTTGTAAAAATAACGAAATATTGCAAGTCTCTGAATATCAAACATGATTTCGAAATGTGGATCCTTTTCCTGGTATTCGAAAGTGGGTGGAAGTGGGTGATACACTAATAGCATGACTTTCAAGATTTCTATACCTTATCCACTAATTGCATGCAGTTAAGGGCTTATGGGAGTACATATGTATGTATGTTTGGCTTCTTTCCTATCTCATAATTTTTAATTAGAGTGTTTCATGGGCAGTATTACCACAATTCTTAAATGCCCCGAATATTGGTTTATAGCGATGTAAAATGATACTACTTAACGTCGCTTTCATAAGGCCTTAACTGTATTGAATTACTGAACAGAGTATAACATTAAAATTAGACGTGGTATGTTTAGCACAAGTTTATTAGTTAAAATTGTGATACATTTAAGGACTTATCTTGTAATATGCATATAGAAAAGGAAAACTTTGATTGCTTTAAAGTACATAATTTTTAGATTCTCAGTCATTTCGGATATCAAAGGAGGATAGTGTGATTAACGTAAAAAAACTTTGATTCAAACAATTTTTTGATTTAAACATAACCCCCTCCCTCTCCTCTACTCAGTGAAATGAACAAGTTTCGAATAAAAGCAGTAAAATGAATTTACAATGTAGATAACTGATGTTCATGCATTTTCATGCATTTCTAATTTTTGCATTCTGAAAGGAAAAACAGGTGTACATCTTGTAAAAGTTTATCTTTGGAAAGTAATTTTCCTTTTTTTTTTGTTTTTTCTTCTTATTTTTCTTGGTATTACGTATTCTATAATTTATTCTGTATTTATGGTAAGAAATAAAAACTTTAAAATATTTTGCTTTTGAATTTAAAATAGATAAAGTATATACATCCTTAAAATGAATAGAAAAACAATTTTTTTCATGAGAATTCTTATTGCGAATACCGACGAATAATGAATACAAAAGTGTGAGCAAAAAAAAACCATCAAAGAGTAAGGATGAAAAAAGAAGATAATAAACTAATAAAAAAATTATACGAAAAAAATTTTCTTTTTATTTCACTTTTAGGTAAAACGCATTTAAATTCCTGAAATTTCTATATTGAAAGTGATGAATGGTTATTTTGGTATCCAATGTGGCCTTATCAATGGAACATATCTGTAGAAGCAAGTATAAGCCGTACATCCTTTATGAAATGTACAAGGAGATATACAAGGTACTATGAAAAAAACCTTCAAGTACCGGGAACAGACCTACAAAGACACAAATAAATGAACATAAATTGATCGCATTATCTTTTATTTTTCGATTTTTATTTCTTTTTCATATTCTGAAACTAATTACGACATAATTTATTTAATTTTTTTTTTTTTTTTTTTTTTGCACAATCATTTCAAAATTGTAATTTCCTAAGTAATTCATTACCGTATATATACACATCAAATTGTATACATACAAATTATTCTATTCTTTTCTGAACCTTTCCAAACAGCAAAATAAAAAAAAATTATTTATACAGCTACAAAATAAATAAGGAAAATTTTTTTAAATCGCAAATTATAATTAGTGAAAAAAAAAAAATAAATAAATAAATGAATAAATTTCGAAATTTTGATTGATGATAGAACACGTCTACCAATTTCCGTCTTCCACTTTTAACATATTTTAATATTTTCATAATAAAATAGAATAGTAATCAAAAAGGAAAAATTTACGTTACATTTTGTTTTCTTTTATTTTTTAGATTGAGCTATTAATCCTGAAATTTTCTAAACAAGGATAATAAAATTTGTAATAAAACTAAAAAAGAAAACTACGAAAAATTAAATAATAAAAAAAAAAAATTTTTCCAAAAAATACATACTTATATGCAATTTTCCATCGTATAATTCGCAATGCAATAATCCCGAAACAGTAAAAAAAATAATATTAGCTCCTTTTTAAAATGAGATCCTTGTGTAAAAAAGAACAATAAATGTTTATAATTAAATTTACTTCGAAATTTTAGTTATTTTAATCAAACATAAAAATAAAGAATGAAAAATCTTTTTTCCTTTTTCCGTTTATAAAAATATTTTGTAATTTTTTTTTCTTTTCTTTATTTGCATATTTTACTTAAAGAAAAACAAAAAAAAACAGAAAAACGAGAAATTAAATGTAAATACGAATTTAAACCTTGTTCTTCTTAAAATATTTTATATCTTACAATTTTTGTCTTTATCTTGTGTTTACTTATGCATTCGACATTTATATTATTTCACAAGAAAATGCAAATTTTCCAAGATATGTACATACGATCAATACTCTTGAAGAAAATCTTCTTTATTCCCTAGGACCAAATTTAAATGGAAGACTTCAAGAATCAGACTTAGAAAAATATTTTAAATATTTAAAATACATGTAAATATACTTTACACATTGATTCAATGCAGTTAAGATCTTATGGTAATGACATAATGTAGTACCACTTTATGTTGGTGTATATATTGATATTTAAAAAATTCATCTTGTATTATTTGATGACCTTACAGATTATCAGAAATTATGGGAGCAGGAAAAAGACACATATACTCCCATAAGATCTTAACTGCATCGAATTATTGTATGGAGTATAATCTAAATATTGTACCTCAGGACTTTAGAGACTCAATTGAGCGTAAATCCAACGTTTTAAAATTTTAAAAATTTGCCTCTGAGGTAACAGTGGCGCCCAGCATTCTAACTTTGAATATATGAATGTAAACAGTTAAATTACAAATTTTTTATTTTATTTATTATTATTTTTTTTGTAATGTGAAATAAATAGCAAATTGGACTCATCCTTTAGATGCTGGTAACATTGTGAAATTGGGGTCGTTTTGGTATCGTGAATCTTGAGATGGGCCTTTCTTCGAGTCTGAATCCTGAGTTTTTGAGTTATGCATTTGGGTTTGGGCCTTATAATCCTTTTTATCTTTATTTTTATTTTTTATTTTTTGTTGTTTATTTCGTTATCACTTTTCTTTTCCATTCCATTGTTTTAACATATTGTTATTATTATTTTTTTTTTTTTGCTTTGCCTTCGTTTTGTCTTTTGCATAATAAAATACTTATGTATGTGTGTGTGTGCATATTAGTGTTTTTCTTACAAATGCGCGTAAAATGGAATGTAATGTGAATTTTTATTTATCTCTTAGGATTTTAAGAAAAATACTAATACATGTACATTCATATGTTGAAAAAAAAAAGCATATTTATAAATATGTAAATAAAATGTGTATAATGCTAAATCTTTATAATACACACACATACATATACCATACACGAACTATAATGTGCACATTATAGTGATTTACATATAAACTTTGTTTTTTGTTTTTTTATAGTGCGAATATACAAGTATTTGAATTTTCTTTTTCTTTTTTTTTGTGGAAAATTCAGATATTTTCCGTATCTTCATACAATAGGTGATGTTTATGTAAAATTTATCAAATTGAGTTGAATATGTAAATATATATATTTACACATGTATATATGTGTTAAAAATTTTTAATACATATGTATGAACATTTATCACATATGTTTTATCACATATGTAAATATACCATATTTTATAAGATGCATACAAATTATAAGAAATTCAGTTTTGTCCTTATTTGCTTTTTTGTTTTGTTTTTGTTGTATATTTTACAGGATATTAATATAACGTAAGAATTGAATTAACGTTTAATTGTCTGATTGTTGTTTTTTGTTTTTTTATAAATAAATCACAATAATAATGTAAAGCGAGCTTATATCATTTGAATATTTTAAATTTTAAATATTTACGTAATGTACGAATCCTAACGACACTTTTCCTTAAGTTAACGTAAACAATTTTCAAAATTGACTAGAAATTAATGAACGTTATAATTAAATTTTATGAATTTTTAAAATTATACGTCATTCATCATGGTATATCCATTAAAAAACAAAAATCCAGAATTATCTGCAATTTAGGATTTTTTGTAATAATCTTTAGATATTTGGTATCTAAAAATTTTATTTTATAATTTTTCCTTTCGATCAATATAAAATGGAAAATTGAAAAAAAAATAAAAAATAAAAATGAAAATAAAAAATAAAAACATTTTAATAATTACCATAATACAACACTCTGCACAATATAACATGAACTGAATGTAACATTATTAATGTAATAATAATGCAAATTAATGTAATTCACCCACTCCTCTTTAACAACAACAACAAAGAGAAAGAGAGCAAAAACAAAATGCGAATATTAAAATGGAAAAATTAAAAAAAAAAAAAAAAACAAAAATAAATAAATAAATAAACTACAAAAGGTTAACGTACACGTACATACATATGCTACATGTGAGATAGCATGTAAAAGGTAAACGTAAATTTGTAACACATTGAAATGGTTGTTTAATTAACATTTTTATAAGCTCATTGCCTTAATGCAGCAGCAGCAGCAGCTTCTGATTTAAACAGTACAATATTTTTTAAATATTCTCTCTAAAATAATATAATATGCACATATGAAAAAAATAAAAAAAAAAAATAAAAAAACAGTAAAAATAAAAAATAAAAGAAAATTACAATGCAAGTACATGCAAGAAAAACTTGTTACCACTTCTCTATTATGCATGTTTGTGTGTGTGTGTGTGTGATGTTATTATTATAAAATAAAAGGCTTTACTATTACCATTTCATACATAAATAAATTTATGTACATACACTTTCGTTCAACATTATCATGCACATATGCATTTGCATATACATTTTTGTTTAATGTTGAATAAATAATTTTTAAGGATCACATTGTTTACAGGATGTTTTGCGAATCGATGCTGCTAACCCATCGCCAAGCGATTCATTTCCAGAAACGAAAAAAAAAACAACTTATATTAAAAGGAAAAGAGAAAATTTATTATGATCACCCACACCGCAAGGTCACTTGAAAAAATTTTGCATATCACACTGACATTTATGAACATGATCAAATAATGTGACTTTTGAATGGGAAGTGATATTTTCAAAATCATAATGGTCTAATTAAGGTAATAAAATATCCTTTCCAACGGATATGGAATCATTGTTAAATCTCAAGTGATTCCTAAATTATGAGCCTTCAAAATTGGAAAATGAAGAACAAATTTTCAAATTAAAATATTCTGATCGTCAATATTTCGAAAATTTTTATTATTATTTCGAATTTTTTAATGACTTCTTTTTTTGTTTAGATTTAAATAGATTAAAATCGACTTACGAACCACCCTGTATGCATATGTAATGCATAAAACAAAAGGAAGATGAATGCGATTGCATAAAGAATTAGTATATACATTTATATATAATTCATTGTGAATGCACACATACATACATTTGCATATTTATATATTATGTTTTTATATATTGGTATGTATTATGGGTGTTTTAAATAAATAAAATATGACTACATGTATAGTATATACAAAAAATGAAGACATTTCTCTATGTTAACATGTTACTTACTTGTATTGTATGAATTTGAATAGTAAAAAATCTGTTAAAGCTTTACGTGTTAGCTTTTACAATATAGTCGGCATGTAATTCTATATGGATCTGTGAAAAACCAAAAAAAAAAACAAAATAGAAAATATACAAAGAAAAGGATAACAGTTGTATTCATGTTATCATTTTTGTATATAAAATATTCATACAGGGTGTACCATCATTTGTATATAAAACGGATTTTTTGTATAATTCAGATCGTTTGTAAAAAAACAAATTTCATGGGTTTAAAAATTTTGAATTCTCTATAGCTCAAAAGGGTCGAAACGGAAACAGGGGATCCAAAAATGTTTTTCTCTCAAAAATATGTGATAATATGTATAAATCATTCAAATTTTTGTGACTTTTACTCTGCCTTATACATAAGCAAAAATTTAATAAATAAATAAATAAAAGATTAATTGTCTTTTCTCATTTCATTTTACAACATGATATTACATAAAATCCTTGGTAAAATGCATTCATAGACTCAATCCTTTTCTAACACAAAACTTGTATTAGTGCTTATACATACATCATACATAAAACAAACACAAATAAGCTAACGTACATTTAAAAGATAACGATACAATTTAAGATAAATAGTATTTGTTTGAAAATCAAACGGAAATAAAGAAAAGACAAAAGATAAATAGAAATTCATATAAATGCACCTGAAAACAATCAAACACAAATTGTACAAGAAATTGTTAAGTTTTTTGTCTTTTTCGAAATATGATAAGCAAAATTTGTGAAAATAAAAATGTAATACAAAAAGGATCAGCTTTTGTATACGAGATGATAAAAAAAATTCAACGAAAAAACATCGGGTTTACGGAAGAGGTTGAAACTATTCATGATTTTTTTTTTTTTTGGAAAACACCCCGTATCATTATTGTCGAACAATAACATGCAGACCAAATGAAAGAGAATTCTTTGGCCGTTCATTTAATTTAAGAACCCTATCTTCAGCCTCCTTAGTCTAAGAGAAACTAGAATCAAAAATTTGCAAATGTTCATCTAGAGATTTCTTGGAAAAAATACCCTCATCAGTGAACAATTTTTTTTTTACAACAAATAAGAAGCCCAATTCTTTCTCTACAAAGTATAAATTTTTGCTGTATGATTTTATCTACTAGATTGGTTCAGAAGCTGTACAATCTATATGGACGATGATTTGTGGACTCAATTTTTTCCATTGAAATTTTGCATCGTTGCGCAAATAATGATAGAAATAGCGAAAGAATCACGTGCTATATTTCATACTGGGGTCTTAATATTTTTTTTCTCTTTTAAATTAGACAAAAAAAATTCTGACTTAGAGTAAATCTGACTTATTCAAGTCAATCTGAATAAATATAAAAAAAAAAATTTTGTTTAGTCGATTTTTACTTGTAATTTACGATAAAATACAAAGATATTTTTTTTTTGGCAAAAATTCCCATGAGCTTTACGAAAAAAAGGAACAAAAAATACAAAAAAGAAATCATCACTTTAGCTTATCATAATTTATCATATACAAACATGTATAAAATTTCATGTATACAAATAATTTTGTTTCCTTTTTTATTTTCTTTCATAATTCATTTCTTTTACATTATTTGTATGCAAACTAATTTAAGTATATCCTTTCGTATTTTTTTGTGAAGATTTCAGTTTCATTTTTTTGACATTAACTGATTACTGTAGTATTACAATTTCACTTTAGAAGAAAAATAAGTAGAAGAAAAACGATTTTTATTTTCTCTTATTGTCATGTATATATATACATATAGTATCTCTGTTGTCCTGATATTGAACATCAGGATATTCAAGCCTTATTCTCATTTTGTTTTTTTTATTTTCATTTTTTCTTGTGTGTTGTCTTATTCTTGAAATAATTCATTTTCTTTATATGTAAGTCTTGAAAATTATTATTTGGAGTATATAATAAATATGATAGCACATTTTATGTTGTTTCTTTTTTCTTTTCTTTTTGGAACATCACTTAAAAACAATTTCATATTATATTTCCAAAAGAAAAGAAAATGATTTTCTTTAATTTTATCTTTTTTTTTGTATTTTAAGGAAATGTCCTTTCATTTAGTTTTTGTTACAATTTTTTCAGTGATTCACAACAAGTTTGTACACTAATTTACCCAAAAAAAAAAAAAACAAAATACAAGTAATGAGCCGACAAAATGGCTACCATAGTCAAAGTCATTGTTATCTAATATCCAAAGAAATCTTGATTTTTTGCGAAATCATTTATTTAAGATTCTTCTCATATTTTTGAAAGAATTTATCATTTTCAATTAGGAAAATCTACATAATTTAACAAATTACAGTAGTACAGCATAACTGCATTTCGGAAAGAAGCCTGAATTTTGATATTTCTGTTCGTTAACGTCGACAAACATTTAACGTTGAGAATCCCTGAATCATCTTATAAATACAATATGCAGAGGTAATTCTCATTTAGAAAAAAATTCATATTACAAAAACATATTTTGCCAAAAACAATTTTTTTTTGTTTTTTGTTTTACTTTTTTGCATAGCCTTCATTTTATCCTTTCGGGGGTTTTCTATTTCGCTTAATCTTAAAAGCATTTTCTTTTTTAACTATCAACTTAGTATAATCTTTTGATTATCATAAATCATGAAAAAAAAAATCATGGATGAGAAATTTTTGCAGGACATAAAATATTGTAATAATTTTCTATTTTTTTTGTTGTTTTTTTTTGTTTTTTGACTTAATATCAAATTTTTGTCTTTTTGAAAAAGAGAATTATGTATTTTCATTACACTTTGCCTTCATTTTCATGATATATTTTATAATGTATGTAACTGTAATTGAACTGATCATATAAAAAGTATAATCTTAAATACATACATTGTAATACATATTTTGCCTTAACCGATAGATACGTTGCACATATTATCTGATATAAAATTTGCATTAAATATTTAAAGTATAAGATTTTGAAATATGTAAATTTTTGTGTATAAAATAATTTTTGTGCACAAAGTAATAAGAATTATTCATTTTTCATAAAGTATATTAATACTGGAAGAATATTATAAAGTTATTATTATATCTATTATCTATATCATATGTGAGTACTCTATACTAATGCCCGATTTCTTCACTTCAAGATGTTCTTGAAGTCTAACGTATCTTGAAGATAAATTTGAAGATTTGATTTTCTTCACTTGCAGCTAAAATTTATCTTCAAGATAAAGTTAATCGGTGATTGAGATTCAGGATATCTTTAGGTCGAGAATAGATACCTCGACTATAGTGCGCCATTCGATAATTGAGATAACTTATTTAAAAATGTTGACAGGTGAAGATGTTTTGTTTTTGTAAATTTTACGTAAATTATTTTTACACATGAAGTTGGCTTCATATCATTTTATTAAGGTCTGAGTAAAGTATTTTTATCCTGAAGATAGTTAATATTCAAGTGAAGAAAACCAATCTAGAAGATAACTTCAAGGTAGCTTTATCTTCAAAATAGCTAACTACAGGCATGAAGAAATCGACCACAAGTGTACATAAACGTATGTATGTATCACAATGTACTTTATATAAAAATATTTTATTTTCCTTTCTTTTTGGTATAAGTATAATGATCATAACATAAAGCATATTTTTCTATGTGTATGGTTGAATATAAAAATATCACTTCAAATTTCTACTATGTATATTCTGTTTCCATAAAGATATCACACATAATTTATAATAGGGTGTTTCAGAAAAAAAATTTTTTTGAAATGTATTTTTCTTGTTGTTCAGACTGTTCTTCACTAAAAAATCATATCTTAAAATACATTATCTATTGGTCATTATTTTTTTGGTCATGCGTTTGGTTGATTCAATGATTTTTAAAATCATGACTTACATCTTTTAAACCTAAAAAATTATTGTCCATTGAAATTGAATTACAAAAAAAAAAAAAAGTCCAGAATTATATTAAAGTTCAAAATTTAAAAATAACATTTTTCATTCTATTTAAAAGTATAAGTATAGGTTTTTGCGTTACCCTGGATAATTTTTTGTGTTAAAAAAATTTATAAAAATTATAAAAAGAAAAAAACGTTGATCTCTATCAATATTTTTAAATTTTGAAAATTTTATGAGAATCGAAGGACATCATCTTAAGATGTATTCAATAATTTGTATCAATTTTTTTTATATGATATAAAACGTTATACATTAATCGCCTTTATTCTGGTACACCATACATACTTTAAACGTAATATACATGGACTCTGTATATATTGTATATATAAAATATCATTTAATTGGTGGGAAAAAGTTTTCAAATTAGTTGAAGAAGAAAATTTATGACAAAAATGGAAATTACTTATCACGTAACAGATACATATGTATGTGTGCGTATAGTTAAAATATATATAAAATAATATGAAATGGTAGTTAAAAGTGAAAAAATAGAAAAATTATTATTTTAATGATGTTATACTTTTTTTTTTCTTCTTTTACACAATGAATACGATAGTGGTAGTTACCATGAATTTTCTTTTACACAGCAACGACACTTCATGTTGGGAAAAAAAACACGTATTCTTCGATTTCAAATCTCTACCTCGTACAGCACTGGAAGCCGAATTTCCACTCTATACCAGTACTGTACATGTACTGAGTACTCAGTCGTTACAGGAGTGATGAAGGGAATAGGACATAATACAATAATACTGCCGTATAGTTGGCAAGGATAATGGTACACAATTTAAATGTTTTTCCTAGAATTTCTGTTAGATGTATACATTATTATGTATCTGTCTCACATATTATAAAGATATTTTTTAAAATTATTTTAAAGTTATCTATTTTTGCACATTTTGTTAAACTCATTTTTTATGATTTAAAAAAAAAATTTGGAGGACTTATATCTATTACATATATGCAAAAATTTAATTTATATTTAAATATGCACTTAAACATTGTGAATATCACAATCATAACAACGAGTACAGGATGTATCTTCCAATCGCTTATATCTCAAAAAGGACGAATGTACAGTTTTTTTTTTTGGGATGACAGGGAGGAAGAGGGATGTATAAAAAAAAAATTTTTTCCTGGTAATTTTAAAGAAAAGCATCGCACGCATCAATATTTCACTAATTCTAGTTTTCATGTTCGAAAAGGATAACAATCCCCAATGCAGCAGCACCAGCAATATTTGTATGTAATCCTTTACTATATACAATATATCTAATTAAATATCAAAAGCAAATGTATGACATGTAATATATTTAAAGTAATTATTAATTTCTATGACAAATTATTTAAATATGTTATAGAATAGAAAAATTATGAAAATTAATTTCCATATACATACATATGCCATCATATATGCTTAAAAAAATAAAAATAAAATGAATTACAATGAATGTGATTAATGCGATACACATAGAAAAATTTTATTAAATTATCATACAAGACATATGTGTGTGTGTGTGTGTGTGTGTGTGTGTACAAAGGATTTATAAATTTTTGCAATTAAAAAAAAAAAAAAAAAGAAAATTTTCTAGAACACATATTTCTCATAAAATTTCAAAAAAATTCCTTTGACTTTTCTATTTTATCATCCTTGTGTACACATGAATAAGAAGAATACAAATAATTATTAAAATACATAATAATACGAAAAATTTAAATATTTCACATATTTTCAAAATTAATCGTCTTACAATAAAGTGCAAATTTTGCAAAAAACATTTTTTTTTTTTTTTTTTTTTTTAAATATAGAAAATATGTAAGAAACCAAATAGATTTAGATGTTGACTTTAAAGTTTTTAAGTATCAGCATCTCAGATTTATAAAAAAAAAAAAGCAAAAAGGATAACAAAGGCTATAAAAAAAAAAATTCTACATATTCAAAATCTTATTTTCAAGATTTATTTCTTCATTTCTTGTGTATTGTACTTGATTGTAACGTATATAGTATGTAGGCCATAGATTAATAATATAGCCAAAAATATCTGGTATTTATATACATACATCACATATGTATATTACCATACACACAAGGATATGTGCACATTCGACATTTCTATTGATGTATACATAAACCAGGCAGAAATATTTGTTTCTGAATGTAATCTAAATCCTTCTTCCAAATATGTTTAATATTTAAATATAGAATATGTATACAGGGTGTCACAGAATAAAAATCAAACTCTGTTTTCGAATTTTGAATGTAAAGAATTTTGGATTTTCTCATTCAATTGTATTAATCCTTGGCCTCAACTTTTAGTATTTATTAATTGTGAATCGTAGTCACAGGGTTATTCAAAAATTAGTCTATAATATACAACGTCATGCGGCAAAATATTTTCAATTCCCTATTTGTTATAAAGAGTGAATATTAAAGGAGGGGAGGGAGAGAAAGAAGGTGAAATTATCTAAGACGATTAATCCTGCTAAGAACAGTTTGAAATTTTTGTAACATTTGCCTAAAGATACCCGATATATATGATCACGTTTTATAAAATTCATACATTTACACAAAAATACACTTATGTACATTAAAGAATGAAAAATTTCTTATATTAAAATGTTAAAAGATTAGAAAAAAAAAAAATTTTTTTTCTCAAATGCAATATTCCTTATTTCAAAATATTTTTTTCTTGTGTTTTTTTTTGTTTTTATTACCTTTTTATTTTCATTTTTTTTTTCCGTATTATCGAAGTAACACAAAAGGTATCCAGCCGTTATGTTTTTCCGCATTTAAATTTCAGAGTCATGTAATAACCATTCGTTAGCCAATATAATACACAGTCTAAACATACATATACAGTGCAAATATACACATTAAAACATGTGTGTGTATATGTGTATGTTTATATGAAAATTTTCACAGTGTATATAAATTTTCCTTTCTTTCTGCTTTTTTTTTTTTTTTTGCCTTAAATTTATTTCTGGTTCTACATACATACATAGGTTCTAATGTCGTCTCCTACATACCATTAGTTTTTGCTGAGTTCATGAAAATTCAAGCACATGTGTATAAGCACCCATAACTATGTATGTGTGTACGTATTTTTTTTTGCACATTTTTGTTTTAAACTGATTGTAAGTGGGCACCTCATCTTACTTTCATATGTGCGTATATATACTCGTATATGTTACTAAATCTGTAATAAAGTTAAATGTATTCGTAATGGAATTATTTCTATTCTAGGACCTACATATGTAGATATTCCATATGTGTAATATCATTGAAAATTAAGTGAGAATATTACGTAATATGTATTTGCGAAAAAAAAACAAAAAAAATTTATGTATATAGTTTATGTCTATTGCTTGGAAAATTTATATAATGGCTGAATATTTAATATATTGACCATACTTTAAAAAAACAAAAAAGGAAAAAATTAAAATTTTTTTTCTTCTTCTGAAATAGAATTCTCAGGATTTTCCGGGTTTTTTTTTTTTTTTTTTGTTCCAATCAAAATTGGTATCAATTACCTACAATCAGTAAATTATTTTTAAAAAATCGCAGTGGATGTCCTGAAATGGTTTTAACTCTAACTTAGTCAAATGTGTTCTTCAGAAATTTTAATGAAAATTTTTCTTGACTATATATCCTTCTCATCCTTCCTACATAGAACCAATTTTGCCCATAATGTCCATCAATCGCTCTTGTCTCAGTCACTCTGTCATGTACATTTTGGTCTTCCTTATCCTCTAGTTGAGTGAAAATAAATTGGTAGAAAACTTTTCAAGGCAAATCTGAACGAAGATTCTTAGAGCCTTAAGCCTTAAATCCTCTTTGTGTTATTTAAATCAGAAAAATTTCAGCTTTTTCAGTTAAAAAATTACTTCATTCAAATTGTACCCCATTAAAAAAATATTTCACACCACACTGGATACATATGCATGTGCATATGATTTTTTTTTTTTTAAAGAAAAGAATTTATTTTGAGATTTTTTTCTCCAATGCTTTTAATTTTTTTATTTTTATTTTTGCAGTTATATTAAGTAAGAAAAACAGTTACAGGACAACAAGTGTTACACATGTGTACGTATGTACATGTGTATTAAATGAAAAAAAAAATAAAAAATAAAAAAGAAATAAAAAATTCTCAGCAATATGTTTTTAGAACGAACTATGTATGTCCATACTTTTATAATATTTATGATACCATTAGTTATATGAAGCTGGTATATTATTACTTCAACACAACCACAATAATTTATGTACCTTTAAACTTTCACATACATATGATTGAGTTCATATACAGTGGGGAACAAAATTTATATGTACACATATGAAAGAGATAATAATGCAATTAGATCATCCATCCATAATCTAAGATCCTTGAACTTCAATTTTAAGTACAATTTATTGTACTTTCAATTTTACTTCCAATTTTATTGGATAATTTTGTTTTTTTTTTTACTGTTCCAATATTTGTTATAGAAATTAACTGAATTTTTTGCATTTGGTTTGAAAACGAATCAAATTTTATTATTTACAATAAATTATGATTTTTTTTTAGTCATTTCTATTTTCAGTGATCAATGATAAAAGACCAAGAATAAATTGGGAGAATAATATAGAAACAGATGCCAAGATATTGGGAGTGATAGGATAGAAAAGATATGCCTAGGATAGATATAGATGGAGAGAGCTGGTCGTACCTGCTAAGACTTATAATGGGTTGTAAAGCTAAAAGGAAAAAAAAAGAAGACCAAAATTGAATATCGTACACTAAATTTTGCTCTTCATTGTAGAATTGCCAGACGTTCATCATTACGTAAATACGATGGTATAATGCAATGGGAATATGGGAATATCTGTATATACAGTAAATTTTCAAATTGACTTAATTCGATTAAAATATGTAATACTGAATAGGGATATACGAAAATATTAGATTTTATATATCTGATGTAATTTTATCATTTTTAAAATGCAGAATTCACAATGATTATAACAACATATGTATGCGTATACGTTACAGTATGTAATGAAGATAAAATTACGAAATTATAATATGAAGATTTTAAAAAAAAAAAAAGTATATATTTTATTTTTTTTATTTTTTATCGTAATATAACTGATGCATAACAAAGCAAAATAATATTCATAAATTAATTAATAATTCAGAAAATGAAATACGAAATGCATGCATACGTAATTAATTTATAAATACATGTACACACATGGGATGTGTACTATATACATGCGTATACCGCGATTGTATATACATAGTTCGTATACGTATATATGTGCATGAAATCGTGAAAATTTTGATAATTTTTTTGTTTTTCTGTTTTCTTTTTTTTTTGTTGATGCAGAAAAAGTTTCAAAACTTTTTTTTCTTCATATTTTTGTATTTATTTGCATAAATTTTGCTCATAGCTGATAATATCATCACAAAGTGTACACGCCGATGATTGTATAATTAATTTACACATATAAACATGTACGTATAAATATTGAATAATTTTCATGTACGTAGGTTGAGATAGATACATGAAGGTAATTCATGAAAATTTTTAAATATTCGTATACATAGCTAAGTAGCACAATACCAGCTAAAATTTTCAAACTTTGTGCGTTTTGCCTGTAAAATCGTGTTTTAAATTGCTAAATTACTTTTAATTTTTTCTAATTTCAAGTTTAGCAGCATCGTGTTGTCTGGATTGCTAAATTGTTAACAATTTCAAGTCAACACTTGTTCTAATGATCTGATCTAAAGACTTTCTGGGATCTTTTAGATTTCATATATAATTTTAAAAATTCAAATTTTCAAATTTTTCAACAGTCATTAAAAATTCAAAATTTACAATTTAGCCACAAACACGGTTAAATCTAATTTTAATATTAGATCTGTGTCATTAGTATTCTTTTTCGTACTGTTAAATTATCCTAGTATAAGGATACACATAAAAATTTCAAAAAAAAAAAAAAAGGATAACAAATTATTTTTGTTAATTGTTAATCAATGGTAAAAAAAAAAATAATAATAATAATAATTTTGTCACATAGAAAACAAGAAAATTGCATACTGTACTGAGAAAAGAAAAACCAAAATAAAAATAAAAATTAAGAAAATAGTATAAACTTTCTGCACGTACATACACGATCGATATCGATTTGTAGATTACAGGAGGCAAACAAAAGAAAAGACGTGCAAGCAAAATTGTAATTACTTAAGTAATTTGTTAAATGAATTTTATATTTCCGTTCGATTTTCTTTTGTTTTTTTTTTGTTTTTTGTTCTTTTTGTTTTTTACAATTACATCTATTTAATTTTCTTTTTATTTTAATTTTTTTTTTTTTTTTATTTTAAATTCTATCCCTTGAGCTGCTACGTGTGCAATTTTAGTTTTATAATAAAAATTATATAACAATTTCCACAAAAGCAAGGACACAGATACACACATAAACACACACATCCTTGAATAAAAGTTTTTAAAAATGAAGATAATTTTCTTTTGTTGTTCATGTGCTCATTTTATTTTTATAATATAGTTGGGCAATTATAGTTTATCCAAGATATTGGTAATGATTACATTCTGTTAAATCAGAGACTATGGATACAATTGAAATTTAATACACTGTTCATTTTGCACTTTTATATGACGATAATTATAAAAGTGATTTAAGTTTAAAAATAAAAAAATAAAAATAAAAATTTTTTTTAAACCACTTTGAATAAATTCAAAAATGCGACACTGTCTACTGTAATGTGTGATATTCTAGCATTTTATGTTTTATCCAATGTTGCCATTATTTAGCAGAAATTCTGCTAAGTTTAGCAAAAAAACAAATTTGTTATGAAAAGATAAAAAATTTTTACCAATTACTTAGCAGATAATTTTTGTCTTCCGAAATCTCTTTTATTTAGAAGAGATTTCGGTTAAGAGGCTTCTAGGCTTTCTGAAGCACTTGAGATGGTTCAATCTCTAAAAATTCCTGGTGTGGTACCGGAATGGAACTTTCTGGCCTAAGTGTGTTCGCTTGGGATTTGGCAAGCGGCCACCTCTATCTACCTAGCAGAAAATTTTACCGAAAACGTTGAAGGAAAAAATAAAATTCCGCTAAATATTAGCAGAATTATAATTTTTTGCTGGCAACACTATTCTTATCCTTCTTGTATTTTATATAGCACAACACATACGTGTTTTGTTTTTGTGTGTGGCTTTTATAACCGTTTACAGTTTATTTATTGACTGTAAACCCATTGTATAAATCAAAATAAACATTGAAATATAAAAAAAAAAAAAATCGCGTTATTTCATTTTTATACATTCAAATAACTCATACTTGAAATTAAGCTAATTTTGCATATTAATAACAGAATATCATTTGTTTTAATAAACAAACACATCAATTATTAAATTAACGCATGAATAGTAAAACTAAACAAATTCTAAAATATTCAGATGAGTGCATTATCATCGTTATCATCATAGTTCTGATCAATATAATTTTCCAAATATGTATTTACAATCATACAATTCTGTATGTAAACGAATAAATTTTGTACAGATATCCATGGAATCCTAGGATATCAATTCAGGGTTTCCCAACCGAATGTACAAGGATACCTTGATGCAGCTTTCGACTATGTAAATGAGTTCATTCATCAAATGTGTAAGGTTCAGTTCAATCAGTAACGTCAACTTTAAAAATTTATTTCTCATTTTGTTCAACTTTAAAATGTTCGTCATTACTATTTCAGAAACCTATGTATGATTTTTGATAGTACCCTCTTTCGTGATCTACAGGTTGAAAACCCCTGACATACTCAATTTATGTACATGTGTTGTAATTAAAGGGTAGATTTTAGAAAATCAAAAAATACAAAAAACAAAAAAACAAACAAACAAAATTTAACAATTAAGTTCAAAAATATAACTAATTTAATTGCATGTTTGACATTAAATTCAAAATTTTATAAAATAAACTGTACCTGCCAAACTTTCAAAAAATAGTTCAATATTTTTAAAGTCTTTTGATGTACACATAACATCAAAAAAAAATTGTGTTATGGTATTTTTTTTTACTCACACCTTTTTTGTACACCTAAAAAGGACCATGTTTGGTATATTGTACAATATGCATGGATATACGCATTGATTTCAAATGAAATTTTGTAGAATCAGTAAATAAACAAAAAAAAAGTTTTCCATATTTGTTTGACGATTTGTGTCAATCACAAAATTGTGTATTTTCTAGGATATGTACGTGTAAATATTTTCATATATGTGTATGTACACTGTATCATGTTCCAATGTATTTGTACAGGATGTCCCAGAATGAGCATGATTCAAAGTATTTTTTTTTTTTGAAATTTCAAACTTCAATCCTAATGATTTTAAAAATTTTCAGCCCCCAATATCTCAAAAGGGGTGAATTTTAAGGTGGAGAGTATTGAACGACTTTTTACTAGGAATAGTCCTCTAAACTATTAAAAAAAAAAATCCTGTCAGGATACGTATAGAAGGTAAACGTTCAAAAAGAAGATCTAGAAATATAGATGATGTGATTCAGTCAGAGAAGACATCAAAAAACTCGCCATTATAGGAAATGGCTGAGAGTATCCAGAGATCTAAAGAGATAGATATATGCATTCTCCAAGAGGATGTAAAGGACCTAACAAGGTCTGAATGGCCATAGAAAAAGAAGATAGTCTGAATTATAAGAAATTTCGTTCTGGCCTTGTTTTTATCACATGGTCTGGTGTATCCTGTATAAAAGTGTGTATATGTGTTACGTTCAACACAATGTACAAATGCGTGAAAATATGTATAAAGCTAAAATACAAAATCAAACCAATTTTATACAACACGTGTATCCTGTTTTTTTTTTTTTTTTTTTTGCATGTGCATATTTTATACAGATTTCATGTATGTATAATATTTGGAATTTTCTTGCATGAATGCATTTTATCCACCTTCACGAATTTTTATTTTTAAAAAAAAAACAACAACAACAACAACAAATAAAATGAAATGTTCACAGTTCAATTGGTGTATTGCATACATTAAAATTTTTCTGTTTTTTGTTGTTGTTTTTTTTTTTTTTAAGGTCTACGATATATTAAAAATGAAATATGTATGTAAATATGTAGTATAAATTTTAAATAGTAAACTAAACATTTAAATTTATGATTTAACCATATATATGCTAAAAAAAAAAAAAAATGTTGACATGTATATAAGAATGTCATTGTGAATATTTTCATTCAAAAAAAAAAAAAAAATTATAATAATAATATTTGTAATATTCCATACAACAGCCATCATACGTTACTACCATCAACTACATATAAACAAAACCATGTAAAATAATTTCTGTGCGTGTACACATATAGTATAATAATTAACAAAAATATTCCAGTTTCCAGTATTATATGCTATTAAATTTACGGTTGAGTTATTTGAGAAATGTTATTTCTCTTGTATAATAAATTCATACATATATAAATATGTATGTGACCATCATATAAAGTAAAACCAAAAATTTCTGAGGTATTTTGTATAGTAATGTTAGATACAGGATGTCCGAAAATCAATTTTATTCAGTTTATTTTTCAAGAAATTGTGACTATTTTTAATGTTTAAAATTCAAAAAAAAAAAATTATGTTATTCTTATAATAAAGATATAATGGATTTTTGAATCACCATGTAGAATTTTTATACAAATTATAAGAAAAGTTCTCCCTATTAAAATCTTAAAAATTCGAAAATTTCACAAAAATCAAAAGAAAGGAATCAGAATGATTTTTTTGCATGGAATAGCCTTTACGAACATCCTCTGTATACATGTATTCACCAATAAATGATGAACTAATTCTATAAAATATTCAAAAATTTGAATTAGATTTAGGTAGAAAACAAGTAAATTAACGAATAACAAAAATTTGAAAAAAAAATAAAATAAAATAAAAGGATCTTAAATATTTAGAATTATTACTTTAACATTTAATACTTGATTTTATCGATAAAATGATAAAAGGATACTGAAATAATTTTGTTACACATCATTACACTGGGATGACTAAAATGAAAAATGAAAATTATCTTCTACAATGCATTTAAAAAAAGACAAAAAAAAAAAAAAAAAAATTAAATGATTCAATTTTAATGGCTTTTCATTATTCTTGAGTTCCAAAATGCATTAATACTGTTTTAATGCAATGCAACAAGAGGTTATAAAGCATCTAAAATTGAAGCAGATGTATTCTAGAAATGGTGATTTTCTTGACCTTTCGAAACTCAAGGTATTTTAGACTTTTCCTGTCTTTCGTCCTTAGCCTCACCCATACAACCCACCCATACACGATGAACCATAGCTTCTGTATGATAACTATAGTCTCTATTCTGTCCTACATTATAAACCATCATCTTATAATTTTTAATTTTCATTTTATTAAAATTGATTCTTCTCACACCCCCTTATCCAAATTTTTTCTGTTATCATTTTGTTATTTTATGCACATACCTATTTGTAAAAATCAAAAGAATAAAAAATATCATTTTCTCCATCCCTACTGTAATGTATCATGAATTTGTGCCAAAAAACATAAAATAAATTTAAAACTGAAAATTAAAAATGAAAAAAAAAAAAATAGAAATCTGTTAAATCATAAATTTCCCAAAAAGGACAAAAAACAAAAAAAAAATGTATCTATATAGGGAATTTATTTTATTAAGAAATATACATCATATATCTTTTTATATGATGATAAGAGATTGGCTTTAATTCATGATTTAATAATTATTTAAGGGTAAAAAAACACAAAAATTTGACGATATGTTTATAATTTGGCAATGTCGCAATATAATAAAAGCGTTGAAATGATGACATTAAATTTATGACATTCTTTAATTTATATTTTTCTTATAACAAAAACAAACGCAGTCTTTTATTTTAAAGGCTGATTCACACTCACATTTCTGATCCGTCTCAGTTCTACGTCTCCATCACAATAGATTGTCTCAGTGACTTTATTGCATGTGTGTGTGATTTTAAAAATGTAAATGTAACACATTCATAAATCCCGTTACAGTTCAATTGTCGATCAATCATGAGGAGACCAAGAGATTTTCGTGATATCGTTGTCAATGATATTTCTGATGAAATATATAACAGACGGATATTTTGGACTGTGGAAGCAATTCTTCTTCTTTTAAACCATGATCCCATTTATTTGGGGTTCGGTCAGGACTGTGGAAACAACAAAAATGTTAAAATACTGAAATGTTTGACTAAAATGAAAATTTGAATGACAGACCTATTGTTTCGGGAATATGTGACTGTAATGGACCAGAAATTGTAAGAATCAACCTTTATTGTGATGTCATGTCTGATATAAAATTTTAAAAGTCATTAAAATGTACGTTAATTATGTTTATTGTTTACATTACATATTTGTATGTCACATAAATTCTGTTTTTATGGAAAATAAAAAATAAAATAAGAAAATAAATACATCAAAATCACTACTCACCCGAGTATAATTGAATGTTTCTTATGATGATGTGCTCACATTAACACCCCAAAAGTTAACGATCCAAGAAAAAATCCCTTTATATACACAAACATAATAATATGCATTAGAAATTTGTAATGTTAACTTAAAATTACATGTCTCATTTTCACATTTCACATAAATTTTATAGTTCTCAAACGTTGAAATAAACAAGCCTGCAAGTAAACTAAAAAAAAAATTGTCCAACTTCTGAAATTTGTAATTTTTAACCACGAGGAAAATTATAGTTAAAATTTTTACACCGAAAATTTGTACACACGGGAACGCAAAATCCAATTTAAAAATCTTCAAGTAAATGGGAACAGATCTATTTTAAACTCACAAAAAAAAAACAAAAATTTACAAAATTGAAATGTTTATTTTTAAATATTTAAACGCGGATGATTGGTGAATGTACCATAAAACACAATATCCTGCATGTAATTTATTTTTCATCGCTTTCCTTCCCTCCACTCTTTACACTTTATCTTTGATATCATTTCAGGTATAAGTGGGTGGTGTATGTACATAAATTTCGAACAGAGAGGATACGTATTCCTTAATTTTTTTTTATTTTTTTTTATTACACTTTTACAAACAATGTAAAATTAGAATTTTCAATTTTTCTTAAAGGACTAAAACAAAAAAAAAAAACAAAAAAAAAATTAAAGAAAAAGGAAAATCATAGTTTTTCTTTTGTTTTTTTTGATATATTTCTTTTGCATACAGAAGACATAAAGATTTGAAAACGATGCCAATGGCTATTCATGTACATATTTACTGCAGTGTAAAACATATAAATGCAAATCTGACAATGTACGTAGAGTAATATACTACATTGATCCTTATATACATACACAAGGATCATATACCAAAAATTTTTAACCATGTGAGTGTATCAGTTTTCACGTGTACAATGTGTATGGTACAAAAAATACAAAATATATGGAATTTGCATTATAAATGAATTATGTATGTATGTATGGAAAATCAATCTTTTCAAAGGTTCTGTTATTTCAGTTATTGTAATATAATAGAAACAGGGTGTCAAAAAAGAAAAAATTTCTTCTTTTTTTTTACAACAACAAAAAATAAGAAAAAGGAAATTTTTCCAGTAGACACTTTGAAATGAATAAATTTTCTTTAATGCCCATCAGTATATTTGATATATCATGAAATTAATATTGGTATTTTTCACTGTTCAAAACAAAACATGAATGGGAACACCTTACAAATGTATATAAAGTATATAAAATAAAAATCGATACATCTTACATGTAGAAAATTCGTTATTTTTGAAAAAAAAAAAAAAAACAAAAAAGAAAAAGAATTTTATTACTTTATGTTTTTAAATTATAAAATGTCGAAGCTCATGTTATCTACTATCGTTACACCAATTACTTACACAAACATGCATGTAAAATAAATATATAGTGATAGATGAAATCATCCACAAATCATCCATTTCAGATTGAATCAGTGACTTGGAATCATTCAGTTTTTAAATGAATGAGAGAGAGTTCAATTCAAACAACTCCTTCAGTCATTCAGTCATCCGTTTATAAATTTAGACCTATACTGGACTATGTATACAACAAATACAATTCAAATACAATTCAAAATAATGAAAATACGATCATCAGAGAAAACTGTTACTCATGTGAAGATCCGAAATTTTAATAAAGAACATCTATTAATCTGATGTTCATTCTTGGACAAAAGCAGTTGCGATAAACAAGATTATGTATATCCTTGTATACTGGGAAGCCAGGACAAGTATGATGTGAATCCGAATACTCATCAGCCCATAAGATAACAACAATATGATTCAAAAATTGCTTTGATTCCATTATTTTGATCTTTGACCATTTAACCATGAATTGTTTTAGCATCCAATTTTTGTATATTTCATTCAATATTGAAACCAAAAATTTTCAATTTTCATTCACTGACCTATACTTACTAACTAAATTTTTTTTATTTAATTCACAGTTGATCATTCATTTTGAATTATTCATTCATGAATGATACATCACTAATATACAGTGGTACACATAAAAGCTACACACAAACGTAAATATGTTCAATTTATATGCAATTTGTCGTAAATTGTTATTCCGGTTATTACATGATGCATTTTAGATACATTGTTTACTTTATAAAATGATAAGACAAAAAAAAAAATCTAATAACATGTACATGTAAGTTACCGACTAATTTAAAATAAATGAAAGTTCATTTAATGTATAGAAAAAAAAAAAAATTTTTTTTTAATTGAATTTCATTTAAATTGAATTAAATCTTTGTACAATTTTCCGATGATAAATGAAAATAAATTGAATTTCAAGTATGTCATTTATTTATATAAATAGAAATTTTGATGTGTAAGAATGAAAAATGATAAATTCGATTTAATTATGGTAGTACTTATACATTTTGTAATTCAGATCGTTCCCAACAAAATAATCATTCTAAATCACCTACCATAAAATTTATCCCTTCTGAGATATGAGGGAGAATTGAAATACATCAATGAACCACCAATTCATGAAAATCTCAAGATATTACTGAGCTACCATTTAGAATCTTGAAAAATCTTAGAGCTATCCGTTACGTGAAAATGACTATATGACTATATCCGTTTATAAAAGATTCTACGGTGCTAATTAAATATTATTGCCCTATACTTTGTACTTTAAATATTTTCACTACAGGCCTTATGGAAACTACAAAAAGTAGTACCACTTTACATCATTGTATATTGATATTTAAAAAGCTCATCCCATACTGTATGAAAATTATGAGAATTGTGATAACTCTGCTCGTGATTCGTGAAATGCTGTTATGAGATATTATGAGAGAAGTAAAAAAACACGTATACTGTCATAATGCCTGTAGTAGTGAAAATATTTAAAGTACAAAGTATAGAATACATTTGACCCCATTCCATGAACAATTAAACATTTTTATAAACGGTCACAAGCCAACCGAAAAAAAATACAAAACTTAGTGTTATGACAAAATTTTCCAATGATTTTTTGAATTTTCTTTAATTTTCTAATTTTTTTTTTTTTTTTGTATAGTAAAATGTTTCTTGAATATTTTATGTGCATCACGAAAAGAAAAATATGTCAGTGTGTTGAAAATAAAAAATTTTTAAATTACAATTTTAGCACATTTTGCATATGTACGTGGATATTCAATGTACACCTACACACAATAGCATTGATAGCAAAACTGCATACAGATACATTTGTATGTAATTTTTTTTTTTTTACTACATTATATGCAAATGAAATTTTCTTTACAAGATATTAAATTAAATTTCATTTTATGACATACAGAGCTGATAGTATGTCAAAATCAGTGTACAAGGAAAAGTACAAAAAAAAAAAAAAAAAACGCATTTAAAAAATAAAATTTTCTTTTCTTTATTTTTTTTTTCATATGTATGAAGTGAAAATGCACATTTAGTAAAATTGGTTTTAAAATCCTTGTTCATCTTTATATGGAATACAAGTCATTTTTAAATGGTTCTAAAATGGTTAGTGGTCAAATATTTAAAAAAAAAATTTACCAGGATCAAAAGGATATTTTTAAGATGGACAAAATGTAATTTAAAATTTGTTCACATACATGTATGTATGTATACACATAGTGTAGATGTGAGTTACATAGTAAAAATGTTTACATAACAGAAAATGAGGGTGTCAACAATGTGATATCAATTTTTAAAGATTTTTCAAAAAATCTGTACATACTTATACAAATGAATTTTATACATATGTTGCTCTCATACGTACATACATGTAAGTAAACGCATACACAGATGTGATATGTAAATCTACTTTTTGAATTTTTTATTAATTTTTTTTTTTTTTTATTTCCATTACACATACATCCTTTTTTTTTTATTATTCTCAGTACGTACTGCAATAGTTCAGTATATCGCAATATTGTATGCATCTTTTGATATTGTAATCATTTCAAAAGAAAAAAAAAAAAATAATAATAATAATAAAATGTATCTACAGTCGGTATTTAGAACAGTAATGTTTACATAAGTAATTTATGCACATGAGAATTTATTATTGTATTTTTTTTTAAGGACATTTATACATTTTTTTTTTTTTTTATAACCATTTATACAGGGTGTTCAGATCACAAAATACATTAAATTTAGACTATTTCTATACTCCATACACTAATTCAATGCAGTTAAGATCTTATGGAAATGACACATAAAATAGGACCATTTTACGTCGCTGTATATTTATATTTAAAAAATTCATCTCATACTGTATGAAAACTGTAAACATTGTGGTACCCACTACTCGTGAGATGATCTTATTAGAAATTACAAGAAAATAAAAAGGACACATATACTCGCATAAGATCTTAAGTGTATCGAATTAATGTATGGAGTATAGCAAAAAATCGTTCTAAACTCAACACAATCCTTCCCCCCCCCCTGCCCCTTTACCAAAAAATCTACTTCTTCTGGTATCTGTATAAATAATGTTTTACACACATGTACTTATACCAATAAATTACTTATAAACATAGTTACAAAAAAAAAAAAGTATCTAAACATTTACATACATATCTGTGTATCTTAAAATTTAACAATGACCTTAAACTTTCAAAATAATTAATTAAAATTTATATTTTTTAAATTTAAGCATTCAAATTCATTTACAATAAAATATTTTTAAATGTCAGTTAACTGAAATTCAAATATACATATATATATGTATAGAAATGTTGAAACAATAAATATTCAAAAATTTTGTAAAAATACGTTACATACTTATAATTAATAATTTCCAGTATATGATGTAGACAGATATTATATTGTTGTTAACTGATATATGTACGTACAATATTTGGCCACGTAAAAAAATGTATGACTGTGAATGATATTCAAGAGTCCATTGAAAAATCAGTTTATGAAAAAGACCGGAATCATGGATGATGTATTCGACATATTTCACGTAAAATTTTCAAATATAAATTTCAAAATTATATGTACGATAGCAAAATATATATTTTATTTACGGCAATTGACTTGTATTTACCCATACAAACCAATTAATCTACAAAATATGCGGGGTTCATATGTGTTGATATATCTTTTAATAAAGGTTTTTTGTATTAACATTGATTTCACACAGCGCATACGTAATTGTAACAATAGAACAAAAATATTATAAAATCTCTTATAAAGTACGTACACTAAAGGGCTCAGTAGCTCAAACGGTATAGAACTTGAATCAAATTATAATTGGCTGTTCATCGGACTGGAGCACTATTAAAATGTACCATTTTTTTTTTGTTCACAATACAAATGTGATCATAATATTTTTCCAAAGATTTGCGTATTACATATAAGATGTAACTAACAAAATATTCTATACTCTTAGTTGATTATCATTTTTATCTTGTTTTTGTTTTTCGTTTTTAATTTCAAAATTACGCTCTATGACCAACAAATACATTCTAAAAACAAAAAAAAATTCTTTTCTATATGCGTTCATTAATTTTATTGTACTTTTAACAGTAACGATAAATTTTTATTTTTTATTTTTTTTTTTCAAAAATGTTCTATTAGTTGCATACGAGATTTCGATTTGAATTACATATATTTAATAATCACAATTCAAATGTGTGAATATTAGTAGTGTATCGACCGTTATATTAATTTTGTTCATAAATTTGTTATCCTTTGACAAAAAAAAAAAAAAAAACAAATCGTGAAATTTTCAAAAAAACAAAAATTTTTATTTCCCGCAATTTATCCTGTATCACCCTGTAAAATTTTCGAAAAAAAATTAAATTAAATTTTGATGCAGTACATAAAATGAAAACATTGTATCTTTACTATTGTTGCATAATATCGCAAATAATTTTTGTTTGTGTGTGTGTGTTGTTAATATATTTTATATAAAATTCAAGTTCATGCAATTCGGTGATTAGTTCCTTTTTGAAAAAAAAAAAAAGGATTTCTTAACATAAAAACGAAATTGTAAATTTTTTGTTCTGTACGTGTATGTACCTCCATAAATACGTTATATTACGTATTTTGAAAATTTTTTTTACAAAATATCTCTTATACAATAAAAAAAGTAAAATTACTTCACCAATGCTACCAATACGTTACAAACTAACTACAATCTGTTTTTTTTTTTTTTTTTTTTTTTTTTGAAAGCATATATTCATGTACTTTTCGTATAGATCATAAGAATATTGCAATCTCGTGTGATTGTTGTTGTTGTTCGCGTTTACAAAATTAAGCAATCTAACAATCAAAAAATTAGAGAAAAAAGGACGAATTTATTCAAACTGAAGGCAAAAGAATAATCATCAATTTAAAATATGTACATGGGACTGTGTTTTGAAAACGGACTATAAATTCTCTTTTTAAGTTTACATACATCAATAAAAATACAAAACGTTTTTCTTATTTATACTTTCCCACATTAAATTTCAACGTACATACATAAGAAATAATAATTTAAGGAAGTTACAAATATCCTTTTCATAGCATTCAGAAAAACAAACGTAAATTGTATCATAAATGTATACAAAAAATTTCATTATTTACAAATACCAAATAAATGAATTTGAAAAACTGAAATACTATGAATTAGACAAAAAAAAAAGGATATTCATGTTGTAGATTATAGATACATAAAGGATTTACCTCTAAAAGATAGCTCCTCCACCTTACTCTGTCTTCAGCCTTCTGTCCCTATCTCTCTATTCCTAGTTTTTCTAGGTCCTGTTGTACTTCAGTCCACCATTTGGTCTTTGGTCTTCCTCTATATCTTGCGCCTTCTAGGATCTTTTTGCATGGATCTGTGTTCTTCTGTATCTGAGACAGTCTGTATGTTGAAATAATTAGTTATCACACAAAATTGTAATTCCTTTTGTCGACAACATTATCTGTATCCTATTTAGAAGCGTGTATGTATGTCTATATGTGAGTGCACATGAAAGTACATACACATATAGATAGCATGATAAATGATTTGCATTTGGTGAATAGTTCACAGCAGTACAGATTTTTTATTCTAAACTTTAAAAAAAGGATTCTCAACTTTTATATGCATACTTTTTACATTGTAATTCGAAATTTCGTTACTTAAAGAATTTAAAATTTGTAAAGAATTTTAAAAAAATATACAAAATAAAAAAAAAAAAAACAATTTCATCTTTCATCGACTATATGTGTACATATTAAGCGTTAAAATGTCTATTCAAAAACGTATTTTCACAGTATTGCTATTAAATAGCATAACAATAGCACAAGATAATCGAATTATTTTGAATCAAGGTGTTGTTATAGGGGTAAGTATAATAATTAAAAAATAAAAAAAAAAAAAAAAAAATTTAATCAAAATGGCCCCTATGATTGTGATATTCGATTTAACGGTTTTTCTTCAATATTTGAAGAATTTCTATCAGTTCGACTAAATCATGATCCATGATAAGGGCCAGTATAAAAGAAAAACCACTAAAATCCTTTTCAAATTGTATAAAAATAATTTTCCAATTTTGTTTTTTTTTTTTTTTGTATATTTAGTTAAAAATATTTCCAGAAACATCAAGAATACCAGTTTATGCATTTTTAGGTATACCATATGCTCAAGCACCAATTGGTGATTTAAGATTTTCTGTATGTATACATAAATTAATTTATTTTTAATTTTTTTTTTTTTTTTTTTTTTAATGTACATAATACATATATGTATGTACGTGTACGTCTAACATCCCAAATGCATTTATTTATTGTATATTTTAAGCCTCCAAAACCACATAATGGATGGAATAAAACTTACTATGCAAAATCATTTAAACCAATTTGTCCACAACTAACAAATACAATTTATGATGAGACATCTGACCGAATTTTAAGACAAATGACACAAATGGATGAAGACTGCCTTTATATTAACATTTGGTCACCAGAGGTTAGTCATCATATATTTTTTGTATGTATGGATGTATATATAGATGTACATATGTTTACATCATCTCTAATTTACATCTCGTATGTATACCATTTTAGTGATGCACATGCACCGATAATATACATACATTTATGTTGATTTATGTAAATTTTCTTTTACGTATACTATATATGTATGTACATAGGTACTCGTATATCATGTATATTATCGAAAATGTAAATTAACTTAGAATAATATGTAAGAAATGCACTTGATATCAATTAAAATGCAATTTACACATTTTTACATGTAAACATTATGGCATTCATTTAATATACATATGTAGAATATCCCATAGTTTGTGTCATGAAATCCGTTTTTCATATATGTAGTTCAGATAGTTCTTAGGAAAAAACCATCATCCTAGACCATCCACTCTAAAATTCATCTCTTCTGAAAAAGAAGGAGGTTGAAAATTTTCAGACACATCAGATACATGACTTCATAGATTTTTCAATATCTTTTGAACCACCCTGCATATTCAAAATAATTTTTACTAAAAAATAAATCTGAGATATTGGACCTTTCTAACAAATTATTGTTCATTGAAATCGAATGACTAAATTCGAAGTTAATTAATATTCAAAATTCAAAATTAATATCATGTATCTTACATGTTTGAAAATTTTTAATCCTTTGCATGTATCAAAGATGAATTATGGGGAGGGTGGTCTAGGTCAATTGTTTTTTTTTTTTTTAGAAAAAGCAAAAATTTTATGATATGAACTATGAGACACCCTGTATGGTATATTCATTGAATATATTTTATTTTATTTAAATTCTAATAGAATGGACTTCGTTATGGTAATCTACCAATTCTTGTTATATTAACTGGTGAAGAGATGTCATTTGATTGGCCTCAAAATCATCCATCTGGATTAGATTTAGCATCAGAAGGATGTGTTGTTGTTACAATACAATATCGTATGAATGTATTTGGTTGGTTAACAACATTAACATCTACAACAACAAAAACAACAGCAACAAAACAAAGATCATCATCATCATCACAATATGAATTAAATGATAATGAATTAATTGGTAATTATGGTCTTCATGATCAAAAATTAGCATTAAAATGGATACATGAAAATATTCATAAATTTGGTGGTAATCCAAATAAAATAACATTATTAGGACATGGAAGTGGTGCTGTTTGTGCATTAATTCATTTATTAAATTCGAATAGTAATGATGATTTATTATTTTCGAAATTAATTTTAATGTCATCAGGAAATATTAAATCATCATTAAGTGATCTTGAAAGGATAACAACACCACCACCACCAACAACAACAACAAATGATTATGATAAAGAGAAGGATAATATTCGAAATTTTTCAACATCAAAAAAAATTATCATTAAATTAGGATGTCAATTTTCGAATATACAACAAATTTCTAATTGTTTACGTTCAAAAAGTATTGGTGATCTATTAAAAGCATTCGAAACAATTTATAAAAATGGTAATTATACAAAAATTTTAGGACCAATTTTAGATATGAAATTATCAATAATATCAAAATATCATTTTTTTAATAATGATCCATTTGAAATTTTATTATCTGGTAATTATTATAAAATACCAATAATAGCTGGTTTATGTACAAATGAAGGTGCATTTATACGTGATTATTGGATTGATTTAGCACGTGAAGGTATTAATACATTTAATATGTATCTTAATTATACAATAATACCATTAATATTAAATAAATATTCATTTTATAAAAATCATAATAATGATCAACAATTAATACAAATTTATAAAGCGATCATGTGGAGATATTTTGAACAAGAAACAAATAATTCATTATATTTATTAGGTTCATTACAACGTTTATTATCTGAAATTGATTATGAATCACCATTTTATGATATAATTGAATTAATATCATCACGTTCAAAATTTACAAAATCATTATTATATACTAATAATAATAATATTAGCCATCATTCAGATAATAATAATAATGATACAATAATCAAACAATTTAATAATAATTTTTTTGTATATGTATTACATTTAACTAATTCAATGGATATGAGAGGTAAAATAAATTTATATGGTGGTGCATCACATTCATCTGATTTACCATTATTAATGGGACCAAGTTTATTTCAACAAATATCAAGACGTCGTTTAACATTAAATGAAAATAAATTATGTAAACGTTTAAGACAATATTTTATGGATTTTATAAAAACTGGGTAAATACATACATACATATGTATGTACATATAAATCAGATGAGATTGGATGCTTTCAAAAATGTCCATTTATCGATGTATTTTGCATTTGCGGATGTTAAGTGCAATTCTGAAAGCATCCAAAAAAAAAATTGTTTTTGTTTTTTTTCCTTTAACACAAGCTAATTATATTTGGTCTTTTTTTTTTTTTTTTTTTTGTTGTCTCTATAATCTATATATAGTGATCCAACACCTGGTCGTTTATATGATGGATGGCTTTCATATACAATTGATCGTAAATTTATTAAAATTTTAGGTGATAATTTGAATTTATTAAAAAGTAATACAATATTACAATTTGAACAAAATTTACCAGCTATTGAAGAAATGTTACAAAAAAGTGCTGGTTCTGGTACAAGTATTACAACAATAAATAAAGAATATTTAAATCCATATTATTTTGGTAATACAGAATCAATATTAGAATCATCATCATCACGTCATGGTAAATCATTATTTTATATAAATCATCAGGATTATGAATATTTTCAATATTTAAAAATAATTCATTCATTTTGGAATGTATTATTACCAAGTATTTATAAATCTAGAGATGAATTAAAAATTAAATCAATAAATAGTAATTCAACTGAAAGAGCTGGTCGTGAAATTTTATTTTATGAAAATGGTAAATGAAAATTAACATTGAATTTTAAAATATTTAAACTATACAATTTTATAACCGTTTTTTATATTTTGAAACTCATCTCAATTTTTCATTTCTTTTTTTTTATAGATTCCAATAAATATAAACAAGCATTCTTTTCAATGTTAGGATTAGTTTGCTTTTTACTTGGTATCCTTGGTATTTGTTTATATATTTTACGTAAAAATAATCCAGATTTTAATAGAAATTTATGACAAAAATATATTTATCGATTTAATTTATTTAATAAATGTAATAAAAAATCATCATTATGGTTTTTTATAAATAAACAGAAAAAATCGAAAAATAAAATATCATCAACATCATTAAAAATTCGAAATAATGATAATAAACATATAAAAATGTATCCAAATGAAAAACGTTGGAGAAGGCCAAGACAAAGACAATATAATTTAAATGATAATGATCATATTGATAAAATTGATACATTTGATTCATTATCATGTACACATAATATTAATTATAAAAATGATAATCGAAATACTGGAGAAATACAAAATTGGCGTTATCATTTAACAAATGAACATTTTTGAAAAAAAAAATATATACTATATATATGCAATTGAAATTATAAATGAATAATGGTATAAAATATTCAAAAAAAAAAAAAATATATATATAGCAATAATTTGATATAATTTAAAATTTTTTATTTAAATTTTAGTTCTTCAATTACTAGCCATAATAATAGTTTTATAATTTTTCATTTTAAATTTTTTTTTTCTTCATAACAAAAATATATATGTATATGTATATTGTATATTTTATAAAATTTTTAATTCAGTATTCATTTGTTTTTTATTTTTATTTTATTTATTTTTTAATTTTTTTTCTTCAATCTATCTACATATATAACTTTTTAATTCACATTTCATTTAATTCTTTTTTATTTTTTTATTTTTTTCAAAAATAACAAAAATCAAGTAATAATAATTGATATTTCATCAAGAAAATACATAATAAAATATTTAAGATCGTATTTATCTAACGATATTAAACATAATCTCGTTATAAATTGATATTACTGAATAATTTTTTTATCGAGATTAAATTTTATATCGATTAATAAATACGGATATTAATTTATAAATTTATAAATATTGTCTCATTTAATTTTTTTTTTTTTTTTTTTGGCTTTTTAAATATATAATAGTGTAATGTAATACTTCTTCTTTTTTTTGTATTATTTTTTATGTAATTATTGTATATAATATGTAATATTCAATAAAAATATTAATTATGTAAGTATTTCGATATATTTTTATTTTAAACTGAAAAAAAAATAAAAAATAAATAAATAATAAAAGGAAAACAACAAAATATCATTAATTTTTTTTTTTTAAATATAAATTGGAATGATTTCTTTTTATTTCTTTTTTTTTGTTTTTTGTTTCTAATAAATTTCAAAATGAAATAAAGGAATTGTCTTTGTAACAGTCTAGATTTTTAATAATATCAAAGCTAATACAATGATACCCCAATTTACATTAATTCTGATTTATAAGTTTTTCGATCTCTTTATTTAGTATCACGGTTCTTGATTCTTTGATTTCTTGATATATATTACATTTTCAAAATTAATGGATATCTTAATTTTAACTCAATTAAACGAAATTTATATGCATTTACTATAGTTAAAGTATTACCCAAAATTAAAATGAATTCGATTTACATGCGTCATTTTAATCTATTAAGTAACTTTGGGATATGATTGTATTTAACTTTTAAACAGTTTAAACTTCAAAATTTAAAAAGGATTTTTTTTTTTTTTTTTAAATAATAAAACAAACCAAAAACAAGAAAACTTAAATGTAAAAATTAAAAAAAAAATTGTATCAATAAAAATAGTGAAATTATCTGCTTTTCAAAACATAATTAAAAGAAAGATAATTTACAAAAATCGAGAATCGTAAAAATTAACAAACAAAAAAAAAACTTTAATGATTACATTTCACCGTACCAGAGCTATCCTTCTTGGGTCTGCTTAAGCTCGTGTATAAAACCGTTCCCTTTATTTTTCATCAAGAAAGAAGAGATTTATCTATATCGTTTTGAATTCTATCTATTCGCGTTTTAATTATTTTTTTTTTTTAATGTATATAAAAGGTACTTCGTCGAATTATGAAAATAATAACAAAAACGAACGCTTAAATTCTAAATACGTTATTTTTTATAAAAAACTATGAAAAGTATTTAATGAATTTTTTCTAAAAAAAAAAAAACTTTTCAAAAAAGACGTCAAATATCGTTATTGTTTTGTTTTTTAACAACTAATCGCTCTTCCTTCATTTATCATAATATCATGTATGTAAATGTCCTCATCTGTTTGGACGTCTATCAATTGTAATTCTAAAATTTTCGTACCAGGTGTAACTGGATCATCAGATATATTTCGGACAATTGAATAAAATTTTTGTTTGACTGTTAGTTGTTGAAAACGTATACAGTCTTGTAACGTCCAATCACCATGTATTGGTTTAATATCTGAAATGAGAAAATAAAGAACAACAACAACAACAAAAATAAATAAAAAACAAAATAAAGGTAAAATTAAAATTCGATAATTTTTGAAGACAAAATTAAAATAAAATATTTTTATAACTTACCACTTAATTTAGCTGAGATGGCTTGTTTTGGTAATGTACGAAATTTCCCTGGTAGTGTTTTCAATTTGTCGTTACTTAAAACAGCAACGCCACCGAAATCACAATAGTGTATATGAATATCCATTGATTTAAAAATATTTTCAACTGTTACTCTATGAATAAAAACACACAAACAAATGAAAAATAGAAGCCCAAATGTAATAATTTGAAAAAATAAAATAAAAAATAAAAATGCATTCATTTCTCACAATTCACTTACCGATAATAGTAACCATCTGAATTGTATGCCGCATATGCTTGTCCCTCTTCGATCATATCAATTGGAATAAATTCATCATTACTTGAACAATATACCTTTAATTCTTCCATCATTTCAGCTAATTTCGGACCATCATTATATGGTCGTACCTAAAATCAAAGTAACAACAAACAATTTTTAGTAATGTTACATCAACATTTTGTTTTCTTCTTTACCGTAAAATTGCTTGGATTTGATGCCATTGTTACGATAACCTCAAAAAATTCTCCAATACCTGGTATAAATATATTATCTAATAATTTTGGTAATTCTTTTTGTGGTGAATTAGGTACAGTTATTGGTGTTCGTAATGATAATGTACGCATACTACTAGCTGGTGAATGTGGTCCAATACCAAGATTATCTGATATTGGACTATCACGTAATTCAGTTTTATTCGTTGATTGTAAATCAGTTATCACCTCATTTGAACTATTTAATTAACACAAAATAAATTAGGTATTAAAAATTTGTTTACCATAAAAAAATAAAAATAAAAAAAAAATAGTTTAAAATTGACCTTTCTAATTCGTATTCAATTTGAATACTTTCGTTAACATTAAATAATCCTCCTTTATCATCAAATCTTTTATAAACAGTAACTTGTGGAATGATTGCATTAACAGCAACTTTTACCTTTAGAAAAATATAAAGAAAATTATTTTTCAATTATAAAAGAATAATATATATATATTTTTTTTAACTTACAATTACTGGTGTTTCAACTGGTAATAGACCACGCATTAATCCAATAATTTTTTCATTAATTGGTGGTAATTTATATAATCGTACTCTAATTGATTGTTTTGGAAATTTACTTAATGCAGCACTTAATGAATCTAAACGATAAATTCTTGATATTGGAATTTTTTTTGTTATACCATAATCAATATAAAAAATTGAATACATTTCTTCTTTATCTTTTATATTTGAATTTTGATGCATTCGTAATGGATTTATAGTAGAACTTTTAAATGTATTATCATCATCATTATTTGTAACTAAAATACCACGATACCAACGTTGATCATCTATATCTTGTATAAAAAATACTTTTGTTGTTTTCATATCTTGATTACATACTTTATGTTGTTCTTTTTTAAATTTTGATTCAACTAATTGATTAACCAATTTTTGAACATATTGTAATTCCATATTTCTTATTTGTAAATATAAATCACCATTTTTATGAATATGTGTTATATAAACATTATTAACACCATTACGTTTTAATTCTGGTGGTTGTGTATCATCACATATTTGATTTAATAATATTGGATTTAAATTAATATCTTCATTTGTTGATGTATCATATAAACAACATTGAATTTTTGTATTTGTTGTATCATCAACATTTAATTCATATAATTCTTGTTTTGTTAATATTTCAGCTACTAATGATTTACCAGTTAATGTATCTAAATGTTTTTTAGCATTTGGATTTTCAGAAAAATCCTCTAAACCAAATAAACTAAAACATATTGCTTGTGGTGGTAATAATAAAAATTTTGTTTCACATATATATAATTGTTCCATTGTATGCCATTCTTCATCACCAAAATCAATGAAAAAACATAAACATTTACCATTATCTTTATTAATTTCTTCAACACGTACACGATGCCAACATTCTGATATTGATAATAAATAAATTTGTCCACATATAATTGATATTGGCCTTTGCTTATCAGTTAACATATATACATCAATATCATTCATTAATGAATCTAATTTATCATTATAACCTTTATCAACAATTCTACCATATATTTCAGTTGTTGACGAACAATATGTTATATATAAATTCCAATATTTTTTATACCATGGTAATCTTATTTGATCAATAACAATTACATCTGATGTATCATCTGATTCTGATGCTGTTGTTGATGCAGTACTAGATTCAATTATTTCTTCTTTAGCTAAAACAATAATATTATCACCAATAGTCATTTCAGTTATAAACATATTTGATTCTTGTATTATTGAAAACCAATTATCTGGTAAATTTTTTTCATATTTTGTTTCAAAAATTTCTGGTATCTTTTTATGAAATATACCATTCGGATGAATTTTAATTTCTTCATAAATTTTTAATGCTATTTCAAAATCAGAATCAGTACAAATTGGATAGCGAAGTCTTTTTTCTCGTATTTCAATTTCTTCAAGTGCTTTTGTTGCAGCTGCCAATTTAGCATGTATTTCTGTATAAAATTCATCTGGATATGTTGAATATGTTACTCCGTTTACAATAACACGACCATGAATTTTTGTAGAAAAACGTGATTTTAAAAATTTATAAACTGGTAATTCATATTGTCGTATTGTACAATATTTAGCTAATAATTCAACTGTATCTAAATCTGAACTTAATTCAAAAACAAATGGAGATGGTGAACTATTATCCATTTCATTGTATTTATTAGAAGTCTTATTTTCATTTATCACAGAATTATTAATTGTAATTGTAAAATTGTGTGACGATGATTTTGTCTGAAATATTCTGGTATTATCAGAATTTTGTTTTAGATTATGTTGCTGTTGTTGAGCAACTTTCAATCTATCTTGCAGTGTTGACACTTTTGTTTTCAATCTATCATTTATTGGAGATTGGGTTGTATTCGAATTTGATTGCATTATTTGAGTATTAGTACTCAAACTTTTTTGTTGATACTGTTGATGCTGTTGTTGTTGTTTTGTTTCACTTGCATTTGTTGACGATTGCTGCTGCTGCTGCTGTTGTTGTTGTGGCTTTTGATTTTTTTTTAAACGATCTTGAATACTTGTTGTCGTTGTCGTTGTCGTTTTTGTATTAAATAGTTGCCGTGATGATGATACGTTAGATAAATTCATTTTACCTTTTTGTTGTTGCTGTTGCTGTTGTTGTTGTTTTTGATTTTTTACATTATTATTTGCATCCTTTTGTTTTTGTTGTTGTTGTGTAGCACTTTTATTTGGTGATCGTTTTAATTTTTTTGATGGGGATAATTTTGCAAAAACATTCGCTGAATAAGAACTTTTGTTCCAGCTTTTATCAGGTTTTTTTGGTTCACGCAACTATAGAATCGAATGAAAAATAAAAACCGTGTTTTTTTTTTAATGAAAAATATTCGCAATTTGTTTTTTACCTTTAATGCTGAACTCCTTTTTGGCTTTTTTTGGCATTTCATCATTTGTGTAATATGATTCGTCTCTGAACTTGGTCGTGCTGTCAGATACATCTAAAAAATAAAATCAATATTTTTTTTAAATTTAAAATCAAGTTCAAATAAATTTTAAAATGTAAAAAATTCAAAGTATCCCAAAGAAAAGGTCACAAAATGGATTTTGGCAAAAAATTTCAAATATTTCAATTTCGATTTTTGTCAAAATTTTTAGAAATTGGAAATATTTATGACTTTTGCTTCGAGACACTAATGTATACATTTCCTTACCTCTCCCTGCATATTATGAATAATGAATTGGCCGGATTGTACTATAAAATCTTCTACATTATCGTGGCCGTATTTGCGATAATTAATGCCTCGTCCTTCCAAGTCCATATAATCACGGAGCAACTGTTTAACAGTTGCTGGTTTATTCCTGGATAGAGCTACAGCACGTAATATAGCTAAATCATTTTTAGCTTCAGCTGTTTGACATTGTTTTGTTGGCAACATTTTTTTTATTTTTTTAAATAAACTTGAACTGGTATTAAACTGATTTATTTAATGAGCATTTATAGGTTTTTAAAATACTTAATATAAAACTATGGAGGTAAGCTATAGGATTCATACATTTAATTACAACCGATATATTATGCCTCTTAATTTATTCTGTAAAAGATAAAAAAAAATAAATGAAAATTTTATCATAATGAAAATTTTACAGTGAAAAAATTTTAAAAAATTAAAATTAATAATACTTGACAACAAACGAGTGACCACAATAAAAATATTTGACCAATTTGTTATCTCTTTATTTGAACGGAAACACCAAAGTCAAAATTATTTTAACATGTTTGTTATAATGATGTTATTTTCAGTTTTAAAAGGTCTACAGACGATAAACATGGTTATCAACCACATTGTCAACTGGTTAAAGATGAAAGCACAAAGACAAAGTGAACAATCTAAACGCTAAAATCGTTTTCTATAAGAACAAAAAAAAAAAAAATAAAATCCTGTATGGGAACAGAGCTGATACATATTAAACTATTTTATCGTTCACGTAGAAACCGTGAGAAAATTTTAAAAATATCAAATATTTAACATAAAATTGTGAAAGAATTTATTTTTCGAGTATATATATTCGTATACGATAATCACCCATTAAATTTATTAATGATAAACAAAATATAAGAAAATAATAATTATATATGTGTAAGTTAAAATTAAGAAACATGTAACCACTTGTTGCATTCCATTCCATATAGATACGCCTGATGTCGGTATACCTATATACACACATATACAGGGTGATTCTGTTTGATACGCAAACCAGCCGACTAGAGATAGATTTTAAATTATATAAAACATCTGTAAAATAATTTACATTTGTTATTATTATTTTATTATCAGAATTGGAAAATCCCCGTCCTGTAATAAAACAATAAAATGTTAGAACATTACATAATGTTTTCCTGTAGTTTTGGATAGACAGATAATAAACTTCAAAAACTTAAATGCCGACGCATATACCTACATAGGTAAATGAAAAACAAAAAAAAAAAAAATCCCGAAAAAAAAAGGAAAATATAGTATTTATTAACAGCAAAAACTGATGCAACTATAATCTGAAGCAACAATCAACATTTTTGGAGTATAAACTAAATTAGGATACGGGTTATCTAGCAATCCGGGCTATTTTTATTTTTGTTCATAATACATACAGGTACATATGTTATGTATGTATCGATTTTGTGATTGAAATTAAAATTAAAAGTAAAATAAGATATACCTACATACCTAGACGTCAATTATGAGAGTCTATTGCTAATCGATTTTATGTTGAAATGGACTTTCGGTATTATGAGTCTACTTTTTCTATTCCATAGACTTGTAAAGCCGGTGATATTTTTGTGATAGACTTCTAACAACAACAAAAAATGATAACAAAAATTTTGACAACACAAATAAAAAATTTTCATATAAAATGTAAGAAGTAAACAATCAAGTTATCTAATTTAGTACTATGCATGTAAATCGATTGATTTACATAATACTGTGACTTGTTTTGATACGACTTTTAAAAGTCGATTCTATTATTTGTCGAATAGACTCTTATAATTGACGCCATAATTTATTGGGTCATAGAAATTTTACAATAATTATAAAAATGAAAAAAAAAGAAAAGAAAAATAAAAAACTGAACTTATAAAAATTAAAATTCTTCCAAAAACAACAATAAACTATGCAATATGCATACCAATACCAATACCACACACAGAATTTATACATATATGTACGTTGGCTGTTTTGATACAAACACATATTCACATGTACAATGTACATACATGTTTGTACTTTGTATGATTTGTTTATGAAAATAAATTACGTGTACATACCTGCACGATACAGATAACAAGAAATTAGATTTATAAATATATACATACATATATGTATGGATGTAAATTCACACGTACTTATATTATATGTACATCTAAATGTATGTATTAAACTTTCTTTTTATATATTGACACTATAGCGAGGACAGTAATCTAATAAATAAACAGTATACGGTGCACAATAAACAATACCACAAAAATGGCGTAATTATATGTATACTCCATACACTAGTTCGATGCAATTAAGATCTTATGGAAATATACATGAACAATGAACATGCTTACGTTTTGTCATTTCTATGAGACATTAACTGCATCGAATTAGTATATGGAGTATAGATATGTATGTATATATAGATCTGATTATATATGTATACATATGATGCACTATGCACACATTTATGTACGTACATTATTATATTTATGTTAGTAGTACATGTACATACCCGTGGTATTTAGATTTTTCTATATCTTTTCATCTTACCTATTTTTATTTTAATTAGCTGGTATACATCTTTTTAATTTAATTAATAATATTCTTATCGAAACTTAAAAGAAGCACCAATATTTTTAAATTTTTTTTGTTTTATTACGTGGAAAATTAAAGAACACAATACATATGTATGTACTATATGTACATACTTATGTGATTTTGTACACAAAAAAAAAAAAATTATAAAAAATGCAAAATGTTATGTACATATGCATTGGAATTTGATTACTTATACATGCGGATAGAAATTTGTATATGTACACTTATATACATATGTATGTATGTATAAGTATGCAGTTATAAATTCTTTTATAAGTGCATACAAAAATTTCACGGATTATAAAAAAACAAAAGAAATCTAGATATAATTAAAAACGAAAAAAAAAAAAAATTAAATTATGCCCACTCAATATGTACTTACCAAACGTCATAAAAAAAAAAAAAAATAGGAAAAAAAGCTGCTTGCTGTTTTTCGTATTACATTGAATTTTTTTAATCAGATTTTCTTTTTGATTTTTTTCTTTTGTTTATTTTTGATTTTCACTCGCCATTCACCATTATGGGTACGTATGATTATGTATCGTACAATAATATTAAATAAAATTTAATTTACTTTTAATTATTTGTCGTTTTAAATAAATTATTTATTTATTTATATATATTTAAAGAAATTTTTCCGCACTTTACGATTAAAAAAAATACTTATGTATATTCGAATAATAATAACAGCATCAGATGACAACCAAACACGCCACACGGTATACAAAATACAAATTGAAATTTCAAATTACAAATGTGATTTTGTGAATCTGACTGAATTGTGAAATGGACAAATGAATGAGGACAAATGAATATGAAATATCAAATGCCGATTTAAATTTCAAGTTTCAATTCAACAAAACATGAAATGATGAAATGAAAATACGAACGAACTATCAATTCAACATTCAACCAACAATCAACAATTCAACTGTAGACTGTACAGTGTAGGTAGCTGGTCTGGTAGACTGTACTGTTGCTAATTCCTAATATTCCTATATATTTCAATGTTATATTTACAGCGTTGCCGTTCTACTACTTTTGTAGTAGATCTACTAAATTTTTTTTCATATTTTTCTTATTCTACTAGACTACTAAACTATTAAACACACTACACAAATTGATATTTGTTTTGTTAATAATTTTTTTTATTTTATTTTATTTCAACCGTTGTAACAGCATGAGATTATGGTTCCCAGCCAGCCAACCTTATGACAGATGAATACAGCCAGATGAATCAACACTATTCAAACGATACAATACAACCATACAATACAACATAACATTGAATTTTGTTGACAAACCGATTTAAGATTGGTTGGTTAGTGTATAAATGCAATCATGTGTTTTAATGTTGTTCATTCGATGAACAGCACTCATCATCCACCCACACGGTTCCACCAATAACTTCCATAAACTTCCTTTTAAATTGTCATTTGTTATGTTTTTTTTTGCGGTTTTTTACTTATCAAGGCTTTTCCTTTTAGTAGCTTTTTCCTCTGGCTCTTTTTTTTTTTTCATTTATTTATTTATAAATTATATTCGAAATTTCACGTGCTTTTCCTTTTACATGTTTACAATCGAAATAAAATTGTTAAATGACAAGAAGTTATCAATTAGCGTCATTAGAATATTATTAAATTTGATGTAACTCAACTCAAACTAAACAAAATAAATAAATACAAGATTTGGTAAGGTGCATGCACTGATTTTGCGTATATTAGAAACGAAAAAAAAAATAAAATAAAACAAAAAAAGAAGTTTGAAAAACAAGAAAGCAAAAGTGATTGTGGTGAAATTCAATTTTAAGTCCTTTCATGTATTTATAAAATATACAGTGAATTTATTAATAGAATTTAAAATTGAAATTTGATTTGAAAAATGCCCTCATGAGTTTAGTTGTATGTGCATTTAAACATACATATTTCTGATATAAACAAAATAAATTAGTGCATGCAGTTGTGTTATGGTGTGGTGATTGATAGTGTCATTGTACAAATAAGCTATATTTATGTGTGAATGTGTGTATTAGCATGGATTTATTTTAGAGTATATATAAAGAATTTAAAAATAAATAAAAATGTGATCGAAGTAAAAATTAAATAAAAATTCTTTATAAAATATTTAAATATTTTGTCTTGTGAAAAGTTCATTGGATCAAAATAATAATTTATTCTCATTTACTTGAAAGGCAGTTTAGAAAAAAAGACAAAAAAGAAAAAAAAAACAGGGGTTGATTGAAAATAAAAATTAACTTTCAATTTTTCAAAGTGTGAATATAATTTATGTATATGGATGTGTTTTTATAGTAGTGTATATATAAATGTATGTATGGACGTTTTCTGTTAAATGTCAAAAATTTACAAGACTGATCACAAATACATAATATTCGGCTATTTTTTCTTAAAGAATTTTTTTTTTGGTGTGTTCTAGATTTTTTTTAAAAAAAAAAAAAAAAAAGGAATTTCCATTTATATATCAGTATATAAAATAAATTAAGTAATAATTTGAATATGTCAACATTAAATGATAATATAACTAGCTGTCAATATAAATTCAATTATAATAATAATAACAATAATAATAATAACAGTTTAAAAAGGAATAATAATAATATAGTAAATAGTAATTTCATTAAAATGCAATTAAATTCAGATATCATTCAAAAGACAACATGTTTAAATAAGGTAAGATAATTTTAAATAATTAATTTAATATTATAATTAAAATAAATTAAATGATAAAAAAAATATTAAAAAAATTATGAAATATTGTGTGTATGCATGTAAATATATGAGGAATTGTGCATGCGGTATATATGCATGTATATGAATGTTAGATATTATGTGTGTTTATAATACGTTTCTATATATGTATGTGCATATACGACTGTATCTATATATACATACATAGATATATAAATATGTACATTCTACAGTACACGAACATGTGCCGCTTAATCTGAAGATTTTGTTGATACTACTAAACGTCCAAACCAACAGTTAAAAATCAATATATGATGTATCCAATATAATATCCATTGAAAAAATAAAATAGAACGTTAAATACATGCTCGTACTATAATTTAGATGTGATATGCATACATAAATAATGACAAAATTGCATAATACTGGAATTAGAAGATTTTGGCCCACTAATACAGTGGACTATCAGATTAGATTTTTGTAGTTTTTTTTTTTTTTTAAATTAGTAAAGAATTAAATTGACATGTTGATGCTGTCAATTGACACATGTTTTGTTTTATTTTGTTTACTTTGTAAACATATCTAAAAAGAGCGTACCTTGGAGCGTAACAGTAACAGTATTCATTCGATAATTTGGGAATATTTTTATTTAAAAATAATTGTACAATTTAAAATTTATATCAAATTTAATTCAATCTGGTAATACATCCGTCAAACTACTTTCAACAGTTCAAACGTAATATTGTCATAAAACACGACATGATCGAAACGTACAACACAACATAATTATAAACACATACATATATAAATATCTTAATACATCATCAATCATATCATACATAATACTTGTGTGTTGTTGCATTGTCTAATTTTTGTTATAACTTATATGTTCGTTTGATTTTTTTTTGTTGGTTGGTTGACGCCATGTTGGATTAATTACGAATTTTTGTTTATCATAGCATAAGGATTTAAAAAAAAAAAATTATATACACATATTGTTAAGGGATTTGTAATTAAAACAAAAAAAAAAAAAAAACGTATTAAATGTTAAAATAAGTAAAATTTAAAAAAAATATATATATTATTTGTGCGTTGTATATTGGTTGTATAAATTAATTTAGTAGTTAAAGTGATTATATATATATTTTGAAAAATCAATTCATTTGGGTATTATTTGTTGTATTATCTAAGGTTGTGATGTAAACACTTTTTTTTTTTAAATTAATAAATTTTACTAAAAAAAAAAAAAAAAAATACAAACGTATATAAATTTTAGTTCCCCAATTAATCAATTTTAAACTTAACCTCAATTTATTTATTATTTTTTTTTCCATATCTTTATTGTATACGTTTTTGTACATATGTATAGGCTTGCATTGATTACGACGCTGTACAAATGGAACACAGTTATTCAAGAGATTGTCGTCCAATTGAAGGCATTAATGGCTTAACAACACGTACATTAATGGTACATAAACCACCACAATGTCCATCATGCCATTTATATCCATTAGATGAAAGTTTAGATTTAGATGAAATTAATTCATCGATACCACCATATGATGAGATAGCAGCAAGAGATTGTATGAATGAAACAAGTAAAATAGCACAAAGTGTACGTAATACAAATCCAAATGATGAAATATGGGAAGATCGTGTACCAAAGTAACAAAAAAACAAAAAAAAAAATTTATTTTGTTTTCAATATTTTTTTTAATCGAAAATTTTTATTTTATTTTATTTTTTTTTTTAAGAATTGGATGGACAATAGTACAAGAAAATCTATTCTCAAAAATAGTACGTGCTATGGATTTAGATAATTTATCAAGATTATCAACAATTGGTAAACAACATGAACCAGTGCATAGACGTGTAACTATTGATCGTTCAGTAAATAGATTTCGACAAATATTTGCATCAATATCATGGGATATAAAATTAACACAATGGTTACATGGTATATTAATGGATTATTTACCATCAACATATATGGCAATTTATTTAGATATAGTACAAACATTAAAAACAAAATTACCAACATTAATGGATAAAATTTTATTTGGTAAACCAATGAATATAAATCAAGAATTATTAACACCAGTTATGAAAAAACAATGGGAACCAATTATACCACAAAAAGTACGTATATGTATGAGAGGCAAGAATTTCAAATTTTTTTTTGAGATTTTTTTAATTCTGTTATACATATCGAAATCGCAGAATGAGGATTCTGAAACACCCATGCTAATTTTCAATTTTTTTTTTTATATTTTTTTTATTGATTTTAGCAAAGAAAACTTCCTGGTAATGCTATAATTCTAATAGTGCCATCAACATCATATATTTCTGGAGGTTTATCATCAAGAATGCAAAAATGGTGTCAATTATTTTCTACAATGGGACAAGTTGTTCATATACAAATACCAAATGGTATGTAAAAATAAAATGAAATTTGTTTTTCATGTAATAATTGCTTTCTTTCTTTATTTTTTATTTTTTTTTTTTCTATTTTTTATAGCAAATACATTAAATAAACAAAAAATTGATCAGTTATGTGAAAGTCTTGTACATTTATCACGTGTCAAAATACAAGAATTACGTCGTGAACAGCCATCATCTAATATAATTTTAGTTGGTTTTAATGCTGGTGCTGCATTAGCATTACAACTATCATTAACTGAAAATGTTAATTCAATTGTTTGTTTAGGATTTGCATATAATACAATAAATGGTGTACGTGGTACGCCAGATGATCAAGTATTAGATATAACAACGCCAATTATGTTTGTAATTGGACAAAATTCAGCAAGAACAAGGTAATCTGTTTGTCTATTTTTTATTTTTATTTTTTTTTTTTAGAAATTTCTAATTTTATTTTATTTATTTATTTTTTGTTATTGTAGTCAAGAAGAAATGGAATCACTTCGTGAAAGGATGCAATCAGAAACATCGTTAGTTGTTGTTGGTTCAGCTGACGATGTATTACGTGTACCAAAAAGTAAACGACAAATTGAAGGTGTTACACAATCAATGGTTGATAGTATGGTCATGGTATGATACTAAAAATATTTTATCGTAAAATGTATTGTAAATAATTATCGAATTTTTTTTTGATAGGATGAAATTTATGAATTTGCAAAGAAATGTATTTTAAATCCACCTGGACCAAGACAAGTTACCACAATAACAACATTACCAGTGCAAGTAGCATTATCACAAGCAAAAAAAACCTATAATACAGGGAATACATCATTTACAAATGCTAATAATAATTTATCAAATACACCAGGAAATAATTTATACATTAGAAAGCATAAATTAAATCAACCAATTGATTCTCATATACCACAAAAAATGAAATATCAAAAAAGTACATCATTAAGTAAGTAAACAAATATTTATTAATCATAGCACAAATCATTTAAATGAAATTTTCACTAAACACAAATAGAAATCTATACGATAAAAATTTCTTTTTCTGAGTTGTGCTGTATTATGTTATTTTCATTTTTTGTATCATGCATCCTTGATCTATTTATTAGTTTGTTTGTTTCTTTTTTTTTTTTTTAAATTTGATTCAACGATAATCATTATATCTCAATTAATTTATAGGAACAATGAAAAAATCAAAATATCAAGATCCATTTCAAGTTAAACGTAAAGGTAGAAAGTTATATCTCCTGCTGTTTTTGTATTAACTCATATTTTTTTCGTTATAATTATTTTTTTAATGCACATAAAACAATCCTTTTTTTTTCTATAGTTGGAAGACCACGAACACGTCCTTTACCAAATACGATATCTTCAAACGTTATACAACAGAGCAATAAATCACATCATTCAATTTCATCCCAACCATCTGATGAAGTTTTAAGTATGGCTATACAAAGTATATTACCATCAAATGATTCTTCGTCAGTTAATGATGGTCAACAACAACAGCAAAAACAACAACAGATAACAAAAGGAATTGACAATGATGAAGATGATCAAATTTTCAATGCTTTAGAATTGTTAACACAAACATCACCACCACAAATGAAATGTTCACCTTCAGGTGGAGGATCAACAAATGCTACTGGCGGTAATGGTATTATAACGACTATTCAGCTTCAACAACAACAGCAACAGCCAACGAGAAATGCACTTTTAACAACAATGCCAGTAACAACACCACAACCACCGCCAACTCAAAAAATTAAAATGATACCAACAAATCAATTTATTCATGTTAAACCACCATCACAGCAAAATACACAGAAAATTTACACAATTAAAACATCTCCAATGTTAGGTACAGCAAATAATCAAAGTCAAATATTCACAGTTAAAACAGCTGGATCACAGCTTACATCTAGTAATAGTGGTAATTCGTCGAATACAATCGTCTTGAATAGTCCACCAAAATTCACAGTATTTAAAACGGGAACAAATATTATTAGTGCACTTCAATCAACGACGACAAGTAATACTGGAACAACTTCGACAACAGATAATAATGAAAAATCGTCATCTATTACTGCAGATCTGTCTTCTACAAATATTTTGGATTTACCAATTTTATTTGCTGACAATGATGGAAATATTCAAGATACAACGTCAACTCCATTGTCTCAACTAAACTCAACGTCAACAACAACACAATCAACTTCATTACCAATGACTACAATTTCATCTTCAACATCATCACCAATTATTTTAAATCAGCAATTATCATCATCGTCGTTACCAATAACATCGCATAATCAAACTGGAATTTTAAGTCAATCAACTTCTGGAAAATTAATACTCAACACATCTGGTGCCAGTTCATTAATGCAAAAAGGGAAACCAATTGTTTATATTAATCGTAATACAATAAAATCAATGGGTGCAAATATAATATCAGCAAAGAGTATGCCACCATTAAAATATACCAAAGTTGTTGTAACAAATCCAAAAACAGCTGCACCAAGTATAGTACCAAAGGCTTCAGGACAACAATTACAACAGATACGTTCTGATATGGATAAAGGTATTACAACAATTCGAATTCAAAAGCCATCATCAATTAATTCTGGTAGTATATTAAAAGCGACAACATCAAATACAGCAGCAATAATTGGTCAAACTGGACAAACAACAAATAATAATAAGCAATTTCAACCGATTATTATTAATGTTGATTCAGATAAAACGACAATAAAAAATATGATAAGAGTATCTGGTAATGCAAGTGATTCATCACAAATTAAACCAACAATTTTACTTAAACCCGGTGATTTGAAACCATTATCAGTGTCTGCATTAAAGCCAGGAATATTGAATCGAAATTTAACTGTACGAAAGGTTGTTAACATTTTACAAGCATCAAAGCCAAATACATCAATATCTCAAATTACGACTGTGTCACCATCATCTAATACTGTAGTGACAACTGATTCTACAGTTGAAACCACTGTAACTGCAACAACCACAGCATCATCTTCTGTTACGAACAATGAATTAATTACAGTAAGTAAAAAATCATTGTCATCACCACCTCCATCACCATTGACTTCAGAATCAATTACAGTCTCAAACGAAGATCAAAATATAATTGAAATTAGTAAACAAAAAACCGATAATCAATAAAATAAAATAAATCAATTTAAATTCATGTTTGTTAATTAATTTTTAAGTAAAATAAAAATTATTCTCATAATAATTTATATTTCTGTTTTTATTTCACATTTTGGTAAATTTTTCATTAATTCATCAATAATATTTTGTAAATTTTTAACATATTGTAAATCAAATAATACAAGTGTTTGTAAATATTTTAATTCTTTTATAATTAAAAGACTTTCATCAATGATATTATAACAACCAGATATTTGTAAATATTTTAATGTATTTTTAATATGTAAAAGACCATCAATACTATCTGATTCTAAATGTTTACAATTATGTAATATAATTTTATCAATATATTTACAATTTTTTAAATGATCAAAACCAATTTTCATAATTGATGAATTTGATGCATCAATTTCTTTTAATTGTAAATGTACATTTTCTGATGGTAATGCATTATAATCATATAAATATTTACCAGGTATTGTTGTAAATGATACACCACCACCATTTTTTAATATCCATTCAGCACATAAACGATCTGGTCCAACTAATTTTAAACGTTCTGCATCAACTCGATTAAATGCAACAGCAACATATGCCCATAAATTTTTTATATTTTTAATTTGTTCAAATGATGATGTATTACATAAAAAATATTTAGAACTTTTAATTTTTTGAATATTTTTAAGCAAAAAATGCATAATTGAAAAAAATTATTGTAATGCGTAGTCAGTTATACAATTTTGTTTATTAATAACAACACAATTTTTAGAATTCTAGATGAAGTGACAGATGACTAGAATACACTGGACATGGACTACACAATACACTTATTGTATATATCAAGTATATATATACAAGCGTATACAAGATTACAAGGCAAACCTACAGTGCTGCCATTTTATGGATATATCTAACCATTTTTTTTTTTTTTTACCAGCACAAATGAAGAAAATACAGAAATTTTATAAATGTTTTCGAAATTTTCCAAATAATCCGTTTTTTTTTTAAATTTTTCGAAAATTCAATTTTTTTTAAATTTAAAAAAAAGCATAAAATCGGTAATTTTTTTATTTGGGAATTACAAACCATTTTCATAATGAATCTTTGAAAACACGGTGTTACTAAAAATTAAAACATTATCTTTTTAAAGCCAAAAAAAACATTTGAATATTTATTTCTATTATTTTCCATTTCAATCTTAAACTTTACGTACTTATTATTTTTATTATTACATGTGTGTGTGTGTGTTATTTTTTTTTTTACTATATTCTGTTTTTCTTTTTAATCACTAGATTATTCTTGACAAAAATTTTTTTTTTTATAAAAGTGACGTCCTATAAATTTTTAATTATTACTGTTTTTATGTTTTATTTTTTATTATTTTTTTATATAAATTGTATTCATATACTCAATGTTTCTTTTTAAACTAATTTTGTTTATTTTCCTTTTATTTCTATGTTCTCTAAAATAATTTTAAATTTAAAAAAAAAATATTATATGTAGTTGATTAAACAAAAAAAAAAAAAACAAAAATTGACTTGAGTTATTTAAAACTGAAAAAAAAAAAAAAAAACAAAATCATTATTGAAAAAATAAAATAAAATAAAAAAGAAAACGCTTAAACTTTACATCTCGATTTTTTCAATTTAATTTTTAATTAAAATCTTCAATTTTTCTTCTTTTTTTTTTTTTGTTTTTGCCTTTTCGAATTTTTCGTTTTTCCTGTTCTCATCATCATCATTATCTTTTTTCTTTGTTTTGCTTCAATATTATTTTTAAGGTAGAGTGTATCTAACATATGGAACCTCAACATCATTACCATCTTCATCATTACAACATATTTCAAATACCAATGAACGTTCATGTGGTTCAATACGTTTTTTCGAAACTCTTCGTACAACTTCAGTCATTAGTAATGGTAAACGTTCAGCACATTTAGCTTTTACCATAAAGAATGAATATAACATTGATACACCCTGTGATAGCATTGTTATTCTTAATTTATGTTCATTTTTAAAATAATCTAAAAATTCACATAATGTCATCTCTCCTTGTACTTCAAAACGATCCCATAATGTCCATTCTTTACCATAATAGCTATTCTTTTCTGGTGCCAATGGTTCAGAGAATGCAAATAATGGTAATGCCAAATTAATAAAACCATTCTTAAAACGTTCTAATACACGATATCTAATAAATAAATAAAAAATTCAAATTTTCAAATATTTAAATAAAATCGATTAGTCAAATATTTAATGGGTATTCTAGAATTTACAATAATAAAATTGTAATACACTTATATATTACAATTTCTTTTTTTTTTCTTTCTGGAACACCCTTATTATATTTATTTTTATTTTTTACCCTTGAATTAATTTGATTATTTCCAATACAGCAAAACCGGATATAACTGATGTTGTTGTTGCGATTGCTGGTATAATTTTACCAGCAATTAATTTTGATTTATGTCTATCAGCTGGTGGTATTTTATAATTAGCTGCACGTAAATTAGATGATGCAACAATAAAATCCATATGTAAATTATTATCATCATCTTTTTCAAATTCCAATGGTTTAATTTTAAAATCAATTTTTCCTAATGACGATAATTCTGTTAAAATTTTATTAACACGATCCTGATCAACTTCTTCATTTTGATTATCAAAGGCATTATTGGTATTATTACCACCAGATTCATTAACTTCAATTTTAACACCAGATCGTGGTACAAATTCTGGTACCTTTATGAAAGAAAAAAAAAAATAATTTATATACATTTATTTTTCATTTATTTTATTAATTAAAAGAAAAGAAAATTACTTTGATTTGTTGTACAATCTCAGCAACTTTATTTCTATCTCTGATTTGAGGTATACCATATACTTCAGCTTTCAGATTTGCTGCCGCATAAACATAATCTAAATGCAATGGATCATTAACATCAAATTTTAGTGGTTCAGGACAACGTTTTGGACCAGACCAAAATGGTTGACCACTTGAAGTCATTTGATCAGGAGGGAAATTATATAATAATTGTTTAATTTGATTTGAATATTGTTCTTGCCAATGGAATCTAGCCCATTTAACACAATCAGCAAAATCTTTTGGTCTTTCATCAATTAAAGCGACCTACACAAAAAAAAAAAAAAAAAAAACAAAGTACGTAATTTTCAAAAAGACCATTTAGAAAAATTGTTTCTTTCTATACTCACCTTGACAGATTCTAAAATTTCCAATGGTTGTACTCCTGGCAATTTTAAAATTCTTTCAATAAATGTTGGATCTGATATATATTGTGAAGCATTCTCTGCTGCTTGTTTGAATACACCTTCAAATGTATCACGTGCCCATTGTAATGTATGCTCAATAGCATTTGGGAAATTTTTCAAAGTACATATTGGAATACTCTTTTCTGGTGGATCTTGTGATGAGCTATAACATTCAGTTACGAATGGTACAATAACTTGTGTATTACCCATTGTACCAAGTGTACCAGAATCAATAAGTGGTATTCTATTGAAAACGCATTTTCTATCCATATAAATTCTTGCATCAACATTATCTAATGCATTTGCCACACCATTCAATTTACCAAAGAAATCTTCTGAGAATACACGTTCTGTTTCAGTACCAACACGTAATTCATGTGCTGTAACATTAACTTCGTTATTCATTTTTTTAACGGCATTTGCTGCTGTTACAGATTTTGATTTTTGAACATCATGTGGTCGGAACAAAAATTGTCTATTCAAATTTGATTTTTCAATAAGATCCATATCGGTAATAATAATTTCTCCATTTCTTGCGCCAATTCCAACCATTGCGAAATTTTTCAATAATTCACATCCAATAGCTCCAGCTCCAACAATGAAATATCTATCAATTTACAATTAAAAAAAAAAAAAAAAAAAAAAAAAAAAAAACCAAAAATTACAAAATATTCAAAATTGCAATTTTCATAAAATAAATCAAATATTTGAACCTTTGATCTCCCAATTTTTCTTGGAATTTTTTTCCAAATACAGCAATTTGAGCATCATAACGACTACCAATTGGTTGACATTCTTCTTCAGTTAATTCCTCTTCAGGTAAACATTCAATGGCATCAAAATAAAAATATTGATATATTGGTGTAAATTTTCCGCTACATGCTTTCAATACTTCTTGAGCAACAGCTCCACCAATTGCTGCATCAATTGGACATATATTACCAGAGCATATTTTAGCAAATGTAAGTACAAGACTTTCTTTAACATCTGAATTAATTGCTTTTGTTAATTCAAGAATTTTATTTGCATCATCTTTATTCCATGGTTTTGGCATACGATTTTCATTTTTAATAAATTGATGTAATGCATTAAATGTTGCATGTAATGTTGGTGGATGATCAAATTTACCAAAATCTGATATTAAAAATTCTGGTTCACGTTCAGCAATATCAAGTGATTTAAAATTAATTGTTTTTGGCATTTTAACTTGTGTTACAATACCACCACGAATATATTCATGATAATTACTAGTATTACCTATACTAAATGTATATGGTCCTAATACTTTTATTTTAATTGGTTCACAACCATTTAATTCGGTCATACCTTGAACTTCAGAAAATGTTACATAATCACCATCTTCTAGGCCATGACGACTTTCATCTAAACATGTAATAACACCTTCTGTATCACGTGTTATACCAGCTACCATTGCTGATACTGGTTGTGCACCATTTGTATCATATATTGTAAAATTATTACCAAAATCACAAAATATTTTACCAAATAGACCATATGTTTCTGCTATTATAATAGCAATATTATTATCATGAGCAAATTTTGCAATACGTTTTTGTTCATCATAATTTGAATTAGTTAATACAATAACACGAAATTTTTTTAAATAATCATCAGTTAAATCATCAGTATATGCATTTGTACATACATAATTATTTAATTCAGCTAATTTTCTACATGATGCTTCAGCACGATTTTTACCAATATCTGATTCAGTTAAATAAAATTGTGTTGCTAAATCTTTTATCTAAAAAAAAAGAAAAAAAGAAATTTGGATAAAGAAAAAAAAAAAAAATTTTTTTTTTTTTTTAATCAACATTTTGCATAATTTAATGTTTACTTAATGAATATTATAAACTGTTTCAAAGCATGCATATACAGTTAATTTTATTTTGCTCTAAATTTTATACATTTTCCTCTCTAGATTTTCATTATTTGAAAATTCATGTCATCATGGAGAAAATTACAAAATAAAATACATACATGAGACATCGAGTATAAAAAAAAAAAAAAAAAAACAAAAGTATATAATATACTTATATACAAAGCTATCATCAGTATAGGTAGGCATACATTTTATTTATGACTTATATGAGCATGATTTTTTTTTTTTAAATGTTGTTTTGCTTTTGTATGTATTTGTGGTGTTCTTATATTATTACACACCAACTGCTGCATTTCTGATGAATGTACATACATACGTGTATATCGTTCCATATTCTTTCATTTTAAGTTGGATAAATTTAAATGAAATTGTATGTACGGTGCTTTCTAACGCATTTATACATCATGTTTATACATGATCTTATCATTGTGTGCATGTACACAACCTATGTACATACACTATATAGATTGTGTATTGTGTGAAAGTAGCCATCATTATTATCTTTTTTTTTTTTTTAATGAAGAAATAAAGAATTGATATTTGCCCCGATTTTTGTTTAAAAACAAAAAAAAACAAATTTCCAATATTATTGCATTTTTTTTTTGTTTTTGTTCTTTTATTGATTTAGAATTTTTCCGCTTTTTTTTGTTTTTTTTTTTAGCTCAGGTTAATTATCGATTAATAGAATAAAAGGTTTATAACCTTATAAGTCAAAAGAAATGACTTCTTTATGTGAGTACATACATATGTATGTATGAGAAAATAATTTCTTCTAGAAACATCAAAAAATTATGAATCATCAGATATTGTAAAATTTTTTTCGTTTTTTTGTTTTTTACATTTTATTTCAAAAAATAATAAAAATTAAAATTATCGAAATTTTTTTTTTTTTTTTTTTTTTTTAATTTAAAAAAATAAAGACCTTACGTACTGAACACTTTTCACACAAAAAAAGCAAAAAAAAAAAAAAACACAAATTCCTGACTTAAAAATAAATAAAAAGTATAGGTACCATAAAAAATAAATAAAAACATACCGTACAAAGTGCTTTGTCATGCAATGTAATTGATTTAACACCGCCAAGTATAACATTTTTAGCAATTTCTACACCTAATCCACCTAATCCAGATACTAAGACATCTGATGTGGCCATACGACGCATAGCATCATGACCAAGGACATATAATTGGCGCGAATATAGAGCTTCATCAATTTCAGCTATACCAGATGAACCACTATTGTTCTCCATTGTTAATCCTGCTGCTGCTGCTGTTGTTCCTGTTGTTGTTGTTGATGATGATGCTGTTGCTGACGATGCTATATTATTACTTGATGAGTAATTATTGGCTGCAGTATTAAAAATGATAGCTTGATTATTTGACGATGATAATAAAATTTTTTTATTTTTTTATTTTATTTTATTTTTTTAAATTAAAAATATAAATGGCGATGTGTGTGATTGAGACAAAAAAAAATAAAAACAAAAATATGTTTTACCAATTTCAGTTGTTCCTTTAATTTTTTTATTATTTAAATTGTTGTTAGACGAGGACGAAGATATTATTTCACCTGTAATATCTGAATTAGCTGTAGCAGCAGATGATGATATTGTTGTTGTTGTTGTATTATTACTATTTGATGTAGCAGCAGCAGTTGTAGCTGCTTGTTGATTATGATGATGATGATGATTTAAATCCTTTTCAGAATTTGTATCCTGTGTTGAAGGCAGCTTCCGCTTTTTAGCGGCTGGGGGCTCAACAGAATTATCAATGATTTCAGCACTAGACATCGGGGGCACCAAATACCAAACAAAACTTCTATGTGCTCTTTTTGTAATACAATCACTTTGTCTTTTTCTATTTAATATTAAACTTTATATTTTATGGAATTTTTATTTTTTTAAAAACTCACACACTATATGTCTCCACAAAAAAAAAAAAAAAAAGAAGAAAAAAATATTTTTCCAATTTTTTTTTCTTTTTACCAAAAAAAAAAATTATTTTTTCGCAAAAGAAAAAAAATGTGTAATTTTTTTTTTTTTCTTTTACTAAATACTTTTTAAATTCTTCATGAGCAAAATAAAAAATTATTTTTTCAGGTTTTTCGTTTTTTACACTATCACCAGAAGAAAATGAAAGGAGTTTTTCAAATTCTCCAATAAATTTTGTGTTTCCTCTATATATAAAAAAATTGCTTCGCTTTTTTGCACACACACTCACACACACACACACTACCTAACCAAATTTTATATACTGTATGCTGATGGCTCTGCTCAAACTAAAATCCAAGGAATTAAAAAAAAAAAAAATGCTCACGTCTGATTTAAATTCTTTTTTCTTCTCGACTTAACACAAAAAAAAAAAAAATGAATTTTAGAATTTCATAAGATTTCGAATTTTTTTTTTTGTTTTTTTTTTCAATACAAAATTTTTAAAATATGAAATTTAAAATTTCCAAAAAATTTAATTTCATGTAAAAAGTAAGAAAAAAGAATTTTTTTTTGTTTAAAGCGGCGAATTAAAAAGAAGAATTTTTCGATTTTCTTTAATACTGTGAAAAAAGCGAAATAATTCTAAAAAAAAAAAAAAAAAAAAAATGGATTTGAAAGCTTTTTTTTATTTCATTTTTTTTTTTTTTTATTCAACTAAAAACTAAAAAGGAAATTTGCACTACTTTTTTGTCGATGAATTTTTATTATTAATTGCACGAGTTTTATTATCATACACACATCAAAAAAAAAATTATACAAAATTCCAATTACTATATTAATATTTAAAATTCAATCAAAAAAAAAATATTCAAATGGAATAATGAAAAGTGAAAATTATCTGTCTTCTGTTTGTCTAGTCTGTCAACATTAAATGCTGCGACACAACGTATGTATATACCTACCAAATCAAACCAAACTAACCAAACTAACCAAACTAACCAAATTAAATAGAATAGAAATAGAACATGTTGTTTTATACTGGGTAGAAGAATACACAATAATTTTTGAATTGTTTTATTTTATTTTATTTTTTTTGTGAACGATCAATTCATCAAACTCAGTAACAGAACAGCAGCTGAATATGAAATTGAAATGAAAGAAAAGTCTGACTAGTCTACATACAAAAGCATACAATACATGTGGCATTCATGTTTGCGCTGTCAGTCTTGTTGTTGTTAGTTGTATTGTGAAATTTATAGAAAGAAAACAAAAAGCTTTTTTTTATGAAAGCCGGTCGGTAAGTTTAGTACTGCCATTACGAAATTCTTATCAAAAGGAAAAAAGCATAGTCAAGTGTATTTTTTTTAAGTGGATATTTGTTTATTCAGTCGGCTTTTATTTTTATTCTGTATGTTATAAATAAAAAGCAATAAAAAAAACAACAAACAAACTTTTAACTTTTTAAGCTCTATTCCATTTTCATATAAGAAATAGGATAATTTCAATTTTCAAATCAGTTCGACAAGAGCATTCGATGTGGTAACATCGTTTTAAAAATTCGTAAAAAATTTTGTTAACTCGTTGACTTGTAGACAAATAAGTGATATGGTTTTAAAACTGTGGTGAAGTGGTGATTTAAAAAAAAAATATATAAAAGGCATAAAGGCAGAATATTTTATTAAAATTCAAATTTATTTATTTTTTTTTAATAAAATTTTATATCATGAAAAAAAAAGGGATTTCGATGATAATTTTTATTTTTTTTTTTGTTAAATTTGTGTCACATTGATTTAACGTTTCGTGTGCACTGGAAACACTTTTTTTTTTTATCGGGATTTAGGAAATTTAGTACTTTAGTGCATTAAAACTTAAACAGCTGATTGTCAAATTAATTTAAAGTAATTGTAATTGACAATTTGACAACTAAAAAAAAAAACTTTCTTCCTGTCGTTTGTTATTGATATGTGCAAAAGTGAAAAATTGAATTTTTCTTATTTTTTATTAAATTGAATTTATGACAAAATCTATTAAAAAAAAAATATTAAAAAATGGATAAAAGAGTATTAGTGGATCGTGGTAATTCAGATTTTAATTCATCAAAACATGCCAGCTCAAATTCATTAGATTCTGATTCAAAATCAAGTTCATTGAACTCAAAACATGGGGTGGAGACCATGGTAAGAAATCGAAAAATAATAATATTATTTATTTTCTTGATAAGAATTTTAATTTAAACCAAAATTCAGAATTCCCGTGAAACGCCATTCATTTATTTAAATGGTGAAAAAGAGCAAGATACAAAAAATGATGTTACTTATGTTTGCCCATATAGAGGACCATCATTTGGTACATTAATTATAACAAATTATCGTTTATATTTTCGTTCACATCAAAATCCAATTAATGATCGTGATTTACCAATTGTTGTTGATATACCATTGGGTGTTATATCAAGAGTTGAAAAAATTGGTAGATCAACATCACGTGGCGAAAATTCATATGGTATTGAAATATTTTGTAAGGATATGAGAAATTTACGTTTTGCACATAAACAACAAAATCATTCAAGACGTACAGTCTTTGAAAAATTACAAACGAACGCATTCCCATTATCATATAGTGGTAAATTATTTGCATTTTCATATGCTGAACAATTTTTAGAAGATGGTTGGTCAGTATATGAGCCATTAGCTGAATTACGACGAATGGGTGTTAATAATGATACATGGAGAATAACAAAAATTAATGAATCGTATGGTATATGTGATAGTTATCCAGCTGTATGGGCTGTACCAAAAGCTGCATCAGATGATTTTTTAAAAAAAGTTGCACAATTTCGATCACGTAATCGTTTACCGGTATTATCATGGATACAACCAAAATCACAAGCGACAATAACACGATGTTCACAACCACTTGTTGGGGTAAGTGTAACAGAGATACAATAAATTATTAAAAAATTTATTGTTATTGATTTTTTGACTCTTTTGCAAAATGAATGATGCGAAAATCATTATTTCTAATTGTTAAATTTTAATGATTTTGTTTAGGTTAGTGGAAAACGAAGTCAAGATGATGAAATATATTTAAGTTATATCGTTGAAGCAAATGCACAATCTGAGAAATTATCAATAATGGATGCTAGACCAAGTGCAAATGCAATTGCTAATAAGGCAAAAGGTGGCGGATATGAATCTGAAGAAACATATAATAATGTTGAAATAAATTTTCTTGATATACATAATATACATGTAATGCGTGAAAGTTTAAGAAAATTAAAAGAAATCTGTTATCCAACAATTGATGATCAAAAATGGTTAACATCAATTGAAGGTAGTCTATGGTTAAAACATATTAAATGTATTTTAGCTGGTGCTGGACGAATTGTTGATAAAATTGAAATAATGAGTACATCTGTATTAGTACATTGTTCAGATGGATGGGATCGTACTGCACAATTAACAGCATTATCAATGTTATTATTAGATCCATATTATCGTACAATAAAAGGTTTTGAAGTATTAATTGAAAAAGAATGGTTAAGTTTTGGTCATAAATTTCAACAACGTATTGGTCATGGTGATAATCGTCATTCAGATGCTGATCGATCACCAGTATTTTTACAATTTATCGATTGTGTATGGCAAATAAGTCAACAATTTCCAAATGCATTAGAATTTAATGAGCATTTTTTAATAACAATATTAGATCATTTATATTCATGTCGTTTTGGTACATTTCTATGTAATACTGAAGGAGAGAGAGTTAAAGAAGGTATTGAAAAAATTGTTTTTATTTTAATTTACACCAATTGTAAATAAATTTTTTTTATATATATTTTTTTTTTTCTTTGTAGACTTAAAACATAAAACTGTATCATTATGGTCATATATAAATTCATCAATTGATCAATATCGTAATGCATTATATAGAGCTAATCCAGATGGTGTACAAACAGTATTAAAACCAATTGCTAGTATGAGAAATATAAAATTATGGAAAGGTTTTTATTGCCGTTGGAATCCAAGTATGAGACCACAAGATTCAATTTATCAAAGGACACGTGAAATGTTAGCATTACAAGAACAATTACAACGACAAGTAAATGAATGCCGTTTAAAAGTTCATCTTTAGAATTTACAGTATCATCATGATTTTATTATTATTATTATTATGTGTATTGATTTCTCAAGTCTTCTATACTTCTCTTTTCATTTCTTTTGATTTTTTGTTTTTTGCTCTAATAATATGTATTTTGGGCATTTATTTATGAGATACACAAAAATCTAGCATAGAAATTGAATTGAAAAAAAAAAAATGTAATGTAATGTAAAATGTAACCATATTTTGTATAAAAAGAGAAGTTAATTTTATATATCATCACATTACATAAATATTTAGAAATCCAATTCTTCAATGATATAAAAATGAATTTTATCTAATTATTATGTAAACGAAATAAAAAAGAAAATATATACATTAATGTATAAAAATAAAAATTTCTTCATTTTATATAATTTGAATTCAAAATTTGAATCTTTATCCTTAGTGCTTCTGTAGAGCTTTCATTTGGTAGGCAATTGTGATGCGGCGATGTTATATGGGCAACGTACATATATACATTGTGCCTAAACTTTAAAAGTTATGTAATTGAAGGCGAATTGAAATTGTCATGTATACAATACAAATATTCAGGCAATAATTTATGATATGTATCCTTTATCACTTTGCATTTATTAGTATAGTAAATCTTCGGCCATATTTTGCAATTGTCAAATTGAAAGGAGATTGAAGAGTTGTACTATTAGAAATTTATTTTTATTTACCTATTGTATATATACAGTGCCAACAGTGCAGAAAATTGTTGTGTATACCAACTTTTAATTTTCATATTTAAAAAAGAAAAAAAAAAAAAAAAAATTGGTAATTTAATTTTTATATTTTTATTTATTTGCCTTTTTAAAAATAAAAATTTAAAAAAAAATTAATTTTTTTGTAGTATTATACCAAAAAATACGATTTTTTTTTAAATTATACAAAAATTAAAAACAAAAAGAAAAATTATGAGAAGTCGTACTGAATTAGTAACAACGACATTTATTGATTCTGAAGAAGATGAAACTGATACAGATGATTCTGAAGAAGATTGGAAACCAGATAATACATCAAATCGTAGTAGTGGAAGTAGTAAACAAAATCAACAAAATAAAACTAAATTACAACGTGGTAAACGTAAATCATTAAATAATAAAAAATCTCAATCAACATCATCATCATTTAAAAAACAAAAAATTATTATATATGAAAGTGATGAAGATTATGATGATGATGATGATGATGATGATGATGATTATGGTAATAATCATTATAACAGTACTAAAAATAATAATAGTGGAATTGGTATAACAAATTATTGTCAACAAAATTCAACACAACAATTACAAAATGTTATTAATAATACAACAGGTAATAATAATTTAAAAAAGGATAAACCATTATCACAAAAAGTTGTTGCTGAACAGAGTATGCCAGATAAAAGTGGAATATTTCAATTATATTTATATAAAAAAGATTTAAATAATGATTATCGTACAAGTCCAAGTTTATGTTTATGGCGACGTGATGGTTCAAGTCTATTACAAAAATATATTCGTATTAAAACGCCTAATAGTGAGGAATTCATTTTTACATCATCATCAGTGGTGAGCATATATAACAGAAATGACCATTTATTTTACAGCATTTACTTTTCTTATTTTTTTTTTTTTTTAATTGTAATTTAAAAGTATTCTAGCTGGGATGAACGTCGTCGAAAAGATTTTGTTATATTAGCTGTTAAATGCTCAGAAGAGAATAATCGTCGTGTAACAATATTAAATATATCTGATTTGCATGCATTAGCTGAAGATGTTAAAAGACAAAAGCGATACAAAGTTGAAAAAGTCGTAACAGAAGAGAGCACAGATGGTGAAGTAGAAACTTATGATTCTCAAGATGATATTGATGATGATTATGCTGGTAATTATAACAATTACGGTGGTGACGGTGATGATGATAAAAAAGAACATAAAGCCATTAAAAATGAAATAAAAATTGAGTTAAATCAAGATGACAAAAAAAATTTGCTCAAAGATGAAAATCCAAAGTAAAAAAGAAAAAATTGATGATAATGCACAAATATGTTTTTTCTTTTTTGAAATTCCTGATACATACATACATATAATAGAGCACCATTCAAACTTATCATAATAAATTAATTATTTGATTTATTCTTTTCATTTCATGAAATTTAGAATATCTGATGTGATTTTTGCCAAATATTTATATGTAATATAATTATGTGATATTTTTTTCTTTAAATACATTTTTATTTTATTTTTATTTTTATAACGTTTAAATTGAAGTTCCTCTTATTTTAATATACGATTATTACTTTTTTGAATTATATATTTGATTTTTTTTTTTTTTTTACATTTTGTTTTTATTTCTATATAAAGTTATTTTTAAAATAACAAAAAACAAAAACGTAAAATATCTATTTAAAAATTGTAAATCATTAATATTAAGAATTTTATTAGAATTTAAGAATTTATTGATAAAATTAATATAAAAAAATATTTAGTTCATATATATGTACCAATATATGGTATCTAGTATGATCGCACATTACTATTTTAATTAAAAAAATTAAATTAAGATAGAATTCATAAAAATCAAATGATCATCAATTGGATTAATTAAATGCAACAAGATATGTATATTGCTGAATTGATGATCATTTAATGTTTATGAACTCTTAATTATTTGTAATTTTGATTTGAAATTTATTACAAAGCTAAATTATAATTTTAGCTATGTAAAATTATTTCATTTCAAATTTAAATGTTATAAAAAAAAAATATTCGAATATAATGATTGAGTTCAGGAAATCTCAAATTAAAGATAAATCTTTGCCAATGATGGTTCAATTTATTTCCATATGTGCTAATCGGTATTTAATTTAATTTCATTGTAAAAATCATTCAACTGTTCATTACTTGGTGTAAGATTAGATTGAATACCGATTAGTTTGCAAGGGGATTTGAGATATTTTTGAATTCAGTCTAAATAATGTTATTACCATATTTATCTCTCTGTGTGTATTTAAATATTAATAACGTATATGTAAAATACATATTATATAAAAATATAAGGTAAATTAGAAAATGCATTACTGTTTATTTAATGCAATATTCAGATTAAAATCATACCACGCTGGATATCATATTAAATAGACATTGATATATTTTCAAATTTACTTATACGCATTTAAATGTAATTTAAAAATTCTATAAAATACATTAAAGTTTAAAAAAAAAACATTACTAAGTGTGCTGATTACACGATCTGGATGTTGTGTTCTCCTCGTTACAATTTTCTACTTACCACTTCCCTGTTGTAATTTATTAATTATCTCACTTTCAAAAATTCTACATACATAAAAAATAAAAAGCATATCTGTATGTAATACAATTTTTAATTGTTTTTTTTTCTTTCTTTTCATTATACAATTTTAATTCTTTAATACAATTTTTTTAACACTGTTTTTGTAAGGGTATTTGGCGTATATACTAAGCCCTGCAATTCTTAATTGTAACATAATTACGCTATAATTTCTAATTAACTGACTTCTTAAAAGTGTAATGATATTCGAAAATAATTATGTTCGATATTAATTTTCAGGGAAATCTAAAAAATTTTATATTGATTTTAAATGATTTTCGTGTTACATTACGTTACAATATTTTGTTTTTCCCGGGCTATTTTTAACATCATGTAATAAGAAATCAGTACATATCTAATTTTTTCAAAATTTTTATATAAATTAATTTAATTTAAAAAAAAAAAAAAAATAACACAGAGAACGCAAAAAACATTTTTTTTTTTGTTTCTTTTTTTAATTTTAATAATAATTTAGGATTTTAAAATAAACAAAAAAAAATGTAATCTCGCTACCGACGTCTTTCACCCTTAACAGTTTTTCGTTTTTCTTTTTTCTCTTCTTTTAATTGTTTTTGTTTTTCTCTATCCTCTTTATCTTTTTCCTTTTTCTTTTGACTTTCTAATTTAGCTTGTTCACGACGTTCCTTCATTGCTTGTTGAACATCTTGTGCATTTGTATTTTTTACAAGACCCGAATGATTTTCTTCACCAGGTACATCATCATCATCACTTATTTCTTGCTAAAACAATAAATAAATAAAAAATTTAAATTAAATTAAAATAAAAATAAAAATTATGATATTTGTTATAATCATACCTGACTATATTGGGCTAGAATTTGTTCACGGATCCTCAATTCATCAGCTGTATATTGTCTTTGTGTAGATGGAAGAAGTTTTTGTTGTTCTAACATTTTTGTTAATTGCTTTTCAACATCCTCTAAAACTGGCTTTTTATTTTCTATTGGCTCTTTTGTATAACATAAATCCCAATTTTTAATTATTTCATCAACAGTTTGATCTAAATTATTTTCCTATAAGAAAACACACACACACACACACATAATATACAATTAAATTACAAAGGGAATCTCATATAGATCTACCATGAAAAAAAAAAAAAAACCAAATTTGAACAAAATTTTCTACTTACAATTATTTCATTTAAAATTTCTTTTAATGCATCAATTTTTTCATCATGATTTTCATCACCTTCTAAAATGCTAATTATATAAGATCCAAAAATATTTTCATCAATATTCAATTCTTTTAATTTATTATTTAGCCACTGATTAAAGTTTATACCGGTGCACACGGCCATATTTTTTTCTTAATTTGACAACATTTTTGCTAAAAAATAAAAAAAATGTTAAAAAAAAAAATAATAAACGTCAAATTACAAAACAAAACAAAAATTAGATAAATTGAAAACATTATTGCCAATTGGAAACAAAAACAAATTACATACCATGGTGGAATACTGCTAATGTGAGTAAGTAAAGAAGGTGTGTTAGCAAAACCATCCGCCGTCAGCCGTGTAAAAAAACCCATATCGAATTAAACAGCATTGAATAGCACATCTTTTCGGTGGTATTATTCCACCATGCAAAATTTTATAAGTTTAGAATTTTAGTATTGCTTGCCAGGCTTGCTAATGTATTCGATCGAACCTAACGTCGCATTGCGTTAAGTCTTATTTAGGTTCTAGCTTATCGTACCTAACCATCGTTTCGTGTCCTATTGTCCCGTGCCGTCTTATTTTGGTTAGCCTTTAACTTTTGATGGGGAATTGGAAAGGTGTCATCATCTGTCAGATCTAAAAACAATGAAACAGTGTTTTGATTTTGTGATTAAAATTTTAATATTTTCTAAATAAAAATATTAAAAAAAAAATTCAAAAATTTCATAAAATAAATATATGAAAAAATTCAATGGAAAATATTTAATTTGTGCATGCGTGTGTGTGTACTTATAAATTCGAGTTAATACAAAACTTACGTGTAAAATTCTGTTGTAATATTTTTTAACAAGCAACAACACACAAACAAAACCTACATTTCTATATGATGGACTCTCTATAAAGCAGCGTAATTAATGAAAATTTTGAAATAGCAATCATTGTGAAAAAAATGTTCAAAAATATAAAAACATAAAATTTCTCCAAAATTATTTAAAAAAAAAAAAAAAGGAAAAAAGGAACAATAAATGAGTTGAAACGTAGAATATCATAAAATTCTCATTCTATTAAAATACAGAATACAGACAGATTACATTACATTACAGTGTGGTGTGTGCATTCTATCAGTACATTTTGTATAGGTCGTGAATTTTTTTTCTTCTTTTATATTTTATTAATTTCGTGTTGAATTATAAAGAAAATAGAACTTCATTATTTTAAATATTAAACAATTTTATTTAATCATATAATTTGGATAACAGTACGTATCCATAAAATAAAATTAAAAAAAAAAAAAAAAAAAAATACGCGTATATTATACGTAATTTAAAAAAACCAAAAAAAAAATTACATATTTGACATTATTCTACTACAATACAAAAAAATAAAAAATAAATATTGTAGTAGAGTCAATTTAATATCGAAAAATAAATTCAGTGTATTATTCTTTTTTTTTTCAGTAATTAAAAAAAAATAAAAGAAAATTTACACAAAAAATAAATTTAATTATTAGTTGAGAATGTACTTACATTTTTTTTTTAGTTAAAAAATAAAAAAATAAATAATTGTGTGTACATTTATTTATAACAAACGTCATAATTGTGAAGTGCGTTATTATGTTGTGTTGTATAAAAATTTGTACAAAATCCTACACAAGAAAGCAATATCAAAATGTAAAATATTAAAATTAAAAAAAATAATAAATAAACAGTGAAAATTATTAAAATTTTATTGAATTTAATGTGTAATTAAAATATGAATTTTTTTAAACTCAGGAATAAATAAAAACAATTATACACACACATTGATATAAATTCATTATAACAAACCTTAAAAACATAATTTTCATGAAGGAAGAAAAACAAAAATTATTTAAATAATTAAAGTGGTTTTTTTTTTTTTGTTCTAACAAAATTATAATCAATAAACTTAATAAATCAATTTTTGATGTGTATATGAATATGATTTATTTTCAGTGATAATTCCTAAAAAAAACGAATTTACAAGAAATAAAAAAAAAAACATTTTTTTTTTTGTTTGTTTGTTTTTTCATTTGTCATTTTTGGATAATTTGAATTCAATTATTAGAATAAGAATATCAACGCAATTAAAGTAAATAATTTGCTCGTTGGAATAGTATGTTAATCAGTCATAAAGGTAAGTTCAAACATGAATTAAATAAATTAAAAAAAATTTTTTTTTTTTTTTTTTTTTGAATTTCTATTTTATATTAGGAAATTTATAAAGCTAAATTTGTTATTTAGTCAATATTGTGTTCTGGTTTAGATAATTGGTATATATAACTTTTTTCTAGCTATTTTTTATTTTACTTTGCTTAATATCAAACATAATGTAATGTTATGATATCAAATCAACGTTAAAAAAAAGAAAAACAAGAATTAAAAAAAAAAAAAATTAGGTAGGTATACCTACCTAGTTATTTCAAGTGTAAGGATTGCTTTTGTTTAAAACGTACCTACATATGTACTTTAAATGCATATGGGCATATACATGTGGATTTGAATCTCCATCGTATTTATATTATACTGTCAGACGTCATACCGTATTTTCAAAAATGCATCATTGCTCCTTTGACGCAATATTCAGGCTAAGATCATACTAGCTATTGCATTAAATACCTAGAAACGATGCATATTTGAAAATACTGGAGGATATAAGGGTATCTATCACAGGATATATACCTACCTACCTAAATATTATTGATATTCAATTGTTTACATCAAATTAAAAATCAGCTGATTAAATAAACAAAGTTTTTGATTGGAATTAAAATTTTATTGAATTTCCAGTAAAATTATTGCCATTCATTTACGTTGTATTGAAATTAAAGAGAATGACGTCATTAAATTGAAAAATAAATTTTCCCTTCATTTCAGTGATATTTCTATTGTAAAATATTCTGGATGCTTATTTTTACAATATTAAGTCAAGTCATTGTAAGAAATCAAGTATGACCTAGACTGTACACATATGAATACGCCAATACAGATACATACATATCTACCTATATGTGAATTATTTGTTAATATTAAAGCAGGAAGATAAAAAACAAAAGAATAACAAAAAATACAGTTTCTGTTGTGTACGTATTTGATATCAAATTTATTCTAAGAAATAAAAAAAAAAAAATTTAATTAAAAGAAAAAGTATGAAAAAATTATGGCTTTATTTTACAAGTATTAAAATAATTTTTTTTTATTTTGTTGACGTTATGTGGATAGTACGAAAGTTTGTTCAAATATACACGTACCTACATATTTTAATACCTGCATTATTAATTAAAGACATGTTTTTCTTTTTGTTGAATTAAGTATCAAATATCGTAGGGAATTGTACTATTAAGTCTTAGACCCATGCTTAGACCTTTTATTGAATACAGGTTGTAGGTATCAGAGTTTGTATTACCTTTCAAGAAATCAATTGAACAATTCCAGAGTTATTCATCCTGTATCAATTTGTGTATGAAAAATTAGGATATTTGGATTTCCTGTATGAATAATTATTTACTTAACTATATTTGGGTCATTTTGTAAAATTTTTTCATGGAAAATTTTGTACCAAAATAACGTCCTTAATAAATATCTTTAACTTAGTATCTTTAATTCTTTTTGAATTAGGTAATTGGTTTAAGCCCTATCATACAAAAGCTTGAGCTTAAGTCTCTACTTCAATAAACTCGGTGATTCGAAACCCACGTTAAACTGTAGATGCACGTATGATAGATTTGTCGTGAAGAGTCATCAGTATAATTATGATTACATCGATTTGTTTTGCCATGGATAATCTGAAAATTTCATCAATATCAGAAGAGATATTAAAAATCATTTAATTTAACGTAAAATAAGTAACGATTTGATAATTATTACAATTTACATGTAAAAGTACATATATCTGTAAATGGACACATATACAGTTATTTTGGATTAAATAAATAACTACCTAACTACTATAATTCTGGATCATTGTAATAAAGATTGAATAAACTTAAATTCAAGTTTAATTTTAAACTAAAAACCAAAATACATGTTTGAAGCCAAAAAAAAAAAAACAACAACAAGGATTAATAAAAGGAAAAGAAAAAAAAAATGTTCTTAAATTTGTAGACATTGAAAAGTTTATTGAACCTCTGATTTTTTTAAAGGAATCTTTTTTCTCTATACATGTATATATATAACATATAGTCAAATATCCAGACCATTTGTTTTAAATTAGTTCGTTTTAAATTTTAAAAGAGACCATATTTAACGGAACTTGATATGCTTCCTAAAAATCTTTATATGATCATTTTCTATCTCATGCAATTTTCATTTTTGGATATACACACATATGGACATATATTATTTGCCTTATATAGGTACATACATTTGTACCCATGTAATTTATTCATCATCCATCTCCATATATATACAGTATAGAATTAACATCATGTATTGGTATATAACCTAATCCTTTTTAAAATAAAAAAAAAAAAAAAAAAAAAATTAGTTTTGATTATAAAAAAAAATTTTTATTATTTGATTTTATTCTTTATTAATTTTTAGAACATAAACTTATTCTACATGATATGGTCTTTAGGAGAGGATTATTTATACCTACATGCCTACATTATATGTATGTGATGTATTATTCATGTGTATTTCTAGAATGTTTGACGAATCCCTGTGTTGGCTGGGTTCTGATGTGTATTTATCATACCATGCATTTTTCATATGTGTGTGCGTCTATATTATCCACATAATATTGTGCAAGCATATATATAAATGTATCTACAAAAACAGAAAAAAAAAAATTCTAAATTCTTTTAGTTTTATTGCTAGGACCTCACCGGGCATTTTGAATCAAGCAAAAACAAAAAATAAAAAAAATAAAATAAAAATTTAAGATTTTTTGCCTTGCTGTTTTCATTTCATTGGTTTTTAGGGGTTCTGATTTCTTTTGATATTCTTACATTTATTCTAAGAAATGTGAGTGAATGACTTAATCAAATGTTCAAATATTTCATTGTTGGGATCTTACCTTATTATTTAAATTATTATTTTGTATAGTTTATCTTTTTTTATTAAAATTGTTGTTTTTTTTTTTCTGTGTTTTGACCATCGATACAATCTCATAAAAATTTAAATTTCTAGCATCTATCATACAGGGATATATTCCAAAATTGATGCCACTAAACAATTAATGTATGTAGGTACTTAGGGCCTATTAAAAAGCCCAAATTATGACGTCATAAATCTCGATATGACAAAAAATTTGTATATGAGAATGATTGTGTTTCCTTTTAACGTACTTACGTAAATTACATACACTGACACATATATACGTACATATACGAATGTAAGTCCAATGTGTAATTCCAGAACAGAATAAATAATAATAAATATTGAAAACAATATTCTGGTAACACTTTAAATAAAACTCAAAATTCGATATTCATTTAAAGGCCATATGATGTGAAAATGTTGTCATAGGAAACATAAACTTTATAATTCGCCGCCATCATTAATTTGTTGTTGTTGTTTTTTTTTTTGTTTTTTTTTTCAATTTCATTTCTTTTACTTTGAAATTTTGTAAATTTTTGTATAAATGAAAAATATAAATATTAAATACATTACATACTATTCTTGTTTATTAAATATTTTAAATGTACATATGTAGATATAATTTAATATTAATTTTAAAAAAAACTGGATCTGATTCAGCGAAAAATATTTAAATTAAATAAATATGATATTTCGAATTCGAAATCAGCAGAGCTACATATACATACATACATCATGCATACACATGTATGTACATATATCCATAAATATTTGGAGTTATATGTGAACTGTTATGTATACATAGTCTACATTCATATGTACATATATCACTATACATGATTGTATACATAGAATTGTGGGTATATGGTCTCTCTGCTAGTGTTTGGGTATGTATGTACATATACATATGTGGTATGTATGCGAATGTAAATACACAAAATTATATATGTATATATAGCGACACAGAACTTGGATTACGTAAATATAATAAATTTGTACAATATAAAAATATTTCAAAAATTAAAATCATAAATTGGGAACTTTCAAGTTTTTCAAAAAAGCACTGAAGCAAATGAAAAAGTTTTTTTTTTCTTTTTTCTTTTCTTTCTTGTTAAAAATTAATATTCGAAATAATCGAAAAATATGTTAAACTGTATACTAACTAATAGTGGGTGTTTAACGATGAATATCTGTCAATTTTTTTTTTTTTTTTTCAAAAATCAATCATTTAAAATTATGCGATAAGTATGGTTCGTAAAAATTTTAGATTTTGTGTACATATTTATTATCCGATACTTGAAAGTTGATAAAGAAGAATACGAAAATAAAACAATCTGATGTGTTAGGTATTTCTAAAATCTAAATGTCATATGAGCACCTAAACTGGATGACAGGACAGGTGAAAACAAATAATCTTGGAAAATTGTTATTGATTATTAAAAGCCTGACATTCTCATGATTATTCACTCATCTCTATCTAAAATAAAGGATATTCTGGATTTGGATCAGTCAAACGTATTACATACGTCAATGATTGGACCAAAAAAAAAAAAAAAAAAAAAAAAAAAACTTTACACCTTCAATGTTACTTTAAATTTTAAATCGATGTGTTCAAAAGAACAGTTTTATACATTCTACTGTTCTACTGCTTGAAAGAATATCAAATACATACTCCCAACTCAATCCCATACGTATCTATACGTATACTTACACGCATACCTACCTACATAAATATATAAACAAAAAACAAATATACGAGTACATCTACCTACTGTTTATTATATTCTATAGTTTACTACTTCTAATATGTAGATGAAAACTAGCCCAAATATTGTATTATTTTAAAATTTACTTTAGATAATCAATATTTTTACATTTTAAAAATGTGGCAATTAGGTATATAGATATATGTACACACACACACATGCATGTGTCTCAATTAAAATATGTGCATGTGTGTATAGTAATTTTTATGTGTATTAGGTATATTGTATTAATATGAGAATAATATAAATATGATGCACATTTGATGAATATGAAGGTATTCTGGTATACAGATCCTATCATGATTTTACCCAATACCCATATGTCCCATATTCATCAAGAAAATTCTATGGTAAAGCCGGTATTTAAATAAACATCAAAAGTTTCAATTTTCATTTTCGAAAAAAAAAAAAAATACATTCATGAAATTCTTATTCGAAACAATAATTTTAAAGTTATTTAAATTGATTTTTCCCATAATTACATATTTTGTTAAACTTTCTCATTTATAGCTTAATTTAATTGTAAATGTAATTATATATATTTTTATATTTTTTATATTTTATTCATCGAATATCATATGTATACGCGTATATATCCATATACATACATACGTACTAATTCAATGGTAAAAATATGAAAGCTTGAAATATGGATGGAAATTGGGCTGAAAACTTAGAAAAGCTTTCGTATATTCACATATGTATTGCCTGTGATTCACTGGCTGTATGAGTGTTTGCACTATAATATCTGCTGATATACTATATAGTGAAATTCATACACTATGATATCGTGTACGTATTGTATGTTTATTCAAGAAGTCCAAGATTCCAAGACTGGTTTTTTAGAAATGTATACGTAAAGCAGCAGAGTTACCTTTTTTAGTTTTAATATCTTACATCTATTTACATGTACATGTATGATTTATCTTCTTCTTCCATGATGACACAACCTGGTCAACAGGTAAACTTAAATGTACAAACAGATTTACATGATAACTAAATAAAAAAAATTTTGAAATATTGATAAATCTGAGTAAAAATTTGACATTCGGTAGTACAGTTGATAATTTTTTTAGATAAATTTTTGACATATATATACTATTGTCAAAAGAATATTATCTATTTTGAATAAAATTTTGACGCATTATACTGTCAAAATTTTATCGTTATTTAAGCTAGGCAAAATGATAACGATTGGTCACACGATTGATCATATTAAAATATTTTATAATTCTGTCAAAATTTGAATTTTTTTTAGCCAGTTCACACACAAATTCATACTTGCTTAGAAAAAATCACAATATGGTAACCCTTGATAACAGTTTACGTATAATACGCACACAGTATTAAAAATTTATGTTTTATATATCGAAAATATATTCACACACACACACGTATTTTTGTGAAATTTGCAATTTTTTTTTTGTTTTTGTTTTTTTTTTTTTTTTTGAATTCGAAACCGAAATTCGAAATTATTTTCAGTTCGAGTCTGTACTTCATATTGTTCGGATGATGTTGTTTACGTGGTGTAAAAATGAAATAGTGTTATATTATATTTTTATTATTTCTTATTTTTCTTTTCGTTAAAAAAAAAAAAAACAGATATTCAATAATTTATTTAAAAATTTACGGAAAAAGGAAAAAACAAATAAATTAAAATATAACTTGAAGTAAATAATATTACATTCGTACAAAAAAACGTAAAAAAAATTTTTAACTGAAAAAAAAAAAAAAACAAAAATCAAAATATCATGTATATTGTACGTATTCCATCATTTGGTTTGTTTTCTTTTTTTTTTCTATTCTATTACCTTTGAATTTATGTATCTCCTTTTTTTTATTTTGTCCTTACGATAAAGTGTTGATTTTAATAAAAATGTGAATTATGATATGAATTTTCTTAAAAAGTGACTTGTTCTTTTACAGATTTTCTATTTATTTTATTTTATCCTTGAGAAAATGAAAATTTAAATAAAAAGAAAAAAAAAAGTTGCATAGAGCATGGATGACCGTTTCTGTTTCAATTTTTTATGTCAAAAAATTACAAGTATTAGAAAATTTTGTTTTTTTTTTTGCTTATACTTTGTAAATTAGTGGGAAAGTATCAAACAACATTAGTGATTTTAAAAATTTAATTAATTAAAAAAAGAAAATTAAAAAGTGTTTAAAGGATATAAAAGAAAATTTTTTCATTTGCCCCATCATACAGTGTACAGAGTGGATGGTCAATCTCAATGTGAAAAATAAAATTTTTTTCAATTCGTATTTAATTTTTGTTTTGACCACATCATTAAAATAAAAATAAAAAAATTAAAAATATTTTTTTTGTGTGTGTGTGTGTGTGTGCTAGAAAATGGTTGATATGAAACAGAGTGATCTGCTTGTGCTATTAAATGTTGATATCTACGAAAATTAGTGTGTAAACCCACCAATCATTATTTATTGGTTAATTACAAAATGCATTGTGTCAAAATGAAATTTAATTATTTATTTATTTATTTATTTTTTAATTGTGAATTTGTTCTTTTTTTTTTAATCAATTTGTGAAGTTATTTAAAAAATAATGTGTGAATTAAAATTTTAAAAAGAAAAATCCTAATTTTTCTACATTTTTTTTTATTTTTTTATCTTCTTTAAATTCGATATTTAATGACGACTACAGTGTTGGAATGTTTTTCTTAATTTTTTTCCTTTCATATTAAAAAGAGATGGAGGAATTTTATATGATTTCGACTTTTAGAAAATAATTTATATTCAATTTACAAAATATACTCGCATATGTGTTTACAATTTTTACATACATTTGTGCATGTATGGATATTTTAGCTATATATTATATATAAAAGCTTTTTCATATTTTTTTTTATTCCGTTTTCTACGTATATGCGAAAGAATTCTACCGAAATTCATTTAAACATTTTATAGAAAGAGATAAATGTATATAAAAATTTTTTAATTTTCGAAAATTATGAAATGTCGAAATAATGTTCGAATATGTCATGTACAAAATGAATTCGAGTAATTAACAAAAAATATAAAAATAAAAAATCGGTACACGTACAGACACACACACCCAAACATATGCGTCAATGGACAGAATACAGATAAAATGGATAATTTTGTAATTTTTGTAATTAAAATTTTTCTTGTATGTATGTATGTCGTGTTATGTGTCAGCTAAAAATGAGCTTTTTTTTTCAAAAAATTTTCATGGATAAGCAAATACGGGTCATTACAATAACAACATACGAACACACATACTTATGTAGATTGAAATTTTTTTGATTAACCCGCTGATCGTGATGCACAATAATTTTTTCCCTGAGCTTATATCAGCAGGGATATCAATTTTTATAATTTGCTGTGGGAGGCGATCATCCAAAAAAAAAAAAAACAAAAGAAGAAAAATAATATTTCCTTTTACTCCCAAATGCCTTGAAATTAATTTCAGAATTTGATAATAATGTATTTTGTTTCTTTATTTTATGTGCATTGACAAATGACAACCATTTCATTTGAAGACAAAAAAAAAAAAAAAACAAATATATTCATAACATCTAGGGTGGTCTACAGGTAGTTCCGTATCGATAGATATCTACGTCCTACGTCAATACAAAGTCGGAATTTTAAATATTCTTAATTATCATTTATCAAAAATTATTTGTCCCTTTATTTTATTCACAATTAAAAATTTTTACAGTATGAAAATGTTCATTTAATTTTTTTCTTTAATTTTATAAAAATTTATTTTTAGCATTCAATAGGCTCAAAAATTAATTTAAATTCCAACACTGTATAGTGTACCATTAAGAGTCATTAAAGTAGATACTCTACGTAAAACACCTACCACCTAATTTAACCTGTATTAGGGGAGAGGTGATCGCTCGCCAAATTCCAAGCAATCTCACGTACATTAGGGATACTGAGATTTAACTTTTATTTACAGGAAAATAAATGTGTTTACAAAAAATTAAAATGAAAAATAAAATCATGATTAAAATGAAATTTAATTAAATAAAATATATTACAAAAAAAAAAAATAAAATTATAATTGCATATTGAAGTAGATGAATGTCTTTAATATGTGTGAAAAATAAAATACACAAAAATAGATAATGATAACATCTGTAATGTTAAGTTCATTTAAATAAAAAATAAAAGTCTCTTTTTATATGTAATATTCATAAATAATAAATAGTACACAGGATAAGTACTATCTTAAATTTTGTTCTGTTTTATTTGAATATAAAGAAAAAAAAAATTTTTTTTTTTTTACTCAAATCCTTACAAACACAACAAAAAAAAAATCGCTATTATTCCATAATCATTTTTTTAAATAAGTTACATAAAAGTGCCTCAAAATTTGGGATTACTTTTCGGATTTGGTAAGTTTATTTTAGGATTTCTTATTTTTTTTTTTATTATTGATATAAGGGTATACTTGAAATAATGACGGCTTTGAAAAATAAAAAAAAATTTAAATATTAACATTCAATGCTTTAAATCTTCTAACATACATTTTATCTGGACACAAAAATTCTTAAGTAAGGAATAGATGTTCTAGTTTGATAGCTCAATTGTATTTATTTAGTTCTGTCCTCATGTCTATTAATGATTTTCAGTTTATACTTTATGTGATGTAAATTATTTACTCCATACACTAATTCGATGCAGTTAAGGTCTTATGGGACTATAATATTTGTCCGTTTTCTTTTTTCGTAATTTCTAATAAGATCATCTCACGAGTGGTGTTACCACAATTTGTAAAGTTATCATTTAATACGAGATGGATTTTTTTAATATCAATATACAGCGACGTAAAGTGATACTACATTATGTCATTTCCATAAGACATTAACTGCATCGAATTAGTGTATGGGAAGTATAGTACTCCTGCACTTATTCCTAGTTTATTTTGCGTATACGTACATCATACATATTTAGCTAAGTCAACCAATTTTTACTTGTTCAAGTGGAAACCGGACCAGTTGCTTGTATTCACACATAATGTCAAGTCAGTCAGTTGTATTTTGCACTTGGTGAAACACAGACGAATTTTACAGCCGGAAGTTCATAGAGGATACGTATTAAACTCGGAGATATTTTTGTAAATTTTGTACAGTTCTCAGACCCTAATAGTGCAATGTCAGTGATAGTTTCGATAAGTCGCATGTACTGAAAATCATTAATAGACAAAGTATAGTTATCCTTTTGTTAGCATGAGATTAATTAATTAATATGTACGTAAGTTTAAATATATTTAACTGGCCTTCCGTCAACAAGACGTATCAAAAAATCTGATGTAACTCAAAAGTTTTTACAATTTTTTTTTTTACGTTAATTTTCAAATTTAGTGGGATATTGGGACAATATAGAATAATTTTCGTATTTACTTTAAAACTGAGAATTAAGTTTTTATCGTTATACCGGACGTTATGGATTGTAACAATAACTAATGATGTATTGGGAATTTATTATGATTATTATTTTTTTTAAAAATATATTTTATAAATTCTTTATTTTTAAATGTATGACACATAAAATTAACAGATTTTTTTCTTGTTCATTTAAAAAAAAAAAAAAAAAAAATTCAAACAAGGAAATAAACGAGTAATAGATTTATTAAAAAAAAAAAACAAATCAATGTAGGTGTATGCAATCGAATCAATTTATTGCATATTTCAAAGAAAATAAAAATCCTCACATACTGTTACGTACATATACATACATATGTAAGTGTATGACAGTTATTACAACAATTTGATATGACAAAAGCCGTTGATAATAATTGTGTGCAGCAATAATAATAATAATAATAATAATTGTAATTGAAAAAGACCACATATTTTTGATTACATATAATCGAAATGTGATGGCCACACAACGTTTATCGCATAATAATGATGATAATTTTAAATGTATTAGATGAATTTTGAATATCTACACACGCATAATTTTATTCACAATTTACACATAAATGGCACAATCCGCCCTTTACTATATATATATGTATCTTATAATATCCATATTACATATAAGATTATGACGTTAGTAATATCAATGAGAATACGTTGTGTTAATCATTGTACATATTCATTAAAGATGCTGTTGGCAATTCGACTTTGTACAGGTAGAAATACATTCATGCATTTTGTTTATCATATATACGTCCATACAACAAATACTATATATTATCATTTTTATGTATGTAGATATTTAAATGCACACATAAATAGATAAGCGAATTTAAATATTTAAAATAGATATATTTAAACATGAAAGAAAGAAACAAAATGAATAAAAAAAATAAAAAAAACAAATAACACAGATTTAACTCATCGTTGTCATAGTTTTTACCATCAAAACGATGAAACGGTCATATCACGTTTTTTTTTTTTATTTTTTGTATTTTATTTTTTTTTCATTGCACATTTTACAGTTAAATGACGACGATCTACTCACGATTAATAATTGTTTAAACGAAAATATTTATATAGGTGTATATGTTATGCATGCGTTCTTTTCATACTTCTATAAATGTAGTAGGTATATTCTATATGACATAGAGAAATGAATAGCTTATAAAACAAAAATGCATGTGTATGCATTTTAAACGCCATCAAGATAAGAAGTTCTATGGATAGGTATATCTTACCTATTCACTATTATATGTACATTGGAAAGTTAAATCGGACACACTTATTATGATTATGCGTTAAATCTGGCTGGACATAATATGTGTGTTAAGAAGAATAATCTTCATTTTATAATGTTGTTGTTTTTTTTTAACCCAAAATATACATTTTAATACGCCCACGATATAGTTATAGATACTTTAATAGCGTTGTTATATGCTTGTATGTATTTATTATCATTCAAATGATTTTGCTGCCGATCCAATAGAATATGAATTTATGCAGATGATTATGTATCAGAGGCTAGCTGTATCACTATTTAAATTTTTATGTGCATTATATATACATGATTTTAGTCAGATTCAATGTATAGAATGTACTTTAATTGGTTTTGATTTAAAATTAGACAAGAATCATTGAATGAACGTTGTGTCATCTGCCGTGTTAGCATATTTAGTACTTTAATTGAATTTCTTATATATATGAAACAATGAAAGTAAACAGAATGTTAAAATATCATTTCAGCTTGATGTTATAAAGATAAGAAATTTTTTAATTCAAATTACGAATCCTTTCTATGATTTATTAGTGTGTTTAAACACTTTGCGGATAAAAGATACAAACTTTCAAAAATTAAGATGATAATTAATAAAAAAAATATAATTAAACTAATAAATAGTAATATTGTCTTTTGTAGCTAACTTGTAAGCTATATTAGAGCCGTTGTCTTAATTGATTTGTGTTCTATAAAAATTTTTAATAGTTGATTTTGTATCGTGTAGTTTGTATCTTGTATCTATAACGTGTTTAAATAGCATAAAATATGCAAATGCAATCAATTTTTATAAAACAGCTTTGATTTTTGTTTTCCTTTTTTTTTTTTACCCGAAATTCTAGATTCGACATTTTTAAATTTATGTGTATACTTTCTAAGTGAAAAAACTGAGAACCTCAATAATCATCATAACATTCACAAAATTTAAAAAAGCCAAAAAAAAAAAAAATAGATTCTGATTAGAGAGAATGTATATATAAAAAATACATAAAAGATTAATGACCTTATAAACAAAATATAGAATTCTATTTAAGCAATATGTTTACGTAGGTAATGTTATATACATAATACATATGAATGAAAAAATTTTCAAATCGCAACAAAAATTTCATAAGATACTGACCCCGTATAATTTTCTTTTAGAAATTTTAACAATTTATGTTGTCAAAAAGTCCATTCAACTTTCAAAAAAATAAAAAATAAAAATCTGTTACATTATGTATGGAATAAACATACAAAGAGAATTTCTATTTATTTATTTATTTTCTTTTTTTTTTATTTGGTGAACGTATAGCATAAATTGTATGTATTTATTTTTGAAAAATGTGATTAAATAAAAAAAATTTTTGCGTTTGTACATTCTGGAAATATAAAAGTTCACTACACTATAGCTAGCTATAACAACAGAGTATAAATTATATCAATTTATATACCTAGCGTGTATATTTATAATAATTGTTTTGTGCCTCCTGCGTACATTTATGTGTATTTGTATTGTCATTGTCATTAATACACATACAAGTGATAGTTATTGATTTATTTTTGTTAGGTAAATTTATTTATTCGAAATTACTTTAGGGATAATATCTTAGATATTCAGAAAAACAAGGTAATAAATGACCACCACCTCAAATATATGTACATAGAAGGTATCGAATAGTTTGCGTCATAAAAACCATTTTTCTGACAATTCAGAATATTTCTAATAAAAAATTGTTCTGGACCTCCTCTCTGGAATTCTGGGACATTGAGGACTGAAAGTTGTTAAATACGTTATTACATGACGTCATGTATTTAGTCGATATGTTTTGAACAATCAAATAAAAAATACAAATAAAAAATTAAGATTTAATCCTTTCTAACAAAGTATAACTCATTGATGTCGAATGAGAAAAATCAGAATAATTAGTGTTCAAAATTCATAAAATCAGTTTTGCTAGAATGATCAGATTTTTCATAAACAGAGAAACGTAACATCATATAGTACATTTTAAAATGATGTCTTATTACTTTGTCATACATATTTAATTCAGATGATTATAAAAATTATTTTTGGTGAAGAGCAACAGTATAAAATTATATTGGCTGTATAGTTCGGTTCGGTTACTTTTAAGATTCTTTTATTTTGTTCCATATATATGTACATATCTGTATATATATACATATTTGTTTATTATTATTATTATTATTATTATTACTGTGGGCTTGCATTGATCATCGTCATTATCCAGTGCCAGTGTTGCTTTCTTTATTTTTTATTTTTTTCTTTTAATGAATTGAACTTAAACTTAATTATGACAACAACGACAACGATATAAACGATGAAAGCAAAAAAAAAAAAATAATAAAAATAAAAAATATAAAGAATCATCGCATATACAATTTTTTAAAGCGTCAATGTCCTCGAAACCTTGAAAATGTAAAAAAAAACTTTTTGAAAGCTTGGTATACGTAATCACCACAATATCATGTTAATAAAAAAGAATGTATGCCTAGAGAAATATATATATATATAGTATATATACAAATCTATCTACATCAAAATTATATACTACAGCTTATTTAAAATGTATCTGTATACGTATACAACATGTAAGAATATAATTTGTTTTTGTGTATGGTGTACAATATGTTCTTATAAATGGGAAAAAAAATTGTGCATGCGTATTTTAAATCTTTTTTGGCTTTATGTTAGATTTAATATTTATCAAACCAATGTTTTTAAAAAATACCTACAAATAAAATTTATTAAAATTATTTTTAAAATTTTATTTATTTACTTTGTGAAATTACTTAAACGAAATTTTTATTTCCACACATAACAATTTGTTTACCAACAATCAAAGCTATAGATGAAAAATATCAATTTAATTTTTAATAATTAATTTTTTTAAATTATTTATAATTTTACGAAATTTAGAATTTTATCCATACATATTGTATTATGTTTAGGGTATTCCACAATAAATATCATAAAATACATCATTGATACTCTAGACTGCTTGTAATAAAAATCGTTCCATACTAATGTCTAAGATCCTTAAAATCAATCCCTTCAGAAATTTTTAATCATTCCAAAATAATCAAAATTAGATTTTCACAAATTTTCATTGTATAAAAGAGTTGACATGAATTATTATTTTTTCTTTTACGATTAAAAAACTGCATTTTTGAAATTTAGACAACAAATCCAGTTATTAAATCTCGTATTTTAATTTGTACAAATTAATGATTATATGTTGGTAATGATAATAATAAGACTTGTTATTTACTTGTTTTCAATTTTGAAATAATTACAAGAAAAAGAAAAAGAGATATCCTATAACTTATAATACAGGGTATACAAAACGTATTTCATAAGATTTGTTTTAAGATTTCATATGCCTTTAATCAAACACGTTAAGTGGCTCACAATCCAACATTGAAATTGTCTTTGAAAATCACATCACAGTGATTAGGCCCTAGCCCATATTGAGTTGTTTGTTGCGCCATTAATTATGATGATAATTGCATTTTAATCAAATTTATGTATTTGAACAAAAATAATACAACTTTAATTTTTTATTTATTGATTTATTTTTTTTTAATTTTTAAAAACAGGTGGCTGGTGTTACAGCGACCACGGAGCGCCCTCCAGCTCCTCAAGCGCCTCCACAGGGCCCATCATCACTGCAGCTTACAGATGAGCCCCACATGTCAATTGCTGCAGCCGAAAATGCTGGGTAAGTGTCTTTTATTTTTATTTTTATTTATTTAAATTTTCAAATTTTTAAATAACAAAAAATATTTTTTGGGGGAAATTAAAATATGTTTACTAAAGAAACACATGTTTTGTTAGAATTCTATATAAAATATTTATCACATGTTGATTGAAATATACACCCTGCATTATAGTGAAATGGTTTATAAAATATATCGTTTATGTTTTATAATTATTTTTAAATAGTTTATAATTAAGATCTAAAATAAAACAATAAATTTTAAATGTTGATAAGGTATAAATGTATCAAGCTATTGTGTATTAAAAATATTATAAATTTTTGTTGTTTTTTTATCAAAGAGGTAAAAGTGAAAATATGAATAAATGTTACGCATATAAAGTGCACACATATGTGGTGTCATGTGTGTACATATGTAGGTACATATTATTTATAAATGCATATAAATGTATGCATATGTAATCAAGCTGTTTATATGCAACTATATACATTTGTATACTCTTGTATATACGTAACGTACATGACGATTATATACATATGTAGTGATGAAAATTAGATTAGTAGGCCTGGGCCAACTTTCACTTTTTCTTTTTGTACAATATATATAACATAATGGTGCATATGTACATACTAGATTATTGAATATGTTTTTACTTGTGCAAATGAATATACAATGCGTTCAAATTTATACGTATATATATACACACATTTAGATACTTGTATCTTATATGCATCTGTACGATTTGTAAATTCAATCACAAGTATTTCAATTTTATTTTATTTCAGTAACATTATCTCTTTTATGTTGTCATTATAATGTTTATTACTAACTAACTGCATTTATATGTATGTATGTACATTAAATGTAATATCATATCAAATTTTTTTTGATTTGATCTATAATATGTCTGGGTAGAGAAAATTGCATTGCAATTTATACAAATGCACATAATATACTGTAAATTGTTTATTCAAATAAAATAAAAATCATCTATGTATGTGTGTATGTATGTATCTTTAATTAAAAATGTTTTCACTTTTTGTATTCACTCTTGATTTAATTTACAAAATTTTTAATTCTTAATCAACTCATTCAATAATTCATTTTGAAAATTTTATATGTATGTAGGTATCGTATATGTAAATTAAGAATAATTTTAGTCATAGATGATGTATTTTTTTACCTGACATTGAGGTTTTATAAAATCAATATGGCAGAACCGAAATTTTCTACACATATGTACACATATGAATGTGTATACCCAAACAAACATCCAAAAAAACGCATGAATCAGTTAAGAGAATACAGTATTAAAGTACATATATACAAATAGATTTTATTTAGATATTTTACTTCTCAATTAATTGTATACAAACTTCAACCAGTATAAACTTTTGTATGTACAAAAGTTGTACCTACATACATACATACATATGTGCATGTTATTCGTTACAAAAATACAGATATTTTTGTATATATATGTTGAATACGGCTTTTAATTGTATGTTGGATAACATCCCCCTATCGTATATATGTATACTTATGTAGCTCATTTTACTTTTATTTATTGAGCTTTCACACGCCTGTGTATAGAGTGAAGCCGGTTATATCTTGCTTCAATATTTTCAATATAAATGATCCAAAAAAAAAAAAAAAAAATCAACAACAAAATACATACTGACTGAAATGAGTAAACGAATGACGTGTTGATGAGAATTTCAAAAAATATAAGTATATTTTTTTTTCTTCAAATTTGTATTTTCAAAAGTATTAGTATTTTGTGGATATATATAACGGAGTCGGCGCAGATGAAAATTTCAACATTTAGATATTTCTTATTTTAATTTCAGCCATTACACACCTATTTGAATTCTAAAAATTGTATTCTATGGTAGGTTCTCCTTTTTAAAAAAATTTGAAATTTAAGACCTAATAAGTTTTTAAAAGTGAATAACTTGTATACCTAGGCTTCCATATGTAACAATTTTCATATGGTTTTTGTTATTTCATTTTATAATACTACTTTGACCCCGATCATACTTTTTTTTTTTTTGGTTTGTTTTGTAATGTGTGTGTGTGTGTGTGTTGCAAAGACTGGCTTTTATATGTACACAAACATTAGCAAAAAAGCTTTGGTATTTTCATGGAAATTATAAATATTCAAAATAAAATTCATAAGAAATTACACAAATGTACAAAAGGAAAATTGATAAAAATTTTTGTGTATGAGAAAAAAAACAAAAAAAATTATCCATGTGACAATCTTTATGTAGTTGTTCTGATACAAAAATCTATAATGGATTTTCTTTGATTTTTGTTATTTTATTTTGATATTTTTCAATTTTATTTTGTTTTTGCTTTTTCTTTTACTCAAATTGACCTTCAATTAAAAGCTTTCGAAAATCATTTTTATACAATTTTAGTATTAAAACTTCCTCAGGTCATTCATTTCCCAAATACATAATATATTGACGTTAAAATTTAAAATGTTTGGCCATTTACATAGGTATAGCATAAAATGGTTCAGGTAAGATTTCAAACAAAACCAACTTAATAAAAAAATTTTCTGATGGAAAATATTTTTCTTGAATAAAACTCAACTTTATGTATGATTCATGGAAAACAAATTTTTCTTGTTGAATCTTCGCTATCGAACAGAAGATGATATGGTGATACGGAAAATCGTTAAGTTGTCGATTTAAATATTTATTAACAAAATGATAAATGATTGAATGTTTTATTTTTCAAATGCGTCATATTTACATTTTATAAAATTGATTAATCAGCCGCAACATTAATGAACTGATATTTTTTCAAGGACGAAGTTATTCGAAAAAACAAAAAACACCTGTTCTTATTTATCAGATAAATTGAAATTGCAATCTGGGGTGGTGGTATTCGTTGTTTAATACAAAAATTTTCTTATTTTCAACGATAATGGCCAACAAATTACATCTTTCAGTTAACTCGTTGTAGAGATATCTTCTTTTCAAATCCTGTTCTTTCTAAAATGTAGACTGAAATTGGTGATATGTAGGTAGGTAGGTAGAGGTGGCCGTCTGCTCATTCCCAAGCAAGCATACTTAGGCCATGAAGGCCCATTGTGACACCACACCAGGAATCTCACAGATCAAACCAAAATTTGTGATATCTTTTGAACCAATTGATAAATTTGATTCATGTTCTCTGTAATCAACAGGTTACTAAAGTTATTAAGATAAATAGGCCTTTAATCAAATTTCTAAATCCAAACTTCATAAATATTCACTATTTTAAGATATGTATCCGAAATTTTGTGTTCATTTTTTGATCTAAAAAAAATATTTGAGAAAAATACTACATTTCGTAATCTTTATTTTAAGACATTTCTGTATGAAATTTAAAGATTAATCAAAAAATAATAAAAATTCATTATTTAATTTTGAATATTTGACTTAGCAAAAATATACAATTTTGTTGATATTTATTTGAATATTTAATATAATATTACGTAATCAACAATGTAAAAAACTTGAAATATTAAAATATATTTGACATTTTACATTGAATTTACTAAAATTATAATAGACAAGATTTAAATACAAATTTTGCTAATATTTAATTTTTAAGATTTTAATTGAGGGTTTTGTTATATATACGACATACGTATACAAAAATACTTTGCGTAGTATATAATTTTCAAATATGTATGTAAGCATATTTCATATAGGTACATACGTATGTTATTCATTTGTTTACACTCTGTTTTTAATTAAGTATATATGATTATATTTAAGGTTAATTTTATGTTTGTACTATGATATGAAAATCACAAGATATGATTTAAAAGGTATATTTAAATTATAAAACAAAGGAAAAATCTGAATTTTATGAGTGATGATATCTCTCTCTCTCTCTCTCTCTCTCTCCGATGGCTCTATAGCTCAAATCGAGCCTTGGCCTCCATCACCATAGCCTTGAACTGGTCGCGCTGCTCTGCTGCTGTTCTCCAATTCAATGTTCCTAGAATTTTTGCAGCATTTTCTTGTACGTTGTCTGTCTTCCCATCTCAGACGTGGTTTACCTTTGGGTCTTGTAAACTTAAAGTATTCCATGTTCCAAAGATTAAGTCCTTGATATAAACACATGATGAGTGATGATATAAACACATGCAAATTTTTGGTACGTCGGTGTCATTTATGTAATTATTTTTTATTTTATTTTATTTTTGTAATTTTCAAATTTTATATCCTTGCAAGACGGCGTTTTATGTAAAAAAAAATTTGAATTGTAACAATTTTGGACTTAGATCACTATCAATTAAAAACGGCAGGGTGTTAGCTTAAACAAACAATTTCAATGCCTTGTATCTTAGGTGAGGAAAATTTTAGATGGGATGTGATCTATATATAGTGATCTTCTACTAGAAACAGTTAAAACATTCAGAAAAATCATCTAAATAACATAGGAGGCACCTTGTGTATTTTTAATTAATAAAAAAAAAAGAAAGAAAATTTTATTATATAGATATTGATAACGTTATATAGTTGAAGGGTATTGAAAAAACAACATAAAAAAATTAACAAAATTATATCTAGGTAAACAGATACTGATATGTACATATATATATGTATATGCACTTTATTACATTCTCATGAAAAAATTATTGTACATGCGATATATACATATATGTACAACATTCATATATGGATAAATAATAAATGAATAAAGATATATACTATAAGTATTTATGTCTACTTTATTTTTTATATATATGATTTCTAATTGTTATATTAACAATAAAAAGTAAATCACTTTTATGAGTGAAATATAAATAAAAACTCTATATACACATGATATACGTTACAAAGTCATATATGTATACCTATGTAGATGTTGAACGTTAACTATACAATCATGTTTATGTAAACATTTGCATGTATCAAGAGAAAAAAAAAAAAAAAATTATAAAAAAATTAAAAAGTGAAATTTTACTATATTTAAACTTAAAAGTATTTAATGTCTGTTATTTTTTCGTGCTATGTAAACATGATTTGATGCAATTACCTATAAAGAAATTGAAAGTGTTTTATATAAAAGCATATACAATTATACTGAATTAAATTATTTATTTACATTTACACATTCCTCTACATACATTAATTTTGTTTTAATTGTTGTGTGTAAATATATAAAATGGAAAAAATAAATCATTTTCTTTCAAATAAATTTCCCAATTTTATATTCTTAATTTTTGTCATCAGAGAAAAAAAAAAAACCCAGAATTTTCCTAATTTTAATTTTCAAATAATTACTTATTAATTTCGAAGTATAATTCTTTTTTTTACCAAAGTCATGTGTATTCTTATTAGCTATATATACAAATTTTACGTCGTTGCCATATTATCATTTATGCTTTTTTCTTTTGTGATTTTTGTTGTTTTCTCTTGTTACAGAAAAAACTGGCAAAATCAAAGAATGAAAGTAAAAATTTGAATAGAAAAGATAATTTTAACTTTGAAAATGAACACGATACAAAATAAATTTTATATTTGTTTTAGATAAATGTAAATATTTTACAATAACATTTTTTTTTTTTTTTAAAATGTAAAATAGATTTTCAATTTTCTATAATTTTTTTGTTTGTTTGTTTGTTGAGTATCTAAGATTATTTTAGTTTATATATGTATGTATTGAAAATATAAAACGTGCAAAATATTGTGTACATTGTGTTCACACCTGATATATATTGTTAAAATAATTCACCCACACGTAAATATTTATGTACGTAGGTATATAGGGTGATTTTCATTTTGTTTATCTCACCGGCTATTTGCAGATAGCAATGTTTATTAAAATTCTAAAATGCAAACATTGAAAAAAACAGTAATATCGTTAAAAAAATAAATTTAGAATGTATTATGAATGCGTTTAAAACGAATTATTTAACTAAATTAGACATTATGAGGTTTTCTAATGAAATTTGTTGACATTATATAGTATTACCGCATGACGACCGATTTTTTGATGTTTTTAAAACTCAAGTTAAATGTTGATGAGCAAAAAGTAGGATTATTGAATTTGCACTCTGGTAATCACAAACTAAAAGTTGATGAGCAAAAAGTAGATAGTGAAGATTGAAAATCTACCTAATTTGTGATCACCAGAGTAGCGAATTCAATCCTCCTCTTGTATGATATTTTTTTGTTGATTTCTTGAATTTCTATATTACCTCCTCAGCCATAATTTGTATTATTCGATGTAAATAGAACAGAATCACTCTGTATATATGTAAATAACAAACAAACACTATTTTACTCTGTATGTTTTTTTTTTTTTTTTTTGTTTTTGTTTTTAAATAATACATATTTTTAATTTAATCAAATATTAAATTTTTAAAAGAAAAACAAAAATAAACTAAATAATACAAACGAATCAAAATATTGAATAAGTTTGGAAAATGAATAAACAAAATATGACTAATAACAATATACCAACATACAAATATACTGTATATGTTTACATACAAAGCGCGTGTAATTTGAATTTACAAAAATTGATTACGTCAACTATCGTAATTAATTTTTGTAACAACATTTAAATGACACAAAAAAAAAAAAATGTAAATAAAATTTTATATATTTAACGTTATTGTAACTTTTTTAAAATTACAATTTTAAATAAAATTAATTTATCAATTTTTTTAAATTTGAATTATTATAAAAATAATAAATTTATACACTTAGTGAGAAATACTCAAAGATAATAGGATTACACGTTTATTTTGAATAAAAATTTTGAGGATAATTAGGTAATTTTTTTAACGAAAAATTTTTTGAAAAATGTGTTCTATAAATAAAACTCATCGTTATATATACTCAGGTGATTGCATACGTTAAAGTCTTATGATAGGGCTACACCATAATGAATGCATAAAATTAAGTAAAGATAAATTTACTAAAATATCTGAAATAACAATTAAATTACGGCAAAATTTAACATTTAAAAATTGACGAAACTTAACGAAAAATGTTACAGACTTTTTAATCAGAATAGAAGAAAATTTTAACAACAGTAACAAAAAAAAAAAAAAAAAATGTTGATGTGTGGCAATCCATGTATACATGTTGAATATTTTAATAACAGTTGCAAGGTATTATGTAAATGGTGATTTTAATGAACTTTAAACATGCAAACATTTCTAATTATTAGATTTATAGATACAAAAAATTGTTTATAATGTTAGTTAAAAAAATAAATAAATAAAAATAAATTTGCTGATGATGATCCATTCCATATTATTACGATACATAGACACATTCGTACAGTTGTTTTATTTTGTAAGTACAAAAAATAAGAAGTAAACAGACACATATAAGAAAAGAATTACAATGATATTAATTATATAATTTTAACTAATCAAAAATATTGTCGTTATTTTATAGACATGATGACAATGAAAGGAGCTTTGAATATATATACGAGGTATAAATGAAGTTTTGTTTGTTTTGTTTTTTTTTTTTAGATTCTCTACTTAAATAAAAATTGCAATGAAAATAATTATTTTAAAAATATTCATCTTTATTCACCTTATATGTGTACATGTATCTAATGTTAAATATAAAAAATGTATCTTATCATGTGGCTATAATTTGTATCATTTTCTTAAAATGCATTAAAGCATGAATTTTTTATCTTTTTTATTGTCAAAGGATTCAGTGTATACATATTTACTAACATTATTATTTTCATTATTATAATTACATTCTATGTAAACATTTTACAATTGATGGATATATGTACGTATACGTTTATGTATTTAAAAATAATAAAAAATAAAAACTTTACATTCATTGTTATTAATTATGACTATATTAGGATTATGAAGCAAATAACAAACTTAAAGACAAAATGTCAACAGCTTATAATATTGTTTATTCAATTAACTTAAAAAAAAAAAAAAAAATTAAATGGTTAAATCAAAATGTACATAACTATATGTATGTTAGATAAAAAATTTTCTTTTATTTTTAACATTGCAACAATTCAAGAATTATTTTCTTAATTAAGTGAAAAAGTAACTGTTGCAATAAAAAAAAAAAAAAATAAATAAATAAGAATGAAGAAAGAAAAATTAATTTTTAATAACAGTGTGCTCGTAAGCATTTTGTTGGTCAGTCGTTTTTTTTTTTTTTTTTAGAATAATACAAAAGATAGCAATTACAAGGTTTATCAACGATCTTCTACTTTTATTTATTAGGCGTATTCATAGTTACATTGCATGTAAAACCTTTTGTTGAAAATGTGATTTTCAAATTTCGCTGCTACACTGATTCCACGATGTAGGGTTGCTTTCAAATTTGTATTTAACACGCGCATACTGTATATGTATAGCAGAAACACAGTAGCTCTATAAGTAGAACTATTGGCCTCTGGATCTTACACACGTCCCAGGTTTAATGTCATCTACAGACAAAAGACAAGAAATTGTCATTTTTTTTTTTTTTTTTGTTTACCTGGCATTATTATGGCATCCACTATACCTTACACAGCCTCTGGGAGTTCTCAGTTAATTTCGAATGAACCTGAAATGAAAAAAATTGAAAGCTATGATTTAGCGTTTTAAAAACACCCTAAATAATTGGTAATTTCTTTTTTTTTCTATTTCACAAAAGATTTTTTTTTTTGTTTTTGGACAATTTTAAAATTTTTCGTTAACTTTTTTTTTTTAAAGGAAACTTTGAAGAATTCGAGATACAGAAATAAAAAAAAAAAAACAAGAACTTGAAAAATTCTGTAAAATTCAAAATATATATACATAAAGTAAGTTTCTGTATTCATCGTATTATTACATCGCACACGTACAAAACGATGTTGTGTAATACTTATAAAAATTTTTAAAATTATTTTCATTACATCTTATTTTTTTTTTTTTTGTAAATCCTTTTCATGAGCTAATTTCTACAGCCTCATGTCTCTCTTCACTTGAGTGTGCTGATGTTTTGTTCGTTTCTTGGTAAATTTTTAAAAGTGTATAACACTTGGAAATTTTTTTTTTTTTTTTTTTTAAATTCACGTAGAAAAATAAGATATTAAGAAAAATACTTATAAATTTACCTACGTAGTAATATTTTTTCGATGGAATAAACAAAGATAAAAAAAAAAAACAAAAAAAAACAAAAATTGTTAATGATGAAAATTTTATCATAAACAATTTATGGGTAGATAGGCAAAGGTAGTGATATAAATATACTTAAAAATTTTTCATCCATTATTTAATTGTCAATTTTTTTATTTTTATTTTTTCATTTTTGAATTTTCATAACAAAAGAAAAACAAAGAAACAAATAAAAAAACAATTGCATTTGGATTTTCATCAACATTAAACGAGAAGTATGTACACGATTTCAAGTATCATTTAGTTAATAATTTTTTCTTAGCAACTTCGTTGTTTTTTTCATAAAAAATTTTTCAATTTTAATTTTCAGTTGATCATAAACATTTCACGTACACACACACACACACACTAACGATAGTATTTAAAACAAAAGAATTTTTCCAAAATCCAAAAGGTAATAATTCTGCATATCGTTCCCTTGTAGCATATTAACTATATGTATTCCGTATTAACACTTGTTGTCATTTGATTTTTTTTTGTCTTTGTTTTGTTTACATTGTCATATTTTGTTGTATCATCATGTCTTACCCTTTTCTAAGTAAATGTATAGAAAGAAAGAAAAAAAAGGATAATTTCTATGTATTTTTCTTTATCGTGGGAATTTAAACAAGTGGACAGGTATAACAAAGGAAAAAAAATAAATAATAAAATAGAAAACTTCATAAAAATTTCAAAAATGTAATGATGTACACACCATGTATTCATTTTGATTTTAAATGTATGTATCTATCTTTGCATAACAAAAAAACATTTTTTTTTTTTTCAAATAGTTAACTGAATATGTAATACAGTTTTTAAATTTTTTATGAATTTATGTATCTACCCCTTGATGACAACAAATAATTTTTTTAAAATGATTTATAGGATAAGAGATTGACGATTCATGAATCCGCGAAAGCCATATTATTTGCAGTTTTCAGAAAGTTTTTTATTTTATTTATTTTTTGTAAGATTTGTTAGTCAAACAACATGTCTGAAAATTGTGCTGCATAAAAGTGTACTTAATCAAAAACAACATATCTCATAATTTCTAACTAGCAGTATTACCATAATCATTTTCATGTAAAATCAGATGAATTCTTTCAGTACCAACACCAACCAGTATACAATGATGTAGGTAGATAGGTAGGTAGGGGTGGTCGCTCGCCAAATCTCCAGCAAGCACACTTTAACCAGAAAGGCCCATTGTGATACCACACCAGGAATTTTTTAGCGATCAAACCACCTCGAGCGCTTCAAAAAGCCCAAAAGAAAGATCTTGAAAAATTTTTCTAGAGAGTGTCATGCAATTACAGAGGAGGTGCTCAGCGCTTTCCTTCTCCTCCTCATCTTGACACACAGCAATGTAAAATGCTATTAATTTGCTTATATAACTTAAGGCCTTAACTGCATATATGTAGTTAATGTACAGAGTATATGTTTCTTGTCGATTACTAAATTTTCTATCAGTATTTTTCTGTTATCTTGTAATATTTTTTTCATACTATTTGAATTGCAATACTTTTAATATTATATGTTAATGCATATCACTTTTCAAATTCTAATAATCAAGACGGTGGTATACGTTTATAAAAAAAAAAAAAGTCAGTTAAATTTAGTTGCGAAGTTATGATAAGACAAAATTATTTATAGTTTGGTTTGATAATAGTTATCAGTTTGATGTAAAATATAATGACAGTTGATACATATTTTATTTGATGATTATTTTTATTTAGATTATGTATACATTGTTATTTAATGACAGTTTCGCAAATACAAAATGTTGACACAATTACTGTTTTTTTTTTTTCACTTAGAGTTCGTATATTAAAAAATTTGTATTTAAACCTTTAAAAATTAATAAAATACAATATTAAATGGTATAGTCATTATTATACTAATTTTAAAAAGAAATGTCATCATTTTTAGCCGTTCATGGTTACAGATATGTATTTTAAATGTGTATGTGTATGTATATATATATGTACAATTTGATATCAATCACTTAATAATTTCTATAAATCTCAAGAATTAGCAAAAGATCATGATTTCTATAAAATGTCACGAACTAAATAATTCCTAAAGGATTTGAAAATATATCTTTTATTGTTATTATTATTATTATTATTATATTCGATGTGTAAATAGATTTTAGAAAAATTTTATGTTTGGGTTTATGTATACAATGGCGTAGATATATGTATGTATGTACAAGAAAAATTTTTTCATTGAGATGTACAATGAATTGTAAATAAAAATTTTAAACGATTGATAAAAATTTACTTTCCAGGGTCAACGATATTAATATGTACATACTCGCAAAAATGAAAAAACAAAAATTTTTTTTTTAGATTGGTACAATCTGTGAGTTCAGAATCGTCAAAAATACTGTATTGATGCGATTTCAATAATTTTTTGTTACAATTATATGATACAGCTTATTGACAGATTGTATCCAATGCGTATACTTTTGTTTTTGACGTTTAGAAAAGATATTTCCAAGATAGAAACGATATTTCCACTGCAACAAATTTCAAAATCGTCTTCAAAACAAAAATTATCATAATCTAATTGTTGACTCATAGTCCAATGTAAATTAACATACTTAACACCGTTGATGCGTTTACAAAATTTCGAATGCATTTTTTGCTTAACTGATGCGTTTCAAAATTTTTGACAATGCATCCGTTTCAGTTTTAGACGTTTTAGAATTTGTTGCATTGTGTGATTACGGTATTAATGCGTTTCTGAACTCACTGAATGCTCTTCTAATGATTTAAAAAATGATAAACAAAATAATGTTATTATTGAATTTTTCATTTTTTTTTTTTTTTTGCTAAAATGAAGAAATGGATATTTTCTGTAATTGAAAAATTATTAAATAACTGTCATATACAGGCGATCAGATCATTTTTTTTTTAGATTTGGTCAAATCTAGCCATCTAACCGTCAGTCAATTTCGGCTATAAATTCAGCCAAATGTATTTTCTTTACAAAATTTGGCTAAAAAGAACAACAGCTTATTATTGCCTTTCGAATAATTTCTATTGTATACCATGTTATAAGGTAGAATTTTCTTGAGAACATAAATAAATGCAAATTAAAATTTTATACTCTATTAAAAAAATAAATAATTTATCAGGAATGGTCACATTAGCAGGTTTCGAAAAAAAAAAACAAACAAACAAACTTTGTACAAGGGATCAAATAATATGAATGAATTTCATTTAAAAATTTCTCTTATGGGTTACATAACTCATCGTAATAAAACCAATAGTACATATTACAATCGAAAATACATAATTTATTAAAATTTTAAGTAATTTCAGGAAAATACCTTTACATGCATACAAAATTGCATTAATAATTGTAATTATATAATCATGTAATTTAGGTATTTAAAAAATATTTTTTCTGTTCTGTGTAACTTGATTTTCTTTATAACAACTTTTGTCTTCACACATGATATACATATAGTATACGTACACCACATGTGTGTATGTATTGTATGTGTAAGCTATTTTTTATTTCCATATAATAAAAGAGCATAATGCATAAAGTGATTTTAATTATTTTATTAAATTAATTTCAGATGTATTCAAAAAAAAGAAAATTAAAATAAATTTTATTTCAGAAATATGGCAACAAAAAAAAAACAAAAAACTATTATATTATATCTTTCAAAAATAATTTTTTAAATTTGCTGTGTTGTACAATTTTTTTTTTTAAATTTATAAATTATTTTTTGTCTCTTTCATTATCTTTTGATTGAATTGGAATTGTCGTCGTATATATGTAGTCAGTTTATGTCACATTTATACCATACAAACTTTTGTATATATGTATATAAGATCTCACACATACATATAAGCATTACATTCATACATACATATGTACATATGTATGTCCATGTGATAAAGTTCTTTTCATACAAAAAAAAAAGCTCTTTTCTATTTGTATCTCTTTTATTTCAATTCAATATTTATAATTCATGTTTTTCTATTTATCCTTTTCTAAATTAATTTTTCTTTTTGTAGTTGTTTATTTTGCATTTTTAGTTTTTTGTTATTTTTTATCTTTATATATTTTTATTATTTTGTATGTATGTATGTTACCATCATCATGAATAAGAAATTATTGCGTCGCAAAAAATTGAAAAAATTAATTTTGTTGCCGGTATCTACGCGAATTTGCTATATACATCATAATATATTTAAATTGTTTTTTTTGTTTATTTATATTTTTATTCTATACTTAATATTTTATTGTTTTTATTTTCAAATGTATGTAAGTATTTTTTTTTTTTTAAATTTAAAATTGGACTGTGATAAAGCTGGAGAGATTCGCTTATTTTGAAATTTAAAAAGAGCTTTTGTTTTTCTTCAAATGTATGATTTTAATTTTGAATAAATATTTTTTTTTTTTTTTTTTTTGTTTTTTTAATTTTATTATTTTTGATCAATACACATTTAAAATATGAAATATACAAAAAAAATGTTAGATGTTCACTTTTTTTTTGTTTTTTTGTTTTCTCTTTTGTTTTTATTGTTAATTTTTAAATGCCAAAACTAAAACCTAAAAAGAAGAAAAAACAAAAAAAACAAAATTAAAAAAATTTACCAAAATATTTACAATCTTTTCAAAACAATATTTTCTTATTTTTTCCTCAGTATTTTGTGGTATAAGTTTGGTCTTCCTTTGCATATATGTATCTTTCCCATCTATTTAATTTGATTTGAGCTTTGTTTTTAATTTAACGTATTGTTTTATATAAACAGATTAATTCTTTTATTTATTTATTTTTTCCCCGGTTTTTTAATTTAATTTATTACTTATTTTTATGTTATTTATTTACTATGTAATATTTTGCAATCTAGATTTTTATAAACCCTTCGGGCTACAAAAAATAGAATTTCATAATTTTCATACCCAACTAAACAACACATTTTGTATGGAAATTTTTCATATTTTAACTGCAATCCTAGATATCAAGGGATCCTTCTAATAAAGGACCTTCAAAATTTGGTTTTTTTTTTTTTTTTTTGTATTATTTCAAGCTAATCAGTTGAAATATGTATTTTAAATAGAAAAAATCGAAATGCATGTCTAAATATAATACATTCGCGTGTTCCAATAAGTTAATGCAATCGGTTTCAAACAATTTTCATAGACTATATATGTTTGTATATAAGATTGATGTAGTATGAAACATACTTAAACACAAATATTTGTATGTATACGTATTTATTTGTGTAAAAAACCTGATGAGGTAATAAACAAATGTATATGTAGGTATACTTTATAAAAAATTTTTCGTTGTACAGTAATCCAGTTTTATTTTTTGAAAAAAGAAAAACACTTAAAATGAAAAGCTTATATTTCTTTGTAATAAATGCATTATAAAAGATTTATTATTATTACGTTTTTTTTTTTTTTTTTAATTCAGAAAAAAAGCCATAATATAAATTAGATTTTATTTCATTTTTCCTTTTTTTATTATATGTGTGTGTACATACGTAAACAAAAATATATATTTGCTATATGATATCTACACCCCGATTTACACCCTAAATTTTTTCTTGTAAACACATTTTCGCTTTCATGTAATTTTTAAAATCATTGTGTTACCTTAGAAATGAAATTCGAGTTGAGTTACTTACAGATATGTAGTTAAAAATGAACATTGTGACAACATATACTCTGTCCGCTAATATTATGCACTTAAGGTATTATGGGAGTACGTATATGCCTTTTTTCTTCTCTTATAATTTCTAATTAGACTGTTTCACGAGCAGTATTACCACAATCCGCAAAACTTTCATCATATATCAGATGAATTTTTTTAAATATCAGTACATAGTGTTGTAAAATGGTACCACATTAAGTAATCTCCATAAGACCTTAATTGCATCATATTAGTGGACAGAGTATAAAATATTTAAAACACATTCCTTTAGAATTATCCATTCAAATGTTATTAAATAATAAAAAATCACATACTATAATCATTTCGATTTCGATATAAACGATTTTTTGATGAATGTGTCGTCCATGTAAATCGAGTGTAAAAGTTATTTTTCATTTAATTTAATTTAAAATTTTATTTTTTTTTTCAAATACAATAACGTTACTAATGGTATTTCGTTACATATATATACGAATGAAACCTTTCTTTAACTAATACCTATTTGTATTGTATTAAAAAACAAATACATAAATATCAATATGAAAAAATATGATTTAAATTTAAACATAACAAGAAAAATAATATTGATTTTTCAAATATTTTTATAATATTATGTAAAATAAGGAAAAATATAAATACAATTAATTTTATTCAAAATAAAATGAAAACATCAACCTACGCATATTTATTTAAATTTTACAGATGTTATTCAATATATATATATGTACTTACACTAGTGTGAAAAAATTTTAAAACACCTACGTATTTAACATGAGAATTTATAGCAGTGTGAATAGAATTGCCTTGTTGTTGCGTGTTTAAAAACGTTAAAAATTTTTTTTGTATTTAAAAAACAAATAATAGCCTAAAATAAACGTATAAATACAAAATATACAAAATTAATTAAAATTTCATAAAAAATTAATACCAAAACTGACACATTTATTTAATTAGGTAATTTTTAATCTTCTAGAATTTTGACTACCGCTAACGTTTTATAATATTACAAAACGATTTTTTAAAAAACAAAAAAAAAAAAAAACTTTTTACAGTTGTCTATTGGCTGTATTATTTCGATTTAAATTTTTAAAAATATCCTTATTCGAATTTATGCAACATTTTGTTAAAATAAATGATAAATTTCCATTTATAGAATTATAACGAATTTTTACAAAGAGATTGTATTGTTTTTGTTTTGAAATATGTACTTATGTTGTTTGGGGTGGTGAAAGAGAGTAGTAAGACCCTCTAAGCCCAAATTATGTATATATGTATATGTTTAGGTGTTCAAAAAATTTTTCACACCAGTATAATATTTGTTTTTAATTTATAATTTAGAATTGATATTATTTTGATAAAAAATATTTTTTTTTTTTAAAAATAAATTAAAATAAAATAAATAGACGGTATTTAAATGATTAGCCATATTTGTATGTACAATACGTATACGTACATATATGTATGCGTAAATTTTATTTAATATATTCAAATTTTGAATTAAAAATATGAAAGAGTTCAAGAAAACATCTGTTGCTATGGTGTTAAACATTTTTTTTGTGTCTCTTTGTGTTCGAATTACAGGCATAATTTTAAATAAAACATTTAAAAAATAAAAACAAATTAAGAAAACAATGAAGATTTTAATAAAGTAAAAGTAATTACATTTTTCGGTAAAAAGGATCCTGTGATAATGTTGTAAAAAAAAACGACAGAAATTCAAACAAACTCAGTAGTTCGCAACCCACGTTAAACTGTAAGTGCACGTATGATAGAATTGTCTCAAAAAATCATCGTAATGATGATTAGGCCCTGGCTCATATCGAGCTGTTGCGCCAAAAAGGAAAAGGACAGTAATTCATTACATGTAGGGGGGTCCTCGGCGAACAATAGCAGCCAAATAGAAAATTTCTAACAATTCAATTTTTAATTTTGATTATGTGGCTAATGTTTTTGCAATGCTGTACACGCTCTTTATAAAGTACATGAAAAAGTGATACAATGTGTCGTATTATAATGACAAGATGAATTTGTTGTATAAATAATATTAAATTATACTTTTGACGTAAAATGTGTTATCATACATATTATTTACACGTTCTATTATACGTATACACATGTGTATGGTGTATTGAAATTAAACTTTGTTATACAAATTTCAATCGAATATGTGTAAAAACTTATAAATAAGTCTACATATACTAATATATTATCATTAATAAAATATAATATAGAAAAACTTGACCATAATTTCTTAACTTCTAATCTTCTCTGACCTTTGTTATCATATAAACGAACTTGAATATAGTTTTGCATTTATTTACTTTATTAATTTTACACTTGTATTTTTATTTGCATATTATAAATTTTATTTGATTTGTTATTCAATTTATAACTTGAAGTTGTAATTTTGTGATCAAAATGAAAAAGTAAAGTAAAGCAAAAAAAACAAAATAAAATTGTGAAAATAATCAATATACGAATTAGTCTCATTTTTTATTTTATTTTATTTTTTTTCTGATATTTGATATTTGGCTTTTTATTTTGGCAACAGCATAAATTGTTGACACATGACCTTGTCCAATAATCGGTATTATGGTCTAGCCATAATAAAAGTAAAATAACAAAACCTCATGAAAGTATAGTTAACGGATGTGAAAAATGACCACCATATAATGAAATACATATCAATGAAACAGATTGATCGAAAATTTTGCATACATTATTATAGATAAATTTATTTGAATTACACAATTTCCTACATACCTCACTTTACGTTATTTCTTTATTTGAATTCAGCTTTCAATTAAATTTTTTTCGTAAAAATTAAATACATGCGTAGTTGCATTGATAACGTTTTAGATGAATGTGGCAACTTTATTCAAATGATTAGAGATAAAATTGCAACACTACATATGACTATATGTTTATGCGTTTGCTAAAAATTTTTCTATAATTTAAAAAAAAAAAAAAAATTACGTGATATTTTTTGATTTAAAAAAAAAACTTTGAAATCATTGTAATGATTTTTAGGTCCTGGCTCACATCGAGCTGTTGCGCCGAAGGAAGGAAGAAAAAATTTGAAAAAATTAATTTGTATAATTCGTCATTTATTGATTTTACTTAAAAATTATTACGCTTTAATTAATTAATTTTTTTTTTTCAATTTAATATTCAAGAATATTTTGAATTTTGCAATATTATGAGAGTAACATTAATGAGTACGTACACCGTATATGTACCTATAAGAATTTTTTTTTTTTCAATTTTGTTTATTTGTTTATATAATGGTGTTGATAAGATTTTCTCTACCTTTAAATAATGAATATCGTACGTATTTTTATTTAATTTAATTTTTTTTTTTTTTTTTTTTAAAACGTAATGTACACGATAATGAGTGACCCAGTTTACTTGATAAGAAAAAAATATGTAAAAGCGTATAAGTAATATTTTATCATTTTCTATGCCTATATAATACGCATACATATACAACAGTTCGTTTTTGTTTTTTATCAGAAAAATTGAAAAGAAAAAGAAATTGTATTTTAACTTGATTTTGTTATGTACTTTTACTTATGATCAATTTCTTTTAAAAATTTTATTTTATTTGATGAAATTTTTTCATTTGTTCATGTTAAATTCAATATTCAAAGCAATTAAGTAAATGTTCCGATGGTGCTACAGCACAAATCGAGCCAAGCTCTAATCATCATTACGATGATTTTTCGAGATGATTCTATCATATGTATGTTCACCTGCAGTTTAAAGTGGGTTGCGAACCACTGAATTTAAATATAGAATAAATTGAGTAAATATAAAATCAAATTTTTAATATAGTGAACTTAGATGAAATAAAACTATACCAGATTTTTAGATATAGCCAATTTTTTGTATTTTAAAAATGAAAACAATATAGTGACAATCAAAAAGGAATAACTCGGTAATCACTTACAATTTCTGTACTCCATAGATATGACAATTTATTAAAAAAAAAAAACAGGACAATAAAATAAAATTTTTAAATACATAAAGTAATGATTAGAAATAGTCATGAACAATGTCTGAAAAAGGACATAATTCATCATTAAATTCAATCAATGAATTCAAAACAGACTGATTCAATTCAAATGTTTAAGGATATGGACTATCCCCAACTATGTACATAAATATAAGAAAGAACACACACACACACAAAAACATCAAAATACACAAATTTATTCAGTCCAAGTCCAATGGCACACCAAAATGTCATTTCATTTGGTATCACCGAAATTACAAATTTAACATTGATACCTTTACATGAACCACAAAATTTTTAAAGTAATGGAATAAAGGATTTTTTTATTTTATTACATTACGTGTACGTATGTTTATGGTGGTGGTGGTTGTCGAATTTCATAATTTTAATGCAGACAACCCATAACATTTTCTTCATTTTTTTTTTAATTTTTTATTATTTATTTAATTTTTATTTTTATTTTTTTGTTAAAGATATCGATCTTCGCATTATTCGTGAAATATTTATTCATGTACATATGTATATGTATTTGTATTTTGTACACACTCCCTATGTATATATATAATTCAATTGGAAGCTTTTAACTTTCGCCAGACATTTTTAGTCCCAGAAAAATTAGGATATAATAAATTATATATATACTTTGTACATACTCCCTATGTATATAACATATGTATATAATATAAAATTAATACGAAATGGATCCTTGAAGCTTTAAGTTTTAGAATCCCAGACGTTAAACAATTTGCTGATATAAATTTTGATATTCTAATAAAATTCTGTATTGTAAAATCTATAGATACATTCTTTGCTTTGTATATATACATATGTTCGTATGTATGTACATGTACATAATCAATACAAGTTCCCTTACCATTTAGATATATGCATGTAAATTTTATGTGTTTTGAGTCCCTGTGGGAATGACGCTATTCAAAATATTAAAAAAAAAAAAAAAATTCTACATATTTTATATTTGTCCTTTCGTATAAGCATGCGCTAAATTTTATTTATTTATTTTAAAAACTAAAAACATACGTATGGATATTCATATATACGTAATTTTATATGATGCATATGATGGTGACTATACTATAAGTATATGTGTGGATGTTTGTATAAAATATAAGGATAACATGAATCACAACAAAAAAATTTCAAAACTAAAAGGAAAATTTATTTGTTTATATAGAATTGTACATGTGTTACGTGTGTTTACATATACATAAATATACTCTTATATATAGTAATGTATGAATGTGTGTATGTAGGAATTATAAGCTTACGTGTGCTTATTATTTTTTTTCTTTCCGATTTATTGACTATCAGGGTTGGTTGGTTATGTATACGTATGTATATAAGTTTGAAAAAAGGTGACTTATATATACATATACATATGTGATGTCTAACTTTGGTCCTGACACAACAAAAATTCTGCAAAGGTAGGTAGAATAAATGAAAAGGGAATACATAAAAAAAATAAATAAAAACACTAAAAAAGGATTTTATCATGTCTGTAGTAGTAAATATAAAAATATATATAGAGTCTAGATATAGCTCGCTGTATGCATATGTACATAATAACCACTACTAAACTAAAGATACATTTTTTTTTATTAATTTCGAAAACCAGTTATTATTGAACAGAGAAAATTTAAAATAAAAAAGAATTTTTTTTGTAATTTTCAAAAAGCCAACATACTACGTGAACATGCGCACATATAAGAATACCTACACACAAAAAAAAAAAACAAATTATAAAGTATATATAAAATATGTTTAAAGTACAAGAGAGATTCAAAATTTTTGTCTTGTTTGCATTCACAATACATGTAAACATTTCAATCGCATATACTTATATGTATAATTATGTGTATACAACAACAATAAATAAAATTAATGAAAATTTTTTATTATTATTATGCGTGTACGTGACTTTTCCTTTCTCATGTGCGTACATGATGATGGCTTATACACATACATATATTTGTCGTCTCTTAAAGGATCTTCATATATTTACGTAAATGAAGAAAAAACAAATCTGATATTCCTGTTTGGGAATTTAAAAAAAAAAAAAATTTTTTTTTTTATCCTATATAAAACAGAGCTATATCACATATATAAATAGAGATATGTGAGCTTTAGTTAATTTCACAGTATAGTGTTTATTTTCATTTTTATATACACAATATTGTTTGATGCGTTAATATATGTATATTGTTTATTTTGCTTCTGGGTGATGTTTACTGAATGTACATATGTATTGTTTCAGGCATCGACTATAGAGGTGATTTTTTGGTTTATAATATAATATTCCTTTTTCTATATTTATATTAGTATGAACCAACTATAATACACAGAATGATGTTCCTGACCTAGTATAATCTTTGAGGTTGAACGGCGGCATTTGTTTTTATTATATGCTTATAAAATATATACACATATGTATAAGAACGTCATATAACATCAATATATACCTATACGAAAGAAAGTATGTAAATGTAGGTATCTACATACATATATATACTGTGTGTTTACATTGAAAATAAAAAGGGTTACTAATAAGAAAGAAAAAAAAAAAAAACAGAACAGAATTTATTCAGTAATTGTCTATAATTTGTTTTTAAAGCATAGGCACGGGTTAATCATACAACATAAAAATTTATGTTTATGATTTATGTTGCTACGGTGTGATTGTTGTTGTTTTCATTTATAAAACGCAGTAAATTGGTAATCTGGTAAAACTGGCATAAAGTACAGAACAAGACGAATTTCTACAAATTAAACGCAACAGAATACAGAGAATCACCACTAACAACAAGTGCCTATATTTTATAAAAACGAAATATAATTCTAAAATATTTATGTAACAATTTCATTTTTTATGGTAACACTTATTACGTTTCCCAAAAAAAAATAATAAAAAACTTTTTCGTAATTAATAAAAATGAAATCGAATATTATTATCAAATTTTGTATCTTTTTTTTTAAATTTGGTTCGTACGTATACTATTCAATTATATTCTATTCATGTTGTACATATTTTAATTTATATTTATAGCAAATTATTTGAATATTGCTAAAAATTCATATCAAAATAAATTCAATATAACATAATAATTTATTATACCCTTGAGATATAAAAATTTTTCTTATCAATTTTAAATTTATTTTTTTTATTTTTTTTTTTTTTTTGTTCAAAATATTTTTTAATCTCAATTCTAAAATAATTTTTTTTTTTGTTTCTTTTAACAACCCACACCCAAAATGGTTTAATTAAATACAATCACAAAGTAAAAATTCATTTTTTTAAATAAAATTAAAGAATGAACAAAATTTCAAATGATTCATTTGCATTTTACAAAATCAGTTTATATGAATAACGAATTCAATGGTGTTGTTAATACAGATTTTGTTATGAATTAATTTCAAAATTTATTATTAAAAAAAAAAAAATTATAAAACAATTTCATATCGGAAATTATCAATAAAAATTTTCAATATTTTATTATATCAAACAAAGTAAATACTAAGAAATTAAATAGAATTTATTAGAATCAAATTTGCCATTTTTGATACAATTATTCTCATTATCATCATCGTCATCAGTGGCATTACAATTCGGTATGGGTTTTGGCCTACTGTTAAATGCTCCTCTAAACATCTCCGTTTATGGTGTCTTTCCTTCAATTAGGGTTTTTTAAACGATGATACACTTATAAGCACATATGAAAAATTTGTCTTATGAGACACCGGATGAAGAAAGTGAGGCGTGTATGAGGTTGCACGGTACCTATAGGCTACCTGATGCACGCCTCACTTCCTTTACCCGTTACACTGGAAGTAGTTGAAAGTGTTTCATAAGCTTTTATGTTTAATGTAAAAGCAGATATTTGGCCACTCAAACTCTAGTATTTAATCTTTGATATCAATTTATTTTAATAAATATTTTAAAGGTATAAAGATATTTTAATAAATTTTTTTTAAAGGTTCCTCAGGTTGAGTACAAAAAGAATTCGTCCTTTTACATAAAGATTTCGTTTACAAATTTCAACTGTTGTTGTTTTTATTCCTTTTTATTTTTTAATTTTATTTTTTTTTTTAATTATTTTCTCAGAATAATTACGCGTATTCTGAATTACAAATTGGGTATTAATTTTTTTTTTTTTTTTTGTTTTTTGACTGAGCTTTTTAAAGTGTGTATTTGCTTCGCTTGTATATTAGTATCTTTTATTATCATTATTATTAGTTTTTTTTTTCTATTACATTTATTAATGTATACAATGGCTAATTATAATTATGAATGTTAGTTGACAACGTACATTTATATTTTCATTTATTTTTATACATTACATAGGTGGTAAATAAATTCTTATTGTATATATATAATTATAAAATAAGTATATTAAATATAATCATCAGTAGCTTTTTGTTTATAAGGTTAATAAACTAAAAAGCAATTATTGAATCACAAAAACATTACAGAAAATAAAATAAAAAATATATAAACGAGCTCATTATTTGGAATTATGTTACATATCTAATTGTTTTTCATAATAAACATGTACGGGGTGATCCTGTAGAGGGTACAAAATACGATTTCTGATTTTATTTGGGCAATTTAGATGTGATAAATAGAAGTTAAGGGGATTTTTTTTTTGTTTTTGTTTGTATCCTGAATGATGTCACCCTCTAAAATGTCACCCTTGATGTCAACATTTCATTGATAATTGTGGATTGTCAAACTTTGGTATTAATTTCATAAATATTCGATAGGGTCATAAATTGAAAATTCAAATATTTTGTTAATAATAATTTCATTCATATTATTTTGTTTTTGATACATTCACGTACATCTTCATACGTCCTGTTTGCACTGATGGATTACAGTCATTCCAAGAAATATCTGTATGTCGATGGTTATTGTACATAGGTTGATTTTTACTAGATTGTGTCGTTGTCACAAAATATTTTATGTAAGTAAAATAGAATTAATTTTGGCGACAATAAAAAGAAAATTCCTGTACATGAAATTTATGTATTTGTCGCTGAACGTTATCAACTGGACATCAATGATAATAAAAATTACGTTTAATGATTTTGTGTTGCATTCCATATACGATTGTATCACAAAGTGGGATTTTTTTTTTTGTTTTTGTTTTTCTATTTGTATTTACAATGTTTAGACAGTGTGTTGTGTACTTTATTATTATTATTTTTTTTTTTTGCAAATAAAATTTCAGATTTCTGGCGACGAAAAATCGTTTATTAAAAAACAAAAAATTTTTTTTTTTTCGTTCACAATAGTTTGTAGATTTTGGTAAATTTGAACATTTTTTTTTTTTTTTTTAAATTTCTGTAATCGATTTTTTGTACATATATGAAAAAATTTTTACATAATATTTTGACTGTCAATTGAAAATTTGAGAAAAATCTCCATATGGAATAATCGTGACTAAGCTAAGGTGATATTTTCTCACATTCAATCACAATTAATTTGATAAATTTGCACTATCGTTCTTTCTGGTAACCAAACAAAAAATTAATAAATAAATAAATAAACTGGATAAATTCAAGTTTTAAAATGTAACGTATATTTATGATGGATATATTTAAATGTATGCGTAATTTACTGAATAATATGGTTAAAAAAAAAAAAAAAAAAAAAAAAAAAAAATTGCAGGCTGATAACCTCATATTTAAAGTACAATGAACGAAATAAAATAACACAGATCGCCAAATTCTAAAACGAGAATATGTAAATGAAAAATTGAGGTCTTATATTTCATAAAATAATTTTAAATAAAATAAAGAATTTTGGGCAAATTTTTTGAACCGTGTGTACATACATACATATATGAGTGTTGTTGCATGCATGTCAAATTTAAAAAAAAAAAAAAAAAAAAAAAACAAAACAGGAAAATATTATAATTTTTATATTGAAGAAAAACAAGTTTTATTTACGTATTTATAAGTTTTTGTATATCAAATAATTTTTTTTTTCTTCAATGTATATATGTCCAATTTATCTTTCAAGAAATGAACTAAAATAAAAAAAAAACAACAAAAAAAATGTTGAAGAATAAATGATTGCAAAATTTTTTAAAAACTTTAAATATTTTGCAATTCACATAAAATAAACGTCAGTTAAAAAAATTAAAAAATGATGCTGATTTGCTGGTATTTTTTTTTGTTTTTTTTTTGTTTTGGATTATTTTTTCTGCTAACAATGGGTGTAATGTTTCGTTTTGATTTATTAATGGTCAACTTTTAATGATGTTTATTTTATTATACAGTAATTTTGCTTCTTTTTTACTTTTTTTTTTTTGGTTGAGTTTTGATGGTCATTCTTTCATTATTGTGCATGATGTGCATACGCGTACATTTATTTAAATAAAGACGTGTTCAATTCTATAAGAACTTTTATTTTATTTATTTTTTTTATTTATTCATTTTCGTACAGTTTTCTTTAATAATTATGTCTGTATATGAGAATTGTGTAAAATAACGTACTAAATGTTGGGTTGTATTACCGATAAAAAATAAATGAAAAGTATATTTAAAACGAGTTTAAAACGAAATTGTATTCAACTCCTAGACTTTTGTTATATCACAAGAAAACCTACAAAAAAAAATGTTTTCATCAACGATTAAAATTGTCGTTTAAATTTTCTTAGCTAAAAATTTTGAAATTTATTTTTTTAACGGAAAAAAAAAATTGAATTTGAAAATGTAAATTGGCATGATTATAATCAAAAATCAAAAATTTTTGATATTTTCTAATGCAACCAATTGTCAAGAATTTAAAAATTTACTAATTCAAAAAACTTAAACACGACCATTGCTAAATGCATGAACACATAAATGACACATTATGAATTTTTTTTGACGACATATTTTGGTGTTTTGAAACTCATCCTATCCATATCAAGATTGTTGAATTGTTGTGCAAATTTTTAATTATTTTCATAAACCTAATCTAATTTTTGTTCACTGTAGTCAAATTTATCGCAAAAGTGCAGATTTGTTTTTTTTTATTTTTATTTTTTTTTTTAAATAACATAAAAACTGCTTTAATAGATTATTTTAAGAAATCTAACTAATACATTTAAAATTTTATAAACAAAATAAAAAAAATACAAAAAAAAATTCATTTTTTCTACAAAGGTAAGCAAATTTTTCATAATTTTCTGTTGAATTAAAATATTTTTTTTTTTTTTCTTAACAGCTTTGTATGTATATTTTATAAAATGCCCTGTTGTTTTCTGTGTTTGTATTAAATTTATGTTCATGGTCATATAAATAAATTTAATTGTACATATGTATATTTAAAGGTAGAAATTTTTCATGAGCAAAATATTGTATAGTATCCATTTATGTGACTTGTAGTAATTCTGCTATACCATAATACAATTATGAATGTGATATTATCGAAAAAAGCAAAAAAAAAAAAAAAAAATGACATCGTAATCAAAATTGATATATATAAACATGTTATAAACTTTGTCTGTAGCTGATGTGTCAGTTAAATACATAAATTTGTACAGAAATTTTTATTTTTTTTTTTTTTTGAATTTTGACACCTATTGTAATATTTAACAACAAACAAAAACAACGTTTAACGTTTGTGTATGTATGAAAAATGGTATGTTACACAAAAATACATAAATATACTAAAGTGTTTCATATACTTTGCTATTTGTTGATAATTTTTTTGTTTTAAAATTTTTTCGCTGTTGGTCTAAAAAAAAACCCGTACATACGTATACAAATCTACTGATATGGTGATCAGTTTGACGAGTGTACGTATCAAATATGTAGGTATAATAGTAAAAAGTGAATTTGTATATATGCCATAGTAATTTTATGTGTAAAGTCACTGTGGATAACGTAATTTCGATTTCAGTTGTGTTACAGTAGTGAACAAATTTCGAAAAAAAATAATAATAAAACAGCAATGGGTGATTTAAATGGTTGAGTTGTCAAATGACCAATTTTAATTGAATCTCAATCAAGTTTTATTTTACGGTTAGTTTTTATATATGACTTATTTAATAGCAACCTGTGTATTTAAAAAAATTATTTTCACTTCATTTAATACATCTATGTATACTCTGTACATTAATTATATGCAATTAAAGCTTAACTTTCTTCTGTAATAATTTCTAATTAAAATAGATCATCAGTATTGTTGCATTTCTCAAAATTTTCATCCAAATTTAAATGAATTTATTTGAATAATAAATGGCCGAATTCATAAACGTCAAATGATTGTCTTATATGTCAAGAATCATGAATTCATAAACTTTGAAATTTTGCAATTAATCAAAAATTTGAGCGCATTCTCGCATCGAGTTTTAAAACTTCAACTTCAATGCACATGATTATCATTTGCTTGTCTTTTAACGGTCACCGTTGATCAAATAATCATTTGATCGTCAAATTGATGATATTTATGAATTCGCCTAATATATACAATGACGTTAAATGGTATTACTTTAAGTATAATTCCTACAAGCATATACCATTTTAATTGGCATATAATTAATGTACAGAGTATAAATGGTAAAGTACTGTAGTTTTCTTTACGAATAAGCTCTTTAGTCTGTATGTAATTAAAAAAAAATAAATAAATAAATGCAAATTTAAATTTTTATTTTGAAAATTATAAACAATATAACATTAAAAACCAAAAAAAAAAGGAAAAAAATAACATAAAAATGATTAGAGTACAAGAAAAAATTTAAATAAAAATATGTAAAAAAAAAAAATTTTTTTTTTTTTTGCTTACTCAACTGAAACTAGACTTACATATATTACTTACAATCTACTTATATTCAATGTTGATGTTCATGAAAAATCAAATACATTCAATTTTTTTTTTTGTGTGTTATATTCTGTAATTTTGTAATTATATTGTTAAGCTGACTAATCAGAATGACTTATCATGTTTCTTCTTATTGTATTTCATTTAATATTGTATTTTTCTTTTTCTTACTTATTTTCTTAAGCTTTTCTACTCTTATACATACCATACTAATATTTTACAAAAATACCTGTACATATATATTTTGTATAGTTGATTTGATTAGCAATTGAAGAACATAATTAAAAATGTAAAAAAAAAAAATTTGTGTAAAATACAGGGTGTTTTCCTATGAAGAATTTGAACATTTCAAATGGAAAAAAAACAAAAATGTTTTTTTTTAAATTTAATATTCAAGTTTAAAGCTAATTTTGAATTATATACTTTGTTGATAACAATAATGTAATCACCTTAAGAAAAAGCTTTAATTTAATATTCATAGCATGTAATCAAAATATGTGAAAACGTATACATATGCATAACAAAAGATATTTTTTTTTTTTTATTTATAATGAATGTATATTGTCATACACATTTGCACATACTTTGATTACAAGGCGTACATATACATATGTTTGTATGCCGTGCTTTGATTGTATTGTATTGATTGAATGATATCGGAAAATTTTCCGAACGATCTATTTGATCGCTAAAGTATTTTAATAGTTTTTCATGATAGTCACAACTGAAAATTTGAATTAATCGAAAATCTTTGAAATATATAATAAAATGAATATAATTGGTCAGTGAGAAACAGTGATAACGTCAACTTTAGCAACAGCTACAAAATCAGCGAAATATCTTTAGTAGTTGATATATACAAAAGTTTTAGGAAAAAAAAAAATATATGTCAAATCTACTGATAGCTACCATACCAGTAGTAATAAGGCTATTTTAAAAAACGCATCACATGCCTATTTGATGCCGATATCCAGCGTATTATGATCTCAAGCTAAATATCGCATCAAATAGGCAGTAATGCGTTTTTGAAAACAGCCTAATTTATTAGATAGTATTGACAAAATATGTATTTTTAGTACTTTTGCAACGTATTAAAATTTTATGCATTACGTAAAATGAGTGTGATATACATAAATGTGAAATATACTGCACAATATAATAAAGATCTCTTAATTAGGATTGTTTGAAATGATGATTAATGAAAATGTATATATGCATCGTATATGTAAAATTTATCTGGCATTATTTTAAAATCATAAAAAGCCTAAAGATATATTCTTTTATTTTATGATTTTTAATATTACATTTTTTTTTTTTTTTTGCATTTGGTTGTCATTACTTCATTGGTCTTGAACAGTTGTCTTTTTTGTTTTAAATATTCATCATATGTATATGTCATGTCTCACATGATGGCTCTTTTGATTTGTTTAAAATAACATACATACATGTAAAATACAAAAACATAAAAAATGAAAACAATCTCAGTACAGTAAACATTAAGAATGTATTTACTAGGACATTTTTTCATTGAATGAGCAATATGAATCGCGTATATAACACAATATACTGAATTTTATAGCTTAGAATCAACCTATTTAATTTTTTGTTTTCATCTATATGGACCAAATTGTTTTGTGAAGGATCTCTGCCTGTGTAAGAAAAAGTCATCATTACTTTCTATACAAGGACGTCTTCAAGGAGACTAAAAAGTCTCCCATTTAAAAGATTCTGAGATCTTTCCTTACTGCATCGGCATCTCACTACATATCTGTTTCTGGGCCTGATCTCTTGAAAAAGGATATCAAAATTCAAGATAAAGGATTTTATCAGATTTTTAGTTGGAAAATTTGAATTTTCTGTTACTTTATCTGTGGAAATTAAATTAAATTTTTTTTTTTTCTGTAAAAATGAAAAAATCCAAAAATTATTAATGGAATACTGAAATTATTAATGGAAAAAACAGAATTGTGTAAACAGTAAATTGTTTATTCATTTTAATATTGCTTTTAGCGCATACATTATTGATAAAAAAAGAAAAAGAATAAAAAAAAATTATATTTTTCTAGAAGGCATGTAAACATTTTGTGTATTAAGTTAAAATATGATGTTGATTCATTTTCATTTTCTTTAATACGTTTTGTTACAATTGTATTTATTATTTGTTTAAATATTCAAAGTGAAAAATTGAAAAAAAAAAAAAAACTTAAAAATTTTTCTTTTAACAAATACAAATACATGAAATAGAGTGCACACACATATGTACACACACATATTCATCATATATACATATATGTCATACATTTTGTATTTAATTATTATTATGTATCCTCGATCCTTATTTTTCATTTTCCTTGATTATTGCCATTTCATTTGTATTTATATATCTCCCTTTTTTAAATTTCGTTTTGTTTTTTTGTTTTTTTGTTTTTTTTTTCAAACTTAGTCGATTAATATCTATACAATAATCTCTCTGTACTTTAATGGAAAACTGCAAAATACAAAAAAAAAAAAAAAAGCTTCTTTTTTTTTTTTTTGAAATCCCTTTTTTTATGTGTAATTCATGAAAATGAGGCATAAGGAATTGAGGACTGGTATTATAATGTTTTGAATTTATAAAGCGTTTTTTGTTGTTGTTGTTGTTGTTGGGATGATGATGAGAAGAACCAAAAAAAAAAAATAAGTTGTGAAAATGGCATTTCTGGTTGAAGTTGAAAATTATTGAAAAAAAGGGGGATTTTCATTTTATTATTATTACAATTATATATTCTGTGTACACACATACACATGTACATGTGTTCGTATACATATACTTATATGTATCTCTGTTGATATTTTATATATTTTTTATGCTTCAACGCAAATTACAATTTCTCGGCAGAATCAATGCCAAGCTCGAAATACATGAACAAGAGCAATATGTATATTGTGTACTGCAGTAGCAGTGTACTGTACATATAAAAAGAAAAATTTTACATACATACATACATATGTATATATATCAAGGATTGAATTATTGATGCATGTAGGCCTCTATGTTATATACTATACACAATTTCAAAATATTATGATGATGATGATGAAAATATGATGTTTATAATGATATACCGATGATGATTGTGTACATACATACATATATTAACATTATATATAAAATAGCTCTGTATCTGTATACGACGATGAAAATTATATATTTTAAAAACAAAATGGCAGTGACCTACCCGACCAGATTTTACAGTGACTGACATTATACATATGTGTATGGATGTATGTACATATACTTATACATATGTAGAAAATTTACAATTTTATGTTTTAACATTATTTTTAACCTTTATTTACGTATGTTTATGTATACAAACGTATGTACCATTAGCAAAAAAAACAAAAAAAAAAAAAAATTAATTTAAAATAGGTAAAAAGTGTAACACATACATAATTAATTTTCAATAAATTTTAAATTAATTTTTCCTTTTCCTCATACATGTACATACATTGTATGTAATGTGCTTCTATGTTGCATATACATCATGTTTTGTTTTAACTTTAATTTTCCTTTTAATTTTATTTATTGATTCGATTTAATCGTGTTTTATTTTTTTTTTAAATCACATTAAAATATTTCAGTTTGTTTAGTTTTGATGTCATAGAATCAATTTAAAAATTTAGATTTTGAATTTTCTTTTTGAAATAGTATTTAAGGGAAAAACAAAACGAAAAATTGTAAATGTTGGTACATGTTTTTTTTTTATTTTTAGTGATTCCTTCAATTATTAATTTAAAAATTAATCTGTTTTGATGTATTTTAATGATTTACAGAGTATAAGAAAATTACAATTTAGAATTTTAATGAAAATGGTTAGAGATATGCCAACAATTTAAAAGGTATCCATCCACTCATTTTATGACATCATGTATCTGAAAATTTGTAATTTACAATTTTTTTTTTTTTAAAAAGGACTAGATTTCAGAGTGGAAAGAAAAATATACCTTGTGATCATTATTCATTGACATCCTATTTATATTAATCGATTTTAAGATCCATTTTAATTGGATTTCAATTTAATTGACGTTGAACGAAAAAGCCGAACGCGGTTCATATAAATTCAAGAAGTGAAATGATAAAATATTGTTGTTGTTTATTTAGACCTACCACAACACATAATTTGAAATGTTCTTTAATAAAGGGATTTTCGTCCTAGCCCAATAAAAATGGACATCGCACATAAATGCATCATTTTAATTGTCATAAATGCACTCAAACACACACATAATGTGTATATATATATTAGCACATGTACATGATAAGATAAATAAATAAATTCAAAAATTGTATGAATATTTTGTTTTCAGAGTTTTATGTACAAAGGAAATAATTTATGAAAAAAAAAAAAAAATGTCTAAATTTTATCAGTAAAAAGGGATAAATGGGGAATATGGCGAAAATGAAGAAAATATCTTGTTTTATTAGTAGCAATGATCCAGTGATAACATAAACACCTACATCAATATTTAATCGGCAATATATAACGTAATTTGTTTAGGAGCATGTAACACATACATAGATGTACACACATAATTTTGTATTTTTAAAAAATGGGGCTCTTCGGCATTTTCATGTGTGTGTGTGTGTGTGTGTGTACATATGCACATGTATGTGTTTTACAGTTTTTTCTTAAAAATGCATTTTTTGAGTAGGCACTCTTACTATATGTGTATAGACAATATATTTCACTTTAATAATATGTGTTGTGTTGTACATATACGTTATTATATATACGGTTGCTGTTTCATTGTCGTACAATTCTGAAAAAAACATGAAAATGATTTTTACAAATTTTATTTATTTATTTTTTTCATCGTCATACACACATACTATACTGACAACTATACTGGTCTACACACAGATTACAGAACTGAAAAGAAAAAAAAAAAGATGTGACTTTTATAAGATTATGATGCACCATATAGTACACAGTTTAAAAGAAAGAAAGAGAAAATTGCATAAATACAAGCAAATTGAAAACTTCATATCTGTATATACACGCAATTTAAAAAACTTCTTGAGTTGAGAGTTGCATTTTTTTTTTTTTTTTTTTTTCTTGCTATACATTTTGTCCTTTTGTGTTATATTTTCAGTCCTTTCGTATTTTTCATGATACATTATGTGCTGCTGAATAAAATTAAAGTTAAATAGGTATGTGTTTGGGTGTATTCGCATATACATATATCGAAATGCATCATCACATATGCCATCACATATATGGCATGCAAATTACAAAATGCATATGCAAATATACAATGTACCTGTATATGCTCACATATGCACATATTCATACATACATATATTGACATATTAATCCAAAGTATGTACCTACGTTGGGTTATATACCTTACACTACTGGCCCCTTTTATGTTTATTATCATTTATTTATTTTTTTGCTTTTTCAAAATTACACGTGTATTTGTGTATGTGCAGTTTTTTTATTTTTTATTTTTGCTATATATGAATATATGTGTTGATTTATGCATTGCACATATTCATATATATACATTCATATATAGAATTCTCACGAGGTCATTTGCTTGCATTTTATATATGCTCATCATATGCACATAATTGCACATTCCTCAGACAAAATTGTTTATGTTGTGTACGTTACACATGTATGTATATGTAAATTATGTGTATGTGTGTTTGTGTTGATGCAGTGATTAATATATATATATACACGTCCATAAATGTGCATTATTATATATGAATGCATTCACATTATTATTTTAGAATGCCGGATAAACATACTTTTTGTATACATACATATGTATAGCTGTATAGTGTGTATATATGCGTATATGTATAAAACGCGTGTGCATAATAATTTTCCACATTTTATTTTTGCTGCCTTGTTTTCGTTGCTTGTTTTTTTTTTGTTGTTTTTTTTTTGTTATTCCTGTTATAAATGTTAAGATCACACATGTGTCACACATCTGGTTTTTGCTTCATTGAAATAATAATGCAACGATATGTACTATATGTACGCAATCTATTCACCATGCATACACACACATATATTTTTTATTCAGAATTCTTTTATATATTGTTTAAATTTCACAGTTTAATTACCTGATTCCCTTTTCTTTTTTTTTATAAAATCAAAAATTTTTGCTGAATATGCTTTCATTATTTATACATTTTTGAATTGTACACATTAAAAAGAGAATTTTTTTTTTAAATATTTTTTCTTTACTTTTATGTTATAGAATCCAATTTGTTCGCATTACCTACTGTACACTCTCTTTTATATGGAATTAATACGTACTATAGGTATACATATGCTTCCTTTGAGGTTAACGTCGTTTAAATACGAATGCATGCGTATATATGTGTCACTGATATGATATTAGACTATACCTACGTTTTATTCTTATAATGATGTTTTTAAAGTAAATATTTTATAAATCAGCTTTGCAGAATACTCTGTAACTTCTTCAAACAGTTCATATCGCTTGAATCATCAAAACATCAATTATGGTGATATGTAAATTAAATCCTTAGAAAAAAAAATTATTAAATAACTCATTGACCATATTATTGTTAAGTCTATTTATAATTTTATTTTGAATTTTTGTTTTGAATTTATTTTATTAAAATTAAAATGCCATTAATACTCTTAAAGAGTTGACTAAATTATCAATGTTAATCAGCAAGGATATTTAGGATAAGCTCTAAACATGTTCCAATAATTCAAAGTACAAGACATCATAGTTTATTTAATGTGATTTACTATCGAATACTATTTGAATTTTCTAATGTCCTTGTACAATCCTTTTAGTTCATCATTGCTACGGACGGATGCTACTAGATTCATCTATATTTTTCCACTGGATCAAATATCCTTCTGTCCTGGCAGAATATATAATTGCTGCTGTGGCTCATATCAAGCTGTTACGTCGATAGCGATGATGATAATTTTATGTAATAAAATGCAAAATCATGCAAAATCATAATTAATTAATTTTTTTGTTTGTTTTTTTTTTTTAATAAAAAATCAATAAAGCCTAAATATCTCATGATTGTCACATAAAGAATCATTTAAAAATAGTGAAAGTAATTTTTTATTTTTATATTCCGACAGTGTGAAAGTTACAAGTGTGTTGTGTTGCGTTACATTTCAACAACAACAAAAAATTTCAAAAAAAAAAAAAAAATCGTATATGGTAACGAAATGATTGAATACGTAAGTTTGCATGTATTCAATTTTATTATTTTCATCAAATATCATTTATTATAATTGTGTTCACAATAAAACTTGAATGCAAACGTTTTTTTTTTTTCTTTTTTTTTCAATCATGTTACACCAATACAAAAATGGGCATGTATTCGTTAAAATAGAAAAAAAAAATGCATGGTACAATGTCATTATTATATGATGTTATAATCATTAACACACTGAAATATTTACAAAAAACATTTTTATACATATTTACGTTATGTTTGTATAACAGTTAAAAAAAAATTTAAAAATAAAACGTTAAAAATTATGCTATTTGCCTTACTATCTATATCGTAAAATAAGCTATCAAGTAGCGAAAAAAAAAAGAAAAAAGAAAAAAAAATTGATACACCTGGATAAACTTGATTTTATTTATGTTTTCTTCTTTACGATTATAAAGATTGTTCATTCAATGTTAGATGGACAAATGAAACACCATGTCTGTACTTTTACACAACGTACTTGTATGTATATGTCTCGTTTTCTCTGATTTTACATCGTCTTAAACATGCGTAAATAGATATAATAATTGATAAAAAAATAAATTAAAAAAAAAAAAAAAAAAAAAAAATGCTTTTTTCTATGCTCCAATAATTTCCGTAATCTCTACAACGCATACATAAATATTTTGATTTTTTTTTAATAGTTGCTTGTTATTCATTTTATATGGTTGCATTTACAGTAGAATCTCGTGCAATGCGAATAAATTTCATCTTTTGTAATTTCATTCCTTGATTGTCAGTTTTCTGTTTTTTAGAAATCGACAACAATTAAAATAAAATAAATACAAATAATAGACTCGATCGGTATTAGTACACGAAAGTTTACTGTATTAAATATTGACAAGTTATATTTATAGTCAGTGAAGCGCAATCATTGCGTTATATATATAGGTACTGCGACTACTGCTGATATACATTTAGATTGAAATACTTATATGATCATTACACAATGATACGTTAGATATCGCGTATACGTATTAAACAACAAATACACTTATAAATTGTATACCTACATGTAGGTGTAATTTTCGCTTTTTTTTTTATATTTTTTAAAAATTTCTAATTTAACAAAACCACTGACTTTTCTATTGTCATCATTTTTTTATATCTATTTTTCTATTTTTCTGTAAAATAAAAAAATAATTGTTAACTGAAACTGATTCTTTTTTTTTAAAAAAAAAAAAAAAAAAAAAAAAAAGTGAAAATAATTAATAGCTATAACATAAAGGCTTTACACATTTCTGTTGTTCGTATGTACACACACACATTTGTATGTGTGTATGAAAATTGCAAATGTAGATATTATTACATGTGAAATATTTTCATTGTATTCTTCAACAACAAAATACTTAATAATAGCAGATCACATTTATTATTTTCACTTGTTTATCATTAAAAATGTTACCATGTACAATAAATGCCTTTTACATATGTTACACATACAAGTGTAGATTTATGAAAGTGTAGGCGATGGTCTTTTGCACGCGAATCACCTGACTGGCAATTATACATAAACATCAAAATCTTTTTTGAATTTTTTTTTTTACAAAAATTTTGGCAAAGTGAATTATTATAGCTTTTAACGTACACATATCGATATAATGATGTGAATATGTATAGCAACACATGTACAGATACTTGTAAGGTTCTATATTACATGAGCCGTTTGGCTTTATTTCTTTAAATTTTCAAAAATTAAATTTTTTTATTTTTATTTTTATTATATATTTTTATTTTTAAATTTAAATCACATTTTAAGGGTAGGTTGGTATTACTTACACGAATATTTACAATAGTTAAAGGTGTGTATTTTATGGCCGTATTCATCAATCAAGAGAAATCATTAAAATATCTTACAAACGATTTAATGTCATTAGCTTTTAATTGATAATAATCAAATGATGACTTGTTGAAACAATGGTTCAGAAATAATTTTCATTTCTTTTTTTTTTTGATCAACACAGTAAAATTCTGATGGTTTGTAAAAATATCCAATCAAATGATCTTGATTGATGAATACAGTCATTTAGCGTAAATTTAATAGGAGAAATATGTAATAATGAAAAATGAAAACATTTAAGAACACAATATTAACGAACGACGACGTCATTAATCGAATTAGAGCCAATTCAAAATTATTCGTTGTGATCGCAAATCTATTAATTTTCAAACTTTAATTATTATGAAATTGTCATTTATGCTTTAAATTTTTAATAAATGTTAAGAAAAAACAAAATCAAAAATTCAATTATTTACTTCTAAATAATGAAATCACGTTATTTAAATGCATCACGACTACATAATAAATTTTCACTTTCATTTTATTGTAAGTAGTTACATTAATTTCTAGATTCTCTGATTGGATGTTTTTTAATGCAATCGATATTTAATTATAATTAGTCATATACATAGTTAAAATCTGAGTAAATAAAATTAAAAATAAAAAAATAAAAATTTTTTTTTTTTATTATTATTAAGAAAATTAAAAGCAAATGGGTTGCACGTGTATTTGTTTTACATATTTGTAGTAAAAGTAAATTAGGGTCAATGACGGAGAGAGAAATGGCAAAAAATGTGGGTCATTATTTAGCTATAACATACACACATCCACTTTCCTATACACAAATAATTTTGTATAATAAAAATGTGTGATATACTATATTGTATCATCGTAATCATCATCAACATCACATTATTCGGTAGTAAAAGCGATATATTCATTTATTCATTACTTAATTTGTTAAATAATGATGATTGTATACAATACATACAATTATTGTCATTGTTGATTGTAAATGGTAACAATCGGCTATAAAAATTCATTTACATTTTTTTTTTTTATTTATGTACATAAGTATGTATCTTTAGCGTGCTGGTATAAAAACAATAAAATGTATGTTCATACTTGATATCATTGCATGCATACAACGTATACACATGTGTATGCAAAATTAATTTTTTTTTTTTTTTTGTTTTTTAAATAAAGGTGAAATTGTGATAGAGATATTTACGTATGATCCAAAAATGTTCATCATTTCCATTGAAAATTTCAATATTTTCACATTGAGATACATATATGCATCATTTACAACAGTATTATGTACATATATGTATATAAATGCAATGCATTTGATATGTGTACAGTGATTCAGTATATTTACAAAAATATAATATCAACAAATAAATAAAATCAAACACATAACAATTAAAAATTTGTGTGAATGCATGCTTTAATATACAAAATAAAAATGAATTAATGAATAAAAATAACAATGTATGTATGTATACGTACGTACTCGAACGTGATATTAATAATGTATGTGAGTTTATGCTTTTTTGTTTTATTTTAATGCAAAATAAATGATTAGTAAGCGTATATGTGTTTATCCCGATACAATAATAAACTATGTATATTTCACCCTCTATCTATATTTTTAGTATTATAATCATTACTCACTAGGAATGCATTATAGGGTGATCAACTGTATGAATTTGAAAACACAAATTCGAATATATACTATATACGATCCTATAGACCCAGATTCAATATTTTAAATATATCAAAATTATTTCTAGAATTAATTATTATTTCTAGTAATTCAAATACATTAAGACTTGAGATGCCTTAGGACTCAAGTTTCAAATGATCCTGAGTTTAAAATTTTAAAAATTTTACGTCTAAGGTGACAGTATATAGTGAAAATTGATAAAATATGTAAGTCCTGAATGTGGATTTTCCAGTTTAAATTTGGGCTTTTTGTTATTTCTAAATATCAGAGTCTGGAGTATAAATTGCACAAGTCGATCGATCAAGAAAAAAGTCGTTCTCTGTCGTTCATTTTTGGTATCAATAGAAGGATTTTTTCTTGATCAATCGGCTAGCGCCGATTTATATCCTAGTTTCACTTTGAATTTGAATACAATGAAATTTATATAAAAAAAAAAAAATTGATATCTTAAGGATGTGTATAAAAAAAAAGGTTCAATTTGAATAAAATGAACGTAAAAAAAAGCTTTTCATTTTCAAAACAAAAGAAATTTCCTTAATAAAATTTAAAAAAAAAAAATTATAATTGATAATTGCAAGCATCCTGTTTGTTAATAATTTCATCGTTACGTCAAAAATGAAAGAATAACGTATATAATAATATATTTTATTAAAATCCGTGTATCACTTTGGCTACACTGTGTCTGTGTAAATTTTTTTTTTTTTTTTTTTCTGTTGTATATTAGACTCTAATGTAATAAACTTTTTGACTACTTATTAAAAAGTTTAGATTTAAAGTTGTTTTAGCTGTTAGCCTTAGCCTAATTTTTTTGTACACTATGTACAAATGTTTATCGTACTGTATTAGTTTTGAACACTACATATATATAAGCAAGCATTAATTGTGTATGTGTACGCAGTAGTTACATGCATTATAGACATGAAGTGAATTTCTCTAGGCGACTATGACTCTGACCTAGTGGCACAATTTGCGGTTTTAAATTTTTTTTTTTTTTTACAATTATTATCAACAATAAATAAAAGCAATAGCAACAATTATTATTATTGCAAAAGTAAACATGTATATATATATGAAAATTTGTGACGTAACGATTCCTACCATGAGCCTTTTTGTAAGTAAATTTTATTAGAAATGAAAAAGATATAGGTACATGGTACAGTATATCGAAACATTTTTGTTTCTTATTGTGATTAAATTAAATTTATTTTGAATTTTTGTTTTTGTTTTCGTTGATACTCATACGTGTATATATTTAGTATATTTGTCATTTAATTCGATATATGTATTCCTATTTGGATATTTTCAATATCATATGTTTATATTTCGAATACGCACATACCACTTTGAATAAATAAAATTATGAGTTAATAATTTATAAGTACTTAATGTTATGTGTACAGCAAAGCTTTGTTGCCTTATTTATTTATTTATTACATTTGGATGTACATATTGGAAATACTGTATGATATGCACATAAGAGCTTTTACTATTTTTTTTACTATTCAATTTTTAAAACTGTGAATTGATACATAAATTTGCGCATATGTATATGTATCTAGGTCCTAGATATTTATATTGTTTATATGCAGGATTGAAACTCGATTGAATCCCGTCTCGACTACATCTTAACTCGATCTGTCCCATAGAAACGCTGATGGAAAGATCAAAAGATCCAGGTGGAACCTATTCGACTCAATCCAGCATTTTACCTTGGATCGAGTCGAAATATCATCGTAAAGACGAAGATCGAAAAATTGAAAAATTAAAAATAATTTAATTTATTTTCTTATACTATAGTGCTAGTGAATCTCGACTCGATCTTTCGATCCATTGTACCGAAAATTCGTAGATCTAATTTGTTCTACATTTCGATCTTTGGACCTTTCGATTTTCTTATGTAAACGTACTAATTGTGATATTGTATTCTCTGTGTAATCGAAATTTTTGTATTTTTATTTAATAATTTTCATTTTTATCATGATCAGTTCAACATCTCAATGTGTCACCCACGAGTCTAATTACTGTGATTAATTTTTCCAACATTATTTATTTAAACTTTTAATTATGTGAAATTTGAACGTAATTTATGACAAGGTCCTGGCTCACATTGAGCTTTTGCACTAAAGGGGAAGGGAGGAAATTTTAACGTTCTCTATAAAACGAATTAAAATTCTAAAAGACATTTTTTTAGTCCTTTGATACAAAGTTTTTAATTTTTATTTAATTTATTTTATTTGTTTTATTTTTTATTTTGAAAATCAATTATATTTCAATTAATTTGCCTTTACATTACATATACTCTGTTAAAAAATCTAAGGATAACGTTTTTGTTTTTCTTATTTTTTAATGAAAATAAATGAAAATTTAATGATGAAAAACTTTCTTCTCTTTTCAAAAAATCAATACATAATTTTCGAATACTTCCAAATTATCCACGTGTTCTTAGTGGGTGGTTGGAATAATCATCTGTCAATTTAAATTGTTTATCTAATTATATAGCATAAGAAAAATACAAACATAAACCTTATATACTACATCGCTTCGTGCATAGCTGTAGCTGTACAAGTGTAAGAGCCGCCATTGATTTTATTTTGAAAGTGAAATAAGTCAAAAATTTTTTTATAAGGACAATTTTTTTTTGCAAGAACATGCCTTTTGATATATCCGAAAAAAATTGAGTATTTGATTTGAATTCTATAAAGGATTTTAAGCAGTCAAGAGTTTTCCTTTTCCATATGGAAAATAATAAAAAAAAAAAACGCAGAGAATTTGTAATATTTTAAAATTTTACCACTTTCAGATTTAAACCACTTTCAAAATCAACAGCTCATATGTTTGTATTTTGTTATGAACAATTTTTTTTGTACCATTTTCATTCAATTTAGAATAATTATTTATGAAGAATACAAGCTGATTATTTTGTAAATTATTTACAATTTCGAATTGAGTACGTAATTTGAAAATCAAAGGCATACAGGATGCGTTCTCTGTTGGTGAATTGTTTTCTGTTATTTTTATTTATTTTTTTTTTTAAATAAAATTAACAGTAGCCTTCTCTCCTATGATGTCAATGTTCCATGGTACTACCATAAACAGAAATTATGAACTCAACGTAAAATTGTTTAAAAGCCCAAATTTAATGAATTTTCTTAGCATTTTGTTTCTTTTATTTTTCGTTTTTTTGTTATTTTTACTGAATTCTTTGTGAATTTTCTATTGAAAATTAAATTTATACAATAAATTTCGATATTATACATTTTATTAATTTTTATTATTTATTTTATTTTAATAAGGCTTGGCCCATGTGATCTACCACTGTCAGATCCTTGGGTTACACATCCAACACAAACTTCAGGTGTCTGTCCACTGCCATTATCATCACCAGCAGCAGCGACAGCTGCCGTTGCTGTATCAGCTTCAGCTGTAGCTGCCGTATCACTTGGTGGTTATCATCAATCAAATACAACATCAACAGCATCATTATTACAACAACAGCAACAACAACAACAATTAAATCAACAACAAATACCAAATCAACAGCAATCAACAGCTTTAGCTCTATCGCATTTACAACATTCACCACAGTCAAAAATTATGAATGCTGTGGCATCAGCAGCAGCATGTCCGGCATCAGCAACAAATAGAAAAATACGTAGAAAAACGGACAGTAAGGTAAGATCTTTTATATTTAACATTTTTTGTCATTTTATTTTTCTTTGTGTCCTTGTTTTGTCTCTAGAATTAAATTTTAAATCTTTAAGAGCAAAAGATGGGAAAGATTAAAAGATTTTCGTCTGTTTGAAATTTTTTCTAATTTTTTTTCTTTTTTTCTTAAATTTATTTGGATGTATTCAAATTGTCCTTAAATAATGACGCAATTTGGCACTCTATAAAAATTAATTTTTATAGTTTTTAAACAATTACATTCACAAACACATGGGTATTGTGTAAAATTTTTTATAGAGTTATAATTTATTTTTTTTATATTTTTTTATTATATTTATTTTTTTATGTATGTGATTACTAGCAGTTAATTTACCGTTTATATTTTTAATGTGCATTGTGCAAAAAAAAAAAAAGAACAAGAGAATGAATATCGGGTTTATAATTCATAGAATCAAACCATAAAATGGAAAGTTTTTTTTTTATTTTTTTATTTTTTATTTTTTTTAATGTTATTCGAGTATATGTTAGAATCTAACAGAGAGTATATATACATAAATGACTTTAAATTCATCAAATTGTGCAGTTTTATGAACGTATTTGTTATTTTTATAGTTTTTTAATTAAAAAAAAAAGAAAAAAGAAAAATAAAAATAAAGGAAAAAAAAAAACTGATAGCCACAGAACCACCATCTAACAGGTATACTATATATACGAGTTAAAGCTATAAAAATAAAAGCTGATATAGCGATATGCTACTATTGTTTTACATAATACACGTATGAAATTACGTCGACGTACCTATTTCTATTTATTTATAAATATACGCGACTGTAAAACAAAAATAAAATTTTTTTTTTTTGTATATGTATTCATATACCCCCACATATAATTAATATTATATACGCGTACGTACACTCAGCGGCAATATTGGTTAACCAATTTGGGGGCCTAAAAATTCACGACCTGGCAACTGGCAAGTCATTGAAATGCTCGCTACGAGTAATACCCAAAGCTCAATAAATGCATTGTGTGCATTACATACGTTGTAAGCGCTTACAGATCAGTAGAAATGGTTTTTCATGAATATGGTCTCATCTAATGAAAAACCAATTTTCTATTTTTTAACACATTAACAGTTTTGACATTAAAATTTCTGTTGTTTATTTTTTTTTATTCACTAAATTTGTCAGCTGTTAAATCACAAATTAAAGGAGACGAACAGAACTGAATTTACCCTATACTTCCCATACACTAATTCGATGCAGTTCATGTCTTATGGAAATGACATAATGTAGGACCACTTTACGTCACTGTATTAATTGATATTAAAAAAATTCATCTCGTATTATATGATAACTTTACAGATTGTGGTACCACTATTGGTGAGATGATCTTTATAGAAATTACGAGAAAATAAAAAGGCAGATAAGATCATAAGAACTTAATTGCATCGAATTAATGTATCAAGTATAAATGATTATATAAATTAAAAAAAAAAAAACAAATAGATTCCAAATAATTTGTCGCAGACTGTACAAACATATACAATACAATATGATGATGATGATATCTTCAATTTACCTGTATATTTTTATAACCTTTACTTTAGATTTCATAATTTTATTATAATGTCGAAATTTTGTGAAATCACTGAAACAGAGAATTATATTTCAAGTTTATTTCGAAGATGTATTATACAGACAAAATTATCTAACTGTATAAGTATATATAAACGTATGTATGAATAATATATACATATAAACCCACATACATACATGCATAGTGAAAAATTTCATTTATATGTGTTTTTATTTCAAGCATTCAACACAATCTTAATTTTTTGCATTCAAAAAAATTATGAACAAAATACATTCATACGATATGTGAACACATAAAATTGATAAAAATATGTATGTGCCGTAAATTGAATTTAATACAAAAAAAAAAAGGTGGTTTTGTTTTTTACCTTTTGTATCTTTTTTTTTCTTTTTTTTTTTCCTTTATATATGAACATTGTATGTATTTGAACACAGATAACTAAGTATAGGTTTAATGTGTTTATACTTTAATAGCGATCTTGATGGTATAAAGAATTAAGGTACGAAGCTTAAAAATATGAGAAAAAGCTGGGTATTTTATTTATTTCTTAATAATATATATGAACTTGAAATACAGATGTATGTGTTGCACAAAAAAAAAAAATATTTTTTTTTTTTGAAGACAAAAATTAAAAGCACAAAAGGCCTTATTTGATAATTTTTTTTTTTTATTTTTTTTATTATAGGTTTTTATGTAATACCAGTGTGGTGACTAGCCATTATATTTATATATGACGAGACTGAAAAAGATAAAATACTCAAAAGAATGTTATTTTATAATGCATGAATTTAAAAAATCTAATATTAAACACTATATAATCTGTAATTACACAAAAGAAAAAAATTTTTTTTTTTTACAGTGTGAATTTCAGACTAATCAAGTCATGATGGTAATACCTTAAAAAGATTTCAAACACTGTATTTCTATTAGAATAAAATGAAATTATTAATCGATGCAATAATTTGAAATTTTTATCAAAAATTGATATAGATGTTTTTTACATCTGTTGAAAACGCGGTGAGGGTTAGTGGTTTTTCATTTAAAAATTGGGGGTGAATTTGAAAATATCAGTTTGCATGATCGTAAGCAAAAATCAAGAATTCTGAAACTTTCTCTGATGTAGCTGTTAAGAATTCGAAAACTTTTTGATGTTTTTATCTATGCATCTCTGCTTAGACAAAGATTAGTCAGACTTAAACAGAGACTTAGATAGAGATGTAGTCTCATTAGACAGGATTCGATCTGTTAATCTTAATATTTTTGATATGATCGTTACATCATTGATCGTTTTCGAATTCATTTTTTAGCACATTTTTCAGTTTAAAAAAATTCGAAATAAACTCAAAAATGCAATGTTGAACGAATTTACGAACGAAACATACACAGTGGTGTACATCAGATTGTCTATTGAATGGGAGGCCAATGAATTGTTTATTTATTTTTTTTTCATAAAATTCTTGCAATGGATTAATTCGAATTAATGAATTTGCATAGCAAAATCTTGCAAAAAATGAATTTTTATTTATCGAATACAAATAAAAAAAAAAAAAAACTTTCCAGTATTTTTCTTTATTTTTTTTTATTTTTTATTTAATTTTTAGTAATTACCCATGTCCATTTACTCAGTTTGAAAATGAATAAATAGACATGAGTTTATAATTATTGTTTCTTTATAATTAATTTTAAGTCATTTTCATTTATGTTTTTATTTTTTTCGAAAAAATCAAAAAAAAATATCTTGAAATTTTTTCATATTTTTCAAATTTATTTATTGGTATTTTTTATTTGATAGCCTCAATCACAAATAAATAAATGCAACAATGAGAAACGAAGAAGAGAACTGGAAAATAATTTCATTGAACAGTTGGGTGAATTTCTTCAACTTAATAAACGTGGTGATATGACCTCAACGAAACCGGATAAAGCAGCAATTTTAAATCAGGTTGTTAAAACGGTAAGCATAACTTTATTCATTATTTTTCTTTTTTATTTAATTTATACTATTAATGTTAGAAGCAAAATTCAAATATATTTAATTAAGAAAAAAAAAAAAAAAAAACGCGTAATTGAAAAAAGTTAATCAGAACTTTAAATTTTATCTGATGAATTTTCGAAGTAAAAACAAACAAAAATACGATTTTCAAGTAGAAAGGAAAAATAATCCATTTTTAAATGGTCTGAATGGTTTAAATGAAGTTTATATATCAATGACACGCCATCCAATAACAAAATTACGAATAATTAGCTGGTATTGATGATATCAATTTGTATCGAAATTCGTTTTGCAGGATTGTCTTATCTAATACAAATGACTTTTGTAATTTTGTTCTTATGGTAGTTAATATCCTTTCAAAATTTCGAATTTATCGTTCGAATTTTCAAAATTAGTTAATTGGTTTGAAATTTAGACTTTTTGACTGTATTTTGGCAATACATTTAGATAGCAGGCTATGTGACCAAAAAAGAGACCAAAATCTATGCAGACCAAAATTTTGTGGGGTTTCTAGTATCAATATTAGACATACATATTGCCTTTAATATTAAATTTATTTAGTATCATAAAATTGTGTTTGATACACAGAAATTTTTAATTTCAATTTATAAATTGATAATTTTGTAAACATTTTGTTTTCTCTTAAATGCAAAATTAAAAAATTAATAAAATTTATTTAAATTTCCTATTAATAAAATTACTATTAATAGGTTCTTTTGTTTTAAAACCTTCATTTATTTTATTTATCTTTTTTTTTTTAATTATTCCCAATTACATATTTAGTTTAAATTTTGATATTTTATACAATTATCACAAAAATTCACATTTACCCCATTTGCATATTTGATGTATATTTTATCTATGTACATAAATTATATATAAAATGCATTTAAATTGAATATTTGTTTTTGTGTATATATACAAATTGTACAAAACAAAATAATTACTATACATGTGTAATAAATTGTAACATATTCCATGACACTGATATAGAAATGTATATGTACATACATATAGTATGTATATGACATGATATTCATCCTCATAGTTGTCATCATTATCTTGAAATAAAATTTACCCATAAGTACGTGCATACATTTAAATTATTGATCTGTACGTAGAGTAACATATATGAACTTACTTACGAATCTATTTACATATATGGTTGATTATTATATAATGCAATGACACATAATATAGATTACAGGCATAGGCCTGTATTCATCAATAAAATTTAAAGGGTTAAATGGTAAATAAGATTGAATTGTCATGAAAAAATCATCGTAATGGGCTGTAGTGCTAAAGGTACATTTTCAAATAAGAAATTTCTAAGAAATATATTTTATATTTGTTTTAAATTAATATCTATAGTTGGTTGAATATGGACCTAATTATTTCCATTTACGTAGTATTTATGTCCTTTAATTATTTCGTATAAAAGCTTATTTTTATTAAATATTTATTATTTAAAAAATTTGAAAAATTTAAATAATAATGCGTTACGTATGTATATTTTATACTTAATGGAAATTATGAAATAATAAATTATTTTAGTAATAATGTACTGATACCTGATATTCTGATTATTTTCATGATTAAATGATGGATATATGTATGTACAAAAAATATGAAAATAATTTAATTATTTCCATAAATTTAGAATTGTTTTTTTCTTTTCGAATGTTATATGTACAGTAGTAATTTCGATATGCGTAATCGAAATCATCTTACGTCATATACATAATAACATTTTTGTTTTTTGCAAATATCAAAGGAAATACATATTATAATTAAATTAAAAAATAATTGTAATTATGGTTGTAATATCGGGGCGGGGGTACATGTTACATATAAAAACACATTCACATATATGCAATATTACGTATACGTTTTATGGATATGGGATAATATTTATATCAGCTTTTAATGTTATGTGAATCGTACAAATCCTGTGAATTTATCTACAGTGTATGTATAAACAAACAGTACACCTACAGTACATTACAAAAAAAGGATAAAATACGTCTAGAGAACTGATTAAGACTTGAGCTTTCGAAAAAAATTATGATATTGATTAGGAAATTTGATGTGTACCCCCTTAGACGTTAACAGGTCGAATCCACTGACATCATATTATAAATTTGTTCTCATTATCATATAATTTTCAGGTGACTTTTATGAATTTGCACAAAATATTGTATCTACCTACATATTTTAAACAAACCAAGTCGTTACAACAATTTTATAATCCCAGATAAATAATCGTTGGAACGGTCGTGGAGTACCTGTTTTTCCATTATATACTCTGTCCACTAATATTATGCACTTAAGGTATTATGGGAGTACATATGCCTTTTTTCTTCTCTTGTAATTTCCAATTAGACTGTTTCACCAGCAGTATTACCACAATTCACAAAGCTTTTATCTTATATCAGATGAATTTTTTAAATAACAATACATAGTGATGTAAAATGGTACCATTTTAAGTAATCGCCATAAGACCTTAATTGCATCATATTAGTGGACAGAGTATAGGGTTATATCCTGAGAGGAAAAAACAAAACGAGATTAGCTTAGCATTATGAGTTAACTTAAAAAATTAAAAGAAAAGAAACTTATCAAAAATCAAGTTTTATAGTTTTCCAACAAAATCTCTGTATGTATGTGTAAGTACAAATATATTTTTGTAACATACAAAATATAATCTACAATCTGACGTATACCCGAAAAAAAAAATTTTTCGTTTTTTTTTTTTTGAAATAAAAAAAAGCTCTTTTTTTCGATCTCCAATTTTTAAACCAGTTTTTCTACCTTTCTTTTTCACAGTGATTTGATATTTGCTTCTTCGTCTTTTTTGTTAAATTTTTATATACATACATATATAGTGAATGATGACTATACTTTGTTTGATATATAAAGAAACAATTCCGAAATAACAATTACACATACCTAATATATATTTTAAACATACATATCATGTTCTTACATGTATGTTACCTGATAATGCTATTGCTATTCATTTTCATACATCACTAATACATTCGTTTGAGAAGAATTATTTTGTTATCTTTAATTTTTTTTTTCCCATTTAAATCATAACATTATTACATTTTGCATTTAAAAATTGTATCAGATTGAAATTAATGAGTGTCATTATATTGTTGACGTGCAAAAAAATTGTTTGAAATGCCGGAGGAGACAACATCGGAGGAGAAAAGTATATATCTATCTTTTAGAAAAATTCACCATAGATCTCGAAAATGATCTATGATTTCCCGAACGATTAACATCAATTCTTGAAACATCCTGTATTAATGGTTATTTGGAGATTCAAAGTCTTAGCTATTTTTCTTCTTTTTTTTTTTTGTAAATTTTTATTGGAAAAGAATTTTCTATTTTTATACAATTTTTCTGGATAATAAATAACAACATAACTAATTATGATGTATAATTTGTATGTACACATTTATTTCAATTTCAATTTATTGAAAGATAATAATTTTTCTTCCAATATATAAAATTAAACAATAATTTACAATAAAAATTTGTATTCATTAAAATAAAAAATGAAATGATTAAAATGTCACAAAAAAAAAAAAAATTATTCAACAAAACATACCTACTGTATTTGTTTTGCACATATTCCAGTTGTGTACATACATCTAATTTTGAAATTTTATTGTTTTTGTTTTTTTTTTTTTTTTTTCGAATTTAATGTACGTATAATAATACGTACACGCTTTTAAAGTATATTTTTTCTTCAATTACTTATAATTTTATGGTTTTATATATATTTATTTCAGTTTTTTTCTTTTTATTATTAAATGTTTCGTAATGAAAAACAGCCTATTAGGTGTTACACTACACCTATTTCCATTTATTTTTTGTTTTTGTTTTTTGTATACTTGTTAGGAAAGAAAAAAAAAAAAAAACTGTATTATGTGTTATAAAGTTATACAGGGTGATTTATTATGCCTATAGAATTAGAGTAAAATTGTACGAACATTCAATTAAAAAAAAGAAAAGAAAAAAGGAAAATTCAAAATCAAGATAATAAGATTCACATCAGGATCGCCATTTTTACGGCAACATCGTGTACGTATATACACAATCAAGAATAATTCGAATTAAAATGGGATCTTCCTAAAAACTGGGATTATCGTTTCGAGTTTGTTAACTATTTTGGTGTTTATATCATCTGTATCGTTTAATGAGATATTTTTAATTCCTTGCTATATTCAAAATTTACCACACATACACAAACACAACATGCTCAAAAAAATTGGGATTAAATCGAATCTATATCTAAAATTTGAACTATAAACAGGATTTTAAAATTCTGGATGATCTCAAAGTTCAAATTATGTGTATGTATATTGGGTTTACGTACTTTTTTTTTTTTTTTCTTAATTAAAAAAATCTCCAATATTATACATTCAATCCTATTTCTTTGAAAAATGAAAACCATCCATAGAAATCATAAGAAAAAAAAAAATATACATAACCTCTTCTTCACTTGAATGAACATCAACAGTTTTAGCAAATTTTGTTTAGAAAAGTATAGGATTACATGTTTGAATTTTTTTTCTTTTTGTTCTTTTTGGCTTATTTCGCAGAAAAGATTTTGTAGAAAAATTATAAACGCGAAATACATAAATATGTTCATACCTATCAGAGATCCTTTATATATGCTGTTGTACGACATGTGTTTTGCTCATTACTAAATCCGTTGGGTACCTTTGAATTTTTATTTAATAAACGAGATTTTTTTTTTTTTAATATGACCATTAGTGTCAGCTTTTTCAAAAGACAAAAAAAAATTTTTTTTTTTTGAAAAATAAATTTTCCTCTTCTTTTTTTTGAATTAAAACACCCTACATGAACTTTTATTTAACTATGTATACAAATACTCGTATACTCGTATAAGCAAATAAAAAAAAATATATACATCAAAATTCTAATGGCATTTTACATTGTTGTAACATTGAATTAAAAAAAAAAAAAAAAAAGACTTGTGCTTTCGTCATTTTTAAGTTTTGAATTAATAAAAGCATTTTTTTAAAAAAAAAAATGAACACATGTAAATGTGACTTATATAAAGGTGTATGCCAATTGCCAGCAAACAATTTATTAAAAAGAGAATATTTTTATGGTAGATTTTACCATGATTGAGCTGTTAATTTTGAAAATGCCTTAAGAGTTAATTTTTTTATTAATAAATCTGGCATAATCAATCAATTTTTAAATGATTTAAAAAATAATTTGGATCACTTTCAAAATAAACGATTCAATTATTGAATTTTACATATTTTCATTGTCTTTATCCATTAATTTGACAATGAGATCGTATTTTAATTTTCAAGTCCTTTTTCTCTGATTGTGTATTATTATACCTATCACAGATTAACAAAAATAAGATATGACAGTGGGTGGATATATATGGAAGAAAAAGCTCAAACATTCTTTTTTTTTTTTTTTTCTCAATTCAAAAAAGTCGATAGTTATAATGATACAATAACTAAACAAGCAATGGGAAAATATAACAATTTACCTAATTGTTTAATTTTCAAAATGAACGCAGGATCCTCCGAAAATGAAATGTGCGTACAATGAGTACATTAAACTATTTTAAACTATTATTTAAATTTAATTTTTTTTTTTTTTTTTTTGGATACAAAATAAAAAAATTAAGACACAAAATAGAGTGTCGTTACTGATTGTAATATGCTATGTTACCCATAGTAACTTTTTCATTGGCATCACAATTTCAAAAAAAAAATTATAAATGAATGGTGTTTTAAAAATTGATCATATAAAAGTGAGAATTTACCGAATTACTACCGGTTAAATTTAAAATACACATTATAATAAGCATATTAAGCAGTAATAATTCTCTCCTTATGTATACAACACATGTACACCGTACATTGTAGATACATAACTTGAATAAATTGCATGCTATTTAACATTGGTATACCAGCAATGCAATTCAAAGCACATTATTGTTGTGTTTAAATACATTCATAAAATTAAAAATTTTTTTTTTTTTCATGTGTTACTATTACTATCATTATTTAACCATTTTTTTTTTTTTTGTTTTTTTTTACGTAACGTCCAACATAATTTTTTTCCTTAAAACAGATTGAATAAACGAGAATGAAGATACGTTAGTGTATGGTTGATATGAACAATATTTATATAAAACGAGTAAAGAAAATTTCAGTTAAACGTGTTTCGAGTATATATAATTAATTGTAAATAATTATGATTATTCACATTATTACGATCAGTTCTTCTAGATACACAGTAACATTACGTATTTTGCACGTGGGTAAGAATATAACCAGATAATATAAAGGATCTGTTTTTATTTTTGTTGTACAAGATTTTCATCAGATTTCTATGAAATAGATCGCATATGTGAGATATTCTCTTCTTCTGCATATATTTTACAAAATTTTTTGTTGGAACATGACGTAAAATTTCATGTTTTTTAGACTGAGCTATACATGCTGCTACTATGAATTTTTATGGCCTGGTAGTGTGGCCCATTTTTCATGTGACACATTTAAATTAAGATTTAACCAACAATTTAAACATACCACCCTTCTTACCCTTCTCATCTAAGTACATATGTTATATAAATTTTACATGAAAATCATATGGTGTGAGATACATACATATGTGGAATTGAATTGGTAAAGAAAGTCCACAATCCATACTTAAGAAACTTAATAAAAACACGTCTGTGGTACCTACATATAATATAATAGAAAAATCATAAGTAATCAGAAATTACTATTAAATGACGAAATATTAGTCAATTCATCATTTACACACATTGTTGTTATTTCAATAATGATGAAATTGGGATTGGTTTTATGCCTGATACTGCTTGTTAGCTGATTCATTGAATTTTTGTTTTGTTTTTTTTTTTTCATCTTTTCTTCTTTTTTGCTGATCGTGTTGGGTCTGATCTCAAACAATTTTTTTTGTTTGGATACTTTCATAAATTTTCGTAGACGCACGAAACATAGAGAAATTCACATAATTCTTGATCAATGTCAAATTCAAGTGACAAATAAAAATTTTATTATTTTGTATTTTATTGCATTTATGTATTATATCTACTCTGTTTTAGAACTGTCAAGAATCAATTGAATTATTGCTGACGGTCTGCTGTATCGTTTTTTTTTTTGTTTTTGGTTTTTGCAAGAAACCGAACACATGTATTTTTTCTCTTTCCTTTGATTATTAAAATTTAATTATAATTTTTTTTTTATTTTTTATTTTATTTAATATTAAAATTATTATAAAACATTTATCATGTTGCTAAATATTTTATTTTTATTTTTTTATAATCTTTTTGAAGTGCATATGCAATAGCCAAAGTATAACAACATATGTATATTCGCCTAATTTTGTATAAAATGACGATCTTGAATTTATTTTTTAATATTTTATTTTTTTAATATTTTATTAATCATTTTTTAATCTTTATTCACTTTTTTTTTTGAAATATATTTTTTAATTAAATTGAATTTAAAAAAGAAATTATTCAAAGATGTTAAACTCTTTATGAAAAATAAAAAATAAAAATTAAAAAACACATTTTCTCAGGAATTCGTGGGCGAAATTTCTTTTTTTCTTTTTTGCAATAAATTGAAACATATTAAAAAATAATTCTTTTCTTCATTTCTGTTTATTTATTTTGTTCGTTTTATTTTTCTCATATTAACATCCACATATGTCATCCAATGAAGTATGTTTTTTTTTTGATTTGTGAAATTTTTTAAATTTTCTGATTAAAAAAAAATTGAAAAAAAAAAAAAAATCAAAAAGAAAAGTCCGAATATTATTCATTAAGATAAGGAATGGTGAAAGGATTTCATTGATATTTCCGGTTTTTATGTATTCAGCAGGCACATGTACATGACTTTCATACCATTCAAGTAAACAAAATGCATACTTACATATATCTGAGTAAATCAATACAAAGATCCATTACATACATTTTAATTTTTTTTTCTTCGCTTTATTTTTAATAATGAAGGCCAAACGTTGGTAATTTTTTTTTTTTTATTAAGAAAGTAATGCATCCAATAGAAATATTGATGATGATGATGATGATGATGTGATTAATGGTAATAAATAAAAAGAAAACTGTTTGCTGTATTCGTTTATCATTATAATAATTAAATTGAAATCATTTTTTTTTTTTTTTTTAAATTAACACCGTCATCAAATAAAATAAATGTTCATGTCCTTGTATTTCTAAAACTCATAATGTAAATGATTTCATTTAAATAATTTCAATTTTATTAATCAATTTATTAAGACTTATGATACATCAACTAAATGAGTGTAGGATGTTCTGGTATCAATACCGATATATTTATAATAAATTTAACAGATATTCGATTTTTATTACAATTTGTTAATTATTCACAAGAATATAAAAATATTATAATCCATGAAAAATGATTAAAATGATTATTTTATATTTTTATTATTATTACAGTATCGTGATTTATGTGGTAAAGGTAATAATCGTGATAATATTTCATCATCTCGTTGTACAAGATGTCCAACTAATTGTGCTGATAATTGTACAATACATCCAGTTCAACAAGGTGAGGTATCATCAACTGAGCCACCATTACCTGAACCAACAATAAATGGTCAACAGCCAGAGATATCAGCTTATTTTGAAGCATTAGAACATTATATATCATCAGTTGGATGGATATTAGTTCAAATAAATGCTGAAGGGATTATTGAATCATGTACACAAAATATTAAAGAATTAATCGGTTATGAAAGATCTGAATTACAAAAGCAACCAATTTATTCGTACCTGCATGCTGGTGATCATTCAAAATTAAGTCCAATATTAAATAATATGTCATTTGCACTTGATGGATGGGATCAAGATGAACAACAACATCAAAAGAATCGTCGTAGTATAACAACAAAAGTACGTATGCTATGTAAACATCCAGATGGTGTTAGTGAAACAATGGAACAAAAACAACAAAGACAAGATAAATATGAAGAAGTTGTATTAATTGCAGCACCAGTTAAAGGTAAGTAAAATATTTACATTTGATAAAAAAAAAAATAAAATAAAATAAAATAATTAACCAATTAATATAATTAAAAAGATGATGGAGATGAAAGTTCATCAGTTTTATGCTTAATAACACGACCAGAAGAAGAATCACCCTTAGAAACGAATATGCAACAACATACACAACAAAGACCTCTCGAACAGATGACCATGAAATTAGATATATCAGGGAAAATTTTACAAATTGATACTACTGCTTTGAGAGCTAGTTATGGGTCAACATTTTCCAAAGAGCGAGGTCGTCAAATACAAGACCTCTGTCATATACAAGATTTACATACATTGCAAACACATTTAAAATCTGTTCATCAGAGTTCATCATCAATAGTTGGTACACCGATTCAATCGGGGCCATTTCGTTTACGTTTGGGTATACCTGATGCTTACGTACATGTAAAAGCAAATTCAAGACTTTTCATAAATACAACACCAGGCGAAAGTGATTATATAATGTCTGTGCAAACAATATTAAATGATAATAATAATATAACAACAACATTACCGGCAATTGAATCATCTCAAAGTAATAATAATTTAGTTAGTTTGGGTGTAAATGTAAGTGGTGGAGTTAGTGTAGCTGGTGGTGGTATACCATCTATGCCAAGTACAAGTCATCATCATACATCAACAACGAATGTTGGTGGCCCACTAATGACATCAGTAATAAATGGTACTGTTCCACATGTTCATCAAGCTTCACCAAGAACAAGTAACAGTGTTGTAACATCATTTTCAAGTCCGCCATCGGCATCCGAAAGTTCAAGCTTTTTTCCTGCAGATTCATTTGATTTTGATTTTCAACAACATTCCTTTGAAATGGACACGGTTGGATGGGATTCGAGGCCAGATTCTCGAACTAGTGTAACAACTCCTGGTACTCCAAGACCACCATCGGTTCAAGCATATAGTCCTGCGAATCCATCACCATTAACACCGTATCATACGTCACAAAGTGCCGGACAACCAAGCCCTCAAAATAATAATAATAATAATAATAATAACAATAACAATAATACTAATAATAATTTAAATAATAATGGTGGAAATTTTAGTTTTTCATTTCCAAATTATGATGAAAAAGATCAAAAAGATCATTTAAATAACAATACAATGAGCAGTAATAATAATAATAATAATACGAATGGCGGAGGACAAAATAATCAAAATAATAATCAGCATAATCATGATTCGGAACGATTAAGAAATCTTTTAACTGTAAAAAGAACACAATCATCAACATCGTCTGGTGGTATGGTTAGTGATGATCAAGATCATAGAAATACTCATCGAATTTTAAAAGTAATTGAAATTAATTGATTTTTTTTTTCTATATTTTATGCAAAACAAAAAAAATTTTTTTAAAATTATTTTAGGGTTTGTTAAATGCTGAAGAGGAAAAAGACAGTGCAGGATATAATAAATTGAATTCTGGTTTAACATCAAGAATGTTTGCTTCCCGACCACGTCCATCAGATAATAAAAGTGGGAACAATCTAATGCTGTTACAGGTATACATTTTGCATTTATTTTTTTAGATGTCAACAAAGATCATATTCATTCATAAGGATATTTTACAGTTATTAAACGAGAAGAGCGATGATGATGATCGTGAGTCAGGTACGAATCGTCTTCATAGTGAACTTTTGCGTCAACTGCAAAAAGATGATACACCAAAGGAACACAGCACTACAAGTGGTGGTGGTGGTAGTTCAAATCAGATGGGAACTGAAGAGTTAAAAAGTCTTTTACGAATACAAGGAAATGAATATACTCGAAAGCGTCCCTTGAATGAACCAGATGATGGCTCATCGGCAAAACGTCCTGATGATAAGCCATCAAAATTGCGTGAAAAAAATAAAATGCTCGCTTCATTACTTTCAAATCCAGCAAAAGCGCCAACAGCGGTATTACCGACACCAGTAGTCAAAATTATTCCTGACATAACATCATCAACTGTAAATAGAGTATCAAGTTCGTCAGGTATTGGACAACCGCCACCAGTAGCGAGCAATCAACAGCAGCAACAACAACTTAGTGGTGCTACCACTGGTGGACCAGGTAATAGTAATCAGCAGCAGCAGCAACAACAACAAAAGAGCACCAACCAAAGTCAACAACAACACTCGTCGACCAATCCTCATGCGAATCAATCAAGGAATATTCGCAAGCCTTCCGATGCCTACCTCAATCAACCAATGCCAACACAACAAACGCAGCAGGATCAAACCAAAAATCAAATGATGCTAAGCGGCAATCAAACAGCCCAAGCATCGCCTTCAACTTCATCTGTACAACGACCTCAATCGACTAATTTTCAAATGGATTCACCGTTCGCTACATCGGCAACTACCTCATCATCATCACTTTCGCTAAGTGTAGCGGCGACATCTTCATCAACTCAACAACAGATGGCATCATCATCAACGGGACCAGGAAACAACGAACAATCTCAATATGAAGTTGATCCTGAACTCTCAAAAATATTGAATGATGTCATTGATTTTGTGCCAGACTCCTACAGTAGTCAAGATATGAATGAAAAAATGGCAATAAATGCCATACAAAAATCATTAATGCAATTTGAGAATACCGCTTTTAGTGGTAGTCCACCAGCTTATTCATCAATGATGGGATCACAGCAGCAACAACAACAACAGCAATTACCCCAACCAAATAATCCAAATAATCAAGTAAGATTTTGATTACAGATGTAATTATTGATCAAAAAAATTAAATTTAATAATTTTATCACATTAGGGTTTTCATCATCCGCCACCAGTTTATTCATCACGACCCGTTCGAATACCAATGCCTGGTAATGTTACTAATAGTCAGGCATTACGAATACAATATCGAACAGATCGATTGTTACAACAACAGCAAAAAGAACGACTACTACAACAACAACAGAAACAGCATATGGTCGTTCCAGAAAGTGCAACAGCTAGAGCCGATCAACTTTGTAAGTTTACATTGTTTTTTAAATATTTTTGAAACAATTTAAATGAAAAGTGAATAACCACATACAATAGTTAGTCAAAATTAAAATGATAACCATTTCTATCGAAATCAAAGGAAAAGAAAATACAAAAAAAAAATAATTCATTTTTCATTTGAATATGTGTGTATACAATTAAATTCTTAACATATAAAAATTATTTACAAATAGGCTTAAATCCAGGTATGTCGAATATTGGATCCCTTCTAAATAATACCGTAGCACCAAATGTTTCATTAACACGATCTGGATTGCCAGATTCTCAATTAAGTCCAGGATTTCCACAAAGTTTAATGCAACAGCAATTAAGTCCTGGACAAAGAAATGCACCATTTAGTCCACAACAAAATCAAGGTATGAGTGTTATAAATTTAAATAGATCTTTGTTTTTTTTTTTTTTCTTTTCAAAAATCACTGAAATTCAATGTATATTTTAGGTTATCAAACACAATTTCCAAATAATGGTCAAAGATTATCACCACAACAACAGCAACAATTATCTCAGGTGCAGCAACAGCAACAACAGCAGCAACAAATGGCCTTTCAAGCTGGCACAAACACAAGTAATAACACCCAATTATCACCTCGTCAACCACCATTCAATGTGAATGCACAAGGTGTTTCTGGTAATTTAGTGCAGCAGCCACAACCACCACCACCACAACCTAATCAACAATGGAATACAGCTGTACCCGTACCTGGTAATAATACCCGATTATCATTACAGCAACATAATCCAATGTTAAGTGCACAATTGCAGGTAAGATTTTAGATGATTTGATTTAGATCATATGAAATTATTATTTTGTCGCTTGTTTTTCATTATGATTTTTGTTTTTTTTTTTTTTTTTTTTTTAAATATAATTATTAGGGTGTAAGTCCGTATAGTGCTGCAAGACAATTTCAATCACAACGAAGATCATTAAATTCACCTGGTGCACCACCGGGTGTATCTCGACAAAATTCATTTCCAACACAAGATAATAGTGGTTTTCCAGGACCACCATCACCTAATACACAAGCACCATATGGTGCTACAACAACGGCAGCAATGTTTAATAATCAATCGCTGCAAAGAATGCAACGACAAACCAGTGTACCTCAAGCAACACAGCATTTACCAGGTACGTAATATAAGTGTGCCAGTTTATTTCTTTAGCTTGTCTTTATTATTTTTTTATCTAGAGTTTTTTTTTTTTTTCTATTAATTATATATGAAACTTTTTACAGTACCCATTTATAGTTTTTTTTTTTTTTTAATGTTAAAACAGCAAAATATTGAATTGCAAGAATTTTTTTTTTTTGTTTAAAAAATTTAAATATATTTTTTTTTTATATATATATATACATTCAAAATGCTTCAAAAAAATTTTAGTGATTTCCTAAAAATTCTTTCTTGAAATTTTACAGCAAATTATTATTGTTATTATTGTCTTTATTTTTAAATGAAAAAAAAAAAAAAAATAAAATAAAATAAAATAAGTTAGAAATCCATATTAAATAATAGCAATATTTTAGTAGAAATTTCGTACCACATTTTTGCTACCAGTGTTTTTTTTTTTTTTTTAATTTTCTTGATAACGTAAATTTTTTTAAAATTCCTTTTTTTTTTTTTTTTTAATGTAATAAAAATGTTTTGTAGATATTTAAAAAAAAGAAATTTCTCTCTGAAATAATTTCTAAAGCACGTAGAAAATTTACTTTTTTTTCCAATGATTTCACATTGTTTTTTTTTTAACGTTTATTATTCTGAATATTTTTTAATTAGTAAATAGTCAGTTTGTTTTTTTAAATATTTAAATATTTCAAATTAAATAACATTTTTTAGATAAATACATTAAAAATGTATTTCGTTTTTTTAAATTTATTTTTAATTATCTATTTATTACATTGTTATAAGAAAAATAATAAAAATTAAGAAAAGAAAATTTTTTTTTTAATTGCAAGGTGATGGTTAGATTTTTATTATAAGCAAAATTATATTGTATTGTATTTCGATTTTGTTTGTTTTATTTTTTTTTTTTTCTCCAAATAATTTAATGCGTAATTTTTCTATTTTATTTTTTAAGAAGAAAAAAAAAATTGTACCATGTAATTCGATAACTGATTATGAGTTGTTTTATTTAAAAATGGAAAATAAGGCAAATTTTTTAATTATCTCTTAGAGAATAAAAATGATGATTTCTATTTCTAAAAAAAATGAAATCTACTTGGAAAATTTTGAACTTAAACTACTTTCAATGTCTTATTTTTTTTATTAATTGTAAAAAACTGATATACAATTTTAAATGGTACTACTGACAAATAAGGTACAATTTTTCTTTTTTTTTTAAATTTAAAAACAAAACCCAATTTAATTGATTTTGCATTAGAAAACTCAGACATATCCATGATAACATGATTTAATTTTTAATTACCTATTATTAATTTATCAAATAAAAAACAAGCATATTACAATCATCAGTAAAAATAAATTAAAATAAATTAAAATAAAATAAAATGAGAATAATTAAAAATAAAATAAAATTCTTATTAAAATTGACAAATTAAAAGAAAAACAAAAAAAAAAACAAAAAACTTTCTTCAATTAATAAAACAGGCTCACCTCGTTCATTTGGTGGATCGGATGGTACTGGCGGTTATGGCATGATGTACAACAGTATGCAACATGCTACACAAGGGCCACCGCCAAATGATTTCTATGGTCGTACACAGACCGGTAAGGCAATTAATGAAAAAATGCTGGTCACCAAAAGTAAAAAAAAAAAAAATATAAATAAATAATAATAATTATAATTCGAAATCAAACATTAAAATCAAAATATTTATATAATCCAACATACATACATACTTATATGCATATCATATCATAATGTGATTAAAAAAAAAAGAAAAAAAAAATTATTTAAATAATTTTTTTTTGGGAATATTCATAACATCATATTATAATTCTTTATTTGTATATTGTACACCATATCATCCATCAAAAATCCATGTACGCACATCATACATTTATGTAATTATCTGTTATAAGTGTTTCTTTCGTTTATTTGTTTGGACTTTTGTTTACCTATGTACCTTTGCTTTTAATATGTATTTTTCAAATATTTAAAAGATCTAATTAAATAAAAATAATAAAAAATTGGCATTAAAATGAAATTAAAAAATTTCGAAAAATATACAATTTATTTTTTTTTTTGAAAATGTATCATTGCTTATTTAATGCCGACATTCAAACACCGGATATCGCATCAAATAGGCAACAATGCATTTTTGAAAATATGAATGCTGTATATTTTGAAAGACGAAATGCTAAAATTTTCCATATAATCAAAATTATTATCATATTTCCTTATAGATTTAAATTTTCTATCACCTCCTCCATCCTATGTACCACTGTCGTCTTCTCTTTCCAAAATTTTTTCGTTTTTATTTCATCGTAATTTTCATACAATTCATAAACACATTTAAGTGTACCATCATTACATTTTCATTTGACTCCATAAAAGCTATTTATCTTCATTCTCATATTTTGTGTATAATCGCATTAACGTACCATCATGTGTTGTTTTAACTCAAATCGCATTATCTTGTTCAATAATATCGCATTATTATTTGTTTTCTATTTGTTTATGTTTTTCATATTCATTGTTCATACAATAATAATATTTCATTCGAACACATTTAAATATTGTCGTCCTTTTACTTAAATAAAAAAAAAAAATAAAATAAAATAACGACAACACTGATTTTTATTTTTCTGATTTTCATTTTTGTATCATTTTTAATGTTCATTTAAATGTTTTTTTTTTTTTTTTTTGTTAAATATGTATGAAAATGAATGTCAGTCAATGTGCTTCATTTTATTTCTATGTGTGTAGTATTACAATAAATTAATTTAATGGGAAATATGTTAATAATGTGTATGTTTTTATTTTGTTATTTTTTTAATTTTTTTTTTTTTTTATTCTATTTAAGCTGTTTTTTAATATCATTGTGCTAAGCTGAAGTAATTTTTTGTTGAAAAAAAAAATTTTTTCATTTACTGTGCATTGCAAATATTTTCATTTTAAATGTTTGCAACATTTTTTTATATTCAGTTGTGTATTAGATAGAAAAAAAAAATACCAAATTTAATTGAAATGGCAAAAATAATGTTAATTTGAATTTATTTTCTTTTAAATTTTCAAAATTTAGGTTCTTCAAATTGAGTTCGTTATTTTCAAAAAAAAATATATAACGAACTCCATGTGAAAAATCTATTTTAAAAATGATTACATTAATCTGATCTATCTGATACACTTTGACCTTGACTTATAAATCTAAACATGAATTTAAATTGAGTCCGTTACTAATCTCATCAGTCGGGATTACGAGTCGCTCCTCGCAACTAATAGTGTCATCGAGATACCGATCTTTTTGCTCGCAGATCACTCTACGAGCAGATTTCATCATCGAGAAATAAATCTATCCCAGATTTGCATCATCATCGAGATTTCACTTGATCGCGCTCGGTGTTAGATTTACATCATCGAGAAATTTAAAATTGAGCAAATTTTTAGATCTGTGTTTATTCGACACATTTGAGTTGCTCTTTAAGATTATGTTATTTTTCATTACAAAAAAAAAAAAACGAAAAAAATAGTTTTGAAATTTATTGACAGTTTGACACTGCGATGGATGATAAATCAAATTTCACATTTGACTCATCGCAGAGTGATCAGCTTTTTTGTAGAGCAATTCTAGAGCAATTAAAATTTGCTCACAGATCAAATTTACGATATCACGCTCTAGAGTAATAGCAATTTGCCTCCGAGTCAGATCTGACATCTTGATGAGAGACTATAAGTTTAGATTTATGAGTATGGTCCACTGTAAAAATTTTTTTTTGTGTTTAAATTTTCTTTAAAAAAAAAAAAAATCCTTTATTTATTTATTTTTTTAAAATTCTTAATTGGGCTTTTCTAAGTGTGTTTGTATGTTAAATATGTAATAAATATATCTGTGTAATAGTTGTAGTACGGCTTATTATTCAAATGTGAATGTATGAACAAACAAAAAAAAATTGTCTAAAATTTAATCAAAAAAAAAAAAATTTTTTTTTTTTTTTAATTTTATATTTTTAATGTACAATTATAAGGAGAATCTTGAATTATTATTTTATCTAAATGGGATACAGATTTTATATCACTGCGTGAATTTATTACTGAACCTCATCATACATTTCATTTTTTTTTTTATATATTTAATCTGTACACTTGAAAAAAAAAAAAAACTAATTACAAAACCCCCACTCCATTCTCATTGATACAAAATGATTTTCAAATTAATAAAAATTGGCTAAAATGAATTAATTAAGGTTTAAAACAATCTTAAACAACAAATAATTGATTAGATCTCAGAAGATTTTCCAGAAAAAAAAAAACAGAATCAAAATAATTTGTTCGTTGTAGTTTGTGGTTTTAAATGATTTCTGGTACATGTCCTGTGGACAAAAAAAAAATTCATTTTCATTGATTGGCATTGAACTGGTTGAGAGTACAAAAATGTTTTTTTTTTTTTTTTTCAATACATTTGGAATATGTTGCAATTTCTCAGGGATCCTAATTACGTTCATACAATTTTCTGTTTTCTGTTTTTTTTTTGTTTTAATTTCATTCTCATTTTTATTTAACTTGATTAATAATCAAGCATTTATCATTATTCACATTAAAAAAATTTTCATTTCATTTTTTGTGACTAACGGTATATTTTAATGTTTTCATATAATTACTACACATACATTATGTATTTCTTGTTTTTTTTTTTTTTTTTATACATATATCGTCTTAATACCATGCACATGTCAATAATAACCATAACATTTTTTTTTTTTAATGTGATCAAAATAAATCATAGACGTTTTGTTTTTTTTTTTGCTTTGACAAGGAAATGAAATATCGATTATTAATTTACCATTATAAAACGTTTAATAATTCCAGCTGGTAATGGTATGAATTCATCAGAATATGTTCGTCAAGAATTACGTGCCGTTGTTAGTGGTCGAACGGCTCAACAAACACCTGGTAGTGGTAGTGGTGGCGGTGGTGGTGGTGGTAATTCTAGTAGCGGTGGTGGAAATAATGGCAATAGTGGTGGTAGTGGAGGAGGTGGTGGTGGTGGTGGTGGTGGTGTTGGAGGTGGTGGTTTAAGAACACCACAAAGCCCACTAAATTTAGGTCAGGGTACAATGGTGGGTGCAAATAGTACAAATTCACTTGGAATGAATACGGCTGCTCAAGTGCAGCAACAACAACAGCCACAACCATCTCCAACACAACAACAGCAACAACAACAACAACAACAGCTATCTGGTACACCACTGCATAATACACCTCAAGATCCAACACTCAATTTTAATTTTGATCTACCACAAACTGGTAATTAAATTAAATCAATTAATTATTTATGTACTTTATACATACTGTATGTGGTTGTTTTTTTTTTTAAATTAATTAATTAATTAGTACTTCATATCTTCGAAACAAAAAAAAATTCAAAAAAAATTTTTTTTTTTTTTTTTTTGTTAAATTGATTTATAAGGTTAAAATAAAGTAAATTAAATTTCATTTTAAATCATTTTTTTTTTTTTTTTTTTTTTCAAAAGAATCAGTTCACTTTTAGGCATACACATTTTGAAATAGACGATTTTTTTTTCTCTTTTCGGTTTTCTTGTCTCTTTTTTGTTTTCTCTCTCTCTCTCTCATTTTCTTCGTTTTATTTTCTCATTTTCTTTTTGATTTTCTCATGGAATAATGTGATCGAGTTATGAAAAGAAACAAAAAAAAAATTTTTCTCACAAACTGTTTTCACCACTTACTGTTTTCACTTACGATTTGATACGAAAATTTTTCCATTTTCCATATTTTTTTTTTTTGCCTCTCTTCTCTTGTTAAAAAAAAAAATAAAAAAAAAAAAACATGTACATCTCGTTACAAAAAAAATCTAATTTTTGTCTAATAAATAAAATCTCTCTGATGATCATGAAATTGTAAAAATTTTGTCTATATCTATTGTCTATGTATCATTTGGATTGCCATCATATTTAGGTTCAGTGATTGTTATTGAAACAAATAAATTACCAATAACATCATTATGGTCATCGATAGAAGAAAATGCCGCCTCCTCTACTATTACAACAATGTCGTCGAGGGTAAGAATTTATCAAAAAAAAAAAAAAAAAATCTGGCTACACAGACATAACATGTAATGCCTATTCTTGTTTTTTTTTTTTTTTTGTTTCCATTCTTTACTTGAATTTTTCTAATATTATAGAGCAACATATTATCCGCTGATTTTTTAATTTATTTAATCTATTGCATAGCTTCTTATTTTTGTTAGCTTTGTTAAACAAAAAAAAAAATAAATAAAATAAATAAATTCTGTAAAAAAGAGGGGCGGCTTCTTGTAGTATTTATTCAAACGAAAAAATCTGTATGATCTTTGAAATTCGCAGTTTTTTTTCTTTTTTTTTTACATTACAAGTGATATTCCGGATTTGAAACTAATTTTCTGGATTTTATGAAATATCTGGAATTTTACAGTTCTGTTTTTCCTTTTTTTTTTAGCTTTGGAAAATTTTTTTTTTTTTTTTTTATTTCTCGATGTGTTCTCCTATACTTGAATGTATCTAAAATTTTGTTCTTTCACTTCATTTTTTTGTTTTTTTTTTTCTGTGCCAAGTATACAGTCATACCCCAAAGTAATGTGTGTTAGGTGAAACCGAAAAAGAAAAAAAGAGAAAAAAAAATTCGCGTAAATCGAACTATTATGAATTTTGGGGTATCACTGTATACTGTAAATGCAATTTTAACTCTATCACATTGTTCATATTATTTTTTTTCACTTTTGTATGTAGTTTTGTAGAAACGAAATTAAATTTTATTTTTATTTTTTTTTCTTTGTCTGAATATTTTGCATGTTCACTGTATGAAGTAGTTTTTTTTTTGTTTTTTGGAATTAATAAAATTTCATTCACGTTTTTGGAATAAAATAAAAATTTTTGTTTTTTGTTTTATGTTCATTTTGGTTTTTTGCTGTATGTATAATGGGTGTTACTTTAATACTTTGTTCAGCTCGTTCTGTATAAAAAAAAAAAAATTTAAAAAAATAAATAAAAATAAAAATAATTAAATTAAAAAAAAAACAATAATAAAAGAAAAAACAAAAAATATGTATTTTCTTTTATTTATAGCCGCCGATTATTTTGGAGGAAATACAACTCGGTGACCCTAATAAGACTAATCCATCCCTCCTATTACAAAAATTATTATCAGACTAGGACAGGAGAAAATTGATTAAAAAACTAAATAATAAATTGATAATAATTATTATGAATACAAAATACATATAAAATATGTGGGGATATATAATACGTAATCGTAGACTAAAAAAAAAAAAAATAAAAATAAAAATAAAAACAAAAATACAAGGACAGAGATATAAAAGCAACGATAACAACGATTATAATTATAAAGCAAAAAAAAAAAAACAAAAAAAAACAGAAAGAAAAAATTAAATTAAATTAAAACTTAAAAAAAAATAAAATAAGTAATTAAATAATGAAAATTTGTATATTTCATTCATTTTCATTTGTTATATGTAACAACAAGTGCACACATTTAAACAAAACTAAAAAAAAAAATAAACAGAAGAAAATCTTGTATGTGTTTCATATTTAAGAAAATGAAAAAAAAAAAACAAACAAAGCAAAAACACTAAAACGACAAAAAAATAAAATAAAAACATAAAATAAAATAAATGAAATGAAATGAAAACTGTAAGTGAAACTGTGACGCAAAAAAAAAACTAAATAAAATAAATTAAAAAAAAAAAAAAGAAAATAATTGAAAATTCTTAGTAACTTTTTTTTTTTATTTTGATTTTTGTTTTTATTTTTTTTTATTTTTATTTAATCAGATACTAGTATATATATATATAAAAAAGAAAACAAAAAGGATTTAATAATGGAAAAAACAAAAAAATATATAAAAGAAAAAACGTATACCAATAGTCGTCGGCTTACCTATATAAAAAAAAAAAGAAAAAAAGAATTATATATATACAATATATAGTTAAGATTTAATATGAAAAGAAAAATAAATTAACAAAAACAACAGACAAAAAAAAATTAAATGTATTAAATAAAACTAAAAATAGTTAAAAACAAAAAAGTTATATATATAGATATATTTCAATATAAATAAAAATAAAATTGAAAGAAATATAAAATTGAAATATTTTTAAGTTAAAATGCGAATTAAAAACAAAAATAAAAAAAATAAATAAATGAATTTTTTCAGTGTGATAAATTGTAAAAATGAAAAAACAAAAAAGAAAAGAGAAAAAACAAAAACGTAAGACAAGAAAACAAAAAACAAATTGAGAGAAACAAAAGAGAGAATTAAAAACAAAAAAATAAAAAAACAGAAAAAAAAATATATATATATATTAATATAACAGTAATAATAATTCTATATATATACATAAAAAAAAAACATATACATAAATTAAAATAATAATTAATTAAAAAAACAAAACAAAAAAAAATTATATCTATATATAAATATAAAATCTATATATACAATACATAAACAGAAAATATATTATTATATTATATATTGTATTACAATTAAGATTAAAAAAAAAAATAAACAAAAATAAAAATAAACACAAAAAACAAAAAAAAATATGAAGAAAAAAAAGTAAGAAAAAATTTATGTAGAAAATGAAAACAAATAAAAGAGAAAATTAAAGAATTTTTGTATAAGATTATATTTGAAAATTTAAAAAGAAAAAAAAAACACAAAATAAATAGCAAAAAGAAAAAAATTAAATTAAAATTAAAAAAAAAAAAAAATACGAAAGAATATGAAAACTTGATATTTTTCTAAATAAAATTACAGAAGTTAAAATATAAAAATATAAAAATAAATTTTTTTTTTTTTTTGTTTTTTTTTTAAATAATTATTAAATAATAAATTATATAAATAATTATTTAGGTACGTGTATAAAAGAAAAAAGAAAAAAAACAAACAAATTGATATATATATATTGTAATTGAATTTATAAATTTAATAAAAACAAATTAAAAAAAAAAAAAACAGAAAAAAAAAAAAGAACAGATAAATAGAATAATATAAGTAAAATAAAAAATATATAGAATAAATGTGTAATTAAATAAAAAGAAGAAGATGATAATGAAAAGAAAAAATGATATATATATAATAATAATAATATAATTAAAAATGAAAAAAAAAAAACAAAACAAAAATGAAGAAATTAAGAATAAAGCAAAAAAAAAAAAAAAATTTAAATAAAAATTTAATATTAATATATATAAAAAAAAATACACACACACATATAAACAAAAAAAAATATATATATATATACACATCTATTATTATATAAATGTATATTATTAAAAATTAATTTAAAAACAAAAAAAAACAAAAAAAAAAAAAAAAAAAACAGAATATATATATTAATAATAATGAGAAGTTTTGTGTAAAAAAAAACAAAATGCTTAGTTAATAAGTTATTCCAAATATATTATGTGAAAGAAGAATAGAAAAAAAGGGATAAGAAAAATAACAACAAAAAATCATATGTTACACATTGCATACATACATAGTTACGAGAATACAAACAAATAATGATATACGTTGTATATGATATTAAAAAAAAATAAAAAAGAAGAAAAGAAGAAAAATAAGGGAAGGGGTGAAGAAAGGGAAAGCAAAAGTGATGATAAAATTTAAAATGAAATAATAATAATAAAAAAAAAATAATAATCGTTTACACATAATTTTTTTTTTTAATTTTTGTTTTTTTTTTTATTCGCTTAGATACAATAATAGCAAAACAAAAAAAATTTTTTTTTATCTTTGTACCACTGAAACAAGTAAAGCCTAAATTGTACATTTATCATTTAATATGTCTTTAGAAATCAACCAAAGATTTTTAAATTTTTTTTTTTTTAATTTTTTTCTTAAATTTTTTAATTACAATTGAAATAAAAATTTAATTGTTGCTTCAAATACACCATAATAATTGAGCTGTTTATTTTGAAAGTGGCATAAATCATAATTTTTTTTAAAAATTCGATTTTTAGATAATCTTCATTTGCACGGATGTAAATTTTGATATTCGTTGAAGAATTTATAGGGTAAAATTAAAAACAAAAACAACGACCAATTTCTTGGCAAATAAAGTTATTGGTTTGTAAATAGAGTTTGGATATAGGGAACGAAAACTCACAATAAATTTAAAATATCTCGAAAATCATGAAAGTGACTTAATTGGGCTCAAGAAACGGCTCAATTGGGGGGAGGAAGGAGAGGAATACCAGAATTCACTTTCACAAAAACGTAGAAAAAAAAAATGAATTCATAGAATAGCCACTTCAAATTAACCATAATCAAAGATTTTTATTACTCTGTTTTATTATTATTATTTTTTTTATTTTTGTTAAATTCGTTATTAATTGAAATTTCATAGCAGCATGGTGCTTTTAAATTAAAACCACTGAAGATGAATTGTTTTCAAAAACTTTGATCAAAAAAATTTTTTTTTTAAAAAAGATTTGTTAAATTTTTTCTTGTTATTATTGTATCTATTTAGGGCCTTAACTTTTAATTGAGATTTATTTTTTTTGTTTTCATGTACCCAAAAGAAATTGTTTTCTTTTTTTTTCTAATTGTACTTGTTTTATTTTTTAAATATTTAAATTTTTTTTTTTTATATTCAGTTATGAAAATTAGATCTAAAAGTAAAAAATTTTATTTTTCGTTTTAAATATAAAGAATAAAAAAAAACAAAAAAAATAACGAAAATTTATAATTTTTTTTTTTTTTTTTGTTTTTTCGAAACTTGAGGGATCAATATTTTTTTTTTTTGCGGGTTGTTTTTTTTTTGTGGGGAAGATAAATACGTATGGAATGTTAACGAAATAAAATATGTTATAAATAAACAGATGGTATGTAGAAATTAAAAATTAAAAAAAAACAAAAACAATTAAATACAATATGAATATTGAAATGAAAATACGATGATTATGTGTGTACTGTATACATACATGTGTGTATGTAAAATGTGGAAATTAAAAAAATTATATTAAATATATAAAAAAAAAATATATAAAACAAAATAAAATTCAAATTACTGTGACAACTCAAGTGAAAAATAAACTAAAGAATAAAAAAATAAAATAAAATAAAATATAAATTTAAAAAAAAAAATAAAATAAAATTCTTATTATTATTTTCTTTTATCTTAATTTTTTTAATTTGTTTATTTTCTTTTTTTTTTTTCTTTTGTAAATTATTATAATTGTAAATTAATTATATATATACTAAAAAAAAAAATTATATTATTAAGAAATTTAATATAAAAAAATAAAAAATAAAAAAAAATTTTAATTTTTTTTTTTTCAAAACAATTAAGCAATGATTTGAGGAAAATAAAAAGAGAACGGTTATAACATGCAAGAAACATATACACATATAATGTAAAAAATATCAAAATAATTAAAAAGAAAACAAAAAAAATAAATAAAATAAATAAATTTTTCTTTTTGTATTCAATTGAATATTACTTGTAAAATATGAACTAAAAAATATTTTGTAAAAATAAAATTAACAAATTTTATAACTGATTATATTGAGAGGAAAAATCGAAATTCGAAAAAAAAAAAATCAAAAAATAAAAAAGAAAATTTCTAGAAAATTCGATCGAAAAGAATTTTTTTTTTTTTTTTTTTTGGAGTAAAAATACAATAACATATCATCATGTGTTTTCGAAAATGCATTATTGTTTATTTGATGCTAACATTAAGACTAATACACTTGAGATATCGCATCAAATGAAAGCAACAATGAATTTTTGAAAACATAGAAATTTTCAAAATCAATTTTCTAGTACATTAAAATTCACAATAATATACGTTACTGTAGGGTAGGTAGGTAGAGATGGCTGCCCGCTCGTTCCCAAACAAGCACACTTAGGCCAAAAAGGACCATTGTAATACCATACCAGAAATTTTCATAGGTCAAACCACCTCAACAAGCCCTTCAGAAAGCCCAAAAGCCTCTTGACTGAGATCTCTTCTATACAAGAGAGATCTTGAAAGATGGCAGCTCCTAGAAAACTAGCTCTAGTCCTGGAGAATTGCCATATATAACTACAAAGGAGGTGTAATTTATGTAACAATTTTTATAACATTAGCATTTTTTTTTTTAACGTATCTTTGTAATTAAATTCATTTTACACGATCTCTTTTTAATTGTAAATTTTCTGTCTGTTATAAATTTATTTTTTTTTTTTTTCAATTTATTTTTAATTACGATTAGTTAATTTGAACAGCGACAGAGAACACAATAAATTTCCCATTCCTCAGCAAAATATGATTTCATTCAGCTCATTTTGTTCATCTTGGCTCCTTGGGCCAAATGAATTTCAGGTAACACTAGAAAAATTCATTTTCGATCGAATTTTTTTTGTTTTCGTTTTTTTTCGTTTTTCGTTTTTAATTACGAATTTCATACAAGAAAAATTAAATTAAAATTTAAATTAAAAATAAATTAAAATTTCAAAGAAAAAAATTAGGAAAAGTAAAGAATAGCAAAAAAAAAAAAAAAACTTGAGGGTAAAAAAAAAATATATATATATAAAATGTAAGAGTAAATTTTATAATGTGATGTTACCAATTAAAAATAAAATAAAAATAAAAATAAAATTTAAAAAGCAAAAAAAAAAAAAAGGAACGAAATTGAATTCAGTTTAATGTTAAAAAAAAAAAAAAAAAATCTGTTATAATTTAATTAAAATAATAAAATGAAATTAATTTTATTAAAAAAACACAGTAAATAAAAATAAAAAGGAAAATATTGTAATATAAATATAAGAAGAAAAAAAAAAAAAATAATTAAAACGAGAAGAAAAAATAATAATAATGAACATTATTATGTATACTTGTGTATAAAAAAAAAAAAAATATATATATAAGAAAGGTTAAGAAAATGATAAAGAAGAGGAAAAAAGAAAATGTTGTAAAAGAATTATGATGTTACTGTTTTTTTTTTTTTTAATTTTTTTTTTTATATAAATTATTATTAAGTTTTTATTTTTATTTTCTTCATTATTATTATAATTATTATTATTATTATTATTATTATTTTTATTTTTTAAATATTAATTATGTGAAATAAATGAATGGTTGCCTTTTTTAAAATTAATTCATTACTGTTATTATTATTATTATTATTATTATTATTGAAATTATTATAATTATTTGTTTTATTTTTATTTCATTTGTTATCCATTTTTTATACCCTATCAGTGTCCCTTGAAAGACACCTATACTGTTATTTGCTAATCCTCCACACATTTATAACCAAAAAAAAAAAAAAAAATTGAAAAATGATTTTTCATTGGTTTTTTTTTATTTTTTTTAATTTTATTTTTTGTACTTTCAGTTTATTTAAGGTTGAAATGAGCAGTTGGTCTTGTATTTTTGAATTTTAATTAAAATAAAAAAAAACAAAAATTATAAAAATTGAAATTAAACAAAGTAAAAACAGAAGAAAAAAAAATAATAAAATTCAAAATAAAATTAAAATGATGAAAATTAACAGATAAATTAAAAAAAAGAATTTTCAACCTGGGGTTGAATGACCTTGGGGGCTGTTAACGTCTCAAATGTTATTCCTGTAATATTTCATTATTGTAAGAAAATAAAAAAATTAAAAAAAATAAAAGGTAAACAAAGGACATATTATGTACTATATGTTATATTATTATTATTATTATCATTATTATTACTATTGATTCTGTATATAATATCGTATTATTGTCTATTGAGGTAAATTTGAAAATGCACTATTGCCTAGTTTTGATGTGATATTTAACTTAATATCATAATTCACTCAGATATCATATCAAATAGGCAATTATACATTTTCAAATTTATCATTATTATTAATAATTTAATTATTTGAACATATGATGATTGATTAATTATTATGTAATATTATTATTAATTATTGATTTATTTACTATTGATTGTATAAAACAGAAAATGAAAAAGAAAATATGTAATAAAATAAAAAAATAAAAAGAACGAAAAACAAAGTGTAAGAGAAAAGTTGAACAAAAACGACAAAAAAAAAAAAAAAAAACCGAGTTGAATAAAAAAGTGAATTATTTATTTGTTATCTTAAAATATTTTCATCAAATTGGAAATGAAATGAAATTAATTATCTGCTGTTTGATATGGAGAGTTATTCACTTAATATAAATTAATAAAGAAAAATATATTATATAAATTGAAATTTTTCTCATTATGTTTTTTTTTCTTTTTCAATTTTTTATATTAATTTTTTTTTTTAAATTATTATTATTTTCTTTTTTAATTTTCTCTTATTTTCTAGTTATTGTCGTCTTCTCTATATTTGTATGGTTTGTTTATTAAATTTTTTTTTTTTTTTTTTTTTTTGTATTTATAAAAATGCATAATTGGCCTATTTGATGTCATATCAAACGTATTCTGTGGTTTTTTTTTTTTTTTTTTTTTTGAAAATTCATTACCCGCTTATTTGATACGATATCTAGCGCATAATAATTTCAAAACTAAATATCGCGAATAGGCCAGTGATGATGAATTTTAGAAAATACGATTTTTAGTATAGAATTCATAAATATCAAATGATACAATATCCAAATGATCATGTAAAATACATGACTGAACATTCACAATTACTGATCATTTGATGTTCATGTGAACTCTATCTTTATCCTAATTTCCTTTATTTTTCTGTATACGCTATGGGAACGAATTTTTTTCTTTTTTTTTTTTTTTTGGATACAAGTCAAAAAAAAAAATCAATATTCATTCAATTTTAATTTTAATGTTTACGAAATAAAAAAAAATCCCATTTTAATACAATTTACACATAAAGTACATAAACCAAGTGCATTACAAAATTTCAATATATATTACGATATTTCTCACACATTCATAATATTATATGAACACTGGCTTAAAATACCGATGTACCAATTAATTAATGTACGAGTACCATGAGCAAAAAAAAAAAAAAACAAAAAAACAAAATACAAAACATGAAATCTAAGAGTGAAATTATGATATAAAGAAAAAATCCATAAGTGCATATGAATTCCATTACCCCTCATGAACCCCTGAAATAATTAATAAAAAAAAAAAAAAAAAAGTATATTAAAAACAAAAGGATTTCAAAATTAAGGATAAAAAAAAAAAATTACACAATTATATATTTTTCACATAATTAATTAATTAATTACTCTAATATAATGTAAATATATTATTAAGCAAAGTAATATGATATATTCACCGATCGCCATTTTTACGGGTCGGTAATACAAGTATAATACAAAAAAATTTGTGTACAAAACAGGCAAAATAAACAAATTAACATAAATGATAATAGAAATTGTAAAATAACGAAATAAATAAAAAAAAAAAATAAAAAAAAAACAAAAATTAATATGTATGTGTATTTTACACACATAAAATTGAAAACAAGTTATACATTAAGCGAAAATTCGATGTATAGTGTTTGAATAAAACGTAATGAACGTTATGAATAATTTTTTTTTTCTGTTGAAAATTCATAGCGGAAGATCGGATTATATTCTCTATAGTCTATAGAGTATTTTTGTTTTTTTTAATTGTAAAAATTTTAAAATTTCAACCCCTGATATAGCCTTTTGTCAAAGGACAAAATATGCTAGTCTCCTTGTTGGGATTCTTGTATTGGATTCAGCTCATATATAAATTAAATAATAACCCCCTGATGATCCCTTCTTTGATTGTTATAATAACACAGCAGATTGAGGCTGATGGATGATCTCGTGAACACAATGTTCTTCAGTAATTTACAACAAATTAAAAAAAAAAACAAAAAATAAATAAAACGTGTGTGTGTGTGTGTATGTAATGTGTGTACATACATGTAATATTTTTGTATGTAATATATACCTATTGATATAGAGAATATAAATACAATTCATGTGTATTAAATAAATTTGTAAATAATTTACAAATGTACAGTCTGAGACATGTATGCTTATATATAAGACATGAGTTCGAATCTAGAAATAACGTTTTTTGTTTTTTTTTTTTTTAAAATTTGAATTTTTAAAAAATAATAATTTTTGGTTTTATACTAAAGTATGATATAGATAAAGGACCCTATTATGAAAGTCTATATAACTAATAGACTTTGTTATAAAAGGAAAAGGGCACGAAGATATGAGATTTATTAATATGTTTTCATGTAATGAATTCATATTGTGAAAAGATGGGCTGTGTATTAGGACAAAACAAAAAACAACAAAAAAAAAAATGAAAAATAAATAAAAAATAATTTTTATTTTTTTTTTAATTTTTAAATTTTTATTTCAAATATGTAATTTAATTGCAAATTAAATGTAACATAAATTATATATATACAAGAAAATGTGTGTATCTATCTATGTATTTGTTTTTGTTTATACAATTTATTAAAAAAAAAAAATGAAAATTTTATTTGTGTACGTAATTATCATTATATGTAAACAGTAAAAAAAAAATAAAAAAATAAAAAAATAAAAATTTAAATATAAAAAAGAAAAAAATTTATAAATAAGTTATAAAATATGATATGTTGTTTATATATTATTATTGTAATATGTAACGTATGTATGTTTATGTTGATTATTAAACGTTTTGTGTGTACAATATAAATTATAATATGTATTTGTATTAATGTATATGTGTATAAAGACTTGCATTTAAATTACAAAACAAAAAAAAATAAATACAAAATTATGTAAATGATTATAATTAACAAAATATTTACCTACATACATATATTCAAATTTGATGATCACGTATCTGAATACAAAAAAAAAAAAAAAAAAAAAAACAGAATATATATACAATACAAAAAGGAATAACGACAGAATTTACATTACAAAAATAAAAATACAAAAAAAAATAAAAAATAAAAAAAAAAAAATTTAAAACAACGCATTCAAAAATAAAAAAATATAAAAATTTTATCCAGGATAATGTGCATACAAATTACAAATTAATTTATATATTACTGTTATTACATACATACATATATGTACTTAAAAAATATAAAAAAATAAAAAATTAAAATAGAAAAACAAGAAAAAAACAAACAAACAAATAAATAAAATAATACTGTATACAAAATAGTAAATAATGTGTAAAAGGAAAAAAAAATAAATAAATAATATAAAATTTTATTATCAATGTATTTATTATATATTATATCAAATAAGAAAATAAACAAAAAAAAATTAAATTAAAAAAAAACAAGCAAAACAACAAGAAAAATAAAAAACAAAATGAAAACAAAAATGTATAGAAATTTATTTTTGCACTAATAAAAATAAAAATGCAAAAAAAAAAAAATAATAAATAAAATGATCCAAAAAAAAGGTAAAACTCAATAAAGGATAATTAAAAAACAAAAAAATCAGAAAAAATACAAAAAAACAAACAAACAATTCACTCCATTTTTGTTTTCTGTTTATTTTGTAATTGAAAAACAAAATAGCTACTACATACATCACATGTAATTAAATAAAAAATAAAAAATATAAATAAAAAATCAGTTACACAATTAATTAAGTATAATGAAAGCGATAAAAAAAAATTAAAAAAAAAAAATATTCTCAATGAGAAAATACAGTACGCGATGTGTAAAAATAAAAAATAATTTATAAAACTTTAAAATTTCAAAATTAAAAATATGAAATATAAAATTTATAATGTAATGATATTGTAGAGAGAAGATAAATAAATTAAAATTTTATATTATTATTCAGAAAATAAAAATAAAAACAAAATATACAACACATAAACTTATGTATGAAATATTTAAACAAAGAAAAAGGACAAAATACAAAAAATAAATACAAGAATACAAGTAAAAAACAAAAAAAAAATTGATAAATTATTAAAGTTATTATTATTATTATTAAATAAAAATTAATTTTAAGATTGACTATATATTATTATTATTAAATAAATAAATATAAAAACAAATATATATATATATATACATTACATATATATATAAATAACAATGAAATAAATAAATAAATAAAAATATATTATATTATAAAAAAAAAAAACAAAACAGAAACAAACAAAAAAATATTGTAATTGTAAAAAAAAGGCAGAAATTATTTAAATGAGAAATATATGCAAAATTATATTAATTTTAAAGTATTTATTATTCGTTTTAATTTTTATTTTATTTATTTTTTCTCTGTTTCTGTGATATTTGCTGATAATACAAAGAGGGGCATTTTCTAATAACACCCATTTCGTCAAAGTTGGTCCAAAAGAAGTGACGAAATCGTATGAAAGAAAAATCTTTACAAAACACCAGGCAATCATAAGTTGAATATTCATAGGAAGAAAATTTTTATTCAGTTTGTTTTATTTATGTGATAAACAAAGCAAAAATTTGTTTACATGATATACAAATCCATAATTTGTTTATATGACAACAAAACTAGAATTGTTTATTTGATTAACAAAACAAAAAATTGTATATGTAAACAACTTCATTATTTTTGAAAATAAATAAAAATTGAAATATAAATCTATGCCAATTGTTTTTATTTTATTCAAAAAGACCTCCATTTTGCCTTTCCAATGATACCATAAATCTATGCCAATTGTTTATATTTATTCAAAAAGACCTCGATTTTGCCTTTCCAATGATACCCATTTCATCAAAATTGGTCAAATTGAACTCACGAAATTGCAAGAAAAATTTTTACAAAACACCAGGCAATCATAAGTTGAAAATTCATAGAAAGCAAATTTTTATTTAAAAATTTTAAAATTTTAAATTTTAAAATTTAAAAAAAAAACGATTTTTGTGGAAACTGTGGAACCAGAAGTTTGAAAATTTCCACATTCGTTAAAAAATTTTTATTCCACATCCGGTTTGAATATGAAATTTTCGGAATTGAATTTAAAATTTTCGGTTTCGCAGTTTCCACAAAAATCGTTTTTTTTTTAAAATTTTAAATTTTAAAATTTGAAAATTTTTAAATAAAAATTTGCTTTCTATGAATTTTCAACTTATGATTGCCTGGTGTTTTGTAAAAATTTTTCTTGCAATTTCGTGACTTCAATTTGACCAATTTTGATGATATGGGTATCATTGGAAAGGCAAAATGGAGGTCTTTTTGAATAAAATAAAAACAATTGGCATAGGTTTATGATATAATTTTTATTTATTTAAATATTTTTTAGTACATTTTTGTGTTTTATAAACTTCATTAATTGTACAATATTTTACAAAAAAAAAATTAAAATATCTGTGTTTTTGCATTTTATATTCTTTTTTCAAAAATAATGATTTCCATAATTTTATAATTTTTCCCGCATAATAAATGAGATGGGCTTGTAAACCAAAAAATTGTAGGACGTTGTTGTGGCTCAATTGTTAAACCAGGAAAAATGACTTGTCGTTGTATTTGAACATGGGCCATCGGGTTGCTGTTGTCCTTTTCTATAAAATTTTTACACAAATCAAATTTTTAGATTTCTGAAAATAAAAATTCTCTTTTATTTATATAATTTTAAAAGATTTTGATCTTTTAGATGGAGGTCACAGAGGATTAAATCTTGCGTTATTCAATGAGGCATTTTATATACTAAAGGGCAATTCTTGTTAATTTGTATTAATTTAACAGATAAATTATTATTTTAAGACTCCACTAAACCAGCAAAATTATTGATATAAAGCGGAATTTTTGTTTTTTCGACATTTCATGAATCTCGAACAAGAAGTATAAATTTACAAAGATCAAGAAATGCTGAATGTTCTAAATCAAATACATCAAATAAATAAATGAATACACAAATTTCTTTTTTTAATATTTTTTTTTTCTCGCTCATTTTATAATGATAATTTATTTTTATTTTAGTTTTTTTTTTTTTTTTTTTATACAAAATGTAATCTAGCATCTACACTAAATATTAAATCATCTTAAGATTTCTTTTTTTTTTTTCATTTATTTTATTTTTCTTTCTTTTTTTTTTTTTAACTTAAATTTTATTTTATTTTAATTTGTTATATAATTTTTTATTCAATTATATTTTTCGTAAAATTGATTTTATTTTCTTTTAAAGTCTATATAATTTTTTTGTTTTTTTTAATTAAAATTAGTTATTTAGTTACAGTATATTTATATTATTAATTTCAATTTTATTATTTCACTTCTATATATTTTATTAATTATTTTATTTATATTTTGTGTAAATAAAAAAATAAAAATTGAAAAATTTCTCTTTTACTCTCTTTCTCTCTCTCTCTCTCTCATCAGTAATTAATTCTTTTTTTTTATTAAATTTTTATTTTTATCTTCTTGTTTTTCTATTTCTCAATAAATTTTCATTAAAATTATTTTTTACTAGAATTTTTTTTTTCTTTATGAATGGTTTGTTTTTTTTTTTGTTCTCACTTTTATTTTCATATTTAAGGTTCATAGTTTTTTTTTTAAATAAAAAAAAAAAAAACGACATAGAAGAATAAATTCAAGAATAATAAAAATACACACATAATATTTTTATCTAACAAAAATAAAAAAAATATGTGTCTTCTTATCTTTTTAATTAGTTACAATTTTTTACTTTGTATTATATGTTCTATGTATATATTTTTTTTCTAAACATATATATTAAGTAAAATAAATATAAACATTAGTATTATACATTTTTAGTACTAATTACTTATTATTGTTAATTTTTTATTTTATTTTATTTTTATTTTTTTTTTTGTTTTCTATAAACAAATATTTATGCCATTTTTCTTATTTTGTTTTTGATTTTTAATTTTACCTTATTTTATAAACTTCCTTTTTTTGATTGACCAAACTATCTAGTTGATTAAATTTTGTATTCAAAAATCCCAAATAAAAAAATCGAAAAATATGAGTTCATTTTGAGATATGATTTTTATAATTTCCTAATGAAATATAAAAAATCTCATAGTACATAATTTGAATTTATAATTGAACGTTAAATTACATAATACAGCTCAATAATCGGTAATGACAAAAAAAAAATAAATAAATTTCGATAAAATGTTTAAACTTGTTTAAATAATCATTTATGTATGTATGTAAAAAACCAAATATTAAAGAGTATCCCAAAATTGCAATGCAATTTTATTTTTGTATTGTAAATTTCACATTAAATTTGCAAAACAATTGGTTTCTGAAACATTTTTTGCTTTAGATATGAAATAAATTATTTTTAAATAAAAGATTTTTAATTTATAGATTTTATTGCATTTTTTTGTTTTTTTTCTAAATTAAAATAATTTATATGATTAATGGAAGTGTGATTTAATTTAAAACAAGGAAAAAAATAATTTTTGTTTTTTTTTTTTTTTTTCATACAAAATTTATTTATTTTGTTTATTTCAAATTTTTTTTATTAAACTAATGTGTGTGTGTGTGTGTTTATGTGTATTTTAACATGTTTTAAAATACAATTTTATATTAGTATTATATATATATGTTTTTTTTTTAAATTTAATTTTTATAATGTTAGTAGTAAATATGTATGAATGTGTGTTTAATAATATATCTTTTATTTTTAAATTTGAAAATCTAAATTTTTATTTTTTTTTTTTTACAAATTCTACACAATAAAGAAATTTTTTTTTTTTTTTTTAATAATAGATTCTCTTTTCTCTCATTATTTTTTCTCTTTTATTTTTTGTTTTATATTTTATTGCATATAAATAACAATTTATGTTTTATTTTTCTCTATCTTTCTTCTTTTAAACATAAGAAAAAAAAAAAAAAAATTTTGTATGTGGAAATAGTTTTTTTTTTATTTTAGTTTTTAAATTCATTTTTTATACAATCGATGTAAAATTCTATTTTTATATATATGTATCTTATATATATAATATAATATAATATAATATAATATAATACATGTACAGTACACATGTACACATGATTTATTTACGTTTTTAAAAAAAAAAAAACAAAAAAAAAATTTTTTTTTTCTCTCTTTTACTTTATACATCATTTATTCGGATTTATTTTTTTATTTTATTTTTTTCTTTAATTTAACACGTATTTGAGAACGCACTAGATTTCTTATTATTATTTTTTTTTTCAAATACATAATAATAATAAACTTATAATACAGTTATTATAGTATAGTCCTTAAGTAATTACTTAAAATTCAAAATGTAAATATATTCATTACTAAAAATGGTAATAAAAATAAAAACATAATATTTAGATTATAATAAAATATTCCCTCAACTAGATTAATAAAATAATAATAATAATATGTGATAATCGTATGTACCTGTATCTAAATAAGATTCATAAGCAAATTCAATGAAAAAAAATAAAAATAAAAACGATAACTGAAATGAATACATAATGTACAAAAGTAGATAAAAAATTTTATTTTATTTTAAATATATATTTTTTTTTGTTTTGTTTTGCTTTCTTTTGTTTTTTTTTTTAGGATTTCTATCATTAAAATGTTTATGTATGTTCATTTATTAGTTAGTATTTTAATTTTAAATTTTATATTATAATTTTTTTTTTTTTTTCATTTATTTAGTTTTATTACTAATTTCATTTTTTTCGTTATTGTTTTTTTCTTGTTTTTTTGTAAAATACAATTTTGAAATTACTTGCTAAGATTTTTTTTTTTTTTTGTTTTTAAATTTTAATGTAATGTGGGTTTTCAATTTTTATTATATATATTCACTATCACTGTAATCGCTATCATCTTCATCTGATGACAATAATTTTCGTTTTTTCTTTTTATTTCTTGATGATTGCTTTTTAGTTGTAGGTGTTTGTTTATGTCCAACAACAACTGATGATGTTTTTATATTTCGCGTTGTTGGTGTACTTGTTAAATCCTAAATAATTATTTAAAAAAACAAAAAAAAAAACATGAAATTAAGTAATGAATTGATTTTAATTAAGAATTTGATTATAATATTAAATATGATATCAAATACATACCTTATTCATATTAATAAATGAAGTTGAAACCGAATTATTCACATTATTTACATGTGGTGTTGTACCACTACTTGTTGTATCTCGATTATCATCTTTAAATGATATATCAATACTAGTTACTGTTGTATTTGGTGTTCTTGGTGTACTTGTTATTGAATTATTTAATTTTGATTTATCTTCATCTTGTGAATCAACATCATCTGGATCGAGTCGAAGCATTAATTGTTTAAACTGTAAAATAAAAAATTTAAAAAAAAATCATTGTTTTTGAAAATTTATAGAAAAAATGCTTGTTTAAAAAAAAAAAAACAAAATACTTACATCTAAATATTTATCAATTAAATCACGTTTCTCATCATCATTTAATTCAGTATTCATTAATATTGCCATATTTGATTTTTTAATAACATCAATTGTTGATTTTGGTTGAAAATCTGGTACTGATTTTCTTGTAATTGCTTTTTCATATATTTTTGGTTCTGATGGTGAATATCTAGATATTTTACCATCAGTTATACCATACATATCTTTTAAATGTTGTTTTAATACTAATAATAGCATACATCCTTGTGCTGATGTTATACATTGTTGTAATTCTTTAGTATCATCTGGTAAACGTTCATATAATATATCTTTATCTTCTTCATCATCATCATCTTCTAATGGATTTATTATTTTATCTGGATCAGAATTTTCTAATGGTTTTAAACCCTCTTTAAAATTAGCTAATAAATTTGTACCAGTTACTGATATCATAATATCAATTTGATGTATTAAATATAATGGTTCATCTTGTACTACATATGGAAAATATGCTAAATTATCAGCTAAATATAACATTTGACGTAATGTTGTTGTTTGATCATCAAATTGTTTTGTTATAGTTTGTACAAGTGCACGACGTTGTGGTTTTGTTGTTCTTAATAATGTATAAAGGAAATCATTAGCGGCTACTGGTTGATTATCTTTTTTTCTATTTAAAAAAAAAATAAAAATAAAATAAAATATATATTTATATATATTTTTATAAATTTTATCATTTTTATTAAAAAAAATAAATATTTTACTTACTTATAGCCACGTACTACAACATTATCATTTTTAACTTGTAATATTTCTTGTAATTCAAATGATAAACGTAAACCTAATTGTAATTTCATATTTACAAAGCCAGCATATGATCTATCTATTTCTTTTAATAGAGCATCTGATCGGTGAGCAATCTAATGATTAATACAAAAAAAATTATTTTCATATAAATTTTCAAAAACAAAAAAAAAAAAAAAAAAATTGATTTCAATTTCAATTTGATTTTTTTTTTAAAAAAATATTTTTACCTCTTGTCTTTCATCTGTACTCAAACATATTAAATAAGGAACCATTCTAACTGGATGTACTAAACCTTGACGTAATACAATTTGTATTACTTTAACAGCCCATAATCTTACAGCACTATCTGAATGTAAAAAACAATCTAATATTTCAGTTAAATATAATTGTATTATTCTGCTAGCCATTCCAGATGACACATCATTCATTTCTTTTAAATCTTCAGTATGTGCTTGATTATGCCCTGTAACAAAAAAAAAAAAAAAAAAAAAAAAAAAAAATTACCAATCATTATTTGAAAACTGAAAATGTAAAAAACAAAAAAAACAAATATATATACATTTACTTACAGTCTTTCTCTTTATTATGCATATATATTTCTGATTCAGTTAAATACATCCATATATTACGCATACATATTTGTTTTATATATGATTCAACATTTGAATCCTTTAATAATTCACGATAATAATCTTTTAAGGCTGGTCGTGTTAAATATTCATCATTTTGTACACAAAAATGTCCTAATGATATTAAAGCTTGTTTACGTATTTCAACATTTGGACATGTTACAAAATACATTAAACAATCGAATACTTCATCACATATTGTTGACGAAAGTTTATCACCTAAAATGATATTCATAAGAGATATGTAGGGAAATTTTTAAAAAAATTGTATTTTTAAGTTTTTGTACCTTCTTCATATCCCAATACTTGTTGTGAATTAAAATCAAAATATCTCATTAAAATTCCTATTGTGAATAAACTTCGACGGAAAAGCGGATGATAAATATTATCAAATGTTAAATTTGGATTATTAACTAATTGCTCTCTACTACTGTACATACTTTTGTAAAATCTATAAAATAATAAAATTGAATATTATTAGCTTACACAATTTTAAAAAGTTTTTTGTTTATTATTTTTTTTTTTTGTGCTTACTTTGAAAAGCAATCTCTAATTAATTTATAATTTTTTGTTATTTTATTAACAACGGCACCTAAACATGATAAACAACTCATCACAACAACTTGATTTAAAGACACTACTAATAACATAAGATGCTGTTCAAGATCAGCTAAAAATGTATCACTCGGATGTTCCATAAGTGGGACAACCTATAAGAAAAGTAAATAAATAAAATTTTTTTGTTTTTAAATATTGTATAAAGAAAAAAAGTATTAAATATAAATTATTATTATTTTTTTTTATACCTGTTCTAAAATTTCAGCAACAGAACATATAAATTTTGGTGCATTAGCTGAATGACATTTTATATTTAGATATGGTTCAATTGTGATTGCATGTCGTACTAATAATTGTGGACGAACTTTAGCTAATAAATACATTGTTGTTATACAACCTAACATTCGATTATTATCAGTATCTTCTAATTCAATTAATCTTTCAACGAGACCATCAGCTAATTGTTGACAAGCTAATACAACTTCTGGTGGTGGTTCAGTATTTTTCTTTAATGCTTCACCACTTGCACTAGAGTCTAATTTTGGATTACTTTCTTTTGGTGAAAATATCTATTAAGAAAAGGAACAATAAAAATTATGATATGAAAAAAAAAAAAAATTTTTTTTAATTTTAAATTAAAAGGAAATAAAATTCTTACACTTTGTAAAAGACCATCTAACCATGTTGTTCCTGTATCATGTGATGTATTTACCACATCGATAATTTGATTTATTTTACGATGTATGGCAATCTAAAATAAAAATACAATAAAAAAAAATGAAAGCAATTTCTCATTTTTAAAATTTTTTCTTTTACTTTATAATAATTATACTTTTAAATACATACTCTATCATTTTCTGCACACGGTGTAAACCACATTTTCATAAAAACTTCAGTAACTAATTTTTGAATACCTTCTTCATCATTAACACGACGTATCATTTTTACACATATTTCTGGAATTTTTTCAAAATCTGGATATTCAACACAAATATCACGTAAAATTTTTATAACTCTTTTACGTACTGATACTCCAGTATCCTGAAATAGGTAAAATTAAACAAATTTTATTCGATACATTGAATCAGTGATTTTCAAAAACAAAAAAAATATATAAGAAAAAACGATAATTTACCAAAATTCTAGATGATAACATATCATAGTATTGATTTATTAAATCTTTACTACTTAATACATATTTTCCAATTAAATCGACTGCTGCTTCTCTAACTGATATTGCAGTATCTAAAAATTTTTGTTTAACTCCCATTTGCATATCTTTACGACATAATATTAATGGATCAACTTCAACAATATTAGCGAGACATTTCATTGCACGTGTTCGTATTGCTATCACAGGTTCTCTACGTAAAATAAAAAAAAAAAAAAATTTAAATAAAAAAAAAATGAATTCGAAAAAACAAAAAAAAAATATTTTTCCTTCACTTACTTTACAACTAAAATTATTTTTACTAAATATTTATCAAATGATTGGCCAAATGATCGTTTACTTCCTAAATATTGTGCAATTAAATGCGCATTATTATAATCTATATAAGTTTTTATTAATTGTGATGTACAATTAACATCTGAATATGGTCGTATTTTACTTAATAAGTATTTTTTTCTATCTTCTAATACTTTAAAAATTTCGAGATTTAATTCTTGATCAGTTGTATCTTGATCAGTATGTTTTTTTAATGTTTTCAATGGTACATCATCATCACTATCATCGTTTCCTCCTCCATCATCATCTGATGATGATTCAGATTCATCATCTAAAAATTAATTTTAAAAATAAATTCGAATTTTATGATTTATCAAAGCAATTCTATTCATTTACCATTTCTTCGTTTCTTTTTTATTGTTTTCTTTTTACGTGTAGCAAAACCTTTTTCACCTGCTGCAATTCGACTTCTTTGTCGCATAATGTCTCTATACCATTCAGTTAGATAAAAATGCCTCGCATAATCCCATATTAAATTCTCTTCTTGAGCATTTACAGCTAGAAAATCTAATAGAATTTTCTCTAAAAATTCTGTTCTTTCTTCATCTGGATCCAAAGTGATTTTACTCTAAAATATTATTTTGAAATTAATATCGAAAAGAAAAAAAAAAAAAATATTTTTTTCAAATTTACATTTTCAATTGATAAATCTCCTTCTTTTTCTTGTTCAGCTTTAATACATTTTATCATTTGATCCATTGTATTTACTTTACATCTTGATTCTACAGTATCTTTACGTAATCTAGCCGCAACAATACCTAAATAATCTAAAGATGCTAAACGTATTGATTGATCTATTGTTTTATCAGACATATATTTAACAAGTAATGTTCCTAATAAACTTAATAATAATTCTGAAGCTGGCCATTCAGGTCGATTTACAGTTGTTAATAAATCATGAATAAAATTTTCAAATAATGGACGGAAATCAGTTTCATTCGAACGACTTTTACATTTATTTAAAAATGTTGTTAAAAAATTACCACCTATACTCATAGCTGTATCAAATTTTTCAATTATTATTAAATCTTTATCAATTTCAATTTTTCCTGAATCACCACCAGCACCATTTTCTTCAATATCAACTGAAGATGATATTGATGATTTTGATTTTTTATTTGTTGTTGTTGTTGTTGCCGTTCGATTTTCACAAATACTTTCTGGTAATACAGTTGAACATTGTATTAATTGTAAAACTAATGCTGTTACCATTTGTATACTTCCGCCATTATTAGCTAATTTATATGGTCGTAAATTCTTTTTTGAACATGGTAAACGATCAACTGATGTTAAAATATCATTTAATATACTACTACGCATTTTAACATATTGTTCTTTTCGAAATATCTAAAATGCCGACAAAAAAAAAAAAAAAATGTATGATAAAATTTAAAATAAATTTAAATTAATGTTAACTTACCGTTGTTACTAATTCTAAACATACAAATTGTAATGTTTCAATATTATCAACAAAAAATGGTTCAATAGCTAATGTTGATAATGCTAATACAATTGTATCAACAAAAACACATTTATCAAATAATACAACAAATACTTTCATTAATTCAACTGATTTTGAATATAATAATTGTAAACTTCTAGTATGATTATGTATTGATTTTTTATTTTTACGATTATTTATTTTTTTCATATTTTTAACTGTATAAACTGGATCATATGATGGAAATATTGTTTCACGAAATTGAAATTGTACAAATTTTAAAATATATGATATATTATCTTCTTGTAAAAATTTTAAATCTTTTGTTGTTGAATAAATATTACAAATTAATAAACAGGCTTCCATTGCATTAAGAATTTTATCCATAATTTCATCGTCAATCATATCATCTTCATCATCCTAAGAAGAAAAAATATATTATATTTTAGTTTTTAAACTACAAAACAATAAAAAATAAAAAATTTCTTACCGGTCCTGCTGAATAATTTCTAGCTAAATAAATATTACGCATTGCATAATTTACTAATAATGTTAATTTATGTTTAGGTATACAATCTAATGCTCCTTTTGCCTTTAATTTAGCTACATCATTACTCATTAAATGTAACATTTTAGATGATATACATTCAATTGATTCATCTGTTTCTTCTGTTAAAATGTTGAAAAAAAAAAAAACAATTGAAAATTTTATGAAAAAAAATTTTTTTTTTAAATTGAATTTTGTTTTTTACCTGAATTAAAATTTGGTGGTTCACTATCGTCTAATTGTTCAATTATTTGTTCCATATTTCTCATAAATTGTTGATATATTTGAGATCTCATTATCTCTTCTTTTGGAGTTTTTGGTGTTACTGGGGTAAGTATTCGTTCAACTTTACGTACTTTAGGCTTAGAAACTACAAATAAAAAAAACAAAAACCGAAATAAATTATTGACAATATATACATTTTTTTTTGTGTGTTAAATACGAACATATTTGTTCTGGTGGTAAATCATTAATAGTAGCTGGTAATTTTCTTTTTGTAGCAAATTTCTTTTCATCAGCTTTCATTTGTGAAAATGGATCTTCAGTCTTCATTTCATTATTACTATTGCTATTATCAAACATGAATTTATCATCTTTTATATCATTTAAATCTGTTACAGTTGAATTTGTTAAACCTAATTTACGTGCTAATTCTGGTGATTTTTTTGCAAATTTTTTTAAACTTTCTTGCATTAAACGTTCATCTTCAGCTTTTAAACGATTTAAACATACTTTTGTTGCTTTAACACAATTTTCAATTTTCGTTGATCCTAATGATATTGAATTTAAATTTATTTTATTTTGTCCAGATTGATGATCATCATCATCAATTTGATTAGAATCTGGTGCAATGCTAGCTTGAGCCGGTGATGGTCCACGTAAATCGAAATTTTTACTTCGCTGTTCAATATATTCGTTGTTACGAGGAATCATTTTTTCTTGTTGTTGCAAAATTTGTTGATTATTTGGAAATTGTAATTGTGAATTAATCATTTGAATATTTTGCATTTCACATATTTGCATTTGTTGCTGGATGTTTCGATTTTGTGATTGAATTTGATTAGACGACATTTGTTGAATTTGTGATTGAGGCTGCGTTATCTGCTGCTGTTGGGAAATTGTTCGTTGCATTTGTTGTTGCTGTTGCACGGGTTGTTGCATTGTTTTCTGGATTAATTGCTGTTGAACAAATTGTTCAAATTGCTGCTGATGGGGTTGTTGTATTTTTTGAGATGGTTGCTGCTGCTGCTGTTGTTGTTGCTGTAAATGCATCGGTTGCATCACAATTTGTTGTTGTTGCTGTTGTTGCTGTTGCTGCGGTTGTGATTGCTGAATAAACATTTGCTGATTCGCAGTTCTCATCTGCTGATTTTGCGGCATCTGAATTTGCTGTTGATTTGATTGCTGCTGTACAGGACTTGCAACTTGCTGAATAACTTGCGGATTTTGACTAATAACGCCGACCTTTTGTTGTTGAGTTTGCTGATTTTGATGGATAACAGTATTTGGGCTTTGATGAGGAAACATCTGTTGATGTACAGGAGAATTTTGTATGACTAATTGCTGTTGCATCATTGCTGGTGTTTCAACCGTTGGATACTGCCGCTGTTGATTAATTTGTTGCTGTGTCTGTAAAGTTTGAACATTTTGCGTCTGCGGTTGTAAAACGTTCGTTTGTTGCTGAATAGTTTTTTGTTGTTGCATTATAATTTGCTGCTGTCTTTGCTGTTGTTGTTGTTGTTGCTGTTGTTGATGAAATAACTGATTTTGTTGTTGTTGTTGTTGTATTAGTTGTTGCTGTTGAGCCAGCTGTTGCTGCTGTTGTTGCTCTTGCAATAATTGTGCTTGTTGGAATTGTTGCTGTTGTTGCTGAACAATTGTTTCATTATTAGCTATTACTTGCCTTCTAGTATTAGCTGGCGATTTTTTTGTAGGCGTTTCCATTGTATTAAATGCACTATTTCTACATTCAAAAAATAAATAAATAAATAAGTGCTAATTTCATAAATTTATTGTATTAAAAAATTGTTTATTCTCTTACACATTCACACTAACTGATTGTGATGAAGGAGAATTTAATGTTGCTGAATTAATTTGAGTATTTACTTGTTGTGCTTTTTGTCTTGTTGTAATTGTTTGCTAAAATTTAATAATTTTTGAAAAAAAATTTTTTTTTTTAAATTACAATTTTGATTTGCAAAAAAATTTTAATACTTCAAATTTAATTTGTTGTTGCTGTTGTTGGGTTTGGGGCACTTGTTGGACAATTATATCTGACGTTTGTTGGATCACATTAACAGGAACTTTTTGCTGTGTTGTATGTTGTACATTTTGTTGTTGCTGCTGCTGCGGTTGTTGTTGTTGTTGTTGCTGCGTTACAAACTGATGATGTGATTGAGGAGAATTTGATGTCTGATGATTTCCTTTTTTTTTTTTTTTTTTTTTTTTTTGAAAAAAAAAGTAATAAAAAATTCAATTAAAATTAAAATTAATTTGAATATATTAATATAAAAATTACTTTGACTGTGAGGAGTATTAAAAACAGTTGGTCTGAATGTATAAATTCCTTGTAATAATTCTGGATATTCACTTATATTTGCACCACGTTGATTAATAGCGTATTGACTTTTTGGTTCACTAAAATTATAAACAAAAAAATCTTTTAATTAAATATAATCACAATAATATAAATATTTAATTATTTACATGTGATCTGAATTTGTTTGTTCTATTGCATGTACTAATTGTCTTACTAAATTATCATTTCTAACTGATAATAAATTATTTGATTCTTCTGCAACTAATGTATGAAATAATAGAGATCGATTTGATGTTGTTATATTTGAAATGGAACCAGAAACTGGAAGCTCACTCAATACTGTAATAATATGTAATTTAAAAAAAAATTAATTACAAAATAATTTTTCAATTTTAAAGAAAAACAAAACAAAAATTTATTTCTTACAATCTGATAAACTAGTTAATCCGGCTAATGTTGTAACCGGGACACTTGGTATATCTTTATCACTCATTATATTAAAATTTTATTATTTATTAAATTAACTGAAAATAAAAATAAAAGAAAAATATTTATCATTATAAAATTACAATTAGAGTATTATAAAATAATTAAATACACAAATTATCTCATTGATGTAATTTTTACGGAATTGATTTGTTGTAGATTAAAGGTAGTAATCACTTTCATCTTTGTTTATGATTTCATAGTTTATTTTTATTTTTTTTTTAAATTGATTATTTTTTCACAAACATGTATTTATGTTGTAAACATAAATTTATAAAAAAAAAACTAAAAAAATTCTTTAAACGCACAAAATACAAAATTATAAATTGAGATTTAGATTTAGGCCCAAAATTAGTAATGATCACAGTGAATGTTCATTTTTAATTGTACGTTGAAACATCATAAACAAAACAGAAAAAAAATTATTCTATAAAATAAAATTTTAAAAATTTTCTACAAAAAAATAAAATACAAAATCACCCACTCAATTAATATATTTAAGAAAAAAAAAAATAATGAAATATTTGTAAATTTATAATATTGAAGATTTTCATTTCAATTACAAATGAACGCTACTTTTTTTTTTGACATAACAATAAAAGATGACACTTGAGGGAAAAAGAAAAAAAGCATTTTTTTTTTTTTCATCTTTTTTTTGATTTTTGGATATTTTTCTACAAAAAACAAAAAAGGAAAAGAAAAATTAAAAACGAAAGAAAGGTAGATAAAAAAAAGGAAAAGCAAAGAAAAGAAAAAAAAAACAAATGCTATAATGAAAATACTTGACTTGAGGTATATGTACATCAAGTAAAATTGGCCTATTCTTGGATTTAGGATTTTTCAAAATGCAAAATAACATAAATCCCATTCATTTAAAAATAATACACACAATATTCATATTTGTTTTAACAACATTTTTTTCACTTAAAAATTATAAAACAAAAAAAAAAATAAATAACAAAAATAAAAAAAAGTTGGAATGGGCAAAACTAGGAAAATCCCTAAAGTAGCGCAATTTATGACATCGTAAAATTTTTTTTATCCATACCTTACTATTTTGTTTTTTTTTTTACATTTGAATACTGTACGATGTAATTTTCTTTTTATATTTTATTTTTTATTTTATTTTCTCTTTGAAAAAAAACATTAAAAGTTTTCTTATTATTTTTAATTGGAAATTAGCACATTAAAAAAAAATAAAATTAATGAATAATATGATGGATTTCACAATTAATTTTTAGTTAAGATTATGTTTATTATTTTTTATTTATTTTTTAATTAATTTTAACACTAAAGATTTATTATATAGTAGGTATATACAATGTATTCTCTTGTTGTAAATTTGATGAACTTTTTTGTCAAAAAAAAAAAAACAAAAAAAATTTTTTATTTTTTATAAATGAAGTACAGAAGAAAGAGAAGAAAAAAAGAAAAAAAAAATATTTATGATTTTTATTTTAACAAAAAGGAAAACTTCAATTCACTCACAATTATTTATTATTTAATTTCAGATTTAATTTCACTAAGAAAAAAAAATAATAACCAAAACAAAAACTATTGTTTATTATATTTGAAACATTTTTTTCATTTTAATATTTTATTTTATTTTAAATTTTCTTTTTTAAACACGATTTATCTTATTGAATTTATTTAATTACAAGAACAAAAAAAAATAATAATTTTCTTTTTTTTTGACATTAAATTAAATATTTTAGAAATCATTTGTTTCACATCTTTTTCTTTTCTTTTTATAAAAATACACAATATACCACAAAAGTTATATTTTGGCTCAAATTATAAATGGCGACGTACCCGTACAAACACCAAACATATTTTTTAGACAGTGTTCAGAAAATTATACAAAATGATATGAGAGTTCTGAAAATTTTGTTTTTGTTTTTTTTGTATGCGATAAGTTACTCATCCACAAAATTTTATGTTGTAATGTTGCTGTCACTGGTTCATGTGTAGACTGTCGAGTTATTTTACAAAAACAAAAATCAAAATAGAATTCAAATGAATTTTTAAAATATCACAACTAAATAAAATAATTGTGAAAAATATTTTTATCCAATTAATGTGCTTTTTAAGATTAAATTACGAAAAATAATTTTTGATTTTAAAAATTAAAAAAAATTTTTTATTTTCGAGAAAAATTCTAATTAGAAGACATTCAAAAAACTTTTTTTTTTAAATTACAGTGACATCTGTAATCTAAAATATAAATCAAAAAATTGCATTATCTGTACAAGCGTTTAAGTGTATGTGCATGTATCCTGTTTATAACGGGCGGGAAATCCAAAAGCAAACCACAATTGTAGTTTTGCTTTTTATACATTTCAACAATTCAGTCTAAAAATTTTGTCTTATTATTATTAAAAACAAAAAATCTTTTCTACAAATTATTAAGAATTTTAATTTTTTTGGAAAATTTTGGACAGGATCAAATCAATTGTACAACTAAAATAAAAAATGGATAAATAAATGCAGTTAAAAGTAAGTACTGTATTCAGTAAAAAAAAATTTTTTTATTCAGTGTTAATTGGAGTAAATTCCCTCCATGTACCAATGGGATTATCTGACTGAAAGCAAAAATGATTTAACAAATATTTTCTGTCTAAATCAACATTTCAACTTTAAATCCTTGTAAAATATTAGCTGCATCCTTTTTCACAATTCTGTTTTATTTATTTTACATAATTTGCTTGAGACTACATTTGTTCGAATTTTCATGAAAATTGGTCCATTAATGGACTAGAAATCGACTATCAAAGTCAGTGATCTTTAGAGAATGTTTACCTTACATTATCTTATGGGTGTTTACTAGACGGTATTATAACAGCTACATAATGTACACAAACGGTTTTCGAATCTTTAAGTAACAAATTTTGATAATAAATTTTAATATATTTTCTGTATTTGACATTATATCATCCAGCACCTCCTTTTAAAATTTGTTATGTTCAGGGCTATTCTGGCCATAGTTAACAGATTTTGCTAACTTGAAATTCTGCTAATTTTCACATAAAATTTAAGAAAGTTCATAAACTTTCTATGAAAGTTAATAGAATGTTAAGTTAACGAAAACTTCTAATTACGACCAGAATAGCATTAAATGTTACAGTCTGTAATATCATATAAATTCTATTTTATATTCATTTACATACAGTTCATATACATATACATGAGAAGTATAGAATTGGTATAGAACACATTAAGGACATTAATCATTGAAACTATAATGTATAAATCAAATTATATTTACCGCTGTGAATCGAATGTGTAAAACAAGCAGAAATTAAGTACTGAAAGACCGCAAAATAATTTTCATAAGGAATCATTTACATACTCGTACGTACATACATCTAAATGTTTCTCAAGTTTTGTATATCGAAGAAAAGATAAAGTTTTTTTTGCAACATTTATGATGTATACACGTACACAGTACAGTAATTTCAATTAAAATGTGTATCTTAAATCTGTTCAAAAACATAATATTACAAAAAACAAAAAAAAAAAAATATCATTGAAGTCCAAAAGAGATTTCCTATAAAACAGTATAATTATGTCATAATCTAACATTTATAGCTGTGTTGCACAATTTCTATATTGTATATATTAATTGTTCCTTTTTTTGCTATGCACATAAGTACATGCAAAAATTTATTATACATGCTTTTAAAATACAAGTTTTACATAGAACAAAAAAATTTTTTTTTTTCGTCTTGAAGTAATTGTAACAAAAACCATTTTTCAATAGTCATAAATTCATGTATGTTAAATTATTTTAAAATTTGAAAATTCGATACATTTAACAATTATAATTTTATTTACAACAGGACAAGAGATTTGAAATTTTATTATAATTATTCAAGGCTATTCTGGTCGTATTTAGCGGATTTAGTTAACTTAACATTTTGTTATATTTTTGTTTTTAGTCAACGCAAAATTTTTATGTTCCATGACTATGTTGAAAAAAAAAACAAATTAAACCTTGGAAATCAGATGGCATTTTATTCTGGTATTATCCTTAAAAAATGAAATATAAAAAATAAAGTAATTAAATGTTTACATCTCTCTGTATGTACACGTTTTATGCTAATTAATTGTGTATAGCCAATTTTCATTTATCAATATATCGATCCCAAAATTCATCAGATTTTATATTTTTTGGTTTAATTTAAATTAAAAGTAGAATTTTTTTTTTACACATGTGAATATGGTATTGTCTCATACCAATGATAATACTGGTCCAATAGACCGGCGAATACCTATAAGGATAACAAGGATAGACTTTTAAAAATCTTGTAATGTATTAAAAGACCATTTTTAAAATTGAATTTTTTAAAAATAAAAATAAAAATTAAAATACAAGAGAAATAACGATGAAATGGACCGTTTTAAGAAGTAGTGTAAGTCCAAAAATTTTTACATAATAAATATACCAAAGCAAATCTAAAAAATACGGTTTAATAAATTAAAATCAACTTAAATATTGATTGTGAACTGAATATTCACAATGTTTCGTTTTTTTTTTTTTAAATATTTTTTTTGCATTATTTTTCAAATTTCTAAAATAATTTTCTTAAATATGAAAAATTAAGAAAAACAAAAAAAAAAAAACGGTTAAATTTCTGTTAAAATGGCTGGAACAATTTTGAAATTTAAATTATATAATTAAAACAAAGATGATAACAACAGTTGTTATTCCTGAAAACATATGTGTTTACTTTGTATCGCATACCCATTATTTGTCCTGGAAAAAAAAAAAATTATGAAAATAATATGCAAAAAATTTGTACAGAATAAAATCACACAAGGACATATCAGTGTCTGTCTGTATGTGTGTCATACGTGTTGTTCTCTATTTTCCTCCTCTTATACACAAGAAATTGTTTTGTAATTGGAAACATTTAAACCAAAAAAAAAAAAATAATAATAATTTTTTCTTATAAAAATGTAAAAAAGGATATTATCCATCACGTTTATTGTTTTTATAAATTACAAATAATGATGTCCTACAACAATTTCAATTTTTATAATAGATACATTTTGTGTATATGGCACACATACGTATGCATTATAATAATAAACTCCACCCAATATTTAATTTTTATTGGGGTACAAATTGTTATAACCAATAATCACAAAGTTGTTAAACAAAAGGTACCATAGGGTATCATAGGATTTTGGAATGGTATTTGAATAGCTTTTGGGGACTAGAGGATATACATATACATCAGATAATGGTAAAAGGATATATATTAGAGAATCATGCGCTTTCAATTGCATTAAAACAGAATAGAAAAGGCAGCAAAATACAATTTTCAATAATGTACAGCTCATTTTTAAGATTGAACCATAGTCTCGTGTAATGTTTTTTTCTAGTCATTGTCAATCCACAGTTGCATTTTTTTGGTCGTTGCTTTGTTCAATTTCAGGAGCAACTTTTCGTCAATTTTTACGTTATCTCTTCCAAATTCTCCAAAATGTTTAGAAATGTTACAAAAAAATGTTTCTTTTTTTCAGTACAATAATTCAAAGCTATTTCTGTTATATCCTGTTTAAAGAACATTTTTGCTGCATTCCAACTATTTTCACCCTAAAATTTTTGTAATAATATGTGATTGGTTAAATTGAAATGATCCTTTTTATATGGTTTATTCTTTAAATTTTATTACCGAAATATTCCTTACATACATATGCTTTTTTAATATGGGTGGCACGAGGCGAGGGAAGAGGAAGGAAGTTAGGAAAAACAAAAATTCTGTATATATGCTATGACATAATTTGTAACAATTGGTTTTCTTTTTTGTTTTCTTTTTTTTTGTTTGAGGAAAATGCATAGTCAGTATGTTAGTCATTTTGACTATTTTGTTTGTTTATTTGTTCATTTTCTTTTGGGATTTTTTTTTCTTTTTTTTTTTTTTTTTGTTTTTTGTTACGATAAACGTTTAAGAAAGAATTCCATAGGATTCTTTTAAACAAATCATAGTGTTATTTACGATACATATACAATTAAATTCTTTTGAAGCGACAATATATCAGGGTTGTTGTTATATTTTATATGTTAACGTGTGTAAATGTATGTATATAAAGTACACACATACATACGTATATAAAATAAAGGAAAAAATGAGAAAGGACATTATTTTATATTTAAGGTAAATTTTTTTTATTTTTATTATTTTTATTATTTTTTTAAGGATTTTAAGATTACCATCATTTTCACATTTTATAATTTGCATTACATGTATATAGGCAACACAGATTCATATATATAATTCAATTTGTATATGTGTATATAAAATGAAAATCTCACATAAAAGGCAAATAAAATATTATTTTATATTAGTTGTGTCTAGCCAAAGAAGACATTTTGTATTTTGTATATATTTTCATATCCTAATTTACATGCAGGATTCATAATATTATCTGTAAATCAGTAGCGGAACAAAATGAAAAAAACTTTTAGGCCGTTACACAAAGTATAATTTCGGCATCTCAATAAAAAGGAAAAATAATTTTTTTTTTTATTGTAATATATAATTACATTGTAACAGGGGGTCCTTATTTAGTTTGGATTCCACCTTCACATTGTGGGGTTTTGCTGTATAATAGTTCCACCACTGGAGCTAAACACTAAAATTCATATATATACGAATACGTGTACATGTGTACAAAATTCTGTGGATATACATATATCTACTGGCATATACATAACTATCTGTAGATACACACGCATACGAGTATAACATATTGTTGTGAACATAACGGTAAATTTCTTTTTATATAAGTACATATATTCATTAATTTGTGTAATTATAATTTTCTTTATATACACATACGTAAGAATATACATATGTATCTATATATATCCACACTTACACCTTACACATGAACACACACAAACACACATCCACACGTATATACATACATATATTATAATATAACCTTTATAATCGTTATGGGTGGTGTAAAATCATTTTTCTTATAATATAATGTACGTATTAAAAATATTTCGAAATGATCATTTTCCTTATTCTCGATTAGACTCTATTACAATTTGGAATTATAATAATTTGATATTTCAATATTAATTTGGTTTTTTCTTTTTCTTTCTTGTTTTGGTAAGATATAAAAAAATAGTGATGAGATAATTTTATTATGTGAAAATCATTTTGGATATACTGAAATATTTTTGAAATAATCTATTTAATTAGTAATTTTTTTTTATTTATTTTGTGCTTAAAGTAAAAAAAAAAAAGGATACCTACGTATTTCTATACGTATATATATATGCGTTCATAGAATAAAAATAAATAATGTGATCATATTTTCTTGAAACAAAAATTATCTATACATTTTCCTTCATATTTTATGTGATTTTCATTTTTAAATTATAATTATCGTAGTGCAATTATAAATTTTGATAAGTGAAATACAAGTGTATAAGTGTGTGTACATATATTACGAAATTTACTAAAAAAAAATAAAAAAAATAAAAATATTACAAATTATATGGATACAATTAAATGTAATTTTCAAGAACGTATGTAAAAATTTGAAAATTTCAATAATTCAAATTTAAAAAAAAAAAAAAATCGTTACAAATTTTTTTGCATTATTATTTACTCTTAATTTTTTTATTAATTATTTTGAAAGGGCCAAAGAGGCAATTGCTCTTCTTTTAAAATGAATTTTACGTTAACTTGATAAGATAACGGGTAATTAATTATAGAATTTATCTTATACATCCATAAAACGGACCTGAAAAAAAAATTGAAAATTTTAATTTAAATTTTGAAAAAACAAAAAAAAAATTCAGTTAAATCAAATTTTAAATAATTTAAACAAAAATTTTTAATTATTAATTAAATTATTTAATAATTTAATTAATAATTAAAAATTATAATTTTAATTTAATTATTTAAACAAAATTTAAATAATTAAACAAAAAAAAAATTCAGTTAAATCAATTCAAATTTTAAATAATTTTCTCGTTTGTGAGATATTTTAGATAATTAAAAAAAACAAAAAAAAAGACAAGGAAGAAAAAATCGTAAACCCGTAGGTAATGTCCTTTTAAATTAAAAAATTTTATATCCTTGAAAATTTTTATGTACATTCGTATACTATGTGATTGTTATGCACAAATACATGATATTTATAGTAATTTAAATTTAATTTTAAAAATAATTCACAAAAATTCAAATTTTAGTTTTAATAAATTTTTTTTTGTATTTCAAAGTTGGATGAATGTTGCGTCGGCCTTACTACAGTTTGAATAAAAATTCTTTTGAGATCTTTTTCAATTATGGAAATTTTAAATGAAATGTGATAAATGATAACATGTAGAATTTAACCATGTAGATGGATGTATTCGATATATTTCAATTTTTTTTTTCGGATTTTTTATCGATTTTCAATAAAAAGATACTTTTAAAAAAAAAAAAAAAATTAATTAATGAATTTGGTCTAAAGGAATGACCTTCTTAAGTACTATAGTATAGTATAGAATCGTCTCGAAAGATCATCATAAAGATGAGCCTATGCTCTCAAGAGGAACAATAGAGGCTCGATGATGATGGTGAAGTACTATAGTATAGAAAAGTATCTTTTTTTCCGGGAAAATATCTTCTTTAACTAAAGTAATAATATTTTGATGAACCTACTTCCTAACCACAGAGAAACTATTCTTTATTTATGTCCTAAGTTTCAATGTGTCCATTTTAATTCTTGTAGACAATATTATCTACTTATGAAAATGATTAAAATTTGAAATAATATATAGAAAATGAGTAAAAGAAATTTAATTATAATAAATCAAGATTCATAATACAAAACTTTAAATAATTAAAAAAATACAAAAAATTTAATAAGATAACGTATTATATATAAAAAATTGAAAAAACAAAAATGGAACAATTAGCACAATTTGTAACAAAATCATTTGAATTTAATAATAATAATAATAATCGTGTAATTGATATTTTAAATATATCATCAAATAATAAAGATAATAATTCAAAAATGATAAAAAATTCGTTAACAACAACAACAGATAATGAATCAACATCAATTGAAGTGTATTCAATTAATTGTAATAGTGGTGGTGGTGGTGGTGGTGGTGATGTTAACAGTTTAGCTGATACAGAAACTGAACCAGATGAAGAATCTGAAGATATTAATATAACAGATTTATCAGAGAATAATGATACAAAAATTTTAGTTAATGACAATAATAATCAAGATATACCACTTTCATTAGTTAAAAAATCATCATCAACATCATCATCATCATCATCATCATTAGGAAAAGATCATCGTAATCATCATCAACATCAACAACAATATTATTTATCACATCATTATATACGTCGTCCAGAACCAAGAAATTGGTTAATATCAAATTCACCTCCAATAATTAATCAAAAATCTACAATTCATAATAATAATAATAATGAAGGTAGTACTTTCATTTTACGATCAAATAGAAAGTATGAAATTTGACAAAAATTTTCAATTAATTTATTAGATGATCATGAACAAAATGATTGTAATGAAAATGATACAGCATTGAATTTAATACGTATCAATGATAATAATGTAACACATGATGATGAGATATTAACAGCAGATAGATCATCATCATCAACAACAGCAACAACAGCAACAACAACGGTATCTACATTAAGGCCACGTTCTGTTAAAGAATTAATGTTAAATACAGCAAATGATGTAAAAAAATTGAAAAGTGCCTCTAATGTAGTACCAATAATAACAACAACAACATCATCATCATCATCATTGGTAGCATCATATGCCACAACTACTCCTTCAGAAGTCATAAAAAAGGAATTTGATTGTCATCATCATAGACATCATCATCATCATCATCATCAAAAGGAGCAAATTTTTGAAAATGGTTCTACAAAAGATATTCGAGATGGTAAGTGAGAACACATGTAATATTGTGTGATACATTTAAAAAAAAAAAAAAAAAATACAGAGGAAAATTGAAAATGAAATTTCCTCTTAAAACATTCATTTTATTGATCATTTGAGAAAAATTATCCATTTTAATTTAAAAAATTATCTGATTCGAATTTTTAAGGATAAACCATACTCCCCACTCCGCCCTCAGTTTAGATTTATCTGAATTATAGAGATAGGCCTATAAATGTAGGCCTAAATTTTGAATTTGGAAAAAATTTTCATTAAAAAAATATTTTCAACCGCAATTCATTTTTTTTTCAGCGTAGTCATGTGTATTCTTAAAGAGCAATAAAAATTTTGCGACGTTGTCATATTTTCATTTATATGTATCTCGTGTGATTGTTGTTTATTTTCCAAAATACAGAAAACATGGCAATTAAAGAATGAAATTAAAATTGAAATTGAATGAAAAAGAATAAGAAGAAGGATCTACTTAAGATGTCTTCAATGTTGAAATTCTGGTTTATTTTTCAATCGGTTTATTTTTTTTGTTTTGTTTTTCTTTTTCTACTTTTAATTATGATTAATGATTTTAATTTTGAAAATCATAACAGACATATTATTCACCCTAAATGTTGATAGATGAAAATTTATGATATCAAAAAACAAAAAAAAAAAACAGAGAGAATCTTGATTTGATTAAATTATTGTATGTAGAAACAAGGCTACATAAGGAATGTAATTATCACATTGCGTTATTTATGTCATAATTTACGTAATAAATGATTTTGATTATTTTACGAAAATTTTCATTCAAATGCAGTTGAAAAAAAAAAAAAAAATTGACAAGAAAATATTTAGATTACATTGATGAAATGCACTTATACAGATACTCACATATCTGAGTCCATTACAAGATATCTGATACAATTACATATATGCTTACATATCTACAAATCTTGGGTAACTTTTTGTTTTTTCTGTGTAAATCTACATTTTATTTATGTTTTTGTTATAAAATTGAATTAAATTTGAAAATTGGTACCATATTCTCTCAAGGGATCAATAAGCACAAAATAATTTTATTTATTGGACATTTTATTTTATCACCCTAAAAAAATTTTTTTTGATATTATCAGAGGATTAAAATGATATGCAAGATTTAAGCATGTTCGGTCTATAAAAAGTATATGTAGATATACATATGTAATACAAACTGAATTTGATTATCTAAATATTTTGATGAAAAATAAAATACAAATTAATTTACAGGGTGTCTCAAACAAATAATATATTTTTTTAACAAGTTCAGATTGTTTCTAACAAAAATTTATTCTAGACCTCCCCTCCCCTTTTTTTGTTTTTTGAAATATACATAGAAAAATGAAAATTTTCGAGTACATGAGATACATGATAGCATATACATACGAGGCAATATCTTTTGAACCATTCTGTGTATTTGATTCATGTTTATCAAATCTTAAAGTTAAGACCTGAATCTTTCAAATGAGGTGTAACTCATTATAGTCAGATAAAATAATTCAGAATTATTAGAGTTCAAATTTTAAAAATTTTGTGTTTCATGTTTTTCGTAATACCGCAGCATCTTGTGCCATGAAGCGTCATGTGCCATTTTGAGTCATCCTGTGTAATGAAACAATTAAATTAATCAGTTTAAATTGTTTACTATTAAATTCTGAATACAATTGAATGTTTCATTTTTGATTTTTTTTTTTTTTTTTTTTTGGCTAATGATATTGAATTGCCATGAAAATTCAATTGAGAGCGGTGGTATATTTGATCCTTAGTGAAATGCAAATTTCGGTAAAAAAAAGGAAAAAAAAAATTTATGAAAATTATGTACCTGTACATATACATGGCAGATAAGTATTCAAAAAATATGAAATATCCTTGTTCTTCGAATTTTTCAATTCATTTTTTTTTTCTTCTTCTTAAATTTACGAAACTAAAGAAAAAATCAATGAAACAGAGCTACACTTTCCCAAGCAACATTTCTCTATGTGAATACACACTTTACATGTAAAAATTTAAATTAGATTATTTAATTTTCTGCTCAGTCATTTCAATCAAATACGATTGTTTGATTTTCAGTGGCTCAATAAGCATACATTGAAATTTGTTAAATAATAAAAATAAAACAAAAAAATATTTAAAAATAAAATAAACAGAAAAATGAAAATTATTGTGCTAATTTTGCTTAACATCATTTATTATTACAATAAATTTTCAAATACAGGATGATTCTGTTAATTATGTATGCAAATCTGGGTGATGATAGGACTTGATAAAACGTACAGTTTACTTGCATTGTAGATCACTGAGTTATGTTAGAAGAAAACGAATTTAATCCAATGCTCAATGGAGCTTAGATTGATTATTATAAGTAGTTGAGCTTTGCTTAGTTGAGCTTGTCAAGCAACTCAACTAAACAAACGTTACAAAGCGTTTGAATTCGTTTTGGTACAAATCTAAAATTTAGGAAAATTAGGGATGGCAATGCAGTAATGTCTATAATCTGGACAAATTATTTTTAAAAAAATCATTTTTTTTTTACCCTTGAATCTAGTCTGTGACCATTAGATTCAGGAACCAATACCCTATAGCTACCTATTGAGCTACTGGAGGCCTTAGGATATACGATACAAATTTTTTATTTTACTTCCACACACACCATCATAAACACGTATTTACAAGAATCTTAACTTCAATAAAAAACAGTAAAATTTAATTAATTAACTGTTGTAATAAAATTGAGATGACTTAATTAACTAATTTGCTTTTGTTTTTTTTTTTTTTCAAAACCTATTACTTAAAAATAAAATCTTAAGAGAACTTTTTCTTTGAATTTTCTTATCTTGAAAGAAAAACCAAAAAAAAAAAAAACAAAAATAAATTCTTATACTCTTCTCCTTCAAATTTTATGTGAGGATTAAAATGAACGATAAAATTGGGATATAATAATTCATTCAACATTGTTGGAGATTATTAAAAGTTGTTAACAGCAAAATTTATTTCATAAAATTGACTTTGATATATTTTTCTGTAATGAGGGAACACAAAAAAAAAAAAACAAATCTGTATACTACATAAAAATACGTAATTAATGATTTTGAAGTAATAAATCCTTGCCTTTTTATTTAATTTAATATTATTTGTTTATTTTTATAATTAATACAATTATTTTAATCAAATTTTAATCGCTGTATAGATGTAGATCCTTGTAAAGGGTGTCCCAGAGTAAGGATAACAAAATAACGTTTTTCATACAATTCAGACTATTTTCAGAAGAAAAAAATTGTCTTAGACCTCCTGTTCAAAAATCCACCCCTTCTGAGATGTAGGAGACTACAAATTTTTTAACAAAAAAAAAAAAATACATAACGTCATATATTTAGCAATATATTTTTAACCATCCTATGTATTTAATTCGTGTTTACTAAGAATAAAAGATGAGATTTAGACCTTTTTAATAAGGTATAACTGATTAGAGTTGAATGAGAATGTCTGGAGTTATTAACTTTCAAAATTTTAAATTCTTTTCTATTATCTCAGAATTATAAAAATCTAAAAATGTACAGTGTACTTCAGAATAAGTGCCACAGACTACATTTTTCTTTTTAAAAATACAAATTATTTTTAGAAAACGAAGTTATTTCATATCCATCCTCTCCCCTTTCCTTATTCATTTACATTTTAAAAAATCAAGATTTTGAAAATGTATTCCATACTCTATATTCAAATTCATATTGATATATTTTATTAACTAATTATTTTTGGTTTTTTTTTTTTCTTTGATTTTTTTAACAGATAAATGTGAATCATCAAGTCCAGTAGATATAATTGATAGATCAGATAGTAGTGATAGTAATTCACCATTACCACAATTATGTCATACAACACAACAAAAATTACAAGGATTATATTCAACATCTACATCATCATCATCAACATCATCATCATCATTATTAATAATTAATAATAATTTAAAAGAAAATCAAAGTCATCCAAATAGTCCAGATAATTTAAATTGTAATAATGGAATAAATAATAATAATCAACAAAATTTAAATAATAATTCAACAATAAATAGTACTAATAGCAATAATAATAATAATAATAATAAACAAAGAAGATCTAGAACAAATTTTACATTGGAACAATTAAATGAACTTGAAAGATTATTTGAAGAGACACATTATCCGGATGCCTTCATGAGAGAAGAATTAAGTCAAAGATTAGGATTAAGTGAAGCAAGAGTTCAGGTACGTTTACATATGTATATGATGGAATGCCATGACACCAAACTTATGCATTCAAATGAATTTTGAAAATGAACGTTAAATTGAATTATATTTTCTTCATTTAAAAAAATATACTTTTTTTTTTGGTTTTCTTCTTCTGCATGGTTGACCACAATAAAACTATTAAATTTCGATAATTGTCAGTAATTTATTGTTAATGTCAATATATTTAGGGGACACATTAAATTAAATAAAATAAATGTTCACTTAACTTTTATCTATTAAGATTAATTACATAAAACTGGATACATGACCAAATACATAGAAAATCACATTACATTATACTTACAAAATGACAATTTTTTTGTTGTTTTTTTTTTTTAATACTTTTAAAGACAAAGTCTAAATCACTTGTATGTATGTATTCATCCATATACACCCTTCTTGTAATTTTGGTTTTGTGCTCCTTCGATGCTACCAAAATGAAAAAAAAAAATCTCAGAAAAGTTTTGAACAAAAATATATAGTATAGTAAAGTGTTATTTTAACAAATTGTCTTTATGTGGTGATACATTTATTTATGACTTTTTTTTTCCTTCTGTAATGGAGTATAATTTTTTTTATTTTTTTTTATTTATACACAGTAATATGGCAGATTACAAAGGACATATCAATGCGATGTTATTCAATATAACGGTAAAAATAATCGATGTCATTTTTCTTCAACTGAAATTACAATTTCCATATACATACAAGGTATATGTGCCAATATAGCCAGTAAATAGTTGGAATAAAAATTGTTTACTTGGATATAACGTGTATCTATTAAAAATGTACACATTAAGTGATCATTTTACTACCAATATTGTTAATTCATCGTTATGCAAAATTAAATTTATAGTCTAAGTTAAGCGGTATACAGTCTAGATAGAAATTAAATTATAACGTATTTTTGTTTTTTTTTTTTTTTTTTTTTTTAATATTGATATAAATTTATTTTTCTCTCATTCCCTTAAAATTTTCATTAAAAAAAAAAGAAAAAAAAATACTTCCATCTAAAAACCACAAACTTGATTATCCTTGTAGAAATCATTGACTATAAATGACTAAAGATTTCTTCAACTGTACCCACACATACACTCGCATGTATACTATATATTTTGGTGGGTGATTGATTATCAGTACTATAATGTTGAATATAACTTAATTTACGTAAGTGGTATCACATTAATGTTTTAGGGGTTGTAAAAAGAAAAAAAAAATTTTTTTTATAACATTAAAAAAAAAAAAAATTTAGTAGAAATAGAAATGACGGTGTTATATCAATTTGTTAATTTAATTTTTAAATGTATACATATACGTATGTACAGTATTCAAGAAATGCAAGAGATTTATTATGACATTAAATGATGCTTAATAAAGTTAAAAAGGGGAAATAAAAGATTGACAATTTTACTATTTAATGTACGTTTCGTAATCCATGAGCTGGCCATATGAGTATAGTAGGTGCATGTACGAATGAAAAAAAAAAAACTATTAAATAAAATAAAAATAGCTTAATCCCTGACAGGGTGCAAAATGGGATGTTGGATGCTTATAGTCAATGCAGTGATGTATTTGAGACATAAACAAAAATTACCTGAAACTGGCCCTCTAACTGATCCAAATAATTTTCTTCATATTTGCCTACACACATTGAGGTGACCTAGAAGTTCGAATGGTCAAAAAAAATTCGTAATCATGACATGAATTTCCAAACAAAATAAAAAAGATTAGCCTTTTCGACTCTTAACACCCACTTCAGTTCACCTTCAGTCACTACATAAAAATGATACGTGTTATTCAGGCAGGACTTGTGTATTTTTTTGTTTTGCAACTTTTGATTCAATTCCATTTTTTTTTTCTTTTTTTTTTGCCTAACCCACCCATATATCCTCAGCACATTTTTTACCAATTTTCTTTATCCCTGGAGATTAAAGAAAAATTTTCAATCGTTTTTCTTCAACTTAGAATTTTTTTATTTTTTATTTTTTTAGTACAAATAAAGTAGAAATAAAATAAAATATATTTTGATATTACCATATATTTACTTGCAATTGTAGATGTGTGTAACTATCTCTTTAAAGAGCGCAAGCATACAAGCATGTACTACATATGATGGGGTTTTTTGTTTTTTTTTTATGGAAACATCAGTGATACATGCATACATGAAAATTGTTTTTTGAAAGTTTTCATATACTGCACGTACATACAAGTACATATGTATTTGAGGATATGTACTCGCAAATGTACACGCGCAAACATAAAATTTATTTACATTCTGTTAAGGATGGACACAAATTGGACGAAATTGGCTAATATGAGTTGTCTGATGATAAAAAGTACCTATACATTATGTGTGATGGGTGTACTAGGGATGGCCGTATTACACTCATCCAGACACACGTCTATAAACATGTTCTGTTAAAATTCTCAGAAAAAAATTTATTTTTTCTTAAAAATTTTACATGTACACCACACACATACCATTGTACCATTTTCTAGATATTGGATTAATAAAAATTTTTTTATACGTTATTTATTTATTTTTTATTATTTTTTTTTTTTTGAATTTTTTTTTTATTTATTTATTTATTTACTTGTGCTATATGATCTGATTTATGAGACAAGTTGATATGATTTATATGAACCTTAAAAATTTGCTAAGAAAAAGTTTATATATACATTCTTATGATATAATATGTAATTTTTACACGTACATATAACTTTGAAGACGTATTGTACAAATAATTTTATTATGATTGTGATTTTTTTTTTCAATTTTTATTTATTTATATTTTTTTTGTGTATTTTCAGGTATGGTTTCAAAATAGAAGGGCAAAATGTAGAAAACATGAAAATCAAATGCATAAAGGTAAAATATAATTTTAATTTAAATATTATATATACTCATTAACTCTAGGATGCATGAATATTGTTTTTAATTTTTTATACCAATTGCCAGTGACAAATTTTCGAATATGCTCCATTCAAATCCTCAATCAATAAAATAATGATCTAATAATGGAGACCATACACTACACAAGCATGCTTGCGCAATCATATGAATCTGCTCCACAAACTACGTCCACTACATGTTTCTACTCTGAAAATCTCGACGAAAATAATGATTGTACAATATGGTGTAGAGCAGCTTCATATGATTGCGCAAGCATGCTTGTGTAGTGCAATGGGCTCTATAAATTACCGCATAGGATGTATAGCTACCAATTTAGTTATTCTCTACTCTATAGAGGAGCCTATAGAGTTTTTACAAAAACACTTTCATCGAAATCTGTTCTTTGCCAATTTCTACATCTTTTCTATGATTCGGTCTGTTCTTCAGCTTTTTCTTTTTTTATATTGTAGACGGTCTCTTAAATGCTTACATTAAGGATTTTCATCTGAGGCTTAACGATATATACTGAAAGTTAGTTCCCTAAATGTGTATGCCTAATCCAGTTCTATAACGTCTGATCTATAATTCAGGCATTGAATATTTTACTCGACCTAGATTCGTCTCAAGCATTAGGTAATATCTGACTAAATGTCTGAGCTTTCAAGATCAAAGTTGATGGGGTCAGATTTCGTAACCATAACATGTGTGTGAAATAATATTTCCCCTTGAAAATTCTAATAATCTGTTTTGAAGATCGTATAGAGCTATACCAGTAAAATTTATAAAAATTTTTGTGATCATAAAAAACCAATAAAAATTACATGCGATTTTAATTCTTCAGTTATTTAAAAAAAAAAATTAATAATAATTCAATTATAAAACAACTAACCAGAAAATCACATTAAACGCAATAAAAAATCGCTTATCATAATTTAACATGAATTTTTCGCCCTAATTTTCAATTCTGTTTTCATCTTCTCAAAAAAAAAAAAAAAACAAAAACAAATTTTCACAATTTTCTTTTTAAATTCAATTTTTTTTTTTTTCAAATTCATTTCCTAGCGATTTTTTTTTGTTATTTTGAAATTTGTACACCCTTTTCTGTTGTTGACTGTAAATTTACTTTTTTTTTGTAATCATTTTATTGTTCAAGAAATAAAAATAACAATAAAAAAAACAATATTACTCTATATTTGTTACGTTTTATTGTATAGTCTCTTTTTTTCATATACTTAATTTCTTAAGTGTATATAAAAATGTTTAACGTTAATCAATTTGATATTATCATTTTGTTTTTTTTTTGTTTTTTGTTTTGTTATGCGAAACAAGTGCAATCAAGCAAGTTAAACATTTTTTTTTTCTTTACAGTTTTAACATCTAAAATAAAAAGACAAAAAAAAAATCAAAATACAAAAAAAAATTTTTTTTTTCAGAAAAGAAAGTACGTAACAACCCTTGTAAGAGCTGGTGTATATTTTCAATACTACACACGGTATTTACACAAACAGTATAAGGGGAACAGGGGGATAAAAAAAAGGTTGTGATGAATTTCGTTACGCTCATTTAACTTGTTTTGTACATATGTACATATCTACACTTCATTTCTAATGTTTTCCCCTATTTTCCTTTTTAAATGCCCTTCTCTGTATAATATACTTTGTTACAAAAGTGCTAAATTAAACAAAAAAAAAAAAAAATTATAATAATAAAAATATGTAAGACGATTTGCCTTTATAACCTCTTGTATAGCTTGGTCTATATTGCTTGAAAAATAAACATTATTTTTTATTATCCTTTATTTCGAATTTAATCTTAATTCAATTTTTATTCATTTTATTTAATAAACAGTAAAACCATAAAAAATGTATGTAAGTAAAAAAAACATTGAGACAACATACACAATCACACACCATTCATTCGCATTTTACAAGGGTATTTGATTCATAATTTATAAAATTATGTAATCCAAGAAATTCGAAAAAAAAAAATTTTTTTTGTTTTTTTTTTTTGTTTTTGAATTATTCATATATACATTTCACGTATATTCAGGTTTAACCCCTGACCCCCTTTGGATTTATGAATAAAAAAAAAGCTAGAAATATATATATATTTTTTTTACGTATAAATTGCTTACAAGAATTCGTACGTTACAAAATTGCCCAATCACCTGTTTGATAAAAATTTAAATTTTATTTCAAAAACATTGTATATAGGACACACTCTCCTCCTAAACTAAAACGTGTTAATAAAATTTGTTTACATTTTTGATTATTTTGTTTATGCAATAAATTACATAATAAAAACAGATATGATTTAAAAAAAAAAAAAAAAATTATTTTCATATTTCATTTACTCGAAATTTCTCAAATATGATTAGAAAATTGTCATTAATGACAATCAGAATTTTATGTTCATATATTTGAAAGAATCCTTGTACTAGGGAAATACAAAAATAACAAATATGTATGTTAGATACATAAAATTCATGTATAAAATCTCAAAAATCTATCATACGTAAATGTACGTAACGTATACATAAATCAAATTCCTGCATTTTGCATTCTAAAAATACATAAATATGTCCCTATACATACATATGTATATGTAGATTTTGTAATCACTATAATCAAATTATGAAATTTTGAAAAAGGACAACATGAAAAACAATGCTGAAATGTTTATTGTACAAATTATTGAATTAATGTTTACATACATTTACAATATACATATAATACAAATAATATGCTGCTTGTGTGTAAAATATTATTTTATGAGTGTGCGTGAATTTCGTATATATATACAGGGTGTTCGATATTAAGTTAAAGAAGTCGCCAAGATGACCCAAAAATTGTTAGATAAATTTTTGATTGTATGTACTTAGTACTGGACCAAAGTATTTCCTGTTCATTTAAAGGAAGAAATCTTCACTGGTACTAGGAACATTTGAATCTTAGATATTCTTTGTAGAACATTTCATTTCAACTTAACCACACAATCTCGTGCAAAAATGGTACTGGACCATGATGATCCCTAAGAGATGAACGCAAGACAAATCGTAGATGAAAAGATGACGTATATTAAAGGACATGAAGACATTAAATATTCAAAATTAGGCGGTTATTTTAATGAGCTGATTGCAAAAGGAAAGACATGAAGGATACCAAAGCTCTGGATTAAATTTGTAGCTTCATGGAATAGCATGTAGTACAGCATACCCTGCATGTAATCAAAATTTTAAAAGAGACTGGAAAAACCACTGAACATAAGATACTGTCAATTAATTTAAAAATACTATGAAAAATGGGATGATGTAACAAACGTTATTTTTTTTTTTTTGCATTTATACAACTCTGTGTATATTTTCAAGGGGTGAATTTAATATCACTTAATTGAATTAAAAAAAAAAAAAAAAAAAAAAAAATTGTCATCACTATATAAAAAGAAATTCACGTAGAGCATCGTATACACAGAGACAATATAATCAACAAACGGTTTAATATTATATATAAATATCCTTCAAGAAATAAATCACTAATAAATGTAAATTTCTTAATGATTAAGTCTTCTTCTATATGTACAGCGCAAATAAGGATATAATTGAAATCTATGACTAAAATGTGACCCCACCTTTTAATAAAATAACAAAACGGTTAAATGAAAATATTTCATTGTCCTTCCGACACTTCACCAGCAAATTTTCGTCTTAAATTTTTAATTCCATTATCATAATAGTGTATATATACGTTAGGTACAGTCATAATGCAACAGAAAAGGGATGTGCACTATTTTTTTTTTTTTTTTAATTTTTAGAAGATACACGAATACAAACTCATGATTGATATGCACAGATTGATAAATATTTTGGTACATACGTTATATAAAAAAAAATTTTTTTTTTTTTTGTTTTACAAATTATTCGTATATGTACGTTAAATCTGTATTTTTTTTTTATAACACCCCATCAACAGTTACATCGTATTTTGTGTTTTTTCAAATTTAAACATTTGAAACACTTAAAATCCTTGTGGATCATCGCATGCACATCATCATCGTATGTGTATCATTTTGTAAATTCGGGTCATGTTTATATACACATACATATGTATGATTTCAATGTTTTATTAAACCAAAATTTATTCACTTAATATATAGAAATTGTGTTGTGCAAATATGTACATGCATATGTACACACATATACCCCTTAAAAAGAAGAAGAAGAAGAAGAGAAAAAAACGGATAAAGATCACAATGATGAGTTTAAAAAAACAAAAAAAAAAACAAATAAGTCACAAATTTTCCCTTGAATGAATTAAATTGATTTCCCCATGTTTTGTGTGGTATTGAATATGTGGCGGTATCTCTAATCAAAATGTTAACATCTTTGTTTACCTTTACAAATTGGCTGGTAAATATATTTATAATAAAATGTATGGTAGATACCGAATTTTTTTATTTTTTTTTAGATTTATTTTACAAAAGCAAAAAAAAAATGTTCGTGTTATGAAAAAACGCATTGAAATATAAAATGATTTTTATTTTAAATAAAACATTCCTTTGAGGTCAACTGACTAACCTGACTTCCTTGCGACCCTGAGAAGGTCCTTTTTTAACTTCAGGCGATCTGCTGCTGATTATTAGAAAATTCAACCCATTAATCTTCTTCGATGGCGTACAGGTCTAACCCTTACCTCCTGTACCCATTGATCTTCCTTTTTCAACATTATTTGAATATGTTTGGTGCTTTCCCGTCAATGTCAATTATACAAGGTACATTTTTTGGTTACACTTTGATCACCAGATTTGTGTTTGTCCTAGTGAAGATTTTATGTACAACATGAGATCTAAATCTTGAAGACAGAGAAAGGTATTCCTTGCTCATTTAAAGGAAGAAATCTTTACTGGTGCTAGGAATCTTAGAAATTTTGTAGAACAAAATGAGTATCTTACATATATTCTGCGTGCGTACATACAAACGTAGTACGCATTATGAAGCATTCTTTAGAGTCGATGATCACTAAATTAATTCAATTTCTGTGAGGATTAAATAAAAATCTCAATCTCTCAAAGAAAAATGAAATTTCGAAGAAATATAAATATATCCATCCTCAGGGCTTTGTATGTATAATAATAAATTAATTATTTTACTACAAACATAAGAACACTTATTTCTGATTTTTTTTTTGTTTTTGAAATTTTTCTCAGTATTTCCTTATTTATTCCTTTTTAATTAATTTTAAAATACAAAAGGATATTTTTTTTCAAGATGGCAAAAAACAGTATTTATATATTTCATTTCATTATTAGCATGCATTCATTTCAATACGTGTATTTAATTATATTTTTTTGTTTTACATAAATAAAATGTAAAAAGGGTACAAAAAGGATAATAAGTGATAAAGATTATCTCATTCTAAAGAATTTATTTAAATTCAACTTTTAAATAAATAAAGGATATAAGAAAGCAAGGTTGATTAATTATTATTAAGAATTGTTTTTACTTTAAATTTGAATCCTTTTTTGTTATTTAATTAATTACAAGGAATTATACTTTGCGAAGGATATTTATTTTGCTATGTTCATTTTTTTTTTAAATTCTTTTTTAATTTTTTATCTTACAGCTGGAATTCTTTTATCAAGTCATAGTCCACCGGTATCAACACCATTAGAACCATGTAGAGTTGCACCGTATGTTAATTTACCTGCACTTCGTAATGCTGCTGCTGCTGCTAATAATTCAACAAATTCTTCAACAACAAATCCAATTAATCAACATTTTAATTCATCAGCAGCGGCAGCAGCAGCTGCATTTTCAGCATTTGATCCAGCTATCATTTCAGCAGCAGCTCATCAGGTTAAATAAACATTTTTCTAATTTATAATTTGTTATATTAAAAAATTTTAAATTTTTTTTTTTGCCAAATTTCCCATTTCTTTATAATTTTACTTTTTTCCAATTTTCCTTTGTAATTTTTTTTTTTTAATTTTCTCTTTCTAATTTTTATTTTTCTAAATTTCAGTATGCGGCAGCAATTACAAATAATAATTCTGGTCTATTTACAATACCACAATATCCTTTAAATTTGGCAGCAATTGCAGCTGCACATAGTAAAAATTCAAGTATAGCTGATTTACGATTAAAAGCTAAAAAGCATGCTGAAGCTTTAGGTTTAACCAATGAGAATCCAGTGTAATAATTAATTTATATAATTAATTTATATATCCTTATATATATATATACATAATGTAATTAATTAAATATGTAATACTATATAAATATGTATAATAATTTTTTTTTTTTTTTTAAATTTAAGGACGAAATATCTAATTTATGTAAATTTCATATTATTCTTAATTTTTATTAAATTATAATTAATTTCGATAAGAATTTTCGAAGTGACCATCTCAGATTTTGATGATATTTTTCAGTCTAAAATGGTATTATATATTTGCCCATAGTGAGTCAATGATTTTATACCGATTTTTAAAGAGATGATAATCACTCCGAAAACTCTTATTGAAGTAATTTGGAATTATATCCAAATTCTTGTATGAAATAAATTGAAAAAATGCTATGTACTATCATTTCAACATTTTTTTAATTAAATTTGATAAGAAAGAAAAAAAAATGTGAAACCAAATAAAATTCAATTATTAATTTAATTTAAAAAAAAAAAAAATGTTTTTTCATTACAACAGGAATATTTCCATTGATATACTTATGTAGGTACGACCATTAGGAGGATACGTGAATGGAAGTAATAAAAACTGAGCCTGTAATTGGAATTGATTTGTGTTACATCAATAATACATCAACTAGCATCAAGTAAATATGAGTTGTAAGCCATTTATTTTGAAGTGGTGCAAATCGATTACTTAAAATTCTGAAGGTACTTTAAATTTCGTATGTTTATCTTCTCTACTTGGCCTCCATAGAATGGGAACTCTTTCCTAAAGCCTACCATAAATTTGATAACTTTAGATTTTTAGGATAAAATCTTTTCTGATATTAAAGGATATGTCCTCATAATGCGAATTATGTGAAAATCATGATTCTGAAAATTTTGGACTTACAAAAAAAAAAAAAAATTGTTTGTATCTGCATGTATGTATGCATGTGCGTTTGTTCGTTATACGTTTGATGTATCAAATTCATTATGAAATAATTCATAAAGTATAATGATGCTACAGATTTATTTCGGAAGGTCATGGCCATGTGTATAGATACTAGATACACTGTTCCAAATAAGAATAATCCCATGGGACATATTAGTGTACGTATACTGTCTAAATAAATACATTTTTATGATATGATGGATTTTCTGAATACTTTTGACCACATTTTGATTGAATTTTATTTACAATCTGTCATTAGCAATTTTTTAAATGATTTGATTGCTGAGAAGAAATTATTAAATGAAACTGATTTTTAATGTACATACATTTGGATGATGTAACGTGTTTTTGTTTTTTGTATTAAAACCAATAATGATGCCGATAGTAGATAATTCGATTTTTCTTTATTTGTCTGTGCTTAACGTCGAACTTGGGGTCAGAATGAATAGAAGAAGTCAATACTTCGTCTATTGAGCAGTGACGGAACAACAAATTTTTGCCATGTTCCATCCAAATTTTGCCTCTTAACGTGAAATCCATTCAAATTCAAATTTAATTGAAGCAATAGTTCTTCCTCCTTGTAATTATCTTTTTTTAATTTTGAATAAATTGAAACTCCAATTTTGTCTAGTGCCATAAAATTGAATTAACCGTTATGCCATTATCTGCTTAGAATTAAATTTTTTAAAAATAAAGCGCCATCAGTAGTTAAAAGTGCATACTTTTATGTATGATAACAATTGCGCAATTACCGAAAATGTAAAAAATTAGCAGAAATTTGTTTGATGTATGTTCAATCAATGTTGTGTTTGGTTTTATTATTTTCCCATGCATGACATGACACCAGAAATCCTTTTTTTTATGCTTGCTTGTGTTCATGTGTTGTGAGTGAATTAAAAAGTGAATTAGAAGGTGTAGTTAATTTTTAATAAAATTAGGAAAAATGGATTTGTACGATGATTTGGATACAAAGCAAAGAGCTGGACAAATTGATGGATGGTCATCAGGTATAAAAATGTTACAAACTCAGTTAGCTATTAAAAAGGCAACATTACCACCGCCTAAGAAGGAGCAGCCAAAGAAGCCCACAGTAAAAAAAAAATGATAAACGCTAGTAGACGCATACAAAAATTAATAGAATTCATTTTGTATTTTTACAGTTAATGACACCCGTAATTATAAATAAAAAAGCAACAGAAGAGGATATTTTCACAATAAGAATTGCAACAGATAATGTACAAAAGCATAAAATACGAATTATAGCACCAACATTAAAACCGGCATCAACCAAAGTAAGTGATTATGATTGGGATGTAATTGATGAATATGATCCATTATGGCCAAATGAATATGAGAAATTAGTAAAAGAAAAACGTGAAAAAGATGATCACAGATATTTACGAAAAGATGATAGAAAAAGGAAAGGTTCAAGATTTGGTGGTGGTGGTGGTGGTGGCAGTGGCAATGGTGGTGGAGGTAATAGTGGAGATGATTCACCACCAACAAAATATGCTGGATTTGGAACTAGATCTACTAGTGATGATGATTCATATGGACGTTCACCTCCAGCAAATAATAGAGGTATAGGAGCAGCAATTGCACCACCACCATCATTACAGGAGTCAACTCAAAATGCTAGCAGTGAAAAGTAAGTAATACAAGATTTAAAAGTAAAATTGATTAAAAATGTTTAATTTTACAGTTCATCAAATGTAACAATCCCGTATGGAGCAAATTCAGTTGCAGCTAAAATTATGGCTAAATATGGCTTCAAAGATGGTCAAGGTCTTGGTAAACAAGAACAAGGTATGTCAATGGCATTACAAGTTGAAAAAACATCAAAACGTGGTGGTCGCATTATTCACGAAAAAGAATTATTAATGCAACCGCCACCACCACCGCCAGCAGCTCCAAGTCCACCAGTCGTAGATCCAGCACCAAAAGCAGAACCAAGTATAACAGAAATCATGAAATCACCAAGTAAAGTAGTTTTATTAAGGGTAAGAGAGTATTATTTGCTTTGAGACTTTTTTGAAGGACGTATTTTTAAATCGAATCTCTTTCCATTGTAGAATATGGTTGGTCCTGGAGAAGTTGACAGTGAATTAGAACCAGAAGTTAAAGATGAATGCAATACAAAATATGGAGAAGTTGTTGGTGTTATCATTAATGAAATAACTGGTACTACACCAGAAGAAGCTGTACGAATTTTTGTAGAATTTAAAAGAATCGAAAGTGCTATTAAAGGTACAAATACTGAATTTTAATTTTGATTTTCATTCCACAAAAAAAAAATTTTTTTTTTTTCAGCTGTTGTAGATTTAAATGGTAGATTTTTTGGTGGAAGACAAGTACGCGCTGGATTTTATAATTACGATAAATTTAAAAATAATCTTTTAAGTGATTAAATAAAAAAAAACGATTGACCGTTAATAACAATTTTTTGTGTGCTATGGTAACAACATAAATTTTTATTTTTTTTTTTTTATATTTTACTTTTACATTTAAAAATACCCAATGAATGTTTTTAATACTGTTTTATATCTTCTACAACTTTGTTAAATTCGTATATTTTTAAATGTGCATTCTCATTGGACTAATTATCATTTAGTTAACGCGTTTAAATGATATTCTTAACATTAATACTGCTGACGTCTATTTGAACATTGATTTACAACATTTCGAATGTTTTCTTTGGAATGTATTATTTATATTTTGATTCAACAAAAAAATTTTTATTTAATCTTTTAAATTTAAATCAGGATCATTAATGGCAAATTTAGGATTACATGTGAATGAAATTGTGATTGCATATCTATAAAAATTTAAAAAAAAAAAACAACAAAAAATTTCAGATCAGAGTAAATAAATGTTTTTTTACCTGATTCCTGTTGTAACATTTTCAACGGAATGTACATTTTCAGCTCCTGATGTGAATACGCTAACTCTACCACGTTTTGGTTCAATTGTTGTAATCGTTTTATTTTTTTTAGTTCCATCAATAAAAATGAAACGACCACCAGTAAAATCTTTTCCAAAATCAGTTAAATATAATAAACTCGTATAATGGAATGATTCATAAGTTTCCTAAAATTTTTCATCAATTATTTAAATTTAAAAATATGAAATTAAAATTAAAAGCTAATCTACTTTATCAATATGTGGATGCCAATATTCATCATGTATAGTTTTTGCTGTTGCATTTGTAATTCTTGAGAAAAATGTTGGATGTGTTAAATATAAATTAGTCTCATCAATATGAAATTTTTCAGAAATGGCCTGTTTTATTTTTCCTTTAACTATCTGCAAATAAAACAAAACAAAAAATTTGGTAATTTAGAAAGGATATTTATTTTATTTTCTGTTGTCTTTTTTATTGATACCTTATATGTTAGTAAATGTTCTTTTTTAAAGATTTTCTTTGCTTCTGGTATCATATAAATATTTATGAAATGTTCACCTTTTGATAAAGCACCAGAATGTAAATCTAAAATTGATGCACCACCAGATGAACCACCTAAATTTATACCAATTTTAGCAATATCTAATAATATATTAATTTCATTTTGATCAACTAATGAATCCATTATAAAACGTCCACAATAAATTGGTATACATTTTGGATATTCTTGAATATCATCTAAATAACTTTGTGAACATGAGATTTTTTGAAAACGTTCTGGTATATGCTCACGGTATGTAGCAAATTTTATTTCTTTATCTTTATGTGTAAAATAATAAATGATAATTAAAAAACAAGATATCATAACAGTTCTTATCCATATTCTATGTGTCATCGGTTGTATTGCATGTGTTATTGAACTGCAACAAAAAAATAATAATAATAATAATAATAATTATATAAAGTAATTTATGTGAATTTTATGTGTTGTTTAAAAAATTTATACTCATCATGACGTGAATCCTTTTTTTTATCCTTTTTCTTAATTTGATTATTATTTGTAGTCAGATCAGTAGATTCACTTGATTTTCTTTGCCTAATATTATTAATTGTTTTTTCACTCATTTTTTATTTATTTTTCTTAATTTTTAATAAATAAATTTTGTTTGAATTTCTTAAAATACTGCAGCAGTTTGTTTTGTTTGCAAACAAATCGACAAGTCTACTGACTGAGCTGTCAAAAAAAAAAAAAATAAATAAATAAAAACAGAAACAAAAACAAACCCCTTTGTAAAATTTAATGATCAGCTGTTTATGTTAGAAAATTTGTTATTGTTATGATTTTGACATTTTATTTATCATTTTCTAATTGAATTCAATACATCATCGTAATCGTATTATCAAATCCATTACTCATTATTATATCGACCATTCATATCACAATTAGCAAAAAAAAAAAAAAATTAATTTTAAATACTTTAAAGTGTTTACATTTTTTATTTAAAATAATTTTTTTTTATTTAATACATTATGTTTGATAGAATTTGAATAAACTGAAGGAAAAAAAGTGAAATTTTCAAATACACAAATAAAATGACAGACAATACAAGTGTAAGATTAACTTTCTAAATTTTTTCTTTTATTTAAAAAAAAAAAAATATATATTAATATTTTGTTCATTTTTTTAAAGGACACTGAAACTGAAAGTACTGAAGAAGAAGTTGAACCAAAATTAAAATATGCAAGAATTGGTAATGATTTACAAACGATATTTAATAAAGATGCAGTAACATGTATAGCAGTACATCCAAGGGTAATAAATATTATTTCGAATTCAATACATGATGGGTTGGTTAACAAAATTCTGAAATCCATAATCAAAAAAAAAAATAAAATAAAATAAAATAAATTCCAGATTTTGTTTGGACAAACTTTTTTCTTCTTAGTTTGATTTGATTTCTAGTTTGGAATTTAGTTCAAATAATGTTATATATACTTCTCGTAGTTCTGAATTTTATACCGATCCCTACATGATTTGTTGTATACAATTTATTTAATTTTCATTTTATTTATTTTTTTTTAGTTTATGTTCTTTGGTACATTTCTTGGACGTGTACATTTACTTGATCATCAGGGGAATTTTGTTGATTCATATTTAAATCGTCAACAATATTTTTCTCATACAGTTTCAGTTAATAAAATTTCAATTGATGCTAAAGGTGAATATGTAGCAACATGTTCAGATGATGGAAAGGTTAGTTCGGTAACTTAAATAAAAAATTATAAATATTGATATATTCAATGGATTAAAATATAAAATTATTATGATTTTTAGGTAATAATAATAGGACTGTATAGTAGTGAAAATAATCAAAAATTAGAGACTGGTAAATTTGTAAAATCTATAGCATTAGATCCAGATCATTATAAATCAGGATCAGGAAAACGTTTTATAGTTGGTAATTTTATTTTATTTTTAATATAAAATCCAATAAGATAAAAATATAATTTTTTCTATATATAATAAATTGTATCACGTAATGAGAAAACATTGAATTTTCAATTTCATTTAATAGGAGACGATAAATTAACTTTGTATGAGAGAACATTTTTAAAATCTTTAAAATCAACTGTATTGAGTGAATCTGAAGGTTTAGTATCTGCAATAGCATGGAGTGGAAATTTTGTAGCATGGGCTAGTAATTTAGGTGTACGAGTACATGATTTAAATGAAAAATGCTCATTAGGTTTAATGAAATGGGAAGAACCAAAAGGGTATGTAATTAACAATTATATATTTTATTTTTCAAATTCTATTTTATTTATCATTCGTTTTTTGTTTTTCAGTTCAAAATTAGATAATTTTCGTTGTAATTTACGTTGGTCAAATTCTACAACATTATTAATTGGTTGGGTTGATATGATACGAATATGTGTTATAAGAAAACGTAATGTTATAGAAGTATCAACTAGACAATTACCAGGATATGTTGTTGATCCAAGTAAATGATATTAAATATGAGAGAATAAAAAAAAAATGTATATAAATTATTATACAAAAATTTTTGTTTTCTTACAGTTTCAACATTCCAAACAGATTTTTATGTATGTGGATTAGCACCATTAGAAAGTAATCAACTCGTTGTACTTGGTTATCCAAAAGAAAGAAATGTAGAAAATAATAAGGCGTTAAGACCAATTATAGCTGTTCTACAATATAAAACTAGTGATTATGATGAAATATGTATAGATAGTTTATCTTTAAGAGGGTAAATGATAAAAAATAAAATAAAATAAGCTAAGATTTATTTATTGAAATTAAAAAAAAAAAAATTTTGTTTTTTGTTTATTTCAGGTATCAGGAATATAAAGTGAATGATTATCATTTAGATTGTATTATTGAAGAAAGTCGTTATTTTATTGTATCACCAAAAGACATCGTTGCAGCTAGTTTATACGAAAATGATGATCGTATTCAATGGTTAATTGAACATAAGTAAGTACTAATGCATGATTTAAAACAATTAATTAATTTAATGATTTAAATTTTATTTTTAAAAGTCTCAATATTTGAATATGTATATCAAAAAAAAAAAAAAAAATTATGTGTACATATTATGATACGAAATTGATTACATTTCCTTTACACAATAATATTACGATTCACTTTTAAAGCATAGTCATCTGTAAATGGATGCTTTTTCGAATTCAATTTGAATAAATTGAAAATACAATACACATGACTATGCTGAAAAAAAGTGAATATTAATTTAAATACTAAAATTAGATTTAAAAATTAAAAATTATCAATACATTTTGGTATATTTTTTTTTTCTTTTTTTTTTTTTTTTTTTTTTTTTTGACTAGAAGCTTTTCTATATCTCTAACTTACAATCTTAAACTTTTGTCTTTTTTTTTAAATTTATCTGAGAATTCAATCATAAATAGCGTAATAATTTTAATTTATTTTTATTCGCTTTCAACTATACTTTACTTCTTATACTGTATAACAGTAAATTCAATTCATAAAATATACCATTTATTTTATTTGTTTTTTTTTTTTTTTACACACCAACAACTAAACTATTACAACATTTATCTGTTGATTTTTTCCAATCATAATAATATTCCGATGGTCGTTTCATTAATTGTTCATTAACTGTTTCAAATGTACATAATTTATCTTCAAATAAATCTTTCATTTGATCTATGCTACGTTTATGTAATACAATATGATATGGTCGACATTTTCTTGGCATATAACCAGTATCAAAACGTACATCATGTTTTTTATATACATTTCTTAATGATGATATCCATGTACCAAATGATACATCTTCACTAATATACATGCTTAATAATTTTGAATTAATTTCAATAAATTCAGCTATTGTACGACTAAATATATAACCGCCACCTAATGCATATGGTATATAATGATTACATAAATTATAATTTATTTCTTTCCATTGTCCTTTTGTTTTTATTTGTGCTTTACCATTAAAATAACCCCAATATAATTCTGGTAATGGATTATTACCATATTCTTTTGATTTTCTTATTAATTTTCTATCATATGATATTAAATCATTTAATAAATAATCAAGTTTAACATATGTATCATCATCTGTTTTAAGTATATAATTAAAATTATAATTATTAACAATATAATTAATAGTCATTAATAATTTCATTGTTAAATTATTATATGAATCATTTAAATTATCTAATAATAATAAATCATTATAACTTTTTTGTTCTTTATGTAATTCCATATTTAATGCATTATTTAAATTTTCTGTACCAATTATAAATAAATGTTTTGTTCTTATATCACGACGATTACCAATACCATTTTCATTAACATTTTTCATCCAATCAAGAAATAAACCTAAATGATTATCTTGTTCAGCAACAATTTCTAATTGTAAAAAATTATTTTGATCATCATATTGTGGCATATAAATAAAATCTTCTGGATAATATGGTTGTCGTAATGGTTTACCTAAACGTAACCATGTATCACGTATTGTTTGACGACGTTCAAAATAACTTGGTGCTGATAATATTATTATTAATAAAAATATTTCATTTCTATGACCATCTAAATTTGATAGATTCTTTGTTAAACATCTTTCAAAATTTGTTAACATTGTTGCTAAAAACCAACCAAAAAAAAATGCAAACATTGCTGTAAATAATGTTACTAAATTATTTAAACGACGCATTATTTTATTTATGCAAAATTATTTTCAAATTTCAAATAAAAAATTGATTTTACTTTATTTTATGTTTTTTAAATTATTTCTCAAATAAAATTGGCACTTTTAAAAAAACTTAGAAATTTTTTTTAATTGAAAAAGTGTAAAAATAGCAAACGCATTCTAACACAAGACAACAAACACAACAGCTGATTATCTAGTGTGACTGTCATTTCAATTATTTTTGTTGTTTTCCATTTTATCTGTATTTTAATGTCGCCCATACACAATTCAACGTGTTACATGTTTGATCAATCACTATAGCTACGGCCGCATAAACTAAAAATGTTTTGTTTTGATTTTAACTTCAGCGTTAGCTGTCAAAATGATAATCAATAACTTCGTACACGGTAAAACTTATTGAAATTCGTAACCAAGTTGATAAAAATTTTTTTTCTGTGTATGGACGTCATAGTATTAAATAATCAGTAGTACTTAACGATAAGAACGCCAAATTAGGAAATGACGAAATGAAATGATTAAAAATTCGTTTTTTTTTTTAAATTAAAATTTAACAAGAAAAATTTTAAATTAAATTAAAAAAAAAATTTTTTTTGCCTTTCGTTTTAAAAACAGAAAATTTGAGGAAGCAATGGATGTAATTTCAGCACATGGTGGTAAATACTCGTTAGTGAGTGTAGCAAGGTAATTAAAAAAAAAAAAAAAAAATGTTTTACATTCTTCACTGTAATTTAAAACAAAATTTCTTGGCTTTTTTTTTTTCAAGGACTTATCTTGATCATTTACTGGCATTAAAACAATATGATGATGCAGCTAAATTATGTTTAAGGGTATTCGGTAATAATAAATTATTATGGGAAGAAGAAGTTTATAAATTTCTTAAAGTTCAACAATTAAGATCGATAAGTGCCTATTTACCAAAAACGAATGATTGTAAATTAACACCACAAGTATATGAAATGGTGCTATATGAATATTTAAAATTAGATACAAAGGTACATAAATTAATTTGAAAAAATTTAAAAAAAAAAATAAATAAATTAAATTGAAACTTTTACTTATATTTTTAGGGTTTTTTAAATTTAATTAAAGAATGGTCACCTAGCTTATATAATACATCAGCTGTTATAAATGCAATACATGACAATTTTAATCCAAAGGATATGAATGAATTATTAGAAGCATTAGCTATTTTATATTCTCATGAAAAGAAATATGATAGTGCTCTTGCAATGTACTTAAGGTACATATACATATGTTAAAATTTGTTTTTTTGTTTTTTTTTTAATTGCTGTGTTTTCATTTTAAATTTTTTAATTCATTATAATAATTTTATCAATTTTATCTTTTAATACAGATTACGAAATAAAGACGTTTTTGAATTAATTCGAACACATAATTTATATAGTGTTATACATAAAATGATTATATCATTAATTGATTTAGATTCAGATCGTGCAATAGCAATGTTAATTGAAAAAAATAAAATTCCACCAGAAATTGTTGTACAACAATTAGAACAAAGACAAGAATATTTATATTTGGTAAAAAAACAAAAAAAAAAGTTTTTAATTTAAATTTAAAATTGAATTTAGAAAAAAAAAAATGTTTTTCTAATATAATTTTAATTTTTTTTTTTTGTTTTTCAATAGTACCTTGATGCTTTAGATAAAGTTGATAATAGTGGAAAATTTCATTGGAAATTAGTTAATTTATACGCAAAATTTTCACCATCAAAATTATTAACATTTTTAAGACGATCAAATAATTATCCAATACAAGAAGCATTAGATATATGTAAACGTGAAAAATTTTATCCAGAAATGGTATATTTACTTGGTAGAATGGGTAATACACGTGAAGCATTAAATATAATTATACATAAGGTAAAGGAAAAATCATTTAAAAAATATTTTAAATTGATATCATATTAATCTCATGTACAATTTTATCACTTTAATATTTTTGTAGCTTGAAGATTTTCAAATGGCTATAGAATTTTGTAAAGAACATGATGATTCTGATTTATGGAATTATTTAATTAATGAATCAATGGAAAAACCAGAAATTATGACAAAATTATTAAACAGTATTGTTGGTAAATATATATATTTTAAAATATTTCTGTTTTTATATAGAATTTTTAATGTGTTTATATTAATTTTGTTTTTTTGTTTAGGATATGTAAATCCAGAAACGTTAGTTAATAAAATAAAATTGGGACAAAAAATTCCAGGTCTTAAAAGATCATTAATTAAAATGTTATGTGATTATAGTTTACAGGTAAATTTATAAAATTTTTATTTTTGTATTGTAATCATTTATTTTTATTTGATTTTATTTTTATTTGATTTTTTTTTTTTAACTGTAGGTTAAAATTCATGATGGATGCAATGAAATACTTGTTACTGATTATTTTACATTACATGAGAAATTAGTACGATCACAACAGAAGGCCATATTTATATCAAATGAAAATCAATGTAACTTATGTAGACGTGAAATAATTATAAAAGATCCATTAAAATTTGATATTGTTTTATATAATTGTAAGCATGTATTTCATGAAAATTGTTTACCAGATAAATCATTAGATTATTGTTTAGTATGTAAATCTAAAAAATCATAAAAAAAATGAAAAAAAAAAATTTTTTTTATACCATAAATATGATAAAATGTTTAAAAGTTAAAGAAAAAAAAAAAAAAATGTTTAATGAATCTGATGATCTATAAAAAAAAAAAATAATTGCAAATTAAATAAAAATTTAAAAAATGGATATATTCAAAAATGTAATTTTGCCTTTTTGATATAACTATTCAACTTAAGATCATGTTATGATGGGTATCAATTATGCAATTTTGCATTTTTGAAAGCAGCCAATTTTTCATTTAATATAAATTATATGACATGGAATATAATAATTAACTATGTACTATACATACATATTTCGTAATCTTATGAATAACTGCAATATTTTATATTTTATGCTATATTTTCAATTCGTAATGTAAATATTTTTTAATAGATCCGTTTTTTTTTTAATGTTTTCATAATATCTTATAATTAATAAAATTTAATGTAAATTTATAATAAGTGCTTCTAAAAATAAGAAATAAAATAAAAATATATATAATCTAAATATTAGACATGTAAAAGTACATTTTTTATATTGTGATGGAATCATGTTTAGAATTTATTTCAGATTTTTTATCTTGTCTTGATCTGCAGTAATCCTCTTAAGGTTCTTGGAATATTCATCCTACCACATACTGGCCCTTATCGCGGAAGTCACTAACTTATTATCCAGGGTTATTCTGGGCGTAGTTAGCGAATCTATATATTCTCAAAATTTTGTGTTATAGTTAGCAGAATATCAAGTTAGCGAAATTTGCTAACTACGACCAAAATGAACCTGATTATTCTCAAACGAAACCTAAATAAAATATAATTGAAGAACTAACGTACATCATTTCTTTGCTCGATGCGTACATTTACAATTTCCAAAAATCGTTATGGTACAAAATACACTGTACACATATGTAGCTTAAAAAATGAGGTATACAATTGATTTTGAAATTTAAATTTCAAATCAAATTTATCTAGGTATTTTGTAAACTTTGTTTATCCAAGTTTATATTTTTCGCTTCGTTATTGTTCGTCTCATTGAATTAAAGTGTTACCAGATTAATTCATTTTGTTATTTGTAAATTGTTTCTATTGAATATTTTTCATACAAGTTTGATTTTGCTCTTAAATTTCACCAATCAACAAAATTTAAAAAACTACATTTTACATTTTCTATTAATACATATGAAAATTGAGTTGAGTTGGAAATTTGAAAGTGATTGGATGGTATTTGTGTTTATTCGGCTAATTTATTTTACAAGTGTACATAATAATTTATTTATTTTTTTTTTTCAATTATAAAGAAAAAATTTTTTCTTAAAAATGGAACTATATATTTTAAATGTTTTTCGTGTTAATAAAAATTTTAAAATAATGAAAGTGCTTTTAATTTAAGAAACAAAAGAAATTTTGTTGTTTTGTTTTTTGTTTTAAGTGTAAGTTTTCTGTGTTTCTTGATATGTGAAAAATTCTCTGATTTTTTTTTTTTGTTTTTCAATTTTATTATTTGTGTTGTATTACAAAGAAAAAAAAAATGTAAATATCGCAACAAAAAAAGGGAAATCTGTTCTTTTGATAACCCAATACCCAATAATTCTGTGTGTTCTATAAAAACCAAATAAAGTTACAAACAAAAATGAATAGAACATAGTAAAAAAAAAAAATAAAACAAATGATTGTAATTATAATTTAAAAACAAAAATAATATATGTACGTACATTTGTGTATCATATGTAGATACCATGATACCCATATCTATGTGTCCTATGATGCATATATAAATAGTACTTGATTTTCGTATACACACATACGGTCAACCCTAATTGGAAATTTTCTTTTTTGGTTCCACAAAATTGTGTTCGTTTTGTGTAATGCTTATTGGAAAATACATCACAACAGAGCGGTATGTATACAAAAAAAAAAAAATACATAGAATCATGCAGTATACGTATACATGATGAAAAATAATTTGAATTGAAACGGAATCATCCTAAAAATTGGTATTATCGTAGAAACGATCAAAATTCTAAATTTGTCAACTGTTAATATTTTTTTTTTTTATTTTTCGTCATTTTAAAAATTTGTCATACGGATATCACATGTTCCAAAAAAACGGATGGATTAGGGTTTCTTTCATATTGGCAGGCAGGATGAGCTGTAACTCGGTAACCGATAAGCGAGATGCATTTTAAACTAAACTTTAAAAAAATGAACAGCGTTTAGATTCAGTTGTAGGTGGCTATAGTCATCTGACATCGTTGACGTCTGTGCGTGTTTAAATATGTCCTTAAATGAATACAACAATAATACACAACTTTTCATCACTTGCCAATATGAAACATACTTAAAGCGGTTTTTATACAAAATCTGGATTTAAAACAGATCCAGGGACTATCTTAAATTCGACTTAACATATTGAGATTACGTGTATACGTATACATGCATAAATTTAAATATAAATTCATTCATATACGTACATATGTACACAGGAAAAGTTTTCACTTATATTTTGAATAGAAAAAAAAAATCGTGTGTATACTTTGTAGGAAAAAAAATTAATAAGGATTAAAGAGAGAAAAACGTAAGATGAAGTGAGTTGATCTTAAGAAAAAAAAAAAAACCAGAAAAGAAATAAATGTGTAAAGTGAAGTATGTTAAGTGAATGAGAAAAATAATACAACAAAAAAAAAAAATTAATAAAAATATAAATTAAAATTATGTTCACTTTTTTTTGCATTTTAATGTAAGAAAAAAAAAAAATTGTGCAAAATTTTTTTTTGTTTTTTAGTGTACACACAAATAATTCAGAAAAGGTGAGAAGATAATGTAAAGAAAAACTAAAAAGCGAAAAAAAAAATGCATACAATAAAGAATGTAAATTTTTGATAACATAAATTAAAATGTGAATTTTTTAAATAATTAAATTTCATAATTATTTTGTCATCGTAATATTTAATTTTGTGTTAAAAATTTAATTAAAATAATTTATAATACGGCTAAAATAAAAGTTTAATTACACATTTTTGGATGAAATTATTGATTTAATTTGACGTTAAATAAAAGGTGAGTACTCATTAAAAAAAAAAAAATACATCAATGTCATAATAACACAATTTAAAATATTTTTTTTTAAAAACACACACATACTATGTACATACATTACTTACCCTGCATATTTAGGCAATCGGGATTCGGGAATCTTATCATCTCCATTCACACTGATACAGATACTCAGTGGGTAAACTTGAAACTGCATCACTGCCTATGTATTTGATGCGATTTTCAGCTTGAAATCAAAATTACGTTGGGCATCACATCAAATAGGCAATGATGTTCATTCTCGAATTTACCCACATCCACCCACTACCCAACATCAATGGGTGGACATAAAAAAAAAACAAATATCAATTTCTCCCAATTTTTCTGTATGGAATTTAAATCAAAATTATCAGATGAGTGGTTTTGACATTTGCAATATTGCACACAATGCCATGTAGGTAGGGTATTCTATTGTGTGCAATCCTGTAAAAATTTATTCAACGGATTACATACGCATGTAAATGTATGCGTTGAACGTGTACCATCAACACAATACTAGGCTAGGATATAATCCATTGCAGATTGCATACAATTTAAAAACCAAAAATACTAGATACCCATATGTTGAATAATACTCAAATATATTCTGCTCTATCTTAATTATATTTTCTTGGGTTTTTTTTGTTTTAATGTACACTCATCTCTGATCTCATACCTACCTAAAAAAAAATGATTTCAAAGTTAAAATAATAAAAAAAATAAATTTTTTTTTTTGGTTAACATACGAAAATTTGGTATGTAATAAATATTATCCTATCGAATTATCAGATTTTTTTAAAATAATTATAAATTGATATTTTTGTATTTACATTTGTATTTATTGTATATGTATGTACATTTTATATTTATATAAACATTCAGTTAATATTAGGACTATATGTAAACATCGGTCCTGTGGCGCAATGGATAACGCGTCTGACTACGGATCAGAAGATTCCAGGTTCGACTCCTGGCAGGATCGAGTTTTTTCACAAACATTTTTTTTTCTTTTTTTATAAATTAAAATTAATTTTTTAAATTAATAATTAAAAAAAAATTTTTTTTTTTTTTTCAATCAGAATGCTGATACAGAAATAATTAAGTTTTTTTCCCCTTCATGTATTTGCCTTTTCTATTGTGAACTATTAATGTAGCAATCGTACAGGACTAACGATTTTCTTCACAAAAAATCTTGATTGTGTTTATAGGGCGTGAAGTATAATTAATAAAAATAATAAAAAAAAAAAAAAAAAAAAAAAAAAAAATTAATTATCATTACACATATCACCATGTAATATGGTCATTTTGGTTTGTATGAGGATACAAACAATTCATATACTGCACTGATAATTAATATTCCATTTTATTATTATTATTTACACTTGTTTTGAAAGCATATTTACGTATTTGTGTCATTTTTAAATTACATACCTGAAAGGTATATATAAATAAATAAGTTAGTAAAGTGGAAAATATGGGCGAGCCTATACCTTTTTACCACTTGTATATATGTAATATGTATAATTGATAAGAATCCTTAAAAAAAGGTGAACACATGTCATACAAAACGATATGGGGTTGTGTACAATGAATAGCATAATTCCTCTTTTGCTGTTTCATTGAAGTTATCTTTTCTGTATGACCAAAGTATGAATAAATTGAAAAATGTTTTTGTGTTACTTTTGACCGAATTAAATACTAACAAAAAAAAAAAAAAATTGTAATTAAAGTTCTTAAGGAACATAAAAATTTTACATTGTTGCCATATTTTCCTTTATGTTATTCTCTTTTGATTTTTGTTGTTTTCGTTTCTAAATACAGAAAACTGGCAATCAAGAAATGAAAATAAATGATGGATTCATTCAAATTAAATTCAAAAGATTGTCAATAAGGTGACGAACAACCATCAACCTAAAATACAGATGATTGCACTTTAAAAATCCTGTATAAGTTATTTCGCTTGGAATTAACTTTCAGAGATAAATCGCTTAACTTGTTGTTTTAGTCCTTGTTTCCCAATATAGCGGGTGATATCTTTGTTGAATTTTCTTTTTTTTTTTTTTGGCTCACTTATACAATTTTTTTTTCATCGCTTTGCTTTTTATGAATTTATTTTTCTTGAGATTATTCTCGGCCGACACTGTGATTCGTTTAGCACTATCTATGGGAACACCACGAGAAGGCGAATCACTTTGTTCCCCTAAATCGTTAATTTTGATGTCTTTATTTTTTGGGACAATTTTTTATGAAATTTTGAACAAACGTAGGTAATTGCTAACCAAATTACGTAATGTGAGAAAATTTCATATATTATTTTTTCCTAATCTTATCCATTTATTTTGGTACACTAAAAAGGGATCATTTAAATGAAATTTTGTATTTATGTATACATTTTATTTGGAAAATTAATAAACAATGTTGCCCTCTTGTATATATATATATAAGCTACTTAAAAACTGGTGTAAATAACAAAAGAAAAGGTGTAATCACATAAGAGGGGGAAACAAACAAAAAAAAAAATCAAAACATAAAAATAAATAAACATTTTTTACAAGAAAGAGTGGAAGGCTATTATGAAAAACCCTAACTTACTATAATAATTGTCCATTAAAAATTGTCCATAGACTTCTTGAACAATAATAGAAACAATTTTTGTAAGGGGATTAGTGAATAGTTTGATAAATACATATTACAATTCAAAGGCTATCTGAGGCCCTCCTATATCGTATCTATATTGTATGTATGATCTTATACAAAAAAAAAAAAACGTTTTTATGTTTATTTTGATAGAAAGTTAAATAAATTTCATGGATTATAGGAAATAATTATAATGATTTAGTAAATATGATTTTTCATTATTATGATACATATGTATATGTATATCGATACCATAAAAGCCGTATCGGAGGTAATGAATATAATATCTGTGATTATGACTTAGAAAATTTATCTTAAATTAAAGATTATTATATTGAACCTTTTTTTTTTTATTATTATCATGCACGTGTGTATTTGTGTACACCCCATGTATGTATATATTTATAACGTGATATTTCAATTTGTTATAAAAAGTCCAATAACCTATGACAGCAAATTGATGATAGAAAACGATGTTTTTAAACGCGATGTTGTATGTACGTATATCGTAATAACAACTCAAACAACATGAAACGATAACTAGTTCAATCAACTGTTTAATCAACATAACATCGAGTTCCATTTCAAACATGTGTATCTACATCTGTACATGTCTAGATGTATGTATTTTCAGGCTTCCGGTTTTTCTTGATGCAAAAAAAGATACAAAGATACAAATTACAGTACTTACACGTACTCATAGAGTGTAAACTATCTATGATGAATATTTTAACTTAGATTTATATTTGTGTTGAACGAAGATTTGCGTGTACTTACCAAAGTCTTGATCTTGAAGACAGAGGAAAATATGACCTCCACCCCCGCGCACCCGTCTCAGGTTAAAATCTCTGTTGATGTGTATGGGCAAAGAATCTGGAACATGTGATACAATACATTATGAAATTTTCATCGTAAATGACTTGTACTCTACATTTCAACATATATTAACGTTGAGAAACGTGTAGGCACGCTGTATTTAAATTCATTTACAAATAAACATACATAATCGATAAAAAAGTTGTTGTGATTCTTGTCGTATTGGTGGACAAGTTATATAGGAATTTTCATTTTTTTTTTTTTTTTTGATTTTTCCTTATTTTAATTTTCATTTAAAAAAAAACAGTTTTTTGTTTTTTTAAATTGTTCATGAATACAGGAAATTTGAAAGGAATTGTCTGTGTGTACCAGGCCGGGTGTACAAACATTTTTAAACATGAAACCTATTTTTAGGAAATGGGGATCTTGTCGAGTTTCGATTTAATATGCGAAGAAAATTACGTATAAAAGTCAGTATAAATATTTCATTAAAAGAAAAAGATACTCTACAAAATATTTAATGGATCATGTTCGATCCCATTATTCCCTTGTGTATTTTGTATAATTTCTTTATAATTGTAACTTTGTAACTTTTCATTGTTTCGACCCTGATTCAAAAGGATGGTCGCTGGATATACGTACAGGCATGCGATATTTTTGATTTTCTTATAATTTACGAATTAAAGGAAATGAAGCCATTTAATATGCATTACTAAAAATAGATTGATTTTCATTTTTCAATGATTGTTATATTGATTACTATGTACATATTGCTTTTGTGTGTCGGTCATTTGTCAATACAACAAGGATATAAAATAGCAATTAGCACGTACATATTATGTACTACGTATGGTATGTGTATAATAACAGAAAGAAGTGCTTCTCATTCATGAAATTATGAAATTACAATCATTTAATGACGTGTGGCTCATTTAAGCGACTTCTAGAAATTCATAAACCTTCATGACTTTATCTTTCGTAGTGATGGACGAAGTCATTCATTTGATTGAATCATTCACTTTGAACTATTTTTCTTCTACGGCCTTAAGGACCTAAAGGACTTAGGACCTTAAGGACTTAGCCTCGTGGAGAGTTTGCCGCCAGCCACCTCGATCTATTGTCCTTGCCCTCCAGTTTCGAATTCACTTTGAACTATTCAGTCCCACTAAATCATTCATTTTGAATCAATCATTCATGAATGATACATCACTAAATTTGTTTTTTTTTTTTTTTTAATTTAAAATAATTATTATCAATTACTTTGTAGTTAGTGATGTGATTATGAATTATTATCAGGTAGATGATAACAAATTTAATTAAAAGATAAAAAAAGAAACAAAACAACAACAAAAGAGTAAAATTATAAAAATGTAAACAGATAAAAAGGTGTTAACAAATTTTAAATTTAAAAAAAAAATCTAAATAAGTTAAAGCGGTGTCAAATTGCACTTTTCTTCTTCTTTATCATCACTTTCATTTTTTAAACGAAAAGATTGAATAACGCTCACTTTTGAATTTTTTTTTTTTAAGAAAGTTATCAACAATAAACAAAATAAACGAAATGTATACGTATGTACTTACATTGTTATGCCTAAATTGAAATTTCTTTTTATACAATGCAGATATTCATATAGTTATTCTGGTCGTAGTTATCAGATTTCATTAATTTAACATTCTGTTAATTTTATTGCAAAATTTACGATCCGTTTAAATTTTGTACGAAAGTTAACAGAAAATCAAATTAGAAAAATCTGCTAACTATGATGGTCAGAACAGCCCTGATTACTGTGTTATTTAGTTTTGTTAAGCCTAAAGCATAAATGTGAAAGTCAAAATGATGACATGGAATATCGTGTCGGATGACACAAATGATAATCATTTTACTGTCAAATTGAAAATAAATGGAACAAAAATATTCTATACGTAGTCAAAGAAAATCAAAAATAAAAAATAAAAAAATGTATCTGATTTAACTCCTTTTTGTGTATTTTGTGATATTCACGATAGTTAGTTTTTTTTTTTTTTTACTATGGTAAACTCTAAAAATAGTCAAGTTTTCTTCATTTCAAACAATGTCATCTGTATAATGACACACAAATAAAAATTACAAACTATATCGTTAATTTTATACTTTTTCTATGTAAGTTATTTGTATTCTTGTTTTTGTATATTTTATGCAGTTGATGATAATGTTTACATTATGCCCCTAGGGCCTTGTTCATATTACAAAAACATGAACATGGAATCAGGTTTGGAATGTAAACAAATTAAAAAGCTCATGCCCTTCGTGTGTTTTCTCAACTATTTTTTTTTAAAAAAATTTCTTAACACATGTGATGGTATGCATGTCATATTTTATGGTACACAAAAAAAAAAAAATAAGAAAAAAACATTATAACACGTACCATCATTGTGGAGTAGAAAATTAATTTAAACTATGATGTGTACTTAAATTTACATGACATATGACGACGACGGATATAAAATGCTCTTTTTTATGTTTCAAATTAAATGCCTAACCAAAATGAAAAATTACAGCAAAAGTAAAGTCAAAAACAAAGATGACATATTGACCTTAAACTACTAAAAAAATGTCCATAGATTGAAATACAGAATTCAAATTGATCAAAGTCTTGTCAAAGTATTTGACGAAACGCGTAACACAAAGCGTAACGAAACACAAATAATAATTAATCGTTTGACATTTTTTTTCAGAATTCATTCCGTTACAAAAAATTTTTTGAATTTTGAATTTATCATAAATCAATTAAGTACAATGGTTAGTGAATAGCTCAAAAAATTCTCATTCAATTAATTTCACTTCAATTGTGACCAATTGATTATTTTTATTTATTTAGCTCCCATAATTGAACCATATGGTAATTGGCAAAAAATCTGAATTAAAAAATCGTGTTATAATTAAAATAAAATTGATTTTTAATTATGAACGTTTATATAAGTGGAATTATTTACATGATAATAGAAAATCATTCTTCAATTCTTTTCATACCAGGAAATGTACCTTCTTCAATTTGATTAAACCATTTTTCAATCCATGCATTTGGACATAATGATTTATAAACTTTTTTATAATAATCGCATGGCTCATATTCATCTCCATGTAATCGTATACAACGTAAATGATGGATAAAACTGAAATAACAATGTTTTGTTTGATTTGCATTTGGAAATCTTGGATCAAATGGTACAGTTTCAAATTTATATTTTGATAATTCATCATCTATATTTTGTAATTTAATTTTATTTTGTTTACTATCTAATTCATTCATAGTAAGTTCATCATTAGATTCTTTTTTAAACCAATTCCAAGCCATTGTAAATATTTTTTGAAATTATTTCCCAAGCGTTCAAATCAAGTTCGAATTTTTTAAATGTCATTTTGAAAATCTTAGGATTGATACACATAATGCAAAATTGTACGGAAGAGCTTGGATCCCATAATGATAGTGTGCGGGCGTGGTGTGCGGGTTAGACTGAAAGCATGAAAAATTATTTTTGATAAATTATCAACATTTTCGGGCTGATGTTGCTGTCGTCGACGTAAACGTTATCATTGGATTCTACAGAATTTGGATTGATTGAGTGTTTGACCTTGTAAACGAGATAAAAAGCATATTGATTGGCTCAATTAAAACTCAGCTTTCATGAACGTAATCATTTTTTTCTAACTAAATTGTAATGTTTTACGTAAAGATTTAAATACAAAGTATAGCCACAAACATACATTTATAAATGATATGTTTGAATGCTATGATGTGGTATCTAGATCATATGTGTGTTACATATACTTACATATATCATATGCACTGCTTGCATAAATAAATGCGGTTCATCATTACAATTCATTCAATTCCAAACCTTTTCTTTTTCTTTTTTTTTTTCTTTCAATTATATAATATCTTCTGATATGAATGTAATGAAACCATATTGTAATACATATGTGTCTGTATTGGGTCATATTACTATATTATGTCCTCTGTAATATGTGGTTTAAAATTATATTGATAACATAAACATAACCTACATAACACACATGTACAATTCTCTTTTATTTTTGTTTCAACAAAATATAATTCATTTTTTTAGCGTAATCATCTGTATGTTCTTTTATGAAATTAAAAAAAAATTTTTTCCATTGTTACCAAATTGTCATCTATGGCTACATATCTTTAAAAACGCATCACGTGCCTATTTGATGCGATACTCAACTTAAGATCATAGATAATAAAATACACTCTGAGTATCGCATCAAGTAGACAATGATGCGTTTTTGAAGATAGTCTATGATATATTATTTTGATTTTTTTTGTTTTCATATGCAAAACACAAAAAATTGGCAATTAAAAGCACTCACTTGAAATGCAGATGACTACACTATGCTTAAATAATGAAGTATAAATTCATTTTTTTTGTTTTTTTAAATAAACCTTAAATTCAATTTACTTGATTGCTTAAAAATTAAATGCTATGAGAGCAATAAATTTTTTTCTGTGTACTTATTCACTTTTAACGATTATATCGAATCAGTTAAAATTTACATTACAATAATGAAAATTACAATACAGTATACATACGTAATTGCTCAGAAAAACAAGGGACACAATTATATATGTATCTAAAGATTTAAATTTATGGTTCAACGGTAAGAGTTCCTTTTAGGACCAACCGCCGATTTTTTTGAAACTTTTCACACTCGTTCTACTCAATGAGTACAATCCAAAAAATATGGTCTCTAGGCGCGAAAAAGGTCATTTCAAGGTCAAAAAATTGAAAGAAAATCTCAAAAATTGACAGAAAATTTCGAATAACTCATGATGTTATTGTCCAATTTTCATGAAATTTTCAGAGTTTGAAGACCTCGATACTCGACGACTTTTTGCATAATTAGTACAAAATTTTCCATACAAAAATTTTACAGGGTGACCCAAAAACTATATTTTCTTCGAAAAACAATATTTTTATACTTTGAACAGTAATAACTACAGACGTACTAATCCGATTGTAATGCGTTATGCTTTGCCAGAAACATCTATGTCTCACCTTTAATAATTGATAACATTCACTCGAATACATAACCTAGTTCAAAAGAAATAGCCCAATATACAATGTTGTGTATTTGAAAATTTTCAAACAGACATATTTTATGCATATATACATATAATATATATGTATATGTATATATATGTATATATATTATATACATAATAATATATATTACATTATATATATATATTACATAATATATATATATATATATATATATATATATATATTATATATATATTATATATGTATATATAATAAAGTATATATAATATATACATATGTATGTGTAACATATACATATATATGAATATATACATATATGTGCAAAAATACTCTAGCTTCTCTCAGTGTCGAATAAATCTTTCGCCTTTTACTAAAGATTTCCGCGGAGAGGAGCATTCAACCTACCTGAAATATATCCGTAAATTACTTTCACATAAGATAAAAACAAAAATTCATTTAATAAAAAAAATTAATTATTTATTAAAATCTTCTATTATTTATAAAAAAAACTTAAATTATTTACAACAGAAAATGTTATTTATAAAAAAAGAAAAAGAAAAATAATTTTTTTAAAACAAAAAAGAATTACTGTTATTTACAAAATTACTAAAATATTATTATTTGAAAAAACTCAAAATTATATTATTTATAATAAATACGTCGCTATATACACCTAATATAACACTATATACAACAAACAACTATACAATAACAACTATACAAAAAATGTACAAAATTAAATGAATTTACTTGATAAATTTGCTTTGACTTATGCATTTTTAAAATTGAATAAAAAAAAAACTGTAAGAGATAGAACTTTTTTGTAAAAAGAAATCTTCTAGAAAAACGAACGGAGATTTCATTTTTCCCGACATATTATCAACTTTTCCAACAACGTCTTCAAAAATCATCAAAATTTCGAAAAAAATTGACAAATTTTCTCAAACTTTTGACTTTTAACTCGAATAACTCACGAACCATTTTACGTGCAGTTTTGACCAATACCTCATTCGAAAGGACAAAAGGTTTTCTATCACTTCTCTTAACATACTAATGACATTAGACTGACAGTTCGCAAGCTAAAACGTATTTTATGAAACAAAGACAAAATTTTTTAAACGCCCTCTAGTAGCGAAATAAGCCCGATTCGCACCACGAGACTAGCACCATTTAACTAGACTCATCGAGTATAGTATATGTACCAATTTTCATAAAAATCGGTGGTTGGTCCTAAAAGGAACTTCAGCCGGTTCAACATTTAATTTAAATTTATTGGACAATTTTAAATTTAATTTATTTTCGTTATTTCGAAGGTGAAAGCAATTACATAGCTTGTTATTGCAATGAACTGTAATTGCAAATATGTGAATACGATGACCTTTTAGTAACTTACCCAATTTTGGTAATAAGTGAAATTAAAATAATTGCAATATACATAAATGTGTAAACATATTTTGACAGTTATTTCCTGTCACATAACTTAACATCACATTCAATTTTACGTTATCAAACGTCGGATTACAATAGTGCCCTTAACTTAATTATTTTGGTTTTAACCACGTTTTACTCATTGACTGTTTTTTACCAATTGTGTATAGGTAGGTAGGCGATATATACTCTGTTTGTTGGCATTACATAAAAATAGAAGTTTGATTTGAAATTTATTCATTTTATTAATAGTTCGTGATTGTAATTATTATGAATTTTTTTTTTATTTTTTATTTAGATAGTTATTGACCTTTTCAATTAGACAATTAACGGGTTTTTAGTAGACATTTTTTTTTTTTTTTTGTTTTGTTTTTATTAAAAAGGAAAAAGGCTTAATAAAATTTATTAAAACCAAAAAAAGTGACTATAATGAAGATGGCAGCAATACATTGTAATACGATACGTGTTGTACAACCTTACAGATACATTGTATCTAATTATTTTATTTATGTGCCAAAAAAAAATTAAGGATTTTCGATTCAATCGTATGATAAACTTTCGAAATTGGGCATGTACGATACACGACGTTAAATATTGGCCAATTATTGGACCAATTGTTTCACCGTATTGCGTATTTATAGTGGGACAAATTAATACTGAGACTTCGGCCTTTCTAAAAGATTCATTGAATGAAATCGTTTGAAAATGTCTGAGGTTGTTAATATTCAATGTTCGAAAATGACAACACCCTGTAAATTTTTGGTACAAAAAAAAAAGTGTACCCAATTGTGAAAAAGATACCCCCCTCCCCCTCCCCATCAGTATCATGAAACCCTGATAATTTTATGAAAATTGGAAAACATTACCTCGAGATATTTGAATTTTTCTTTTAAAAAAACGGAGTATCTTTCCGAATTACACTTGAATGGTTTCATACAAAAAGGTACTATTTTGTGAACTTTACTCTGGGACACCCTAAGATAGTTAACGATTTTAATAACAATTTTCGTTTTAATTTTAACGCAAGCGTTTCTTTTTCTTTTTTATTTTTTTTTTTTTTTTTAAATTTTTGTAACCATGTATTACACATTTCCATGCGTATACGTACACCTTATATGTATGTACGTTTTCTAATCTTTTTTTTATATGATGTTTTTAAAAGTGAAATTGCAAAATGATGTATTATTAATGGGTTTTATTTCAATTTTATATGTAATTTTTGTTCAACTCTTGTATTTTACGTGCATTATTTTTGGAAATATTACCTTGTAATTATTATATACGAATAATAAAAATTTTTAGACCGTTTCTAATTAATATCGAAAAAGCAAAAAAAAAAAACAAGCAATAACAAAGGAAAAAAAAGCCTACTAAAACAGGTCATCATACGTATGTACATTATTTGATTTCTATACTCTGTCTATTAATAATTTTTGGAGTATGTCTTATGGGAGTACTCATATGTTTTCCTTTCCTCTAATTATCCTCCTTCTAATACGAGTGTTTCACGACTAGAGTTACCAGAATTGTTCAATACCTTTTGTTTGATTTTTAAATGCTTTTCATACACAAATGATCATACATACATTTATTGTTTCAAATAAGATTCATGCAAATGATTTAAAAATTACATTTTTTTTTATATTTTTTTTTTTATTTTCAGTTAAAAAACGTTATAAATTCATTTTAAAATACAATTTGATCACATTGTTCCACGTAATCAGTTAGTATGTTTTATAAATGAGCATGGAAAATTGTTGTGGTAATGAAAATCGTGAAAATGCATACAGAGAAATATTTGATTTATTATTTTTAAAGATTTTTACTGTAACTAATAATTGTATAATTTTCATTGGAATAATAATTATAATTTTTATATTATTCATTTTCAAAAATTTTAATCAACGAAAATTTAAAGAAAAACAAAACTAAAGGTAAGATATTTATTTTTTTTTTTGTTTATTATTTTAATTCATACTTTGTCTTTTAATTATATCATCGTCATCATTACGTTATTTTTTTAAAAACCTAAAATTTCAAAAACAAAAAAAAAAAACGGAAAAAAAGAGAAAAAAAAATTTAAATTTAATTAAAATGCATCTAAAGTGTTTCATATGTAAAAAATCGTTGACATTTTTGGTGTATAAAATTTCTTACAGATTCTTTTGTTTTTTCATTATACAAAGTATGCTTTCAAAATGAGAAAAAGGAGCATATAGTATATTGTTAGTTTTTTTTATTTTTTATTTTGTTTTAAATGACATCCGTTTTAAGCATTTCAATGTCATTTTGGAAAAAAATAAAAATAAACACTTTATGAGCACACACAATTACTCCATTTTTATATGTTATATTGAGGTCTGTTCTGGTGATAGTTAACAGATTTCGCTATCATAAAATTCTGCTAACTTTAATACAAAATTTACAAACTATGAAAAATTTTTGTTAGTTAAATTTTGATAATTCATAAATTTAGTACGAAATTTAGCAGAATGTTAACGAAATCTGTTAACTATACCAGAATAATCCTGATTATTTTTATTATATTTTTTATTCCTTTTATACTACACGATATGAATGTATACATTGTACGCATAAACATTTGAAATGAATTTTTTATGAATTTTTAAAATGATTTTATATGAATCTTCATATTATTATTTTTTTTTATTATTGCATTCTTATTTTGCTACATCCTAAATTAATGTGTTATACACTCATAGTGAAGCACTTAATGAAAGGAAAACAAAGCAAAAAACAAAAAAGAAAACTAAATGAAGGTTATTTGAAAGAGGCATAATTTATAGTATTTTTTTTTTTTTTTTGTTTGAATGCATCGTAAGAAAACGTACATTTATAACTTTTCATGGGTGTATATAATTTTTTTTTTGTTTTTTAAATGGTATTAAAATGTTATTTCATATTCGAATTTTTCTTTTCGTTTTTTTTTTTTTTTTTGATATGATAGTTTTCAATTAGTATAAGTTGAAAATATAAAATAACAAAAGATTTGTTATGAATATTTATGACTTATTTATGCAACATTACACATGCTTGCTGTATACTACAATGATATACAAAATGATATTTTTAATAGTGTAATTACAATACGACTACCGACCATCAGATACCGTCTATCAGATACAAAATCAACTGACAACAATTTTTTTTTAAACAAAAACATTTTAATGAAAACATCTCTAATATGGATATCGACTGCAAGACTGCGCAGATGCAAAATTAGATGTTTTACGAGTATTTTCATTCTTATAGCTTGATTCTAGCATCTGTCAGTGACCAGTCATAATGAAAAATATGGTCACAACAGCGTGTAGAATCATAAATTGTGACTATTTTGAATTCTGCAGTAGCGTAGCAGTCACAAAATTTAAATGTCACAACATTATGACTGCCAAGAAAGTTTGTTACAGCTTGTTGTCGTAAGTCCCAAATGTTTTTTTTTTTTTTTTTAATGAAAATATTTAATGAAAAATTAATTTTCATAATTTTTAACAAAATTTTCTGTTTGGTCCATAATTGAAGATTTCCAAATAAAATTTATCACTTTTTTTTAAAAAATCAGATTCTGTCAATTATGATCAAATGATGACCACTGACAGTATCTCATTTCCTCATTTCTAGTATCTCATCCTGTTTGTACCTAATGGCTGATGGTTATCAGGTTGTCAATTGTCAACAGCCATCTCAATCTTCGGCAGTAAGTATCTAATGATTGGTAGTCGTATTGTGATTACACTATTATGCGTAAATACATATTGTATGCGTGTATAAGTACTAAATAGGGTGGATTTAATAACAGAAAACTATTATACGTATTAAAAGCAATTATATTCATTTGAAATTTTTAGTTATATTCAAAGTGTACATTTAAATAAAATGGAAAATATTAGACATTCAGAATTTTATTATAAATTTCAATGCGATGTGATATTATTTATCTGTTTTTTTTTTTTTTTTTTTTTAAATAATTTCATACAGAATTATGAAGATGATGAGATATTAAGCTTAAATTTTAATACATTTAATAATAAAAGGAATTATAATACAAAAATTGTACATTATGGTACACAAATGTAAACAGAAAGATAAATACTTATGCTTAAATATGATTTATATGGGATTATAAAAAGATACATTGTTCTAAACATGCATTTAGATAATCGTACATTTTCTTATATATACATTTTCAAAATATCTTCTATTAATAAATAAAGTCTGTTCTCGTACTTTAGTCAAACTAGAAAATTCTGTAATTTACTTAATTATAGAGTATAAGGGATAAAGGTTTTTGAAAAATCAAAAAAAAAAAATAAAAAAATTTGAATTTCACTTCAAGTTTTATGGGCTTGAATGGTCCTTAATTAAAAAAAAAAAAAAAAAAAAAAAAAACAAATCCTTTTCAATTTGATTTAAAAATATTGTACTTCACATTCAAAGTGTTACGTTAAATTGAAGGGAATTTACATTTATTAGACCAGAATTGTATGATTTGTATGCAATGTTCTAGATACATTATGATATTTACATTTTATAAAGCAGATGTTTCAGCGGCTGTTGTATGATTTTCTGTTTTGTCTCTAGAAGAATAGAATAATCAGATATTTTAGTAGATTGTATAAATTTCATTCAAAGGCACACATGTGAGTACATGAAATGCATAATTTCACTACACTTTAAAAAGGTTCCACTTCGTTAAATTAATATGTAGTGAAATTTTGCTTTTCTTATATCGTGTTGCTATCATTATTTTATGTAGCTTTACACGTAATGTTTTTGTTTTTTTCTTCCTATATTCTATAGTAGATGTAAGAAGGAAGTGCATTGTCCGTTCGTCTAGAATTTAACAACATGACAACCATATGTGTATATGCCTTTTTGCTTGATAAAGAAGACAAATTAACATATTAATATATGTGAACCATAAGTATAATAATGTGCATACACACTGTTGAAGAACTACATATAAAATTGCAACAGCAATATAAAAAATAAAAAATAAAAATTAATTTAATACTTGAATAGAATATATTATTAACGATTATTTCCCATGAAAATAAGCCTATGTATACATACATATGTGTGTGTGTACATCTTGTATATCATTCATGTATTTTAAGTCATTCATGAAATGTATACAGAGTCTCATGATGTATGCCCACTTTAATCACACAAATTTTACACTTTTTTCTTTTCATAATCACGAAAAAATAACATTAATATGGCAACAACGCAGAATTTTTTTATGAGCTTCATAGGAACATACATGAATACGACTAAAAATAAAGAATTTTAAATTCAAAATAAATGGTCTAGAAAAAATTATTTTCTTACCAGTATTTTTTTGTTTTTGCATTTAAATAAACAAAAATTCCCAGGATGCTGCTAGGATCCAAATATCCATCATAAGTTGTAGATTCTGCGTTGAAAATACGTGTTAAGAAAACATAAACGATAAAAACTTATGTGTATGTACACATGAAATGACCTTTATATGATGTGTAAATGTTTCACGAATTTTTTTTTTTTTTTTTTAAATTAATGTATTGAACATGATATGGAAAATGAAATAAGAAATTACACATTTTCATAGTCCTTGCTGTTATTTAAAAGATGTCAAAATGTATAGATACATTTCTGATTATATTTAATTTGTGGATGACTCAGAGAAAAATTTTGTTTTTATGTATACAAAAATTATTCATCATCATAACTTGTGAGCCATAATTTTCTGGAAGGATGTACTATACGTGTTTCATGACGATGGGTTCAGATGAGCCAGACCTTATGACTACAGCCACTGAGATACATTTCGTCTCAATTTAAACAGAATTCTAGACAATATCGTAGGTTTAGCCAAAAATTCAATTAATGGACGAATTTGATTGTTTTTTTTTCTCGCCATGGAATCAGTAATTAAAATCGGCTTAAATTATAAGTACATACACGTAAAATGCTATGGAATAGATATTTAACTGACACATGCGATCATTGATAAATTTAACTGATGGAAAAAGTGAAATTTTCTAATAAAAATTGTAGAAATAATTCAAAATTAAACATGTTTACTAATATTAGTACATGAATATCGAACTGCTACAACGGCAAGAGATAAAAAGATGTTTTTGACTGACGACCGTTTTACTTTCTTTGCTTTGAAATTTTATACTATTATAATTTATTCACTTCTTTCTTTTTATGAATATGACATTCATTTTGATTAGATAAATGCATTAAATACAAATTGATTTTATGTAAAATTTAGTTAACTAAGAAAGTATATAAAGTTTCTTTAGTAAACTGTTAAGTCTACATAGGGTGGTTCAAAACACATTACCCAATATTTGATGTTATGTACCTTGGTTGTCCGAAAAATTTCAATATCTTATATCTTACAAAGAGTAAAATTTAGTGGGGTTGGCCTTAGACACCTTTTAGTGATGTCGAGAAATAAAAAAAAAAATAAATTAAAAGACTAGGGGGGCTATTTCTGCTACACGTTCAACTATGACGGTTTGAAAAATGTTTGCACATCAAATGATATTCATGTACATGTATATGTTCGTATAATTCTTGAATATGATGTGATTATTTTACTGACATTGATGGCAAAATCGTGAACCATCCTGTGTGGAAAAACATTTGTGTAATATGCATGCAAATGTATTGTATGCCAGTAAATATACTTTTAAATATTTACAATGTAAATAAAAAATGGTATCTATGTTCTCTGTATACGTATATATACTTAACTGTGTCAATTTAACTTTCAATTTTAATATGAAATTATAACAATACATGATATAAAAATAATTTTTATTAATTTTATGAAAAGAAAAGTAAATTTAATGTACAAATTCATTTAACAAATAAAAAAAAAAAAAATTTTTTTTAAATATATGGCCCCTATCATGAAAATCTATTTGATGAATTTTTCAAGTCGATCGAATAAATGTTTGGTGTTAAAAAATATTCAATCGATTTTTGATCTTTTTTCGAGTTATTACTATTGCTAATTTTTTTACAATAATATGTTAAATTGATAAAAATTTCTAATTTCTGTTGTACAACAACTAAAAAAATTTTAAAAAGGTTTTTTTTTTTTGCTACGAACAATTTATTTGAAGAACTTTTTATTTCTTTATCACAAAAAACATGATCGATCTTTTCAAGTCAACAGAATCGAAAAATTTCTACTTGAATAGAGATCTTCATAACACTAAAAAGTCTATTTCGATTTTAAGTCTACTAGCTATAGAATTTCATAATAGAGGCCTATGTTTTTATTTGAGCCAGATATTAAAAATCATCAGCGTTTACAGTTTATGACTGGCGTTAATGATAACGCATACAGACGATACTTTCTTTCATTATCTGTTATATAGTATTTATGTGTTTAGTATGATACATACATACATATTTCTAATTTTTATTGTTAAGAAAATGAAAATACATTTCCCAAATGTCCCAAATATAAAAATACATGAGATTGTAATTTTATTTAATTTTATAGTAAAGCATATGTAAAAATTATGACGATAACAAAAAAAAAAAAGATGCCAGTGGGAAGAAGGAAGAAAAATTGAAAAAAAAAATTCGAACATAGCAAAAATTACATATTCATAAGTATATGATGTTCTGGTTATTATCTACATGTTTATCATCATAATCTCGTTCTTGCTTACATTCTTCCGGTTCTTATTATGGAAAAATTTTCTTTTAACATATGCAATGCACATTTAGCTGTAATAAGCTGCTTTTTCTTTTTTTGCTTGAAAATTCATACATTTATAGAAGTCTTGCCAGAACAAAAAATTACGATTGTTCCAAAAATTTAGTCTTTATCAGCTGTTCATCTTTGTCTTTTATATTCTGGTAAATATTCTTAATTTTTTTTTTCTGTGCTGGACCATTTTGTTGTCTGTTAAATTTATTAAAATTTCTGATAAATTTGTAATACTGATCTATTATACAACATTTGATATTTTTTGTTTTACTTCTCCTTTATCTTGAAGATAAGTCTTAACTAGACGTGAAGAAAATCAAATTTTCGGTTTATCTTCGAGATATGTTTAACTTCAAGATATTTTGAAGTGAAGAAATCCAGCATAAATGAATTCAATTGAATATTTTTTTGGAAAACTTTTCAAGTTAACAATGGAAAAGAGAGGTAGAAAGTTAACAATAAAAGTTCATCTTACAAAAAAAACAAAAAAACCAACAAAACTTACATTGTTCTCTATATGCACGCTTTGGTAATAAAATGGGGGAAAAAACATTTATTTCATTCATTTAATGGTAACATCAAATGATAATTGATCTTAAATTTTAAAATTTTGAATATTCAATCACGTTTTCATCCGTAAAGATGAACAATGTGTTCAAAAAAAAGCAAAAAAAAAAAAAAAAACAAAAAATTCGTTACATTCGTACAGAGTGTTAAAACTGTACTTTGAGTATTTCTTGTAGTTTCGTCTTTATCATGATTTGATTTATCTTAATCACGATGAAATATAGGTCAACAAATTTTGATTCATTTCGAATAGTAAGAAATTAAGAGAGTATTAAAAATGTTTTTTGTTTTTGTTTTTTATTTGCCTTTATTTTTTATTTTTTCTTATTTTGTCAGTCATCAATCACATTTAAAGACATGATGGCATGACACAGTAACGAATAAACAACAGATCTTTGAAGATGTTTTGTAATTTATTCATTAAATTTACCTGAGTAATGAAGAAAACAAAAAAAAAATAAAGAAAATGCATTTATACGGAATTTCTAGAAATGATTAAACATAATGCAATCTTTTTCTCCTTTTTAATTTAAATTTGCTAGAATATTAAATATAATTAAAATTTAACGGCTGAGTTCATGTTCAAGGTATCACTCGGTGAAACTAGTTATGGATGCATTGGCTTACTGGCTATACTGGCTTAAACCATGAACAATTTGCAATGTGTGAGATTAGTACTCACAAAATAATTTTTTTTTTTTTTTTAAAAGTCTTAATTTAATATGCGATCAAATTACTCAAATCGATAATTTCAATTCAAGGTTTATTAAATGCCGTGATTCATTTTTAAGAATGAATTATAAATTTTTATCTTTAATTTAAAAAAATGATGTATGTACATATTAGACTGCTCAGACATTAATTCTGATGATCAAATTTTATTGAATTAAATGAGATCGATTGTAAATTTATGGACGATCGAAAATTGGACGAAATGTGAATGTAATGTGGTGAATAGCTTCATAACATCAAGAATTTTGGCTAGGTTAGGTTAGTTTAGGTTGCGGTGGCCACTCCTGCTGGTTCCCCAAGCGTGCGCACTTATTGAGAGAATTTTGGCTAAAAAAATTTATAAAAATTTTTATTTTTGCTGAAAATACTACATCATCAGTTCTACAGACCATGATGGGATTTTGGCTTACTCTAACATATGGTGTCCAATGGCACCGTCAATTGAAAGCCAGTATAGGTCAAATGTTGGTAGGACAGTTCTACAGACCAATGGTGGGATTTTGGCTCACTGTACGTCTGGTGTCCAATGGCACCAACCGTCAATTGAAAGCAGTATAGGATCAAATGTTGGTAGGACCAGCAAAGATAGCTGTTGATGTTAAGGTTGATGGTATATTGACTTTAACATTATCATTGGGCACAGGGCTCAAAATCTACCTTCGAATTTCCCTTTTTGTCACAGTAGTTTTTTAGTTATCAAAAGTGCTTTTAAAAATTCACTTTTTTTAAAAATATTTTATTTTTAAATGTATCAAAATTGAAAGATCATGAATCATGATGATTTGTTGGAAATTATGTCAATATGATGGAATACTTTTAAAACGAAAAATACCTACATAAATGCCATAATAATTGAACGAAAAACCTCCATTGGTTTGTAAACCTATATATAAACCGCACTTACAGAATAAAAAACAATTTAAAAAAAAAAACAACATATCATATCTGTTATGTAATATTTTCATATATCAGTCATTAAGTCGAATATTATACTCAATATTCAAAGTATACATTTTGTTAAATGATCGTTACTTAGTTAATGTGTTATTACTGACTGCATTACATACATTTTTCATTTTCATAAATAGTAAATTGTAATACGATATGCGTGTTATAAAAATTATTATAAAATAAATCTTATTTATTGCATTGTATGAATGCGTTAATTTATTATTATGTATTTTGATTTCTTTTGAATCGTATATTGAAAAACTTTCTATTGCGTACCATAAAAAAAAAGTGTTTCCTTGATATATGATTGAATATTAAATGAATTTAAATTAATTTCCTAACACTTTCTTCTTCTTCTTCAATGGCTCCACAGCTCGTTACGTCGAGCCTTGGCCTCCACCTTCTCACACTTTACATATCGTAAATGCAGTAAAATTTGTATGCCTCGACCACTAGTAATGAGACAAGTCAAATATTAATGAACAGAGGATTCGTACAAAGTCCAAGTGATCGTCTATATTACTAAATATTCAGCTATCCATTTTAATAGACCGAATGTCTGCAAGTGATGGTCATTAAATGTTTACGAATTCTACGTATCATTTTGTTTATTTGATACGTTATTCAGCGTATTATGATTTCAGGTTAAAATCATGCATTTTTGAACTTACCCCCAAACAACGCAAAAACTCAATTACAATAAATAATTGAAAAATCATCAATACAAACATACATATGACGAATTGCTAAAATATACTTTACAGTTACAGTACATAATATATTAGTTTAAAAATAAAATATCACATGCATGGACAAATATAATGTTTACGTGTATGGAGTATATAGTATGTTATAGAGTTTCATATATATATACCGTGTGTATTCATTATTTGACTTAAAATAACTTATTTGCTTCCGTGATTTATATATACTTAGGTATATGAACATAATTATGTATGATTTTTTTTTCTTATAATATAATGAACATGCATCCATATTTACATTATATACGAGTACATACATATATACGGCTTCGTTCCTTATGCATAAATTAGTTGTGATCCATGATGCAATGAATTTTATAAGGTGTGTCATTCCGATGCGTTAATGAAGGTAAAACTTGAACCTACCAATTAAAAATCAGATTTTTAATAAAAGAAATTCAGAGTTATAGAAATAAAAATAGGGTTATCATCATCATTCGTTCATTTAAAATACTTGTAACGTTCATAAATAAAAATGGAAAAAAAATTTTTTTTTTCATTGGAAGTTATTGGAAATAACAATTTATTAAATCATGATATCGATGTTAAAATAACTAGGACATATCCGACATGTTCAAATTTCCTTTGGACGCAGCATTTAATAACTCTCAGTTGAACCAAATATTTCAGAATGACACACATTAGTAAACTCATTACACTATGATGTGATGTGTGTAAATAAAATCCGAACTGACTGTGAATTTTTTCTGTTTTTTTTTTTTTTTTGAATCAATGAAATATTAGCGTAACATGAAAAAGAAATTTCATATAATTTTCATTATGTACTGTATCCATGTGTTATGGAATTAAAATTTAATGTACATATGCATATATTATTAAAAATATTTGCCGATTACATGATTAAGTCTAAATACTCAATCAACAACGTCATTATAAATTGTTTAAAATGTTGTTTTCTCGTAATTTATCTGTATATATGATGATAATAATAAAAGGTAGATATTTAAAATATTGTAAAGATATGTGTGTGTGCATGTCAGTTTTTGCATTTCATCTTATATGATCTTTTTCCGACTACATACATAAATTTATTTAAATTTAAGATCAAAATTAATTTTCATTTGTATACCTTTGGCCTATACACGTACAAGGGTGTCTTAGAATAAATGTTGTTGAACTTAAAATTAAAATAATAATACATTTTTTTTTAAAGGAATAAAAATTTTGCATTGTTGCCAAATTATCATTTATGCTGTTTTCTATTGATTATTGTTTCTAAAATAAAAAAATTGACAAAAAAAAATGATTTTAGGCTATCTACAAAAACGCATCACTATGCCTATTTGATGCGATACTCAGTGTATAATGATCTTAAGCTGAATATCGCATCAAATAGGCAGTGATGCATTTTTTAAGATAGTCTTATTCAAATTGAATGGAAAATAATGCGAAAAAAACATTCAAAAATTAACCTTAAATTTATTTTTTATTTTATTTTTAGTTTTGCCAACTGTTTTAAGTATCTACTAAACTTATCATTTTATTTTTTTTTCAATATTTTTCAGATCGAATTCTACTGAATTTGACTAAAAATGCATTAAAGGTATGTACATATGTTACCAATTGTTTTTTTTTTTTTTATTTTATCAATACGTGATCAAATTTAATTTATTTTTTTTAAATATCCAAATTTTTTATAAATTTAAATTGGAACACCTTGACACTTTAATGGCATATTTAATTTATAATTATTTTATTTTATTTTTTAAATACAAATATCAGGCGCATACAGTACGTACGTATGTGTAACGTATGGTACAAATGTGTAAATATGTAATAAAAATGACAATTTCCATAAAATGAATATTGAAATGCCATAATGAAACAGTAATGATGATATTGAAAAACAAGTGTAGTTTTTTCATTTGTCATGTACGTATCTGATGTGTGTACAGGGTGATTCGACGTATAACGCGCATAAACTAGATAAAGAAAAATAGAATATTTTTTAATGAAGAAAACGAAAAATAGTGTACAGGGGTGCTAAATATTTTTCTCTGTGGTTGAGGAGAAATTTGGAGTTCATTTCTTGTTTATATATTTTTAACATAGTCGGGCATTTAGTAAACAAAAAAAAGGAATATTAAAATTTTGCTACGTTGCCATATCATTTATGTTTTTTTTTTTCTTTATTGTTTTCGCTTCTAAACCACAGAAATTTGCTAACTAAGGAATTAAAGTAAATTAATTTATTTAGATTGAATGAAAAACAATGCGAAAAACCACACATTTCACTGGAATTTTATTTTTTAAATGTGATAAATCGCATTTCATAGACAAATTAAACACCCTTTACACATACAATATGTAATGTGTACTCAATTAAATACACATTTGCTTAGCTGTTATTTTATTTTGCATTTTTCTTGTTAATATTACCAATTTAGGAAACTCATCTTAAATTGAAAATGCACAACATGAATGTACATACATACATAATGATCGAACATAAAATGAATTGCATGTTACACATATACAGTACATAAATGTGCATAATATGAACATGAATCTATGTATATAGATATTCCTATTCACATTAAATTTAAAAACTTAATTAAAATGTCTCCAAAGGTATTAAAGTTTCTTATAGACTGGATGATGTTACTCCAACATATATGTATGTACACAGTAGTAGATACCTATATGAAAAAAACAAAAAAAAACAAATATTAGATATTATTCTTATCTTTTTTATTGTCATGGCTTTTCATTTTATTTTTTTTTATGAAACTTTACTTTGTAGTTTTTAATATTAAGAAAAGATATTTAAAAAAACTGTCATAATTTTTCCTTTTATTTCATTTTAGTTTTTTTTTTTTTAAATTGTACACATATGTGTATGTACACATATGAGCATGCCAAGTCAAGCTCAACGAACCATAGGTCGTCGATATTCATGCTGTCATGAGTATGTACATATGTATATAACCCGTTTTTTTGCCTTTGTAAATATACGTTTGTACATGTGTACACATCAACACATATGATTAAGTTTTTTTTATTTTTATTATTTGTTTATTTTATTTATTTATCATTTGAATTTATATGTGCATTCATATCTGCATATGAACACAAACATATATGTACATACGTATGTTTATTAGTAACTTAATAAATGTTCCGCATCATTTAATGTTTCAGTCATAATTTTAAATAATATGTACAATCGATATGCATGTATCTACATATGAGTGAACATCATAATTTTTTTATATAGGTACATACATTTTTTCTTTAAAGTTCATTTAATGAATAATGTACGTAAATTCAAACTGATAAACATATTAAGACATGTACATTAAAAACAAAAAAATAAAAATAAAAAAATAATTTCAATTTTCCACTGTTATATAATATACCTAAGTACATATGTAGGTACTTCCTACATATTATGTAGGTACTTTTTTACATTATTTTTATACTTTAATTACTTTGTTCATTTGTAATTAAAAGAAAATGAAAAGTGAAAGATCATTACATAAAAAAAAAAAAAAACTAAATGTTTATTATTCATACACAAATAAATGTTTTCTATTCAATTTGAATGAATCCATCATTTATTTTTATTCCATGATTGCCAATTTTCTATATTTTGTAAATGAAAATAACAAAAATCAAAAGGAAATAACATAAATCGAAATTTGGCAATAATGCAAAATTTTTATGCTCCCTAAAAATGCAAATGACTATACAAAAAATAAAATAAAATAGTAAATAAATATCTTTCAATTTAAGTGGGTCGTATTTGTAATAGAAGAATTACCAAAATTTGTGATCATAAACGATACTGCATCCATGTATGCCATACGAGAACGTATCAGTTATTCGTATGAACATGTAAATACGATACAATATGTAGGCTTGATAGATTTATCGTTTTTACATGTAAATTATGAAATTTATACTAATCATATTTTTATCAGATACATACATACATATATTCAATAACTAAATAAGATCTCTCATTGAAATTCAATGTCAAGAAACGTCATCGATCGCCAAATGAATAGATTTTAATTTGATTCTAAACCATTTGAATTTTTTTTTTTTTTTTTTTTGGATAATTTATTTTCTTTTTCATTCACAATTGAATTCACAATCGATAGATCATAATGATTTTGATTGCATTTCTAAATGCAATTCATTACATGAAATATTTCATTCTGATATTAATTAATTTGTTGATAAGAAAAAGATACATTTGTAATTCAAAATTTAAAAATACTCAATTTATTTTATTTTTTTTTACATTGATCTCTTTTTCAAAACAACGTAATATATAACGTCGTAATATAAATAAAGTCATTTACCATTTGTATTCTATTTTGTTTATTAATTGAATTAATTATGAGTAATAAAATGTTATTTATTACTTACATATACCAAATATATAAATACAAATTTGGTAGTATCTTGTAATATAAAATAAAAATTTAAATAAAAAGCTTTATTATATAAAATATGACTGTGGGTATACTATATATGTATTATTGTAATCTAATATTTAAGACTCTGATCATGAACTAAAGATTTTTGTTTATTTGGCATAAATATACATAAATCGTTTAAATATCTCAATTTACTATTATTAACAAAGTCATATGTATTCTTATGAAGAATAAAAAATTTGCCTTGTTGCCATATTTTCATTTATTTTATTTTCTTTTGATTTTTGTTGTTTTCATTTCTAATATACAGAAAACTGACAATCAAAGAATGATGAAAAATGAATTTATTCAAATTAAATAATACAGAATTTGAAGTAGCATTCATTTAAAATACAGTTGACCATGCTAAAATATAAACCTTAAACATTAAAGTTATAAGATAAAAGTAGGTAATTTACCAATTTCATAAAAAAATATCAATTACATGTCTCATACGTACACTGTATATAAGTACTCTGTCCACTAATGGTATCCAGTTAAGGATTCAAAGTTGTACTATATTGTATCCTTTCTGAAAGGCCTCAATTATATACAATTAATGGACAGAGTATAAATTAGATTATTAATATTATTCACAACGTTTAAGAGAGAATGATGTCATATTCGCGTGTTAATCGAATTCGAAATAATTAATCAGTCATGAATCATTTTTTTTTCTTTTTTGAATTTATTTATTAATTTTCTTTTTCTAATTAACTGTAATGGAATTGAAAATAAAATTTTCTTAAATTAAAGAAATGTAAAAAAATAGTAAATTATTTTTCAATTTAAAATAAAATTTTATATTTAGAATTTGATGTTGTACATGTGCAACAGACGATAAAAGCAAAGAAAGGCAAAAATTAAAAGATATGTGAAACTTTATATGAGCATGTAATGTATGATAAAATCACGTATTAAAGAAAATATGAATGCATTTTGTATCCCATAATGCCGCTATGTTAGGTCTTTTTTTTTTTTTAAAGAAAACTTAAACAGAAATCTCTTACGGGACCATATAAGATTCAATCCAGATTTCCAGATTTTTAGAAAAATGGCAGACATCAACTTGTTTTAGGTTTGTTATGTACCGACAGAAATGGGTCGTATCTGATATGATTCAAAATAACATTACAATGTACATATATGTACATATTGCGTTTAGCACATGATACATATATGGACATACATACCTATATTTAATGTAATAAGTTTCTGTCATTCAACACATCGATTGCATGTAAATATTTATACAAAATGGGCATCATTGTTGACCAAAAATACAAATAAAATTTTTTTTTTTCTTGAAATTAATTAATTAACAAAAGTATCATAAAAATAAAAATTTATTTGTTTAATAAAAATTACTTGATTTCATTTTGTTTGATCTTATATCATCAGTTCAAATTTAAAATACATTGTAACCGTCATTTGTTCAAAATTCAAAATATTAACGATAATAATAGCATGTACGTACATATGTGAAGATAATTAAGCACAAAAAAAAAAAAATACAATTGATGAAATCATTTGAATTTCGGCATAAATTGAAAAACAAAATTAATCTCATCAAGGAAATGGTGAAAATTTAATATCAAAAGATATTCACAGCATGATGACACCGTTGCTATATATGCGTACATAAGTAGATAAAAAGATAAAAGTTTGCGTATGTTTTTTTTTTTACTCATTGTTTATAAATCGATTTATTTATTGAAATTGCTTAGATACACCTTTGTATTTTGATCTATTTTAATTCTGTTTGTCCAGCAAGCAATTGAATAATAAATCTGTTACGTGATAATAACTAGATATTTTTCTTGTGATATTTACAAAATCTCTTCTACATGTATCGTAGAGCAGACGGTAATCATTTTTTCTAGAGGAAAATATTTTCCACAATGAAAAGATGATATCGCATGAGAAGACAATATCTTCTATGGTCAATTATGCGATTTGTATCGCGCATGATTAAAATTGTTTACTGTGGATAGTACTTGATTTTAAAATCAAACAGAGCAAAAGTTCAATGACCTTTCTAATAATATCTAAAAATGTATTATAAAAAATACATGTTAAGTAGCGAAGTTCATTTATTATGATTATTAGAAGCACGTGTAATCTGAACACGTGTTTGTCTTATATTTACACATTATCAAATTATCAGTTACTTTGTTAGTGCAATCAACATGTATAAGTATCTATCATTGCACATATGTAATTTTTTATTTAAATAAATTTGATACACATGCTAAGATTACAACATGTTTGTACACACATGTCCATATAAACGTACATATATAAGGTTAATTTGTATATACATATATACTGGATCTAATGTGTAATGTAACAACTTGTTTCCTTATTAAAAGACAATTATTATTATTATTTCTTTCTCAAGAAAATTTCTTATTGTACTTATTGTATTGTATTTGTTTTGATTCATTTCGTCTTAGTTTTTCTTCTTTTTTTTTTTTTTGTCTTGTCCTAGAATATTTTATTTACAGTAAATTATTGATAGATTTATTTTCAATGTAAAAAAAAAAATATATACATATATATTGTAAGTCCATATGTTTTACCATGAATTCATTACAAATATTAAACTGTGTATATAACTCATTGTAACTGATTGACTGCACATTTTCCACAAATTCAAGTTTTTCCAATATTACATAGATATTTTCTTATACAGTATGTCCCAGATTTTTTACATCATTGTATCATTGAAATTTAATTTGATTTCATCTTGATTGTATCACATATTATATCTAGTTACCAACACATTATATGTACATATACGTATGATCACGTGTTCATATGATTTTTTGTATCTTTTATTTTAAAATAACGGATTATTATTGCAATTTTCTTTTTTTTTTCTTTTTCTAAATTAAAATATTCCGTTAATAAAATAATCTTTAATTTTTTTTCTTTTTTTATCCTTATTAATGAGAATTTGTCAGATTTCAAAATTTAAATCAATTATATGTGAAATTAAAAAAATACTTTTTTAAGTTATTTTGCTAATTTTATTTAATTATTGATCATTCTGTTAAGGTTTTCCGTTCTTTGATTATCAATTTTCTGTATTTAAAAATGAATACAAAAAAAAAAAAAAAAATTCAAAGAAAATATCATAGATGGCAATTTGGCAATAACGGACAATTTTTTTTTTTGCTCCATAATAATTCAGGTGAATGTGCTAAAAAACTGAATTTTAATCCTATTGGTTATGATCAATGAATCAAAATTTGATAATCACCTAACGATCTGACCGGGTCCTTTCATATTTGAACGGACCTGACAAATTTTCTTAATCAATGACAATAGGGAAATTTTGTTGCATCTGATATGTTTACAAACCTCATTGTATTTTTCATGAATTTTTTTTTTAATAAATAAAATAAAAATTATTGAAATGTTGTTTTTCAACCTTATATCATTCAGATACGTAGTGACAAAATAAAAATTTTGTTTTGTATCTTATCTTCGATGATCCTTAGATATTTATTTATTTATTTTTTTTTTTTTTCGTAACAATGTTATCGTACTTTGTTCATCGTTGTCATTACAATGTTTTTTTTATTTAAAAAAAAAAATTAAAATAAAAAAAAATAAATAAATTTCGATGTCAACATGAACAGTGGTCAATGGTCATCACTATCATCGAATGTGTATCAAAATAAATGTAAGCATATTTCATTTTATTTTATTTTATTTTCTTTTTTTTTTCAAAATTCTTGGCGTTGAATGAAAATTAATAAAAACAAAAAAATTTTCTTTTTTTCTTTTTTTAATGGTATCTAATTGCCAAGAGCATTTGATTGTGTGCTAATTTTATAAGAAAATATTTTTCAATGTTGATATCTTATACATATGATAAATATTTTTAAAATATTTTTGTCGCATGGTGCGTATTTTATATATACAGAAAAAGCGAGCGAGGATGCATTTACACTTAAATTACATGTTTGAATAGAAAGCGAACATTATTTCGTATTTTTTTGGATTTTGTTTTTTTTTTTTTTTTCTTATAGCATTCAGTTGATTTTATGCCTGTGATGTATCGCCGTACAAATGACTATAAATATATCTATCACTTCCTTTCATTAAATAACAAAAAAAAAAAAAAATAAGCATGAAAATTCTTAAAATAAGAAGTTCAAAATATATCACTTAGTATAGCTAAATATCACTTTCAATTTAATTTAAAGACAAAAACAAACAAATACCCATGGTGGAATCAGTTTAAAGGGGTGTCATTCTGACATTTTTTTGGTTCTATCGAGGGTAAATGTTGCATTCAAAGAAATTTTGAAAAAATAAAATAAAATAAAATAAAAATAAACATTTCTGGTGAAATAATAAACTAATTATTTCCAATGACTTCCAGTGGATTAAAGTTTTTTATTTTTTACTTCAGAATGACACACCTTTTAGACATCATTCCACTGTGGAAAATATCTAAGTAATTAACGTCGATCATGATCACTGTTTTATAATATTTTATACTTGTTTTTGTTTATTCATTTAATTTGAATTTTTTTTTTCTTACATAAAGGAATGTAAAGAGAAAAATACAATACGTTCAATAAGTTTATGCGTATACATACATAGTGTTCAAGATGTCTCAGAATGGTTCAGAAATATATGTTGATTGAGATATGAAATCATGTACGTAGGTACTTTGCTTGTCCGAAAATTTCCAGTCCTATCTAACCCAGAAGTGACTAATTCTTAGAGAGAAGACGGGATATCTAAGATGATTTTGATATTAATTCAGATTCAGATATGAAGTCATCTTTTTCTTTTTCGATGCCACTACATCCCATATCGAGCCATGACCTTCTGCAACTTCGCCCTCCATCTTGTTCGGTTTTCAGTAGCTATTTTCCAGTTATTGACTTGTGGGATTTCTGCAGCGTCTGCTTCAATATTATTTTCCCATCTTAATCTTGTTTTTCTAGATGGTCTGTTGCCTCCCTGCGGTTTAGTATCTATCTAGATATGAAGTCATGCATTTTGTAAGTCCAGAAATTTTCAATATCCTTCATCTTAAAGGATGTGAACTTTAGGGAAAACTGAGGGTTTTTTAAGATAATTTTTTTTTTCTTCTAGGAACAATCTGAATTTTCAAGAGAAATATAGTGCTTGTGGCAATTATTCTGGGACATCTTGTTTAGGCATTTAAATATAAATGCATCAGTATATATTTTTTTTTTGTCAAAATAAATATTATTACCTTTTAAAAAAGTATTCCAAACAAAAAAAGGGGAATACGTTAAAATTTGTAATTAATTGAAAAAATTGGAATTTAATATTATTAGAGTACACGTATGTAAGTCAATTTATACATATATATACAATACAGTATACAGCCTAATTAAACGGAAGATACGTTATGTGATGTACATACGTATACGTGTATTCAAGTAGAATATTTTTTTTCTATTTTAAATTTAGATTAATTTAATGTGAATATAGTGATTATCATATGTTTATGATATCGTATACGTATACTTCTTGTATTAATGATCTGTATGCACAGTCATAGCTATATAAACGTTTAGATATCTACTGTATGTTTATATCACAACTAAACAAGTATTAACGACCTAGAAATTACAATAGTACTTTTAAAATAGGGCCAGTGTCAGACAGAATTTAAATTTATAAAAAAAAAAAAAAAAAATTTCTTTTTTTTTTTTCAACCAGACGTGTAAAATATACTTAAGAATTGAAAAGAAAACGTGTTGTAAATTTTAAAAATTTAGGTGAGGCACGTTCATATACTGGCTATTCAATAAAAGTTCAAGATGTGTTGAAATTTTACGTGAAATATTTTTTTAAACATTTTTTGTTCTAAAAATATTTATTGCTTTTAATTAGGATTTTCTATGAATGAATGAAATAAATGCATAATTTAAGGGAAAGTTAAGATTTTTACAAAGAAAGTTCATATGTGAACTTAAAACCTACAATTTACTATAAATCATTGTAAAAATCTTCAAGTACGGGAACAGATTTGCCTTTTCTTCCTCTTTTACTCGCTAATTCAATAGAAAAAAAAATTAAGTTCGAATTGAATTTTTTTTAGAATTTTACCAGATGAACTTAATAGGGAATTGAATAAATGACGATGTCCTTTTTCAATACAATTTCATGTTGTGTGTCCTATAAAATGTATAAATCCATACATTTTTTTATTGTTTCCTCATTTTAGAAGATTCATGCACATGCATGCATACATTAAACGATTCCAAATTGTATGTATTGATTATTCCTGAATCCTGATTATTCAAAATAATATCCTGATGGTAAGTATTATTCCTATTAATCAAAGTGCAGTTGATTAAGAGCTTTTAACATTTAAAAGTGAAATGTCTATTATATAATGTACTTGTATTGCATAAAATTTATGAGTACATTTTTCTGATATCGAGCTAGTTCATATACATATGAACAATTCGTCCTTTTTTTACACTATATAGAGAATTATATTGTAATTCACATATGTATACCATCTCTATAGCAATTATATCGTAAACACATGATACAAATACTATGGAAAGGATGTAACGTACTATACGAAAACGCATATATAACGACTATTAATGGATAATTAGAAATTATGTACCCTCCTGGTATTAGCGCTGCATGCTTACATCTGCAATATACTATGTGATGAGGTCGACTTTATTGGATTAGAAAGATATTGAAGTGGTTTGGTTTTTGTGCCTTTTGCTTTTTTTAATATCTATGTAGGTACTTAGAAAAGTATTATGAATGGTGACATAGTTTTCTCAATTTATGAACTTTTGTTCTTGAATTTGAAGATGAAATGAAAGATGGTAATTAACCTGATATTATTTTTAAATTATTCTCGATTGTCAGTTTTATATGGAATTTTTTTTTGTTTTTTTTTTTTAAATTGAGGATAAGATATTTTTAAAATTGACTTTGTATTTTGTACTTACGCACAATATATGGATTTTATAAGAAAAAAAAAAATGGGCTATTTAAAATTGAGGTTTGAAATTGTAATAAATTCTTAAGAGAGAAAAAAAATGATAAAAGCTTGGTCAATAAGGCCAAGGGCCCTAAAGGGATAAAAAGGCCGGCAGAGTAAAATTGCTGACTGACCATCAGATATTGACTGCCGAACATTGAGATAGCTGCCAGCAATCGTGGTAATCGTACTAGAACCGTCTTCCTTGGAATGTGTTTTTTAACGAATTTGGTCGACTTTTATTCAGTTATTCTGAAAATTTTTCAATTTAACAATGAATGAACATTATATTGCATTGAAATTATTAAATTTCGCGGTCAATTACCTTTATTTGCAATACACACAATTGGTTTAGATTTTTATTATGTACCTTTTTATCTTAGAACAAATTATTTTTGTATACAATTTCACATAATTACTACATTATACAAATTTTCGGTTGATTAGTTCGATTACTTTCAGTCAATTGAATATTATTTACTTATATGATATTAACATTATTACATGAAAAATACAAAATTTTTGTTTATCAATATCCAACACATTGTTGCAGATAAAGGAATTTACGTGATGTTGATGGAAACTGCATCTATTGGTGCAATGATATTTTATCATATGTAATAGAGATGCTGTCTTTGATTTTGCATAAAATGAGAAAAATTTCAAAAATTGAAAATCAAACGACTTACTGGTAATTTAAAAATTTATCACTTCTGTCTTGTAATGTTGATAACCAGGACATTGATTCTGATCATTGTTGGCAGATTAACCAGACATCCCAAAATTTTGTATGAAAGTTAGCCTTTAATATTCGCAATGGAATTGTAATAAAAATTTCACATTAGAGTGATTACACCCTGGCTCACAATGAGCTGCCAAGCCAATGAAAATGATGATGATAGATATGCAGTGTAAATTCATTCATGAAATAAATTTTTAATTCATAGCTAAAAAAAATAATTTTAGAGAAATTTTTATCATTATCATGAAAACAATTCATTTTTGATTTGTGTTTAAATTACAAATACGTTACATTGATATGTATATATATATATATACGTGAAAAACGAAAGAACCGTTAAGACCTCTATATGATATGCGTACATGTATTCAAAACAAAAAAATTTTTTTTATTGTTTTTTAAACGTTTCCGGTCAAATTTGTAATAATAAAACGTTTTCCTATCCTATATAGATAAAAATATTCGTATGTAACGTTCAAATGATGTACATTTAATACAGTGACGGAGCAATTTATTTTCGGGCTCGTATACCACAGACCTTATATATTATATGGATCTTTGCAATAGAATAACATGCATAGTAACAGAGAGCCTGTCTACTATTCAGCTTAGATCTTACGCTTTCTGAGTGGGGTCCGTCACTGACTTAATGGAAAATAATTGTATGTAAATTTCATACAAAATAATTTTTAAAAAAAAATCTAAATTAAAAATGCTGAATAAGTATTTGTCCCTAATATCGGTAAATGTGTATTTAGATATTATAATAATATTTATGTAAATTATTTGTACATAATTTATACATTTTATTCAATTGTAATGATACGTTATATACAGTGTAAGCAAAAATATAATAAACAATAAAATTATATAGGTTATGTATACGTCCATTATAAATTATCATTTAAATGAGAATTCAAAAAAAAAAAAAAAACAAAAAATTTAGAACAATAGGGGAATCAAAATAGTTAAAGATAAAAATGTTGTTATGTAATCACAGCCCATAATGAATGACATTGAAGATAAATAAAAATTTATTTATTTATTTTTTTTAATTTTTTGATTTTTGTATATAATTTTCCCCCTTTTCCAGCCAGCATTTTTTTTTTGTTTTTTTTTTTAATTAGAAAATTGTTGGTTAAATTTATGAAACTATAATTTTGGGTTAAATAGGGTTTGGGTGGCTCTCTTTGCCTATCGGGACGTTTGGGTTAAATAAGGAGAAAAAAAAAATTGATTAAACCGAAGGTTATCAATACAAAAAAATTTCCATTAAATAATCCGTTTTTTTATTGGGTACTTTGATACATCTGAAATGAGCCAGGAGGAAATGAGACTAGAAAAAAAAAAATTAATTTTTGAAATTAAAAAAAAAAAAAAAATTTAACCGACAAATTTCCATTGTACAGTGAAAATCAATTCTGAAGAACATTATTTCGCCATTACGTTCGTATGTGCGAAAAGAAAAGATACTTTAACGTGTCCTTCCATGATTTCCAGAGTACAAACCATTTACGATGAACATTTTAGTGTGGGTTTCTATTTCGAACATCTAATTTTCTGTTAAGATATTTTTCAAATTTTTATCAACATGACGTCATAAAATGAGAAAATTTTTTCCAACTAAATGAATTACAGCAATGATTTAATTACCATCAATATTCTATGAGTCAATGATCCAATTTTTATGGGTTTAATATTTTTTTTTTTTTTCATTTTTATTAAAATCAGACAAAATGAATAAAAATTTAGTTAATTTATATTTTTTTTTTTGTTTATTTTCATTTTCAGATAGACATCATTGTGACGTCTTTTCATTTGACTATCACAGACAGACGAATGAATAAAAATGAATTTTAAGTGACAAAAATGATAAAAAGCAATGAAATATAAAAGGATAAATGAAAATATAAAATCTAAATGAAATTACAATCAAAAAGAAAAACAAAAAAAAAAAAAAATTTTTGTTTTTTGAAATAAAAATGTCACAAAAATATTGAAAGGATAATAACTGTATATATTGGACTAAATATAATTTTACTATTTTTATGGTAGTCATCTTCCTACACAGTAACTTCTTTTATTTATACTAGAACCGATTACAAGAAAAACAAGAAAAATAAAAAAAGAAAAAGATACAATGAGTGAAAAAACCCGATCAATAAGTATTAGTGGTAGTAGCGGAGGTGTTATGGCTCCATCAGGAATTGGAGGAACAAATATTATATCAATACCAATGTCATCATCGCCTTCATCAGTTATTGGTGGTGGTAGCAGTGGTAGTGGTAGTGGTAGTGATTACATCATGTTATCATCATCATCATCTAAAAATGCTGGTGGTGTTTGTAATACAACAACAATATCGTCTGTTGTTATTGGCAATGATACCGAATCTGAAATTGGAATAAATGATTTAAATAATATTATTGCTACAGGCGATTCAGCTGGTGGTGGTGATTCTAATTCAATTATGAATTCATCACAAATTTCTACAACATCAAATAATTCTGTATCAATTACAAAAGTAAATAAAAATTTTACGCACAATATTATTGGGGTAAGTGTATGTATATGTATGTATACATTACTTTGTATTTGCATGTTCGTCTGATGTTCAAAATTGAATAAATGTCTAGTTAATAGGCCAAACGATGGGTGGAGGAGAGGGTTGTAGTGAGATGAAGGGAATGGAGTTAATAGGCCACACGATTGGTCGTAAGGGGGTTGTAGAGAGGTGAAGGGGATGGATACGACTTTTTATTGACCACTATAGTAGATGAAGGCGCAGGAGACAGAGATGAAAAACAGGACATTAAATAAATAAATTTTCAAATATTGTAGTTACCATCACTGTGATTACTGAAAATATTTAAATTCAACGGTTCACATGATTTGATTTAAAAAAAAAAAAAAAAAATCGATTATTTTTCCAATTAATTAAAAACCTTATCTCAATTACTAAACGATTATGTACGTATGTGTGTATCATAATTAAAAACGAAATAGCGTTACATCTCCATCTACCCCCGTTATCATACATCCGTTTAATTGCAATGCAAATGATTTTAATTCATGTTTAAAAAGTGATTGCAATCAAAATGATTAAATACGGAGACATTATAGGGTTCTGTATTTTTTTTTTTTTTTTGATTGGATATAACGTACGGTGAAAGTCATGCCAGACTACTTACTTTTAAATGTTCATATCGTAAGCAATTTAAATTTGAACCAAACCATAATCATAACATGTGTAGTACCTGTATAATGCAATCCCAGCCACATGAAATAAACATGATACATTTTCCAAAATTTCAACAAACAAGGAAAATTGATTTTTTTTTTTTGTCTCCCACGTACACACAATATCTGCACATTACCACGTTTTTCCTGCATGTTTGCGTTTTTTTTTCCTTGTTTCCAGATTCATCCAATTTTCTTGTAAGTACATTACATTTTGGTTTGTATCTTTATATCCTTTTCAATTAAATTATTTTGCATGAAGTATTTTTAATTTATTTTTCAATTTATTTCGTTTCTTCAATAATTTCAAAATTTAATTCAAAAATTGAAAAAATTCAAAAAGAAAAACCAAAAAAAAATGAATCAAAAATATTTAAATAAAGCAACATAAAATCGCTAACAAATTTCGTTGACGATTATGTTAAATGCGGTTAAATTACTAAATTGATGGTTTTTGTGCGAAATAATAAAATATTTAAATTTAATTTACGATTTTTGTTTGGATTTTGATTTTTATTGATCTCATATCAATTTTTTGAAAATAAAATTTTTTGTTTTTTAAATTTATAACGAACTATTGAAAAAAATTGAAAATTTGAATTTTTAAATTTTTAATTTTTTCAAAATCATAACTGAAATTTTCAATAATTTAACAAAATTCGCACTGTAAAGTGATCTATTAAATTCAAAATTGGAATGAATTAAAAGTAGTTATGTAATTAAGCATTTTATCAGACTTTTCCAGGTAATTCGTACAAATCCGTAACGTACATGTTATCTTCATCATCATCATCCATAGCTCGACAGACCATATTGGTACTTAGCTTCCAGAATTGTGTCTCTCCATATTTCCCTATTTGTGGCACATGTTATCTTATCAACTTTATATTAGAAAATTTATCCTTTTCATTAGCAGATCAAAAAAAAAAAATTCTTCTACACTTCATGTATGTATGATACGTTTTACTCATTAAAGTAATAATTTTTTAAGATAATTTTCATTTTTTTGTATTCTTCGAAAAAAATTTTTCTTTGAATTTTGAACAAAAAACCAACCAAAACAAAAAAAAAAATATTTTCAAGTGTACGCATGAATGAATCAAGATGAAAAACAAAAAAAAAATACTCGACTCATTGTGCTTCTAGATGACTATATGTTATAGGCTTTGAATACTACATCCATGTTTTTAAAGGATGATGATGATGATACTTTGCTATAAGAATTGTGGATGTCATTATGTTTTTTTCCTAGGTCTAGGTTAATTAATTTTTCAAGTGTACAGAAACAATTTACATTTATAAGATATTTTTTTATTTACTCTGTCTGTACGTTTATCGTATTAAAATATGAAAATCTCTTGGCGTGTTTTTTTTAATGTATTAATTTTTAGAAGGGTCATATTTATATGTTTTTTGTCGTTTATATACCTACAAGTTAATTTAATTTTGATTATCTTTAATCGAACACATATGAATGCATCCATGTACCTACATAGATATATTTTTATCTTTTATGTTACTTGCAATTTTTTTTTTTAAATTTTAATTACAAAAATACATGGGGTATCTCAAAATGCATGAAATATCTTTCAATCATGAATATAAAATTTTCATAAAAAGAAACAAAAATTTTTTTTTGTTGAACGAAGTAATGATATTGTACCTGTTTCGCTTGTTTTATGATCACTGATCATGAGATGAAATGTTTTAAAGGAGAAACGGATTCATGATTCAGATTCAGAACTAAGACTCAAAGAAGTCATCTTTAAGATTCAGAACACGGACTCAAAGAACTCATTCTCAGGATTCAGGAGGACTCGAGCTCAGGACCAGAACTTTAAAAAGTCGGCCTTAAGATTTGTATATATGATACCAAATGAACCCTTCTACAGTTTAACGTGGGTTGCGATTTGCGAACCACAGTTTGTTTGAAGTATAGAATACGACCTATGTAATATAAATTCTCTATTATTTTGACAAAATTTACACCTTGTAAATAGATTACATTCTATGGGACACGCTGTTTTTGAATATGCGATTTATGAATGATAAATGTATTTTAGATGATGAATTAGCCATGGAACGAGAACAATAGAATATTAATTTTATTTTTTTTTTTATTTCTTTTTTTTTTTACTTATTATAAGAAATGGTCATTATTTTCTGCTGACAATTAAATTTTATTAACTCCATTAAAATTCATGTGTTCATACTTTTGCCAGCAACAATGTAAAGATTTCGATTTATGTGTACGTATGATAGAGAAAAAGCTGCGATAAATTACGATTTGATAAATTATAAAAAGAAAAAAAAAACTTCATTTTAACGTTGGTGATGTACATAGGATTGGTATTTTCTAGTAAATAGAAAAAGAAAAAAATTATTTTTTTTTGAAAATTTCGAAAATGAATTATCATCATTTTTTTGTTGTTCATAATATTTATTGTGATTGAATGATAAAGAAAGATGTTAACAACCTTTTAAGAGAATGACTATAGTTGTCCATGACGTACGTATACATGTACCTATTTTGTTTTTTTTTTTGCAATGATTCATAGTTAATTGTTACAAATAGGTGTGAAGTAATGGTCCTCATAATATACGGGTACGTGTATACTTTCTTATTTTTTTTTTCTTTGATTTCTGTATTGAAATTAATTACAAAAAAAAAAAAAAAAAATATGCCCGTATTTAAAAAAAATTCGTTAAAAAAATTTTTTTTTTAAAAAAGAAAAGGTCATTAATCTTTTACATATACAAAAGTTACGTCATCAAACAAAAAGAAAATCCATCAAAAATGTACATCATACACCGGATGAATTACGAGTATTTATTTTAGGAAAATCTATATGTAGGGTGTTTAATTGAATATAGAAGAGCTAATAATCATTTTTCCTGGAAGCCAAGGACCAATATGGTTTGTCGAGCTATGGATGATGATGATGATGATGATAATCATTTTTCAATAGCCCTCTACTAAGGCTCAACCAATAGTCGGTCTATCTAAACCCTATTATACAAAAAAAAAAAAAAAAATTTAGTTTAATCTCTACTCTAACAAAATTCAATGATTCAGTTATTAATAATAATACGTTCATTCAATCTTTAAATTACGTTAAGTAACGATACATTATGCTACGTTATTGTCATCAATGGCGCAACAGCTCGAATTGAGCCAGGGCCTAATCATCATTACGATAATTTTTAAGCTACGTAACATTACGTTAATTACTTTACGTTGAATTTGGTTTAGCGTTTAAGTTCATCATCATGTCGGTACTATAGTCCATGTAGGACCCTCGCCTCTAGCAGAATTCGCCGCCATTCCTCTCTATCCTTAGCTTTCTCTCGTCAATTGTTAATCCCCAGCTTACGTATATCTTTGACTACATCATCCCACCATCTTTTATTGGGTCTACCAATTGGTCTACTATCATCCGGCTTGTCTGCCCATACTTTTTTCATCGTTCTGTTTCGATTCATACTTGCATAAGTATCCTAACTATCGTAATCTGTGGATCTTGATGCAATTCATCAAGATCCATAGATTACAATATCGTTTAAATTAGAATAAAAAATTTAAAAATAAAAATAAAAAAAAAATTTTCAAAATTAAATTTCGAAAATTCGTTAATATTCTTTAACCTACATAATGATTAATGAAAATGAAATAAGTTTTTCATTTTATTTCAATTTATGGAATTTTTTTTTATTCAAAAATTCTAATAACGTATGAGCACATACACACGTACGTTCTGTTAGCTATAAGCACACATATTATGATGTTCTTATTACGATTTTTCTCTTTTGAATTCTAGATGTACTCTGTGAAACAAAAATAATAAAAAAAAATACAAAAATATTTTAAAGAGCATTATAATTGCATATTTACATTTTCAGATGATATACGAATAGACCTATGGCCATTTTTTTATTTTTTTTTATTTTTTTAATCATTATAAAAGAGGCTTAGAATCATCTTCATTTGTTCACTAGTATCAGTAATGCTTGATGTGTAACATATATACAATTTGTATCTATATAATGGAAAATATTCTTTTCATACATACCTAATGTTGTACATTCTAACGTGTGTGTGTTTGTGTACATGAGTTACATTTTGATATGGCCCAGTTTAGTTTACCATTTTTTGTTGTTGTTATTTTCTTTAATAATCAGAAATGGGTCATATAAACATAACCTCAGTCATGATCCAAATTTTATTAATAAATATATAAAAAAAATGAACTAAATATTAACCAAGTGAAATAAATTGTAATTTTCATTTTTTCTTTTTTTGGCATCATTGTAAATGTGTATATAGTTTGTATACACACACACACACACACACACATACAATGCATTTCCTTTTGTTTGTACAAAATCATAATCGTTATTTATATATTTTCAACCTACGGTAATGTATTCACAGAAAATAAACAAAGGTAGGTGGAAATAAAGAATGAGAATAACAAAATAACATGGAAAAAAAAATAAACAACAAAAAGATAAATGGTACATATGCATATGTACAATATTTCATATCTCATGTTGAATTGTTTGCCAACTTTTGTTTTTTTCTGTTTATTTGTTTAAAATGTTGAATTATCCTTTTTCAGGATATTAACATGCATTTACATTCGTTCATTGAACTGATTTAATCTAGTATCACAAAAAATAAATGTGGCTTAAAAATGTGTGGGTATCGGTATAACATATTTTTAATTTTTTTTTTTTTTTTTTGTAAAATACGTACCAAATACGATGAACATTTAAGGACAAAATGTACTTATAATTCGTTTTCAAAGCACAGTCAACTGTATTTTTAAATTGATGCTTCTCCTCATTCTCAGTTTGGGCAAGTTTGGGTATACAAAATCTTCCCTAAAGCTAAAATTTTCATCGTATTTGCACTCTATTCGTTTTTTAATCGAACTTGTCCTGTGCTCTGTTATACATATTTACTGGTCTCATCTGATTTTTTAATATCTCAATAAAACAAAAATAAAATTTTTTTTTTTACGATATGTTGCCAAATTTCACAATGAAAATAAAATGTTTTTTTTTTTTCGTTTTTTTTTTTTAATAGAATTCTTGTAGATTTCCAAAATTAGAAGAATGTGCCCATTTTCATTATGAACGTGTACAATTGGGATCATTATCTGTACGTTTAATTGATGATAAATCAGATTTATTAAGTAATAGTGTTGCATCACAATCAATATGCGGTGATATATCATCATTTTCAACAATTCAACAAAATCAAACAATAACAACAGCATTAAGAACATTTTATCCACAGACATGTTGGTTTATAATTAAAGTAATACCATCTAGATCCGATTCATTTTTAATAAAACGTTCATTTGATAATTTACGTATGTTAGATGAAATGTTACATAGATGCGTTTATGATCGTAAAATTAGTGGTTTAAAAGATTTATCTGAACAAGAATTTAAAACTGAAGATGATGTTGAATATGCAGTTGCTAAATATTTAGAAAGATTTTCAAAAATTGCATCTGATTCAATAACATGTGGTACAATATTAACATGGTTACAATTAGATAATAAAGGACGACGTCTTCCACTAGCTGATACAGAAACAATGAGAAGTATTAATACACCAGCTGTTGGTGCTGCATATGGTGTAAGAAGGTAAGAAATATTTTTTTTTTACAAAAAAATAAAAAAATTCTTCAGCTGATGGTAATGAATTTTTTTTTCTATTACATTTAGATATGTAGCACAAGCATGTGATGAGATTTCAATTGAAGTCGGTGATATGATATCCGTTATTGATATGCCAAGTCCAGCTGAATCGATATGGTGGCGTGGTAAAAAAAGTCATTTACAAAAAAGTCATTATGAAGTTGGTTTCTTTCCACAAAGTTGTGTAGCAACAATCGGTGATAAAGTACCAAGACATTTTCCATTACCAGCACCATTAGTTGGTCAATTAGATGTTAGCCCAACGAAACCAGTTCTACGTAAACATGGTAAATTGATAGCATTTTTTCGTAGTTTCATATTATCAAGACCATCAAGACGACGTCTTAAACAAACTGGTATTTATCGTGAACGTGTATTCTCATGTGATTTAAGTGAACATCTATTAAATAGTGGTCAAGAGATACCAATGGTATTAAAATGTTGTGCTGAATTTATTGAAGAAAATGGTATTGTTGATGGTATTTATCGTTTATCTGGTATTACATCGAATATACAAAAATTACGTAGAGCATTCGATGAGGAACGTATACCAGATTTAGGACATCCAGAAATAAAACAAGATATTCATGCAGTTAGTTCATTATTAAAAATGTATTTTCGTGAATTACCAAATCCATTATGTACCTATCAATTATATGATAATTTTGTTGAGGCTATACAAGCAAAAAGTGATCCAAATGAACGATTACGATTAATGAAAGAGACTGTTTTAAAACTGCCCCCGCCACATTACAGGTATTTTGAATTTATAACGATACAATTAGCCAAATAAATAATGATACACATTTTATTTTTAGAACACTAAAATATTTAGCAACGCATTTGAATAAAATCTCAAAACATTCAGCAAATACTGGAATGACAGACAAGAATTTGGCTATTGTATGGGCACCAAATTTACTTCGTAGTCCAGCACTTGAATCAGGAGGTAATGATCAAAATCAAACAGAGCTTGTTAATATTAAATCTAATTTTCATTTTTGTTTTTCAGGAGTGGCAGCATTGCGTGGAGTTGGAGTTCAAGCTGTCGTTACAGAGTACCTGATTAAAAATTGTAATCTTATATTTGATTCAAATGATGATTATCGTTGTGGTGGCGGAGGCTATGATCAAAGATTAGATTCGTTAACTGATTGTGAAAGTCTTCTTATTGAACAAAGGGAACATGATGCATCATTATCATTAATTGAACGACCGAAAAGTTTAAGTGCTGGTGGAGCAAAACTTATTAGTCTCGAAGAAGCACAAGAACGTCATAGTCGAGCAGAAAATTTTGATATAAATAAATCGATTCCAATTAATGCACCACCACCAAATGTTGGTTCTTATATTGAAGTTGGTGGTGGACCATCTAGTCTACCAGATAAATATCATACAGTATTGCCAGTACCAAGAAGTTGGCAAAAACGTAAAACTCATTCATGGAAATCATTATTTACAAGAAATCCAAGAAATTCAAATAGTAATCATGATGTAAAATGTTTAAATGTATCAAATCCTATTCAAAAGGAAACAGAAACAAATATTCCACATTCTGGTAGTGAAACAAATGTTGTAATAAATAAATCGCATAATTCTATTTCAAGTATACAATCACAACAAAAACCAAAATCAATTGATCTATTTGATGGTGGGAAACCAATGGAAATATGTGTACGATCAAATTCAATTGATAGTTTACGAACAGCTGGACATTCTCGTTCAGTTTCACATGATTCATATTTTGATTTATTACAATCACCATTAAGAGGTGTTGCAACATGCCCATCACGTGAATTATCTGAATTGGGATTGAATTTTGATCGTGAAGAACCTGAAATGCGAATATTTTCAGAATCTGAAAGTTTAGTTAGTAGTCCAAAAGTTGGTAAAGAAAATATACCACCTAGTAGACGTGTATTACGTGCACGACCTGAAGAATTTTCAAGTACGACAAATAGTGTAAATCCAAGTCCAAAAAAGCAACCACGATTAAATTTACTTAGCCCCAATGAGACTACAAATAATACATGGAATACGGTAACAGAAGAGAATCGTCATCATGATGAAAGTTGTTGTAAACGTTATAAATTGGAAGATCAGCTATCAGATATACAATTTATTGATTGCAGTACACCAGAGCATACAATACAAAATCCAACAACTGTTGTTTATGCAAGTGTACAAGTTCATAATCCACCAGCATCATTATCAAAAAGTTCTAGTTTCAGTGATGATGGTGAAAAGACAAAAAAGAATACACCAACAGCAACTTTTGAATCAATTTTTGAAAGTAATACAGATGCAGAAAGTGTTCATGCACGTTACAGTTATCCTATTATTCAATTAACAGGAAAACGAAAAGAAAATGATGCTGCATTAAAAGAACGATTTAGTTATCCTGGTTCTGGAAATAATGGTGGAAAATATGTATGCAGAATGCCAGCATCAAATATTAAAATGAATATCGAAGAAGAAGAGAAAAAAGATGAAACAATCGAACATCACAGGTATGTTTGCATTTATGCTGGCATAATTGATGATTTTTCTAATATTTGTTTTTTTTTTTTGTTTTGTTATTTTAGAAAAAATTTTGCACAAAAATCCGATGCGACAAAAATGAAAAATCGCTATAGCTATTGTGATCCAACACCAGTTAGTGGTGATATAACTCCAACAATTAGTTTTTCAATTTTACGTAGTAATTCAGCAGATTTATCAAGTAGTAGTAAACAACAGCAACAACAGCAGCAGCAACAACAACAGCAAGATATTGGACGATCAAAATTAAGTATAATAACACCATCATCACCAATACAAAGTCCAAATTATTCACTGCTGGTCGGTGAAACTAGTTCAGAGAATAGTAGTGCTATAAATACACCAATATTTGAAATGGATATAACATCACATTCAGATATAATGAAAACAAACAATAATAATAATAATAATAATCGAGATAATACAGATGATGAATATGGTGCTGGTAATACTGTTGCTGCTGGTTCTTCTACAAATTCAATGGGTTTTAATAGTGGCAATAATGGTAGTGATATGATGATAATAAAAAATTATGATGCCAAAGATTTTAATAATTACATACAGGATAATAATTGTACTAATGTAAGATTTAATAATACTAATAAAATGCAAAATCATCATAAAATAAAAAAATTAACAAAAAATAAAAATTATAAAAATTTTTTGTAATAATATATTTTTATTTATTTTAATATTTTTTATAGTTAACATCACAATTGTCACCACATAATAATACACGGATTGATAAACGTGATATAACAGCTTTAAAACGTGAATTATCTTTAGATTTAGAAGGTAGTTGTGTTGTTGTTGGTAGTGGTAGTAGTGGTGGTAATGATGGTGGTTGTACAACTAAAATGTCTATAGATTTAACAGATTTAACATTATCATCAATAAATAATAAAAATCATTTACATCAACAACAACAACAACAGCAAATCGTTAATATAATACCATTATTATCACCAAATAATTCAAATTTTACACAAAATACAACAACAAATACATCTGATTTAGATACAACTAGTCAATCAATAACGCCAAGTGAATTTTGTTATCATCATTTAAATAGACAATCATCAAATGCAGTATCATTAGATAATTCACCATTAAATTTTATTGATACAGGTGGTGGTGGTGGTGGTGGATGCTATGAAAATTTTCATGATACATTCATTAATTATGAAAATAATAGCTGTAGTAATAATAAAGTAGTTATAATGAAATCATTATCACCAACTTCATTAAATTTAAATACTACAACAATTGATGATAATACTAATATAACACCAACAACAACAGCAGCAGCAGTGACAATACAACAACAACAGCAACAACAGCAACAACGACAACAATCATCCATAATTGCCAAAAAGAATAATTTACCGACTACAACAAAAGCTTCAAGTCCAATTAAAGCAACAATTAGTATAACATATAATTTAAAATCACCAGCACAAAAAGATAAAAAATCATCATCATCATCATCATCTATTTGTGGTGATGTTATAGAAAATCGAGATAATGAATATGAGACAATATCTGTAATGGATTCATTAAATGAAAAGAATGATATAAAACCATTATTAGAAACGAATTTTGATGAGAATATGGTTTATGAGCAAGTAAAATTCTTTCGTACATCTGTATCAGAAGTTAATAAATTATTAAATAATGGAAATGATGAACATAATAATCGATATTCAAATGATAATAATGGTGGTAATAATAGAAATTTAATAATAGAAAATGAACAACAAATTGTGCCAGAATTATGTACTAATAATATTGATAAAAATAGTAGTAGCAATAGTAGCAATAATCAAGAAGTTAATAGTAATTTAATTGTATTAGATAATAATGATCAAGATCATACAACGACAACACCAACAACAAAACATCATCATAGCAATAATTCAAATGATGATATTCTAATGACGGATGATAATTTAATTGATAATTTAGAAATGGAACAAAATTTATCATTATATGAAAATGTTGAATTACGTAAACCACCAATACATTATGAAAATATTGAAATAACAACAAAAGTTGGTAATGACTCAGCTAATGCTGGTAATAAAATGAAATCATTAAATTTGAAAGATAATGATTATCATAATAGCACAACAACATCGAAAATAGTAACAACAGAAATAGAACAGCAACAACAGCAAACTGCATTATCTTCTAGTCCACCAGAAAAGCAACAGAAACGTTCAGAAAAAGATCAAGAGCAACAACAACGTAAATCAACATCTAATTTTAGTGTTAAACAATTGGCTACCAAATTTGAGACAAGTCCAATTGAACAAACAGCACCATTTGATTTTAGTTCATGTAATTCTCGTACATCAAAAAAATTCACCATTACTAATAGTGGTGGTGGTGGTCCTAATTATGGTGGTAGTGGTGGTGAAGAATCATTTGTTGTTCCTACTGCTACAACTGCCACTAGTATAAATCGTGATTCACCATGTTATATACGAGCAAAAAATCATAGTAATAAACAATTGAATAAATCACAACATACACAACAAATTACAAGAAGCCTAGATGAGAATGCATTTGTACGTGAATTTGGACATCATAATAAACGTTTTGAAGATATCATTACAATGAATACAAAAAGTGTACAACAAATTGAAAAAATCGATGATATACGTCGTAAATCATTTGATTTTATGCGACCAAAATGTTTAAATCCACCAAAAAAATTACCATCAAATACAATAGAAAATTGTAGTAATACACATGAATGTAAAACTGTATTGGATGTTGTTGTTGATGATGAAAAACCACAATCAAAATTAAAATTAGATTTACAAAATGTTCATGAAAATAATACAATAACAAAAAATGATATTAAAATTACACCAACTACAGAAAATCGTATATCATTAATACAAAATAATGTAATTGATAATAAATTAATAGATGATGATCGTTGTAATTCACCAAATTTATCATCATCATCAGCATCATCATTATCATCATCTGCAATAGCATCAACATCATCAAATGTTAAAGTTTTAAGTGGTGTTAAATTAAATCGTGAACGTATTGAACAAATTAAAGAAGAACGACGTCATCAATTAAATGAAAAATATCGTACAGAATCATTTAAATCAAAATCAAAAACTGAATTAAGAGAATTAACAAAAGATGAAAGATATCAATCTGAATCATTAAGAGTTAAATCAAAATCAAGAGGTGATATAAGAAATTTACAACAACAACAACAACAACCGCAACAACGTGATACTGATAAAGGTTCTGAAACAATGCAATTTTCTAATAATACAAGAATACGACGTATAAGTGATGAAAAAAATCAAAATAATCCGCAATGTGATTCACAACAACAACAACAACAGCAATCTACATCTACAATGGTTTCAACAGCATGTACCACAAATGTACCAATTTCTGTACAAAAATTCGAAAGAAAATCTATAGATTTTCCAATATCAAGGGAAAGAGATACAAATAATGATACTAAAAGTGGCAATAATACCACTGTTACCAGTACAAGAAATAGTATCAGTTCAACGTAAGTAAAACAACATATTAAATTTAAATTTATTTACTTAAAAAAAAAAAGAAATAAAACGCGATGTTCCAGAATAAGTTTTTTTTTTTTTTGAAAATGCAAAAGCAAAAATTTTGAAATATTCAGACAACACTATAAAGTAAAAATTCAAAACGAGAAAATTTCCAATTTTCATTTTAATCATGACATTATTTAAAATATGTAATTTGCTAGAATTCATTTGAAATTTTTAAAATAAATCACTTCAGTGTAATGATAAAAGGGAACATCACAAAGTAGAAACCAATTCTGAAGAACATTTCGTAAGATTGTTGAAATAGAAGTGTTTACACATGCATCAGTTAAGATTTTTTTTTTTTTAATTCATAGGCGGAACGTATTTTTCTCATCTTCAAAATTAAGATCTATACGTAGACGAAATTTTTACTCAACACAAATATGAACCTAGTCTAAATTTTTTTCAGAATTGATTTTTACTATAGCTATAAATTTTATAATTTAAATGAATTATTTGATATTTTAAAAATGTGTATCAATGATTTATTTATTTATTTATTTTTTTAATTTTTTTTTCTTTATATTTTTCAGTCGAGAGAAGATCTCACCACAATTTTCGATACGTGATGTCACAGCAATGTTTGAATCTCGTTCACAAAATCAATAAAAAATTTTTAAAACATATTATAATTCCATCTAATAAAAAATCATTTAATATGCAATATACAATGAATAAATATAATATGATATTTCCTAAAATAAAATTTATAAAATATATAAATGCATATATATAAAAAAATATTAAAATGGACAAAAAAAAAAAAATTATCTAAACACTTTAATATCCATAATATTACAGAAAAATAAAATATTAAGGTACTAAGTAACGATATAATAAGAAAGTTTAAAAACAAAAAAATTAAAATTAAAATAAAAAAATACACAGAAAAAATGTTATACTGGAAAAAAAAAATTCAAATATAATTCAGGATATTCTTAGAACTCAATTTTTTGGTAATTTCCGATTTGGAATAAAAAATAAATTCTGGGATATCCTTTAATCTATGAAAAAAATTTTCTTTCTTGTTGTATTTAACATAACAATTTATAAAATACTTATACTACAAAAATAATACAAAATAAAATATTATAACCAAAATTTATTACAAATAATAATAATAATAATAATAAAAACAGAAAATATTTGAATATTTCTTAAACTTTGCATTTTTACATTAAAAAAATAATTTTATGAAAAAAAAAAAATTGTAAAATTAAAAAAAAAAAAAAGACAAAAACAAAAATCAAATTTCTACAAAATTAAAAAAAAAATAATAAAGAAAAAGTCGTAAAAAACGTAACGATCTTGTAGAACTTTTAATTACAATAACGTTTTTTTTTTTTGTTTTTGATAAAAATAATTTTTCGAAATTAGATAAGAACTAGCCGTGCATTATGCAATTGGTCTGTCCAATGATTGAATAAACTTGTAGACATATTGGATGAGGCATACAAGAGCCGAAAGCTCAGCTGTACATCCCAGTACCATTTTATCGGATTATTGTACAATCATTACACAAACGATTGTGTAGTGTTTATTCCGTAAATGGCTGTTAAATAGACATTCGTGTAAGGTACGGCTTAGGCTAAGTCATTATTCTACACAAATGCGTTGATAAAAATTTCAAAATAAAGATAATTTTGTTTTCTCTAAATCTCAAAATTAATAATAATCATTGCCTTTAATCGAGATTTTTGTATGGTTTTCAATACGATTTGGATATTTATATATACGATATTGCTTACTATAATAAGAAATTGCTTTAAAAAAAAATAAAAAATATAATAAAATAAAAAAATTACGGCCTTTGCAAATAAAATGAATAAAATTGAATTTTTCGTAAATTTAAAAAAAAAAAAATAACGATTTTTTTTTACGTGATCGTTTTTTATATCTGTTTTATTTTAGAAATTTTTTTTTAATTTTTTAAAATTTTTTGTTTTTCTAAATGTTTGTTAATTCTTTTATTTTGTTGATAAAATTAAAACACAAAAAAAAAAAAAAATATATTATCTCCTAGCAGATATTATGAACAAGCTATTTATGTATATTTTAATGATAATTTTTATTTGTATTGAATAAAAATATTTTTGAATTTTTTTATAATCAGGGCTCTGGAGCTCAGTTCATAGTGTGTCTGTATCAACGACAGCGATAATATTATTAGCTGCTGATACTCAGGAATAGGAATTGTGTAAAAAACGAAAAAAATTTATGTTATTATGAAAATTGTTATATTGTAAACTGAATTGTTTTGTTTTTTTTTTTTTTTTAACGTAATTCGTACACAATAAATAAAATGCATGAAAAATTCTGTCCCTGAATTGGATTTGGGACTTGGTAAAATTGACGTATTACAAGATAAATAAATAAAACAAAAAACATGAAATTTTTAAAATTTAATTAAAATTTAAATTAAGGATTTGTTCATTTTTCTATTTTAAAGGAAAAATAGAAAATTAAAAAAAAAAAAGGAAACAAATTAACACAAATAAATGTAAACGAAAAAAAAAAAAAACGTTAATTTTTTTAATATAAAAATCACATTAAATATTATGATAACGTATAAGTAAATGTGTATAAATATTATAATAAAAGCATGCGAAATGTGTAAATGCAATTAAAAAAAGATTTTGTTTTTAATTCATAGTAAATATTTTTTGTTTTTTTTTTTTTGTTTTTAATTTTTATTTTAAATTTCCTTGTTTTATATTTTAAATAATATTATTACATTTTACTATAAAATAATGCAAAATAAAAAATAAAAAAAATAATAAACAACCAGTTATACGGTACACGTTCATTATTTTATGCTTTAAAATACTCATATTAATATAAATAAATTTATTTGTATTTTTGAAAGAGAAACAATTATTAAAGCTAGCGCATTATTTGTGCATTTTGTTTATCTTTTGTAACGTATTTTTTAAAATGTTATTTAAAATAAAATGAATAAAATAAAAGAAAAAAAAATATATATATAGAAGTATATATACGGTGAGTTCTAAAACTTCAACTCAAAACGGCAACATCGCTTCAAGTTTTAAAATGTATTTTGAATGCATCTAAAATGCATCATAAATTTTTGTAACACCACTGCATCAGGCGTTGCCATAATACTACTGCATCACAAAACAGAAATATTGTTTTACTGTATCGAATTCACTCATATAAAAAATTATTCGTAATTTATAAAATAATTTTATAATAAAATTACGAAAAATTAAAAAAAATAAATAAATTATAAAAATGAAAATGACAATAGAAAAGAAAAGAAATAAGAAAAAAGAAAAAAAGAAAACTGAAACTACTACAATACATAATATACTTTTTTATACAAATTACTAGAGAAAAAGAGAAAAATAAATAAAAATAAAATAAATAAAAATATAAAAAAAAAATAATTTAATGAGAATAAATATTCGTTTATAAATTAAAAGAATGATTGATAATAAAACTATAAAAAAATAAAATAAAATAAATAAAAAAATTTATGTATAAATGAATTTTGTAAAAAAAAAAAAATGGCAAGCAAATAAATAACAATTTATTCTTAACTTTTTATTATACATACAATACATACATACATACATGAATTACAAAACTACATATTATATATAATATTACTAATTTGCTATAAATGCGTATTCATTGTAAAATACAAAAAATAAAATAAAATATTTAATTAAAATGTAATTTAAAAATATTGATATATTTATGAAAAAAAAAATAAAAACAAAAAAAATAATAATAAAAGCAAAATAAAAAAAAAATAATGCATTCAAATAATATTACATAAAAATAAAAATATAAAAAAAATAAAAATACACAATATATATTACATTACACATTATATAACGACATAATATTTAAAAACAAAAAAAAAAAATTCATTTTTATATTTTTCTTTTTTTTTCAAAAAGAAATTAATGTTCATATAAAACAGTAACAATCATAATTCTACATGTATACAAATTACTAATGTGTTAAATGTAATTAAAAAAATAAAAAATAAAATAAAAAAAGCAAATTACCTAACATACACACATATTCAAAAAAATTCTCAAATAATCAAGAAAACAAAAAAACAATTTTTTTTTTCAAATTATTATCGGTACGATGTGATTCAATATCGTATGTACATGAACCAGTAAATGAATAAAAAAATTTTTTTTAAAGACAAATCCAATTTGTTTTCAGCTAATATCAGCCGAGTAGACTCCGTTCTTCTTTTTCGATTTTTTTTTTTTTTATAGAATATTTGAATATTCTGATAGCTCTACACCTGAAATATTCTTATTAGAAATTAAATTAATGCCTATAAGCAATTATAAGGAAAAACATTTTTAATTTTTTTGTTTTTGTTTTTTTTTTTTAGAAAGAAAAATTGCTCATTTTCTTTACCATTTACATAATATAGTGAATCACTTTGTACACAAAAAGAAGAAATAAATTGAAAATAAAATGATAAATTATTATTTAAATTTAAATTTCAAATTTGCATACAATTTTATTTTTAATTTTAATTTTAGATAAAAAAAACAATTGTTTTTTTTTTTTTAAATGTTAATTTTTATGTTTTCTCTTGAAAAAAAAAAAAAAAAATTGTTTTATTTAAATAAAATGTAAAAAAAAAAAAGAAGATAAAAATTGAATGTAATGTACTGAATGTGTTTAGTTTACATTTTGTATTTAAAAAAAAAAAAAAAAAATTTTTTTTTATTAGATAGGAAAAGGAAGAACATTTTTTTTTGTAATGGGTAATTTCCATTGAAAATGATGTGAATTTTTTTTTGTTTGTTTTTTGTTTCTTTTTGTTTTTAAATTTTTTTTTTTTTTTTTATTGATTTATAGTAAATTAATAATGATTAAAAATTGCAAACACTTTTAGATTATGTATTATTAATGATTTTTTCTAATGAGCAATGAGTATAAAAAATGAATGAAAATGTAACAAAAATAATCAATTAATGAAATAATTATTATACAATTATACATGTATGCTTAGTTATTATATTGTCTGAATATTAATATAATTTCTTTTTATTTTGTTGTTTTATAATATCTACATTTATAATTCTTATAAAAAAAAAACAACAAACAAAAAAATAAGAAATAAATAAAAATAAATAAAAAAAAAAAAACGTTATATATATATATAAAATAAAATTTACTCATAATTTTTATGAAAAATTTAAGAAAAAAAAAACGAAAAAAATTTTTTTTTTTATTTTATTTTTATTCTCAATTAAAAATATTCCTTAATCAGAGTTACGAAAATGAAAAAGATCAAGTAAGATGAGTTAGTATGGCAGTCAGGACCAGCATCCATAGAGGAAGCACTATCGAATGTCTTTAAATACGCCAGCACTGTAATTGCAATAAATCGTTAAATCTATCATTTTTTTACCTCCACATTGGTATCTACCTGGAACCAGTAGTTTTTTTGATGGAGGCGAAAATCAAGGCATTGGTCCCACCCAATCAACTCATACTAACGATTTCAAGGACTGTGACGAAATTTACAGTACGTATGGATCATTTCTAACGTCTTAAGGTTAATATAGATGGCTAAAATAACATTTGTCTCTGATATAGGGTTTTCTGGTGGGTTAACCACAGATTACTATAGATTAACCAGCCCATCCAATAAAATCAACGTGGTATCCTATCAGAATTCATCTATACATGTATTCTAAATTATTCAATTTTTAATACACAATTTCTTTTTTTTTTAGTTACAAATTATGAATCTCTAAAAAATCCTTAATTGCAAATACATGTAGGATGCATGTCCATGTTGTTTGAAAAAAAAAAAAAAATTATTAATTGATGAATGGACAAATCTATGAATGCACATTTAAAAACAAGAACATTTTTTGTTTTTATTTCCAATTAAAAACATGAATGTGAAATATATATCAAAGGCAAATGAAAAAAAAAAATATATAAAATAGGACATGGTCAACTAATCAAAATCAATTCAGGAAAAATATCATCCATAATTTTTTTTTTTTTTCTCAATAAACTTAGCTCACACATGATATTAGTTCATTTAAAATAGAAAAAAAAAAAACGAACAAGAAATGAAAATTAATCACAACGGCTATGCATCAATAGAAAGAAAATTCATATTTTCATTTCAAAATTTTTTTTTTCCTAGTTTTGTTTTTTTTTTTTAAATTGTACATGAATATTTCGTATTTTTTATTTCTTCATTTTGAAATCATAATTTCAACACTAAATTAATTTACATTGAAAATTAAATTTCACTTTGCAAAAAAAAAAAAAAAACTGATTGATTGCACGTGTTTTAATTTAAAAAAAAAAAAATAAAAAATAATAAAAAGGACCCAGAAAAAGCTGAACAATCTGAATTCATTAACCATCATCGATATAAATATATGGTAAAAACTACAAACAGGACTCCCTTAATATTCTTTCAATCTTTGAAAATCAAATACGATATGTACAGGGATACAATGGTAACAATGTATGCAACGTTTGCATACATGGAGACTGGAGACGTTATTGATAGATAGAAAAATACCACGAAAAAATACTTGTGTATGTGGCGGAAGCTTAGTGTCGGAATAATAAATTTTTGGCCTCCATGTAATTTTGGGATCTGAGTAAAAGGAATAACAATTTTTATTGTAACATAATTTAATTACAAAATAACAGAATCTCATATTCAAATTTCCAAACCGCCCTCGTCCACATCCTTCTATTGCGGAGTTTTACTGGACAATAGTTTCGAAAAAAATAAAAAATATACGAAATAAAATTTACTTAAATTTTTGAATAAATTTGATTTACAATTTATCGAAAAACAAATACGTATGTACACAATATTCAAAAATTCAAATTAATTAAAAAAAATAACTGCCATATGTTAGATATTGATTTAAATTAGATATTTTTCCATTTTATTTTTCTTTTGATGGAATTGTAATAAAATTACCACCGTGTGGGGTCAATACAATGAAAGGCAAAAGAAAAAACAGGAACAAAGGAAAAGCTTATCTACACACATACAAATGTAGGTACAACGTTCATATTTGTTTCATTAAAACATACAGAATTTTTCAATATTGTAAAATTCCTGAATTCCTTTTTTTTTTTAAACAGATTTTTGGAACAGATCACAAAAGAAAAATCTGTAATGCAATTTTTACCTGCAGTTTAAAACTAAAAAAAAAACAACAACAACAACAACCAAATTTTAATTTAAATGGCTCAAGCTGAGATACCATTCGACTAAAAGGATAAATAAATAAACTTTGAATGAAATAATATATTTCAGTGTTTTAACACAGTACAGGTTGAAGTAGTCTGCAATACACATGTACAGAAAAATGTGCATACGTGTACGTAAAAAAAATTTGTTTATAGAAAATTTTTCAAAACGTGAAAATAACAATTTAATGAAAATTTCATACATCAACAACACAGATAGTTGGAAAATGTGAATAATAAAAGGTAATAAAATTCATTTATTCGAAATTGAAGTGAAATTAGAGAAGATTGTGACAAAGTAAAGGCTATAAATTATTATTTTTTTTAAAGTTTAGATTGTTTCTCGCAAAAACAAAAAGATTGTTTCTAGACCCCTCCGTTAAAATTTTCCTTTTCTAAGATATATAGGAAAAATTAAAATTTTCAGATATGTAAAGCACATGATGTCACATATTAGCCAATATCTTTTGAACCACCCAATGTATTTGATTCATGTTTTTCAATTATTTAAACTGAGACCAGGACCTTTCTAACAAGATATAATTTATTAGAGTCGAATGAGAAAGTCCGAAGTTATTAATGTTTAAAATATGAAAATAATATTTTTCATACAAAAAATATGATGTTTTTTTGAATTCGAGGACAATTTCTATTTCATACAAATTATAAAAAAAAAAAAATTGTTTTGCATATAAGTGTCCTTAAATCCTAAAAATTTCATGAAAATCGAAAAATATCGTCTTAGTACAATTTTTTTTTTTTTTTGTTTTTTACTGGTACACATTTCCATTTATAGCAGAAATACATGAGATACAGGTATGTATGCGAGCATCAACGTATATTATAAAAGGATATAAAAGAACCAAAGTACCAACATTTATCCATAGTTGTTAGCTTAATGCAATTATTGGTCACCATAGAAATTTATTTGGCTCTGTATTTTTGTGTGTGTGTGTGTGTGTGGTGTGTACAAATGATACAAAAAAAGTAACATATTGCACGAAACCTCGTTTATTGTTTGTCGATATGTATACGATTATATGTATAGACACTTAAAAAAAAGGGCGGAGATTTTTTTTCCTTTTATATGCTTCATAAATTTGTCTACATTGTAATTTAGTTGGATTTTATTTAAGGAAATATCCCCCCAAAAATAAAATCCAACAATAAAAAAGAAAATAAAATTAGATTTTGTATATAAAGTATGTACATTTTGCATTGTTTTACAAAATGAAAAGGATTATTGATCCTGTAACGTATAAATTTACATGTACTTATTTAGGATATTCAAGGCTATTCTGGTTGTAGTTAGCAGATTTCGTTAATTTGTTAGCAAAATCCACTAAATATGGCCAGAATGGCTCTGATTATGTATTAATTGATGGAAAAATTTTGTTAAATTGTGTAAGATAATTTAATAGAAGAAAAGAGTTTTTTTTTTCATTTGGTTTCATCCTGAATTTTGATAAAATTATCCATCACACAAATTCGTTTAGCATCCATCCATGTATTGTATCTGATCCTCTGTATACTCAAATTTGAGGTCCACACGAATCACAATTCAACACGTTGAATGTTCAACATCGAATAAAATCTGAAAAAGGATATTCATAAGGGATAAAATTGATTGCAATTAAATTATTCGGGTATACATGTACATATATAATTTTTTTCTGAATCCTTCTAAATTCCGTTATTTATTAAATTATATTACATTTATATTTTGTGATTTTTATCTATATCCTTCAATATACGGTGTACAAATCAAATCGTATATATACATTATTACATTAATTTGGCATATTATGAAAAATATGTCCTTTTCTATGATACAACAAAAAAAAAAAAAAAAGAAAAATTATTTTTTCCTTTTATAAAACATGTGCACGTTAAATGAATAAAATGTACGTTTTTATACACTTATCATTTTCCCTATAATTTAAAAATTGAGGCGTGGTATATATTCACAATCAATTCACAATCAAACATTTTGAATTAAGGATATGATTGTGGAAAATATAATTTTTATTTTATTTTTTTTTTCCTTTTTTTTTTTTCTTAGTTTGTCCTGTTTAATTTAATATGAAAAATTGGAAAAGTGTGTCACATATTAAATAAATTTTTAATTTTGATTTTTTTTTTGATAAAATGATTACAACACAAACGGTAATCATACATACGAGTATGTATATAGGAAAATTGTGAATTGATTAGATGAAAATTTTTGATTACAATCTTATACCATTTATAAAATATTGCCAGCGATGAATGGATATGTAAATGTGAATGAAAAAAAATAAATAAATAAAAATTTCATTTCAAATATAGTATTTATGAACAATCAGGATGTTTCGCGGACTCGATGCTAACCATTCGCCAGGTGTATAGATTACGTCGGAAAAACAAATAATATGAAGAATAGCCGCTACCGGCCGCATGAACAAAATTTTGCACATCGAGTTACTTTCATGGATATTACCAGACGTTATGTGACGTCGCAACAGACGTTATTTAACTCTTGAACGCAATGTGGTATTTCCATGATCCTGATGGCAAAATAACGCATCATTTCCTACTGTTTTACTTTAAGTGATTGAAATTTTAAAGAAAACAAAAATTAAAATTTTATTTTCTGAGCAAAATATCATGAAAAATTTTTTTTTAACATTTCCCAAAATTTCCAACAGAGATGTAAGGCCAACTACGCAATTTTTCGTTGTTTTTTTATATTTACTCTGTCTCAGTCGGTTATTGGCATTATTCTCTATTTTCCAAAAAAATTGTAAGATTTATTTTTTCGAAATTATTATTTTATTTATTTTTTTTTAAATTTTTATTTAAACTTTTTTATTAATAATTTTTAAAATTTACATATACAGTATACAGTGTATTTTATTTTATTTTTTTAAATTTAATATACACAATCTAACCATATAGGCATGACTAAGTATTCATTAAGTGGAAATAGCTACATAGTACTATGCCATAGGGTATTGTGTGGTATTTTAATTTTTCTTTTTTTTTTTTTTGCCTAAATAACAAACAATAAGGCTACTGACAAATATCTGGTATTGATACTACGATGCTATATACCCAACAAACTAGCATCATACTAGACAAAAGGTCTAGTATGAAGCTGGTATTAAGCTACATAGCATCGAAATCCATTATAATTTTATATTAAAGTCACACATCTAATTTCAATATTTGAAATCTTGAAATTAGTCAATAAAATTAACTAATGTGTCACCTATGTAGTTTTGCTTAAAAACCAGTAAAAGAGTCCAAATTTCAAATTGTTTCATACCATTGATTCGTTCTAGATTGCCATGGTATGTCACCAAAGTACCATGACTGCTAGCTATTAAACTCGTATCGTATGTGGTAGTATCAACACCAGACATTTTTCGATAGCCTAACTGTGTGAAATTGAAAAATTCTACTATTCACTAAGAAAAAAAAAAAAAGAAGAAAACAGCAGAAATTGATTTTTTATTATCATTTTAGTCGTTTAATTAATCATTTTTTTATTTATTTATTTTATTTTTTTTTTTTTAATTTTAAGATGTTTTGAATTATTTTTATATATTTTCGTTGAGAATAGTTTTTTTTAAAGGATTTCACAATTTTTTTTTTTTTTTTTTTTTTTTATTGTAATAATATCTATCATCAATTTAATTTTTTAAACCACTGTTTTTCCGTTACTTTTTTAATATTAATTTTTAAAATTACAATATTAAATCACTATATATAGACTAGAATGAAAAAAAAAAACAAAAATTTATTTATTTTTTTCTTACTCATCATTATCTATGAATTATTTTTAAAATAAAATAAAATATATGATTATACTCTATCCATTAATTTAATGTAGCTAAGGGCCTTATGGGGAACCACATCAAGTAGTACCATTTTACGTTATTGTATATGTTAGCGAAAAACTCATCTGGTTTTGTATGAAAATTTTAAGGATCGTGATAATATTACTCATATATTACCCTCTAGGCTTTGGGTTGTATACACTCACAAAAATGGCTTTAGTTGCATATAATCAATGGACAGAGTATAAAAAAAATGTTTTTTTTTTTTTTTCATAATTTTACTCTTACATAATATGTAAAGAATTTTAATTTATTTTTATTTATTTTTTTTTTTTTTTGATTATTTCATATAACGATAATTCATATATGATGCAACAGTATATTACGTAATATATTCCTTTGAATCACCAATAATATCAACATCACTACCTTCATCATCATTATCATCATCATCAGAATTATCATCGCTAATCATTTCATGATCACTAATTGTTGCATTTAAATTTTTATTAGAATTATGACGATTACGTAATGTAATTAGATCTGATCCAATATTACCAATACCATTTGGTCCAGAAGTTGATGATGATGAAAATGATCTTAGAATATCCAATGAATGTGATGATGATGATGATGATTGTCCTCTTCTATTTAAATCATTTACTGATGATGATGAACAATGATTATTACCATTATATTGCTGTTGTTGTTGTAGTAAATGATGATGATGATTATGATGATTATTTGTTGTCGAATAAATAGGACTTGGACGTGATAATTTATTATCTGGTGATGATGATGATGGTGGTGTCTCTGATGATGTTGTTGATGATGTTGTTGAAGATGTTCCAACATTTTTTATTGTTCCATTATCTGAATAACCAAAGTATAAAAGAAAACAAAAAAAAAAAAATTTTTTTTTCTCTTAATTTTATTTATGTATTTTTTTAATTAAATCTAAAACTGTGTGTGTATGCATAAAAAGCTTTTGAAAATAATACAATATAAATTCATAAGAGATATTGAAGATCTTTAGATGAATTTCAAAACTTTTCTTAGATGAAATTAAATTTAATTAAGGTTTTTGAATGCATTTAAACAAACACAAACATTCAGACATGCTTGTACTGTGTATGTGTGTGTTTCAAAAAGAAAATTTGGTTTTTCTTGAAAATTTTCTTAAAGAAAATTGCATTAAACCTCTTTTATACTCACAAAAAAAAAAAAAAATTAAATTAAAACTTTGAAAAGATTTATCAAAGAAATCTAAAATTTTTTTAATTTGATTCTCTTGTGGTCAATATATGTTATGGTCAGAACCACAACACATTTAAGGATATAACAGTGCTATGAAAAATATTTCGATCAATATGTATAACGGAAAATATTTGAAATAAAAATTTCTTCATCTAATATACTCGTACTTACCATTATTTGTATCTCGTCTTCTTAATTGCTTTTTATGTTTCATTCGACGATTTTGAAACCATGTTTTCACTTGAGTTTCACTTAAACCTAATGCTGTTGCCAATTCGACACGTTCTGGTGTTGATAAATATCTTTGAGCTTCAAAACGTTTTTCTAATCCAGTTAATTGTGGATCACTAAATACAGTTCTTGCTTTTCTTCGACGGCAATGTCTTAATGCATTTACACCCATACCAATGCCTAATGCTAATTCAGGTACACCACAACCAGCTCCACCAAATAAATGTGCACCACCAAATAGACCTGATGTCATAAAATAGATAATTTAATCAAAAAAAAAAAAAAAAAGACAAAACAAAAAAAAAAAAAACCAAAAAGAAAATTTTAAATCAATTAAAAATTTTCATTATCATCGCATCACCAAATACATGTACGTTACATATAGCTGTTGTACATACATGCTAAAAATCTAAAATTTCATTATCACTTTGGTATCAAATTATATAGTCAATATGGTCAATATAGTTTTGGTTTGTTTCAAACTAATTGAAAAATTTAAGGAAAACTTTTATAATGAAATTATTGGCAAAAAATAAAAAAAAAATAAAATTTTAATTAATTATGAAAAATTCTAAACTTTTCAATTAAGTTATACGATATTGCCATACATATGACGTCCAATTATTGACGTATTTTTGTTATGTACATACATTGGAAAAGTAATATTTTACCTTGTGATAGAAAATATGGATCAACTGATTTGTAACCACCAGATGTTGGAGTTAAATAGCCCAATGTCATTTGAAGGAATCCATGATCATTATAAGCGGCCGTTGCATTCGGATATAAAATATTTGAATTTGTTGGACTAAATGATGTACCACCATGTTGTGGTCCAGCACTATTAACATGTTGATGTGGTGGCAGAGGTAAACGTTCTGATAATTTATATCTGAAAAAAAAAAACAATAAATGACGATGAAATTTCAATATCAACTAGAATTTTAAATTTGCATAACGTCCAGTATAACATCAAGAATTTAAAAAAATGAAAAATATCTCTTAATAATCGCCTTGATGCCAAATTTCAAGTGAACTCATCTAAAATGCATTAATTGAGCCAACTAGGTGTGAATTTTTTTGATATAATGCATCAGTGGCATTTCTGCTTCACAAGAAATTTTTTTGGCCTTTTGAAACTTATCCATAGAGCAGCCTTCATAGCCAGTTATTTCTCTCTCTTTTTAATAGATACAGATAAATTTAATTCCCGTAGGTATCTAATTTTAATTCACATCAGTTCATGTTAACTGTTCCCAAACTAAATTTCAAAGACCATTTTTATAGCGAGTAAATTGTTCAATTGCCGATGATCAAAAAAAAAATTGTAATTTAGTCATCCAACTGGACACCGAAATAAATTTTTAAAAATTTATTTTAAAATTGAATTTTGTGAAAAGCCTGTGAAAATCTTGATAGTGTTGAAAATTTTTTTAAATTTTTGGTTTCACAGAAATTTAGGTTTTCTGTGAAATTCAATTGCATACAATACTCCTACTCTGTTCAAAAAAAAAAAAAAAAATGAGGAAAAAAGGAACCAAGATAAAAAAAAGAGGTCAAAATTTACTATCCAACAAATCACGAATAATTACACCAATTTTGAGCTATTAACCGTTTTTATAAACAAAAAAGGAGAATTAAAGGAACGAAGGATCCAAATTTGGATCTATAAAAGTGTTCAAATTTGAATTTTGTGATCTAAAGTGATGACTCTGATTGTATACAAAAATTAGGAATAAATTTTGTTGTCAATGGTTGGTGGCTTGTACATTCATTTGGAGGCTTATTATAGAAAAATTCTGTTATTTCCAATGGATCTGTAAACGGATGACTATGTGATCATACCTTTGATTTTGCATAATCCTTTGGTATTCTTCTTCCTCTCTTGAATTAATATGATGATGAACTGAATCACTTAATGAACATTTTGATGGCTTATTATTATTATTACTACTACTACTGGTATTATTATTATTATTGTTATTATTTTCACAATTATCACTTGATGCTGATGTTAGATAATTATTAGGGTGCTTGGAAGATAATCCAGTACCACTTGATGGTATCGAATTATTATTATTATTATTGCTATTATTATAACGGTCATTAAATGTGATCGGTGTTAATTTTGATGGTTTTGGTGTTATTATTCCAGATGATGTGTTATTATTAGCGCTATTAACGCTATTAACGCTATTATTATTTTTAACAGTACCACTACAACTACTATTACTATTATTATCGTGATTATTACGATGATTTTGGCATAAAATATCTTCAATTGAAAATGGTGTTTTAGCAACTAAAGTTCCAGTTAATGGTTGTTTATTACTATTATCTGTTAACTGTATCGACATCATTTATTTATTTTTTTTTTTTTATTTTTTAAATTATATTTACAAAATTATATAACACACACAAATTACATATAATACACAATGAAGTAAAATTTAAATTCAAAAAAGTAACCGTTTATTTTTTTTTTTAAATTTAAATTTAATTTTGAATTTTTGTTTTTAAAAAATAATTTTTGTTTGTTTTTTTTTTTTGTTTTTAAATTTTAAAACGATAAACAACACAAATTACAGGATATATAAAAGATATGTAAATGTATCTAGAATATTATTATATTCCCGACGCACCATTTAAATTCAACGTTATAATGCAAAATATTGTTTGCATGTTAAATTATCGTTGAATAATGGTATTGAAAAAATTTTTTTGTAATCAACATCAAAATTATCATCATCATCATCATCATATCCTCTGGTGCAATACATCATATACATACACACACACACATAAGGAATCATAAAACACACCTCCTGAATTAGAATAGATTACATTTATATGAGACTACCATTTTACATAATAATTTTCTTCCTTCTCTCATACACACATATTACATTACATGCATGAATGTATTATGTATGTACATGCGTTCCAGCAACTGTTTCAATTATGGTCGTTATACATTAAATTTTATGTACATATCATATAATGATTATATATACTGTTATACCTTATATATGATAAAGTAATGTATCCTTAATGAACACATATCATATACATTTATGTATGTACATATATGGAAAATAAAATCTACTTAGCTTAATGATTGAAAACGTCCTTAATTTTCAGATTGTGGTTATTATATGACTAAGATTGCCAAAGTATCTATCATTATCCTTGTATATTTAAAAGTGACTTCATATACATATGTACACGAGTTTATATATAAAGTATATTCTGTATGTATGCGTTACGTAATTATTATGAAAAATAACGTACATTATATGTATTACGTACGTATATGAAAAGGCTGAATATGTGCGATGGTATAGGTGAAAATAATGAAATGAATCAAAAAATAATTGCAAATAAATAAATGAATTTAAAGGGCAATAATGATCATGCGATAAAGGACAAATATAACAATGACGGCAATGATTATAACAAAGTGTATATATAGGAAACTATAGCAGGATTTTTTTTTTTTTTTTTTTGAAAAAATAATAACAACCCAACCACCCACTATAATTTGGAACATTTTATCATTATGTGTTGTAATAAAATGTGTATTAATGTATATTGCAATCTATAGTTAATTCACATGATGGGTGTAGTGATGACTGTTGAGGGTAAAAAACAAAATAAAAAAACAAATCTCTTCATAAATTCTTCATTATTAAAATATTTACCTACACGAAAATGTTGAATAATAGATCGATTTCCTTTTACTTTTCAGTTCTGTAATTTGTTTCATTTACGGAGTAGGGATACAAGCTTAGCTGCAATTTTTGAAAAATCAAAAAAAAAAAAAAAGGAAATTTGAATGAGTTTTTGAGGTAAATTTTTGACTTTCCAAAAATTTGTAAGTTTTCTGCCAGGAAAGGAAAATTAAAATTTTTTTTTTACACAGATTACGGAAATCCGAAATCAGCAATTTTCGAGTGGGTGAAAAAAAATTCAAATACAAGGATCATCTTGTTTGGGTTTATCTCATATTTTGTGTAATCATGTAGATGAAGTATATGAATTCATTTCAAAAAGGATGATGTATACAAACTATATATTATGTATAAGTAAATGTTCACTGTAAGGTACCAACGTTAGTGATACGTGAAAATACACCTTATTACATACAAATAATGATACATGGGTTATGTTTTGATGTATATATACACATGAATTTATTTACATAACGGTAATTTCAAAGGAAATTACATTAAATTGAGTTTAATAAACTCTATATGATATTTTTTGTTGTTGTTGTTGTTATTGTTGCAATTTTACGTAATTACGTATATATAAAAATTTAATTTGCTCATATGAAAAGTAATTGAAAATTTTGCTCCTTTTTATGGAACTCATGAATTCGGTTCAAAAATGATCCAACTGATATAGGGTATTGTGATAATTTAAAAAATTTACAAAAATATTAGATTCATCTTACTGTTAAACAGATCATCAACTGAACCAGGTTCAATAATTCGTTATATCACAATTTGAAATTTTGCTCTCTTTAGAATTTCATTCATAAATTATCATTTAGATCATTTTTTTAAATAAAAATTCATGAGGTCCTGAAAAAAGGACGAAAAATCAAATATTTTATTTTGGATCACTCTTTGTGACTCAGAAATGAAATAATAAAAAAAAAATAAAAAAAATGAGTAAATTATTTAATAATTTCATTTCTCAATATACCTACATACATACGTTATTAATCGTATGTGTATACATATTCGCTATTAATAACCGACATTTATATGATGGTAAATAACATCAAATTAAATTTTAATAAATAATTATAAGTATATATACCTACATGTATGTACATGAATTTATGGGACAATTTGTGTATGTCCTATAATAATTATGTATTTATGTACATACATTGTATTTCATTATTGATGTCATTTAAAAGTCATTTTATTGTGAATATTATATGTATTCAGCATATCCTTTTTGTTTTTTTTTTTTTTTTTTTTTTTTAACAAGGATATACCACACCCAAATGACTTTTGATTGGTGAAATTGACTACGCAAACTCAAAATTTTTTTTATCATATTATATTTGAGTATCCTTATTTTTATTACATAACATACTACATGATATAATTCACGTATATAATACATACATATGTGTCTACCTAAGGATATTACATATTATATATACATATGTATTACATACATGTAATTTAATGCATTTTCTCATATACTATATATTTAAGGTAATACTTTGTAAATGAATATAAAAGGATAAACAATAAAATAAATTATACTTAAATCTTATGAATTCTTATGTACATGTGCGTACCTAATATATACATACAAAAAAATCGCTCTTATATAAATTATGGCTAAAATCATGTATATTGTGTATAAAAAAAAAAATAATAATAATAAAAAAATTTTCTTTTCCATTGAGATAAATTATAAGCAATTCATGGTATTAAATGGGAACAAAATAATTTTCTCAAATGGGTAAAAAAATAAAAAATAAAAAATAAAATAAAAAAAAACAAATGAGGAAAAACGAGAAAAATATGTACTAATGTATATAAGTAGATCCAAATAACAAAATGGTTGTATATGCCTGGATGATTGCTTCTACTTACGGTAGTTTACAAAAAAAAAAAAAAAAAAAGCGGCGTTCATAAAATGATGGAAAGGGGAGAGGAAGTTGGGTGGAACGAGGGAACTGGAGGGATTGTAAGTGGAAAGCTTTAAATTAAATTCCAAGGAAATACATACAAATATACATATGTAGGACGATGACGTGCTTGCATACATTTGAAACTGTTTTGTGCACATCCTTGTTGTAGGTGCTAATGTTACGTTGTATATGCTATGGAATGGAACAATATTTTTCAATTAAAAAAAAAATATAACAAAAATAAAAAAAAACATATTATTAATTAAATACATATTAAAATAAACTGATCATGATGATGATAAAATTTGTTACATAATTTACAAGAAGATATAAACTCAGGAAAATTCATATAAAATAAATGATTTCTATTTTAATTAATTTCAAAGATGTGTGTGTGTGTGTGTGATGGATATGTGGGTGACGACACTTTTAGGTGACTCGGTTTGTGAATGTATACAAACATCCATATAGATGTGAATTATGACAACCATGTATACAATTATAATTACATAATAATGCGATATTGTATAAAATAATGTACCAATGTATACATCGAAAATTTCAAATAATTATTTTGTGTAATTATTTATTGATAAAACAGGATGTTTTGTTTGAAACGAATGCAAAAGGATCTGTAAGTAAATATGGATGAGTTTCAAAATGTTAAAAAAATAAAAATAAAATAAAGGAAAATTTTTAATATCACGCGTTATGATACAAAAATTGTACTAAATTACACGTTATTTACCTTATTAGCACTTTAATACATTTTGAAATTTTAAGCGATGTTGCCAATTTGAGTGTCAGCATTTTAGAATTTTCATTGAGGTGATATTTGAACATTTTTAAACTAATCCGTAAATGTAAATAGAAGGATTTGTCCCAAATCTGATTAAATTGAAAGATCAAAGAAATCTAAATTGGATCTAAGAATGATCTAAATTGGAAAAATCAAAGAAATTTAAAAAAAAAAAAAAACTCAAAGTACCTATGATTATGAGAAAATTGGGTTTTTCGTTATTGTTATTTTTTGGAGTTGTAACATTGCACCTACAGAGATCAACTGTATACTCAGTCACTTGCCAATTAGATTTGTAGTCCAGCAACCGCAAAAAATGCAGAAGTTCAGCATGTCAAGCGATGCCATAATAATCACTACACCCTGTGTCCTGTTTGTGTACATGTACGTATATATATGGAATTTTCTGAAATATTAAAATATGCCTCAAATGGGGCATTTTTTTTTTTGTTTGTATTTTAATTACGGTATAAATAATTAAAATTTCATTTAATTAAGCATTTCATTGTAATATAGATATTTTTGTTTTAATAGATAATTAAAATTAATGTACTTAAATTCGATATATGGATTTAATTGTTAGTTGTTAGTTTTTGTTGTTAGGTGTTTATGTGCTCATCAATATAGATATGCTTGCATTGACCAGGAAGCTCAGGCCATCTAGCGATTCATAGTCAACACGGGTGTAACACCAAAAGAAGCCTGTTCTATACTTCTAACAAACAAGTTCAGGATGGATTTTTTATTTTCCAAGCAAAGCCTATAAGAGGCATCTTCAGTGTTACTACATCGTTCAATGTGGGCCAGATATTTATTATACGAATAAATCAAAATATTTTGAATGATTATTACCAAGACCAAAGATACAAAATTTACATATCCATGTACTGGTCCATATATATATGTACATACATATAATAATTAGTAACGCAATTTATAATTTTTTCTCAGATGCTTAAACACGGCACAGCTTTTATAATGTCCCATTTTATTTGTATGTATACACAGATCCCATGTACACATTCTCAAACATGACCTATAAGAGTAATTGCAATATAAAATTTTATTGTACTTAACGTACATTGGTACTCTGATTTTTTTGTAGTGCAGTATTTAAATTTTTTTTTTTTTTTTTTGTTTGCAATTTTTCTTTTAACCCCATCATTTTGAAAAATTGCATTTACATATTGTACACACACACAAAAAAGGGATTTTGTGTACAACTCAAATAAATAAGTATCTGACTTTTATAATTTTAAAGTGACATTTTTTTTTTTAAATTTTTTATTTATTTATTTTTTATTTTTTTTTTGTTAAGTCGTCGACTTCTTAGGCAAAATGAAAAAATGATTTTAGATAAGACACGTGACAGATTTTTATTTTTTTTTTGTTTTTTTTTAATTCATGAAAATGTGCGGAAGAAATCATCTCCATTAAATACCCACTATGTTTATATGATAATAAAGTACCAACATAAATATATGAACAAGTTGATGTACAATTAGATATGTATGTATGTAACGTTTTCCCATGTTTAAATTATTTTTGTACATGATTTAAACGTCTGTTATTCATTATTTATTAGGTATAATCGTGTTACATAGATTTGAATTTACAAATAAAAAAAAAAATTTTTTTTGTGTACACAACAAAATGATGAAGATGATGAGTAGATACTATTTAGAAAAAAAAAATTAAAAAAAAAAAGGAGAAAAAAAAAAATCTGATTACGTGTTTTATAATGAGAAATTAACAATAAAAAGGAAAATATTGAGAAACTGAAGTATCTGATGTACTCTATAATAACCCAGTAATTAGGTTTGGTTTTTTTTTTTTTTTTTTTTTGTGAATATTGTATGTAAACACGATTAATAATGAAGCACATGATAATGTGATAAAATTAAAAATTTGTACTAATTGGAATTTTTTTTGATGAATGGTGTGAAAGTGAGTCCTTTTTATGTTGGCATCTGAATATGTAAATGCATTTTTCATTGAGAAATGCATAATTGATACATCTATGGAGATATTCAGTTAATTTTGTATTCCAAAGTGATCCAAAGCAAAACCCATATTTTTCATCCCTTTTTAAGGATCTCATGAATTTTATTTAGAAAAATGATCTAAATGATAATTCATGGGTTAGATTCTAAAATAGGCAAAATTTCAAATTTTTTTAGCAACGAAATTTTCTATTTAAAAACTAAATTTAGCATGAATTAGCCAAAATGGAACAATACGAAAAATACAATGTAAAATGCGTAAAATAACGTTGAAATTAAATTTCATGAAGTTGCTCGCTGTCCAGTTTAATTTACAAATTTCTATACGTTTTTTTTTTAAATTCAATGTGGGTCCAGATGGGTCCAGTCCAGAGTCATTCAGATCAGTTCAAGACGGTTCAAAAGCTATGCGAAGTAGATATCCAAAAAATTATGACGTCACTGATCTAAGGATCTTTATAAAAATTTAGTAGTCCTTTGATATTGATACAGAGTGTCCAAAAAGGAAAAAAAATGTATTTTGGTAACAACAAAAAATGTTGTCTTCAAAATACGTTCCGTCGGAGTATCCTTTTTTCCTACAAAATTTTTTTTGTTTTTTTTTTTTTTTTTTTGAATTTGAAACCACAATTTGAGTTAATTTATGAAATAATCATCTATACTCATTTTTTTTTAGAAATTTGATTTCTGTCAATTATAAAGAGATTATACATTCCATTAAATCTTAAAAAAATCATAAAATGCTCCTGCTGAAATAATTATTTCAATTTACTTAAATCTAAATGACTGACGTATCATTATTTACAAAAAAAAAAAAAAAATCAGTTACAAGTTCATTACATAAAAAAAAAACACACAGATTATACAGAGAGATCCAATGTTAACCGACCAAATAAAAAAGCATCTTCATTTTTAAGAAGTATAATCACTTATGGTTTAATTTAAAAAAAAAAAAAACAGAAGCAAAATATGCGTGTGCATGGTATGATGTACAACAACCAGTCAGAAATAAGATACAAAACAAAAAAAAAACGTACATACGTAAACCACACTATCAAATTTTTGAAATACAATATACCGAATAAGAATATCAGATACATATTACTTTAGGTTTGACCAAAATGAAGACGTTAAGTAAAGTAAAGTAAGAAATTTTACAGAAAAGTAATATGTACAGATATCGAAAATGATATATTGATCATATGAGTCAGTTATATCTGTTACTCTGTTGAATAATCATGGAGTTTCTAAGGTGATATCTGGAAAATTTACTTTAAAAACGTTACTTTACGGCAGATTACTTCACAGAAAAATAACATTTCAAAATTGATGAAACTGAACAAACGAAAATTTACGTATACATTTCAAATGGATGAACTCATTTGATTATACAGATGTCTGTATATACTTTACGTTACTTCTTTATTTTAGTTACAGCTTTACATATAATCTATTTTTTTTTTAATCTGTATACGTATGTTTTGTACTGTGTTACACCTTCAATAAAGAAAAATTCCATGAATTAAAAACTAAAAAAAAAATAAAAATAAATAAAAAATAAAATCCATATCAGGATTACATACAATACAAGTCAACAAAACGTGCAAGTACTAACGTTTATCCATCTCTAAATTGTAAACACACACATGAGTGTTTACATGTTCGTATCCCTTTGTACATCATATTCCATGTTATATTATTGTAACCCTTATTATAAAAAGGGATTTCCCAACAATTATCAGTAATTTTATCCCCTTTAATTGAATTTAATCAGAAATCAAAAAAAAAAAAAATTTATATTTTGTTAATAATTATTATCGGATGTGTTATATACACATAATAAAAGTGCATGAACCGGTGCCAGTTACAATAAAGCGCTTTCACTTTGTTGTCGTTGTATTTATGAATTTTTTACATATTTTATTACTGGGTTATTATTGTTATCATTGATGACAATAATTGATCCTTAATCATAATTTACAGTTAGACAATGTCCTTACATTTTCATGCTATTAAAAAATACGTTATCAATGCATGAATCTATCACAAAAAGTTTTGCACTTATCATTTGAAGGGGTTGGAAAACTACAATATTAATTTATAAAATTGTTTCAATTTAATTTTTATTTCAATGTGACCTGTAATTAATTTTTGGTTTAATTAAACGAACAATGGAATGACCCAAGAGATGTTACAAGGATTGAAGGCTATGTATATGCTAGGTAATGAAACCGTTTAGAGAAGGACTCTGGAGTAGGCCAAAACTCACACCAGAGCTTGTATTGCCGATGATGATGGTGCGATGATGCTGCAGAACATTTTAAAATGCAGCTATCGTTGCTATTACAGATTTTCCACAAGATTTGAACTTTTGCACGTGATTTAAATGCTTAAAAAAATAATATTTTGTGAAAATTTTAAAATTTTATTTCAAATTAAAATGACATCCTTTTTTGACATTCATTTTAACTTTGATGACATCAAGAGATTATCGCTGTACTAATTGGGACAATATGACATCATTCATTATCCTTTTTGTTTGTTTGAAAAATTTTCTTTGATACGTTTGTATATATACGACATTAATGAAAATTTTCAATAAAATTTTCTTAGATGACATGCGTTTGTATTTACCCATAGACGTGGATAAAATTCAAATTATCCTGTTTCTTGAATACAAAATTGTATATTCGTCCTTTTTGACATTAAGTTGTAATTTATTGTATTCTTTATGTTTTGTCATATTTATTTTATTTTATTTTTTTAAATTTTTTTATATTGTTTAATGAGTCTTGTAATGACTGATACACGCGCTTTATAAACTCTCTCATTAAAGGATATTGCATTATTTTTAATTTGCTTATGTGAGTACACAAGGAAAAGGAATGATTGTGAAAAACAACGAAAATGAATTCTTATTATTATTATTGTCATGGTCCACTCGTCTTGGACCATATACGGCTTTCACTATCAATTTCCATTGGACTTAATTATTTGCGAGATTTTTAGCTTTGTTCCTCTCATAACTCGCTGACATTAGTCCTTTGCCATGTGTTCTTCGGTCTGCCTCTACTTCTGTGTATCCTTGACAATCCAACTCTAAATGCATTTCAACGTTATTGTTGGCGTAGATCGATATGTCTGATCCACTTTTATTTACATGTCTCAAAATGTTTTCCTGCTATTAACGAAAATTCCATAACTTCATTATTATCCTTTAAAAAAAAAAATTCTCGTATGCATCATTTTGTTCACAACTTAATGTGAATAGTTACAGATCGCATTAACCAGTGAATGAAAGCCTGCTTTTTGTTTTTTCTATATGAACATCAGAATGTCTTTGAGAATAATGAACCATTATATCAGTCAGGAAGTGAAATACGTCAATGAATGAATGACGGGTTGACTTCCTTATCGAGCTATTTTTTTTTTTTTTTTTTTGTATACAATTAAAAATTAAATGGTATGAATGAGAAGCTGTAAAAGGCGGCATCATACCTTTGAAATTAATACATGTGATGTGTGAGACTATATGTATGTCCTGTGGCAGCATTAACATTTTGTTGTACTATCAATTTTTGATATGGTCTTTTGGGGATGAACCTGTATGAATACATGGATACTGTATTGCATGTAAATTGAATTTCTTTAATAGTTTCCATAGAAAGCCATTGAATATTTCCAATTTTAATTCAAGTATTGTTCCAATGATACTTATGAAAATACACATGTATGTTTGTATGATTGTAGGCCATGTACACAGCATAAACAATACAACTAGGTAATTTTTGTATAACATCCATTCAATTAAAGGATGTGTTAAGTGTTACTAATAAAGACAAGTGTCGAAGGTTAAAGAAGATTATACCTATGGGTTTTGTGTTATGCAGGATGCATTTCCACTTAAAAAAAAAAAAAAAAAAAAAATTCAGTTCATAAAAATGTAATGCAATATCAGGCAAATATTGAATTTTTCTGAGAAATTTTAAGATTGGTAGAAATGTAGATTACTTTATATAATAAGATCTGATCAACCAAATAGACAAGGATAATGGATAAAAATAAAGTTATTATCGCGAAATAAATACTAGATTATAGTACTAACTATTGGCAACGACCATACCATGCTGAAAGCACCGGTTCTCGTCCGATCACCGAAGTTAAGCAGCATTGGGCGCGGTTAGTACTTAGATGGGTGACCGCTTGGGAACACCGCGTGTCGTTGGCATAAATTTTTTTTTCTTATTTTATTTATTTATTTTTTTTTTTCATTTAAAAATCAATGAATTTCATTGCATAACTTTGTTTTTCTTTTATTTAGAATTTAATGAAATAGAATCAATTAAATTTTTAATAGAATTCATTATGCATCAATACATTATTAATGTATTTTTCTATTGTAAATGAAATTATATACAAAAATGAAATTGTTAATATAAATACATTAACTCGACTCCCGTGTGGTCTAGTGGCTAGGATACCTGGCTCTCACCCAGGAGGCCCGGGTTCGATTCCCGGCACGGGAAAACAACTTTTTTAATTTTTTATTTAATTTGTTTTTCTTATTTTAAATATATATTCTTATCAAATAAGAAAATAAAAAAATACAAAAAAAAACAAACAATTCACTCCATTTTTGTTTTCTGGTTTTTTGTAATTCAAAAATAAAATAGCTGTACAATTAATGAAGTTTATAAAACACAAAATGTACTAAAAAATATTTAAATAAATAAAAATTATCTCATAAACCTATGCCAATTGTTTTTATTTTATTCAAAAAGACCTCCATTTTACCTTTCCAATGATACCATAAACCTATGCCAATTGTTTTTATTTTATTCAAAAAGACCTCCATTTTGCCTTTCCAATGATACCCATATCATCAAAATTGGTCAAATTGAAGTCACGAAATTGCAAGAAAAATTTTTACAAAACACCAGGCAATCATAAGTTGAAAATTCATAGAAAGCAAATTTTTATTTAAAAATTTTCAAATTTTAAAATTTAAAATTTTAAAAAAAAAACGATTTTTGTGGAAACTGTGAAACCGAAAATTTTAAATTCAATTCCGAAAATTTCATATTCAAACCGGATGTGGAATAAAAATTTTTAACGAATGTGGAAATTTTCAAATTTCTGGTTCCACAGTTTCCACAAAAATCGTTTTTTTTTTAAAATTTTAAATTTTAAAATTTGAAAATTTTTAAATAAAAATTTGCTTTCTATGAATTTTCAACTTATGATTGCCTGGTGTTTTGTAAAAATTTTTCTTGCAATTTCGTGACTTCAATTTGACCAATTTTGATGATATGGGTATCATTGGAAAGGCAAAATAGAGGTCTTTTTGAATAAAATAAAAACAATTGGCATAGGTTTATGGTATCATTGGAAAGGCAAAATCGAGGTCTTTTTGAATAAAATAAAAACAATTGGCATAGATTTATGGTATCATTGGAAAGGCAAAATGGAGGTCTTTTTAAATAAAATAAAAACAATTGGCATAGATTTATGGTATCATTGGAAAGGCAAAATGGAGGTCTTTTTAAATAAAATAAAAACAATTGGCATAGATTTATGGTATCATTGGAAAGGCAAAATGGAGGTCTTTTTGAATAAAATAAAAACAATTGGCATAGGTTTATGAGATAATTTTTATTTATTTAAATATTTTTTAGTACATTTTGTGTTTTATAAACTTCATTAATTGTACAGCTATTTTGTTTTTCAATTACAAAATAAACAGAAAACAAAAATGGAGTGAATTGTTTGCTTTTTTTTTGTATTTTTTCTGATTTTTTTGTTTTTTAATTATCCTTTATTGAGTTTTACCTTTTTTTTGGATCACTTTATTTATTATTTTGTATTTTTTTTTGCATTTTTATTTTTATTAGTGCAAAAATAAATTTCTATACATTTTTGTTTTCATTTTGTTTTTTATTTTTCGTTTTATTTTTTTTTTCTTGTTGTTTTGTGTGTTTTTTTTTAATTTTATTTTTTTGATTTTCTTATTTGATATAATATATAATAAATACATTAATAATAAAATTTTATATTATTATTTTTTTTTTCTTTTACACATTATTTACTATTTTGTATACAGTATTATTTTATTTATTTGTTTGTTTGTTTTTTTTTTCTTGTTTTTCTATTTTAATTTTTTATTTTTTTATATTTTTTAAGTACATATATGTATGTATGTAATAACAGTAATATATAAATTAATTTGTAATTTGTATGCACATTATCCTGGATAAAATTTTTATATTTTTTTATTTTTGAATGCGTTGTTTTAATTTTTTTTTTTGTATTTTTTTTTTTTTTTGTTTTGTAATTTAAATGCAAGTCTTTATACACATATACATTAATACAAATACATATTATAATTTATATTGTACACACAAAACGTTTAATAATCAACATAAACATACATACGTTACAAATTACAATAATATATAAACAACATATCATATTTTATAACTTATTTATAAATTTTTTTCTTTTTTATATTTAAATTTTTATTTTTTTATTTTTTTTTTACTGTTTACATATAATGATAATTACGTACACAAATAAAATTTTCATTTTTTTTTTTAATAAATTGTATAAACAAAAACAAATACATAGATAGATACACACATTTTCTTGTATATATATAATTTATGTTACATTTAATTTGTTGCAATTAAATTACATATTTGAAATAAAAATTTAAAAATTAAAAAAAAAAAAATCTTTTTTATTTATTTTTCATTTTTTTTTTTTGTTGTTTTTTGTTTTGTCCTAATACACAGCCCATCTTTTCACAATATGAATTCATTACATGAAAACATATTAATAAATCTCATATCTTCGTGCCCTTTTCCTTTATTACAAAGTCTATTAGTTATATAGACTTTCATAATAGGGTCCTTTATCTATATCATACTTTAGTATAAAACCAAAAATTATTATTTTTTAAAAATTCAAATTTAAATTGTTTATTTTGCCTGTTTTGTACACAAATTTTTTGTATTATACTTGTATTACCGACCCGTAAAAATGGCGATCGGTGAATTTTGTTACGATTTCGTTACTTCAATTTGACCAATTTTGATGAAATGGGTATCATTGGAAAGACAAAATGGAGGTCTTTTTGAATAAAATAAAAACAATTGGCATAGGTTTATATATCAATTTTTATTTATTTTCAAAAATAATGAAGTTGTTTACATAAACAATTTTTTGTTTTGCTTATCATATAAACAAAATAAACTGACTAAAAATTTTCTCCTATGAATTTTCAACTTATGATTGCCTGGTGCTTTGTAAAAATTTTTCTTACTTCTTCGTTCTTAATAATGTAAATAAAATAAAATAAATGGGAACTTTGTAAATTTATAAATTCTATTTAAAAAAATAGATATAGGTATTTATTATACAATTATGAGATATGAATTATTTATCATAAAATATATTTCAATAAAATTCATATCCCATATGGTCTAGTGGCTAGGATACCTGGCTTTCACCCAGGAGGCCCGGGTTCGATTCCCGGTATGGGAAATTATTTTTTTTTGCAATTTTTTATTTTTGTTTATTTTTTTTTTTTTAACATTCACTCAATTTTGTCGAATTATTTAAATATATTATTTAAATTTTTTAAAATTTTGATATTAACAACAGACAAAAAACGTATTGAGTCTAGTAGATAATCTCTAGGTAATCTCTTTAAAATAAAAAACTTTCTCTTAGGTAAAAGGCCAATCAAAGGTTAATTAGAGGGGGACTTGGCAATTGCAATACATTGAAGCTATTAAGCTAGCTGGGCATTAACTTTATTTTTAAATAAAATCTAAACAAAAATTATTAACTAAATAAATTGGTCTTTAATGAGCAATAAACATGCCGAGACTAACATGACTTTATTTTTTCATTCAAATATTTTTTGATTAAAATTGAACCATGGTGACTTATCATTTTGATAAGAAATAAACAATTTTTGCTTATCATATTTGTGGCATTGATATTATTTAGTTGTCTGTATTGTACAACTTTCGAACGAGATTATATTTTAAGTGCTACACACAAAACATAATGTGGTCGTATTCGGGTATTGGTATAGAGACGTGTACACCACGCATATGTGTTACGTAGATAATCAGGCAAAGGCTATTCTGGCTGTAGTTAACAGATTTCGTTAAATTAAAATTCTGTTAACTTTCATACAAAAAATTTTGTTAATTCGTAAATCTTATATGAAAGTTAACAGAATTTCAAATTAGCGAAATCTGTTAATTACGACCAGAATAGCTCTGATTAATGTTTGCATATTATGTTGTATCTATATCACATTGTTTTCATTAAAATTTACTTAAAATTATCAAAACAATTTATTTTATTTACAATTTCATCAGAAGTAGTAGTCAGTCAGTCACCATCAGTTGCTAGTCGCTAGTCAACTGTATCGTTACTCATACTCAATACATGCAGTAGTCATTAGTGTCTTTTTCATAATAGTGATACCAGTGACCTTCTCAAATACAAATTCTATTTTTATTTTAATTATTAAAGAAAAATAAAAATTTTAATTTTCACTTTCATTTGGGAATATTTGTAAGTAAATAATAAAATTTTTTAAAAATTAAATTTGAATTATTACAATTTTTAGATTTATTTACATAGTATTCAACAAATTATGGGTACTGGGTACCTATGTACATATTTTATTTCTTTTCGACCTACTGATGAGACATTTTTCATCTTAGGTTTTGTTTTTTTTTTAAATTATTTTAAATTACATTATTTTATTTTTTTCTTTTTTTAATTTTAAAAATCTCCAAAGTTCGGTCTTAGGGTATCCATTACACATTTTGTCTACTTTTAAAAATTTACATACAAATCAAGTTGTTCTGCTTTTGATTTTGTGGAAAATGTTGCAATTGTGATGAAAATCAATATTAAACCAACAGAACATACGTACATACGTCTATTGCAGTTTAATAAACCAGATTTTTTTATGTCTTATTCTTCTTCTTTTTTCTTTGGAGATTTTCAAAATTACCAAGATAATAAAATTCGGTTACATTTGAAATTTTTATTTAAAAAAAAATACATAATTTAATTTGGTTTATATCCTGTCCACCAAATCTGTTCATTTAAGGCCTGATGGATGTAAATGGTTTTTTCCTATTCTTATAATTTTTAATTTTGTAGATAAATAAAATAACGATTTGTTTTTTTTTTTTTGATATTTTCAACAGATTACTAATTTATTAAGCCATTTATTATTGGAGTAAGAAAAATCATTTCCTTACACACGATGGCTGATCGTAAGATTTAAAATTTGTAAAATGTTTTGTTTTTTTGTCGTTATTTTTAATTTTTGTTTTGATAATTTTTCTGTTTTGGAATTTTTATTCATTTATTTTCCCTTTACATATTATTGTGATTATCTAGAGATGTAATTAATCAGCTATAAACATTATTTTTTATATCTGTAGCAATACGTAAAACTGATTTTCTAAAATTTTTTATCTATGATTTTTGCTTGTTTGTGTTTTTAACGTATTTGTTTTTTTTTTTTTTTTTTTTTTTTTTTTAATTTTTTGCACGTTTGTTTGAACATTTTTTAATAATTAATTACATTGTATTCTAACAAATCTCTGTACCTAAAATATAGTCATCTGTTTTTTAGATGGATGCTCCTTCGCATTCTATTTCGTTAAAATTTGAATTAATTTAATTTTTACTTTCATTCCTTGATTGCCAGTTTTTTATATTTAAAAGATTAAAAAATTGCATTTAAAAAAAAAAAAAAACATTAAAAATTTTGATTAATTTTCTTTTTTGATAGCAACAAAAATGACTCAACAAGGACAGGCATTTGATACAAATTGTATAACATTAACACGTTTTGTTTTACAACAGCAACGTAAATTTAAAACAGCTACCGGTGATCTATCACAATTATTAAATTGCATTCAAACGGCAATTAAAGCAATTGCATCAGCTGTACGTAAAGCTGGTATTGCTAAATTATATGGTATATCTGGTGATGTTAATATTCAAGGGGAACAAGTTAAAAAATTGGATGTTCTATCTAATGAACTTTTTATAAATATGATGAAATCATCATATACAACATGTCTTTTAGTAACTGAAGAGAATGAAAATGCTGTAGAAGTTGAAATTGATAAACAAGGAAAATATATTGTTTGTTTTGATCCATTAGATGGTTCATCAAATATTGATTGTTTAGTATCGATTGGTTCAATATTTGCTATTTATCGTAAAAAATCAGATGGTCCACCAAATATATCAGATGCATTACAACCAGGTAAAAATATTGTAGCTGCTGGTTATGCATTATATGGATCAGCTACAGCTATTGTTATATCATTGGGTAGTGGTAGCGGTGTTAATTGTTTTACATATGATCCAGCTATTGGTGAATTCATTTTAACTGATCCAAATATGAAAATACCAGATAAAGGTAATATTTATTCAATAAATGAAGGCTATAGTGCACAATGGGATGAAGGAATATTAAATTATATCCAAGCTAAAAAAGATCCAACAAAAGGTAAAATATATGGTGCACGATATGTTGGTAGTATGGTTGCTGATGTTCATCGAACAATTAAATATGGTGGAATATTTTTATATCCAGCTACAAAATCATCACCAAATGGTAAATTACGTTTATTATATGAATGTAATCCGATGGCATTTTTAATTAAAGAAGCTGGCGGTTTAGCTAGCAATGGAATAATTGATATTTTAGATATTCAACCAGAGAAAATCCATCAAAGATCACCAATATTTTTAGGTTCAAAATTCGATGTTGAAGAAGTTTTAAGCTATCTAAAAGCAAAGTAAAAAAAAAAAACAAAATGAAAATAAAGAATTTTCTAAGATTTTTGAAATTCCTATTTTTTTATTTATTTAAACACACTTACTATTTAAAACTGAATGGAACATCAAGGTCTTGCTATGAATACGAATTAGCTTTATGTTTTGGTAAAAATACAAAACCATCTGGTACTGGTCCTAATAACATTTCACTAATTTTTATCCAATCATCACAATTATTTGATATCATTAATGTTTCTAAATCATCTTTTCCATAAAATTTTTGTGGCCTTTGATTAATTTTTTGTGGTGGTCTTTCTAGCAAATCGATTGGTACATAACGATATAAAAATGATAGCCATTCAAGTAAAAATCTCCGTGTATTTTCAACACCTTTTGTATCTGAGCCCCAATGTTCAAGACCATAATTCACGTATTTTTTTAATATTTCAAATCGTTCGCTAGAAGATGGATTCCAACTGTTTTGTTCTTTGATTTCTTTAAATATCCAAGGTTTAATAAGAGCACCTCGGCCAATCATAACAGATGATACATGTGGTGCTAATTTCTATATGAAAAACAGAAAAAGAAAAAAATCGTTAATAGTTAACTCCATCATTTGATCGACAAACTTACCTTTCTCTCATTGTAATCTTCGAAACTTAAGATATCACCATTTCCAATTACTGGAATTGATTTCATTTTTAATGCACACTCTTCAATGTATTCCCAATTTGCACATTTTGTGTATCGTTGTTCTCTAGAGCGTCCATGCAGCTACAAAAATAAAAATAAATTAAAATTTTGTGTTTTCGAAAAACCAGAATTTTTGATTACTTACCGTCACCGCACTAGCACCCCATTCTTCTAATTTTGGCAGCAAATCATGTGCTACACTTTTATCAGCATAAATTCCAGTTCTTGTTTTCACTGTAAACGGTGTTTCACCTAAAATGCTCGAACAAGATCTTACAGTCACTTCTAATACGTTCTGTCGTCTAATTAAAGCACTACCACCGCCTTGTTGATAAATCAAATCAATCGGACATCCGATATTCAAATCAATAAAATCCACCTGAGCATTCTCCTGTATTAGTTGAGCTGCTTGTGTTATTAATTGTGCATTATTACCGCATAATTGAACACCAAATACATCTTCAGATTCATGCCGTTTAGTTAAAGCCCATTCTTGTGTTAAACCTTTTACAATTGGTACAGCACAAGCCATTTCTCCACATGTAATATCAGCTCCGAATTCTTTACAAATTCTACGAAATGGAAGATTTCCAACTGTTGTTAACGGGCTCAACAGAATTTTATTACGAAAATCAATTTTCTTTATTTCAGATGAACGAATTTTAATTAAATCTTCATCTAAAACACATCCAATACGTGCAGATTCCTCTGTTTTCAATTTTGCATTACGTAATTTTTCAAAATGTTTAACAGTTTTTGTTGTTTTCTCGAAATCGTAATCACGTTTTCGTAGTTTAATTTGCAGATCTGAGAGAAAAAACAAAAATTAGAAAGAATGAATATTTGAAAAAAAATTGAAAGCTCTTCTCTTACCTGATGATATTCCATTGAGTGTAGTGGGAGATGAATTTTCATCATAAAATTTTTCCTTTAAATTATTTAAATTCTCATCAATATGAGCGTTAGCAAATCGACATGTTAGCCCTCTTGGACAGAACCCCTTTGTAGAGTAAATGTAACATTTTTCTCCTAAATTATTAGAAAATCACTTGAATATCCTTAATGAATGTGATACCATTGAGTTATTTACCTAAGTCCTTTGGTTTTTGTTTCATATATTCAGGTACATCATGAATATAGATACATTTTGAATGCTCGCATTTGATACTTCCATTTGGTCCATTAAACAATGAATTACAAAGATTTGATGTACGCTCCTCACGGAATACAGGACGATTCTAGAAAATGGACAAAAAAGAGTCCACAAAAATTGATTTAATTATAGATGTTCTTCTGATGGAGAACATTTTGTTCCCTTTTAAAAATCTTACTTTATTTTGTCCACGATTTTTATTTTTCTTTTTTTCATTCAATTTTTGAATTTTATTTTTATCATCAATTCCTTCATTTTTGTCATCATCAGAATGAGACCTTTTAAAATCTGACTTTTCGTTAGATGTACACTCAACAGATTCTTTATGATCTTCAATTACGTACCTGTAAGGATTTCGTAGAAAATGCATTATTATAAAATAAAATCCATTAGATGCGTTTACTTACTGAGATTTTATGTAACAGATACCTGGATCTCGACACTCATTGGTACAATTTAACATTTTTAATTTTTGTTTTTTCCAAATTTTATTCTTTAATTCGAAACCGCGCCTATTCTACTCGATGGCATGAATCATGGCGAAAGTAATAGTTCCAAGGTCTGTTATTCATATCTACACCGTTCGAATCCGCCATGAGTTAATAGATGGCGGAATGGTTTTGCTGACGGCTGAATAGTACACCTTATTTTATTTCTGTCCTTCCACCGTGGTATGGACTTGGTTAGATTGGATTTGACAGCTTAATAAAAGCATGTGTATAATTTGGTTTATCATATGACAGTCGATGGTCGATTCAACACATATTCAATATTTTTGTTGTATTGTGTTGTGTTATGTTCTGTTAGGTTGTATTTTGTTGAAAATGGTTTGAAATGTCATAACTTCACGAACAAAAGAACAAACAAAAACAATCCGGTCCAACGTCAAACACAAATAAACATCAATTCACCAATTTGTGTTTGTAAATAAATACTAACATTGAACATAACCTCAAAAACAATCAGTTTGAGCGGCCATCAGGGCATCAGGATCTAGATGAAAATTTATTAGAGCTGGAAGTAGAAGATTATAATTTTAATTTTAATTATTCGTAAAATATGGTGCAATTATTTCGCATTCTATTTAATAGAGAAACACAAAAGGTAATGGAAACGTGAAAAAAATTTTTTATTTTTAAATCTGTATTTTATTTTTTATTTTAGAAAATTCGACGTCATTTTCGTCCAACATTCATTGATTCATTACGATTAAAAGTCAAAGGTGGTCATGGCGGTAATGGCTTGCCAAAATATGGCGGTATTGGCGGTCAAGGTGGCTGTGTGTATTTAATAGCAAAAGAAGGTATCACTCTTAAGAATGTGGTGCGGAAGTAAGTCCATTTAAATTTATTTATATTTTTGGTTCCCAACATATAAATTTTTGATCCATTCTCTATTTTAGATGTCCAGAGAAACGAATATCAGCTAGTTGTGGTGAAGATAGTTCTAAAACTAATATATTAGGACGTCGTGGTTTAGATAAACAAATTGAAGTACCAATTGGTATTCAAATATATGATGAGAATGGAAATCTTTTAGGCAATTTAGATGAAGAGAATTCAAAATGTATTGTTGCTGGTGGTGGAATGGGTGGTTGTGCAAAAACATCATTTTTAGGAAAACCTGGTGATTCAAGAATTGTTATATTAGATTTAAAATTGATTGCAGATATTGGTTTAGTTGGTTTTCCAAATGCTGGTAAAAGTACATTATTAAAAGCTATCTCAAATGCATCACCAAAAATTGCTTCATATCCATGTAAGAAATCTAGAATTCTGTATGAAAAAATTACTTATTTTTTATAAATCTTGTTCGTTTTTCATAATTTCAGTTACAACAATTCGACCACAATTAGGTATCATCGAATATTCAGATTTAAGACAAATATCTGTTGCTGATTTACCAGGATTAATTGAGGGAGCACATGCTAATATTGGTGAGTTATAATTTGAACTTTAAAAATTTTTTTTTTTTTGTGGTAAAAATGATGATGATTTTATTTTAATGTTTTATTTTAGGAATGGGTCATAAATTTTTAAAACATATTGAAAGGACACGTTTATTATTAATGATGGTAGATATATTTGGATTTCAATTAAGTCAATCACATAAAAAACGTAATTGTTTGGAAAATATTTATGCATTAAATAAAGAACTTGAATTATATGATGAAACATTTTTAACAAAACCATGTATGCTATTAATTAATAAAATGGATTTAAATGGTGCTAAAGAAGAATTTCGAAAAATTGAACCAATATTAAATGATTTAAAAAAAGGTATTGAAATGTGTCCAGAAGAAATACGACCAAGTAAATTAATTAATTTCGAAAGAATAATACCAATATCAGCTGAATATCAAATGAAAATAAATGAAATTAAAAATGAATTAAGAAATGTACTTGATAAATTTGCTGAAAAGAAATTAATGGAGGAGAATAAAAATGAAAATGATTTAGAATTAAAATTAAGAGAACATGGTCCAAGAGTTACATAAAAAATTTGAGAAAGAAAATAAAAATAAAATATTCAATTAAAAAAAAGGTAAGAAAATTTATTTTTATTATACATTAAATACAGTCTTATTAGATATTTTTGTTTTTATAAAATCTTATGAATGCATATGGATACTAATTATTCATTCAGTTTGGTCACATTTTGTACCAACATACAAAATACCATTATTATAGCCCATAGGTGTAACTGGTTTCGTAGATAATGGTAATAATCCGCATGTCTCAGGATGAGTTTTACGATGATTTTGTAAATTTGAAATGCATGAGAATCTAGTATCACAGCCATAACATGTATAACGTTTAATGCCAGTGTGAAGTGAAGTATGCGTTAGTAGACTTTCACGATGTGCGAATGCCTTATCACAAAACTTTAATAAAACAAAAAAAAAAATTGAATTTTAAAAATTCAATTGATAGATCTCAATCACTTACATCACATTTAAATGGTTTCTCGCCATTATGTTTTCTCTGATGAATTTTAACTTGACCATACGTTCGAAATGATTTACTACAATACGTACATTTATATTCAATTTCACCAGTATGAATATTTGAATGTGTTTTTAATGAACCAGCGCTACGATAACATTTATTACATATTTTACATTTATATAATGGATTTTTACCACAATTTGATCTTTCATGATCATTTAATGCGGTTTTATTTGAAAATTTTTTACCACATTTTTGGCATACATTAATTTTTTTCTTCATCGTTATTTCTGATGATTTTATTGTTGTTGTTGTTGTTGTTATTGTTGATGTGGTATTTTGATGTAAACGTTTACGATGTGAATTTAATGAATCTGGACCGGTAAAAAGTTTCTCACATACATCGCATGTTAATATATTTGAATGTTCAATTTTTGTATGTTTATTAACATTTTGTATTGTTTCAAAATATTTTGAACAACAAGGGCATTTATGAATTAATTTACCATTATGTCCTACAATAACATGTAATAAGATGATAATTAAAGAAAAAAATTAAAATATGTATATAAAAATTTTATATTCAAGAAAAATTTAAAAAAAAAAATATTTTTTTTTTTTTAATTTAGATCAAACTTACCATGAAGTTTTTCATGCTTTTTCAATGATGCCATTTGATAATAAATTTTACCACAATATTTACATCGAATTATTTCATCAGTTTTAATTGATAATTCAGCATCTAAAGATTTTTCTGCATCAACTAAATTAACATTATGATCATTCATAAGATGTTTTATGTACGATTTTCGATGATGATAAATTTTTGGACATTGTTTACATTCAAAATTTTGATTATTTGCCTTTATTATTTGTAATAAATTATTTTTTCGTTTATATTTCTTTTTTATTTTAAATGAATTTTCAATTTGATTGATTTTTTTATTAATTTGAAATTCTGATTTATTTTTTTCTTCTTCAATTATATTATTTTTAATTTTTGATAATGGTACATTATCTTCATCATCATCATCATCATTCTCATTATCTTTACTCTCTTTATTTTCATATTTTAAAATTTTCTGTGTTTCTTCTACGCTTTTATTTTTCATTAAATTCAATTCATAATGTTCTATCATTTCGACTTTTCCATCTTTTAATTCAAAGTCCTCGAAAATTTCCTCTTCCTTGTCATTATCAGGAAGATTATGATCCTTAGAAATTTCAGATAATTCTTGAAAGGTTGTGATGTACAAATTGTGATCATTTTTATATTCATCATCATCATTATCAAAATTCTCAGTATCAACAATTTCATATATTTCTACGTTATTAGACGATGTATAGGTTTCAGAGTTATCGCATTGGTCATCACTGGATTTCAATAAAACTAAAATTTCCTCGCTATCTGTATTATGCCTTATAGAATCGACAGTATTACAAATTTCAAAAGATATTTCATTCGAAATTTTATCGTTTTGTTCATTATTGATTTGTATCATTTGGATGTTCTCATTTTGATTTGATTTAATATCTTGTTCTTGCGATTTCGAAATTTCAAATTCAAATTGATTTTTATTATTTTTATCAGGATTATCAGGTAATGCCAATGTTGCTTTAGGTATTTTAACATTTTTTGCTAATTTACCCGCTGTAAATGAAAAAATTCGTTAATAAGTAATTCAAAAAACACAGAAAAAATGTTTCTTTTTTATTACATTTAAAACTGGCACGTGGTGCTGCCTTTGCATTTTTACTAAATTGCGGTTGACCACATGTATTTGGACGTTTACGACGATGCTTTTGTAAATTACCAAAACATGAGAAACATGAACCGCAACACTCACATAAATATGGTTTAATACCAGTATGAATTGTTGAATGTGTTACTAAACTTTCACGATATGAAAATGCTTTTGAACAAACCTGAAATGACAAAAATTAAAAATTAGTGAACAGAGTACAAATCAAGGTATAAAATATTAATTTACATTGCATATAAATGGTTTCTCTTTTGTATGTTTCCGTTCATGTACAACCAATTGTCCTTTATTTAAAAAATTATTACCACAATAACTGCAACAATATTTCTTTTCACCATTATGAATTAATAAATGATTTTTTAATGACCATTGATTTTGAAAATTTGAATTACATTGTTCACATTTAAATGGTTTCGATGTACCACACATTGATTGTTTATGATATGATAATATTGTGCGTGTTTTAAATTGTGAACCGCAATCTTCACAAATAACGTATTCACGATCACGACCATTATGTACCATTAGAATATGTTCAATATATGATTCTTTATTATTGAATTTTTCTTTACATAATCTACATTTGTAAACCTATTTAAAAAAACAAAGAAAGAAAATTAAATAACAGAAATTTTTATATATTCCATTAATAGAAAATTTTCATTCTTACCATATGTGTAATTTCTACATGCTTTTGTAATTCTGAATCTAAACAATATTTATCATCACAAAATTTACATTTATATCCACCTGGTGGCTCATGCCTTAATTGATGTTTTAATAGGCCAGTTAAAAATTTAAATGTACGAAAACATGTATTACATAAAAATCGTTGATTTCCATCATTCGTTTTAACAATATTAGCTGTATTTTTTAATGCTGTTTCACATTTAATTTCATGTTTAGCAACATGTGAAGTACTACGGAAAAGTTTAACTGCAAATTAAGAAAATATAAAAAAATATAAACATCGTATAGGTAACCATGGTGTCCCAGAATAAGTATCATACAAACTGTGTTTTGTTTTTTCTTAGAATTCAGACTATTTCTAGCAAAAAATCGTTCTAGATCCCCTTGCTAAAATTTACCCCTGAGAAATAGAGAATGAAATTTTTTTTTTTGGATACCTAAGGTACATGACGATATGAAATTGGTAATATTTTTTAAACTACCCTAGGTATTCGATTTATACCCAGCGATTATTAAAGCTGAAACATGGACCTTTCTAGTCAGGTACAAATCATTATCATCGAATGAGAAGGTCCACAGTTATTAATGTTCAAAGTTTTGGGTCCCCATTATGTAATTTTTGTTTGGGAAAAATATTTTGTACCAGTACCCTTAATATCCTGAAATCCTGAAAATTTCATGAAAAATCAGAGAACATCCTCTTGAAATATCCGGAGATTTTATATCAATTTTTTGCTAGTCTGAACTTCTAGGGAAAAATGCAGTTTGTGATTGTGGCACCTATCCTTAGACATCTTTCATATACAAATGGGTAACTAACAAAGGTACTGATTACTGGACAGTTTAAAAAAAAAATTTTTTGTTCTTACCACAATATCTACATCGTCTGTTATCATTTTTTATCAATTTTCTTGGTGATTCTTCATCGGTTTCATCTGATTCATCAGAATCAAAGAAATTTTCTTTAATTTTGGTATTCATTTATTTTTTCTAACGTTCATTTAAATTTTATACACTGTTAATTGAATTATTTCCTAAAAAAATCTTTTTTACACTTAAAAAAATTTTTTTTCTTATTATTATTTTTTAATACACTGTAATAAAATATTTTACAATTAAATTGAATTTTATGTTGTGTAAATTTTTTCCTAAAATTTACCAAAACATTTTTGACAGTTTAATAAACAAACATTTTATACACTGTTAAAATGCAAGCAAAAAACAAAACAACACAAAATTGAATTAAAAATTATTGTAGTAGATTAAGTGCGTGTACAATAGATTAAATGCATAGACAGTGCTTTAAATTTAAATTAAAAAAAAAAAAAACCGTTATTACTAATTTTTTTTATTTTTGTTATTTTTCACTCAAAATTTAACTGATAACCAATTAAAATTCGAAATTTGTTTTTGTTACGAAAATTTTTTTTTTTTTTTGTTACTACGAGAAAAAGCTTTGAGATTCAGGTGTAATATACCAGTAAAAAACATGCGTATTTGATACGTTCATCCTAACTACCCGTATTTTTGTGTTCGAACTGTGAGATAACAAGAAATCTTTTTAGCACAACAATCCTCTGTCGCCCAACCCCCTTACCCAAAAATTGTTTAGTTGTAAAGAACATTTTCGAATCATGTGATAAAAGGGGTTGATCACAACACAAACAAAAATTCTATATGCGTATATATTACATATTGGGTAACTGAATAAAGGATACACGTTTTATATAACGTTTTACAATATTTTCGTATACAAGAAAAAAAAAACATTTTTGTTTTATTTTGAGGTAAAGAAGTTAAGAAAAAAAAAATATTCCCCAGACGATTTTGGGCAAAAATGAAAAATTTCATGATACACAAACACATATTATATATTCAGGTTCACGTATTTTGGACTTTTACGTTGATCATAATTTTTTAGCACGATATTTGTACATATGAGCGTGTGTTATTCTCACAATTCTTTGAACCTAAAATCTTATCTTCCATACAAATTCCGGAAAATGTTCATGAATTATGGCAAAAAGGTGTGGAAAACTCGAATAATTTACATTCGGAATTGAATATATGTGAGTGTACTTTTTAGCATATCCAAAATTACAAAAACAACTTAAAAATAAAAACTAGAAAAAAAAATGTTGCAAATAAAAACTATAAAATTATAAGTACGTTACATAATTATATGTATAACGTACAACGTTCAGTTTTGTATATACAGGGTGTTCCATATTAATTTATTTATCAATCTTTAAGGCGAAACTACAGCTGATTACTATTATCATTGTCTGTCTTCACTCTTTTAGGGCGTATAGGGCACCCATATAACCCCGTCACCGAACTCTATTTTGGGCCATGTGCTAAATCTCCGTCTATGTTTTTCTGCTGTTTTCAATTTCTTTCAATCACTGTTCCTTGCCAGGTTTTTCTCAGTCTTCCCATATTTGAAATTTATTTGAAAAAACGTAAATCTCAAAAACGAAACCCACAAAACTAAATCTCAAAACCGAAACCGAAACCTCAAGGACGAAATCTCCAAAGATAAGGCCCTAATTTCTTATTCCTAAAATTTAATTTTCTCTGGGGATTTATTTTGTCTTTTTATTTCGTAGCGAAATTTTTAAAAACACCCTTTAAAAAAATTTTGCTAAATGTAAGATACACAAAATAATAATTATGAATGTTAATTCAATTTTGAATGCTACAATTTTAATTTTAAATAAATAACAAAAAGGAAAAAAAAAACAATTTTTTATTTAATTAATTTTTTTTTTTAAATTTCAAATTACATAATTTGTTATTTCTTTTAATTTTTACTTTCAATAAGAAAACAAATTAATTTTAAAAATTAAATTAAAAAAAATAAAAGAAAAGAAAAACATTCAAGACTATATGTATACACAAACATGTATAATACATTCAATGAGTTAGAGCCGTATTCATCAACCACGTTCATCTTTTATTACCTTCCTTTGCTTATGACTGTTATTAATGAAGAAATATTAAGATAAAAAATTTGGTCAATTTATGGTATGCGTATGTGAAATGGTACAAAAATTGAAATTTACAAAGATGAAATTGTAACAGTCAAAATTTTTTATTTAGCCCCAATAGCCTCTACAGTAAATGTAAAAGATAGTATTCAAATTTCTCAAAATTTCAATCAGTTTATGCATGATTTTAATCAACTTTTGGGCCTGTAGATTAATTAATTCTAAATAATACAAGGTTATGTTTGTAGAACATTTTTACGACTGTGCTCTACGATTATCAAAAAAAAAAAAAAAATTTCATCCATGTCCCAGGATAAACAATACGATTTAATTTCAATTAAAAAATAATCTCAATTGATGAATATGGGCCTTAATATCAAAGATTTTCCATTTTCTTGAAAAAAATGAAAAATTTCAAGATAAAATGAATTAAGTAAAAATTAAAAAGATATGTATATGTACACAGACACACACATAAACACATGCAGACATGATATAGTAAATAATTCATTTATTTTTAAATAATAATCATAACTTTTATGTTACATATACATATGTAGCTATCAAATAGCTATTGTATAACGTTCATTAACTATATTGGAGAATTTAAAAAAGTTTTTGCCATTATTTTTCCATTTGTTATGCTTGCTTTTCTAAGATATCGTATTTTGTTTATTTATTTTTATTTTGTTTTTTATTTCTTATTATTTTTTTGTTTGTTTTTGTAAGTTGTTTTCATACATACTGTAATGCATGTACGTACATGTATGTATGTGTATGAATTCGTGGATGTTTTTTCGCATGTACAAAATCTTAACATATATGTATGTACATACACGTATGTTATTCATGTTGTATAACGTACCTTTACAATTTTTTTATTTTTAATGGTATTTCAAGGAAAAAGTCAAAATGAACACAACAACAAAAAGAAAAAAGGATAAAAAACGGAAAGAACGAAAAAAAAACAAAAAAAAATAGAAATATAAAAAAAACAAACTACAAAACAATAGAAAGTAAATGGTTTCTAAAAATGTTTTAACTTGAGGGTATAGGAAATACGTACATACTATATGTATAGTGTTTCATTTTTTTTTTTTTATTTTGCAAATACATATGTGTGTACAATAATAAACCGTTATATACCGGAATATATACGTATGCACGCACACGTTCGTAGGATATATTCATATACCTTAGTGGAAAAATGTAATCATAATTCAACGGGAAAGTATAGGGAAGTGAATACGAATTAATTTGAATTTTTGAACATGGCCCAACATGAGCTCGATTGATGATTACAAGTATTTCATGGAACTTTTGAATTACCATAATAATTTTTTTGATGATTTTTCCAATGATTTTTCAGTGAATTTTGCAATTATTTGTAATGTACACATTTGTTGACTTTTACACTTTTAAGACACATATATGAAAAATATCTTATGAGACAATTTCGAAGTCACGGATGAAGGAAATGAGATAGTACCATGCTTGGTAGTGCAGTACTATTTGATACATGCTCCACTTCCTTCACTAGAAATGTCTCATCAAACAATTTTCATATATGTATGTCTCAAAAGTGTAAAAGCCAGTTCTTCTTCTTTATGGCTCCACAGCCCTTGTCAGAGCCTTGGCCTCTAACAGATAGTTTTGCCACTCTTAGATTTTGATGACCAGTTTTGAATTTGGAACTTCCCATCACCTGTTTCTTGGTCTTCCTCTTGGTCTGCTGCCCTATAGATTTCCTACGAGTAACTTCTTGCAGGGGTCAGTGTCTTGTAAAAGCCAGTTTATAAAACAAATATCTAGTATAATTTTAGTTCTGGCCCTAAAACAAATTTTACCACATGATTTTCATTTAATATTTGGTAATCAATGAATTCATCAATGAAGTAATCACATGTGTCCTTGTTAGGGATGCATGTACATGTGTATACGTATCTAAAAAAATAATTTTTGTCCATTATCGTGCATGTGTATGTAAACTGTATATTTGTGTACGTACAACAAATTTGATTTTTTTTTGTTTTTTTTGTTTTGTCTTTATACATTATAATTCGCTCATTCGCGTTTCTTTTCTTTCACTTTTCTGAGTTTTTTTTTATTTCTTCCTTTTTAAAGAATAGATTTTCTAAGTTACAAAATTTTCTACTGGTGTACACTAATTTATATAACGTTATACATATGTACTCGCATATGTATTACACACATTACAAACATGTGTATGTCCATATATAGTACCTATGCATACATGTATGAAGTTTATGTATGGACGTACGTTAATGTATAAAACAGAAAAACAAAAAACATCTATGTAACATGAAATGTGTGTTTAAAAATTGGGTCGCCTATTTAATCATTTTTGTGTGATATAACACAAAAATAATATCAAAAACAAAAATCTACAATAGAAGAAAAAATGATTTTTCTGTTTAAAAAAAAAAAGAAAAGAATTTTCCTTATCCTTGTTTTCTTTGTATGGTTTTCTTATACACGTGAAATAAGATACATAAATGGGGTTGGAGGCACATAGATATTATATAGAATGGTGACAAGGATATCTACGGGTGGCATGTGTACATGTTTGTACACAGGATGTTTCGCGAATCAATACTAACCGGTTAAGGAATAATTTTACATTTTCTTCGAAAGGACATTTTATTACCTTTACTTTGGCATCAAAATCATCAAGACCTACATACATCCAATAACATTCATGAATGTCACTTAACGTGAAAAATTTTCCTAAATAACCGTAGCGGGATTGGGGATGAAGATAAATCCCATTTTCTTTAGTATAAGTTTTTTTTTTTTTTTTTTTTCATTTCTCGGCATAAACTATCTCATTTAGCAAGCTATTGACATCAAATCCTGAAACATCCTGTATAGGTTCACTAACTAATTGCAAAATTTTAGAAATTATCTACCTGTCTTACATGCGAGTATAATACTTAAATATTTATGTATCTGTGTCCTTTCTACCATTTGTCTTAAATTTAATGAGCTTTTATCATGTCTGTATGGCAAAAACAAAATTTTATTTTTAAACGTTTTTTTGTATATCCTTTCTTTTTATTTTTTATTTATTTATTTATTTTTTATTTTTTGGTTTATAAATAGACGCACGTACTTACGTGGGTTGGCCCAGAAATCAACAAACAACAGTAATTTTGCAAAAATTTCAGTTATAAAAAGTCGATAGGTATATTTAAATTACAAAAACAATTTCGTTGATGTAATTGATCATTGTCTGGGCCTGTAGGTCAAAAACTTTACATTTTTCTTTTGAACATAAAAATTTAGAAAGTGGCTATCGGCACAAATTAATCGAGAAAATTAATTTTCTATCATTAAAAAAAAAAAAAAAAAATTCTATTCCTTTGTGGATTACATGAATTTTGCTTGTTTTTGTTTAAAAACCTGCACATTCAAAAGCCCTGAAGTTAAGAATCATTTGAGGCATGTCGTATCCTTTTTTCTAATCATTTACAAGGTAATTAAAATTTAACCACAAAAATGGATGTGGGGTGGATGAAGGAGTGATGTTACATCTCAAAGGTATTGGCGGTACGCATTTCTGCCCAATATTTCTGTTGTCCTTTGTTGTAGAATGATGATATGTGCACACCTGATTAAAGGGATCCCTTTGACCTTTCATTCGACAACATCTCTTTGGTCTTATTATTTTAAAATTCGTTATCGATCAAAGCCAAAAATTGCAAAAAACATTTTTTTTTTTTGTTTTTAATTTGAAATATGTATGTACATATGTCCATACGTCAGTTGTCTAAAATTATCCTTTTCATTATAAATTTAAATTTACAAGTAATTACATTTTTTTTGTAATGTAAAAAAAAAAACAAACATTTCATGTGTGTAATTTACAGTTTCATTTAAGATTTTTAAGATGTGTCCTTAGAATGTCCAGTCCCAGTCTTTGTTGGTCAGTCAGTTAGTATATATTTATGACAAATTCATGATGTAATACAATTTATTCTAGACATACATATGCATGATATTTTATTTTTTTTATTTTTATTTTTTTTTACTTTATGAATTTTATCTAAAATAACATTAAAATATCAAGGACATACATATGATTTTGTAATTTTGTTGAAATTACATTGTAATGTTTATGGTATATATTTTTATTGTTTTGTATACATTTATGTATTTACAATTTGTATAACAGTGATGGGTGAAATCAATAATTTGACTGAATAATTCATTTTGACTGAATCATTCATTTAATTTTTTTTCTCTCATTCATTCATTCTCTCTCATTCATTCATTCTCACTCATTCAGTCATTCTCTACATTTTAATTTAAAATCTATACTGAACTGACTGAATCATGTCATCGTCATCATCATCATCATTGGCGCGATAGCCCAATGTGAGCTAAGGCCTAATCAGATTATGATAATTTCTTCCGACAATTTTATCATAATGTGCACCTACAATTTAACCAACGAATTTTTTTATTTATTTATTTTTTTATTACCTAAACCTTCTATGCAACTTTTAATTTAGAGCACAAAATTGTAATTAATTCCAGTTCTGGGACATAAAATTCGATTCATTTGCTCGCTCACTAAACTGAATGATGATAATTTATGTAGTGAATGATCTAAACTCATTTAATTCAGTTTGAATGATTCATTCATAAAGGATACATCACAATTGTATACACACATATGCGTATATATAACGGATGTACATAAAATATAATATTGTACTTTTACCTTTTGATAATGACGATATGTAGCAATAATACCATAAAACCCTGATTGCAAGCACATACATACATACATATATGAAAATGATAATGAGTAAAATATTATCTGCCTGAATTGAATGTAAAATATAAATTTTCAAGGTTATGTTATATCACAATTTATTTAAAATCCTAATTTTCAGGACATCCATGATGATGTTAAAAAAAAAAATTTTTTTTTTCTATATGAAATGAAACAAAATGAAAAATCAACAAAAAAAAAAAAATCAAATGGAAAAATGTAAAGTATCAAAAATAAAAAAAAACAACAAACAAATTAAAAAAAGGATAAATAATGAAACTCAATGAATTTCAAATAATTGAAATGTGACAACAATTCATCATTACTTGAATGAAATGTGTGAATAAAAAAAAAAAATTTTTTTTTTATCCTTGCTAATTGTAATTTTTATTTATAGACTGTATGAGATCTTGTATTTAGTATTTAGGTTCATGAACAATAGGGACATGTACATATGTAGTCGTTTCTAATTATACAAACTATTTCTATTCAATGGATTTTTTTATTTTTTATTTAAACATTATTCTTCTTTGATGGCATACAGCTTATTTTTAAGGACGAGCCATTGCTTTCTAATGTATTTGAAAATTCAGTATCCTTAAAATATGATCACAAAACTATATGCAGTATACAAAAAATCAACTCTAAGAGAACATTAGTAATTTTCAAAAATTACTTATAGATAAATAATTTTAATAGGACGAGAACTTTATCTTTTGAAACGAAGTCTATTTATTTTTTTGCTAATTTTTAATTGGAAATTAATTCAGAATTTTGATCAGATCAACTTTTGAATGGTGAAATTTTGAGATCAAAAATCATTTATTTTTTTAAGATAGATGAACATGTTTTGGATTACAAATATTAGAATATTCATTTCTTTTTTAATCCTCTGAATTTAAATCCATTAGCTACGTGTACAAATAAGTGACACGAGGTACATATGTATAAACATAAGTATGAGAGTGTACAGTTATATACTTATCTACGTCATCTTGTAATATAATATTTGAAATTTATTTTCAAAAAATTATAAAAAAAAATTTTATTTTTAGATATTTTGTCTGATATGTTGTTGCCAAAATATATTTATAGAATTTTCTTTTATTTACTTTTTTTTTTTTTTTTTTATTTCATTATATTTTCATTAATTTTCTTTTGTATAATTTTTTTCATTTAATTTAAAATGTAGGTTGCAAAGCGTATTTATTTTATTTTTGTATATTAAGGATTTTCATCTATTTTATTTTCTTTATTATATTCTGCCTTTGTCATATATGATGGCAACCATATATTTTTTTTTTTTATCTGTATTTTATTATTTATTATTTAATTTTTTCTTTATTTTTTATTTATTTATTTATTTTTTTTTTAATTTTCATCAATTCAAGATTGATATCCAATCAATAATGTGTACATATGTATGTATGTAAAGCATTCAATTATATAAATAGATAAAAAAAACAAAAAAAGTAGGCATTCATAAAATTTAAATTACGTCCAATATTACGTGTTACCAGGTATTACGTACGTATTATGTTCTCTTATAACAATTTTATAATTGAATATTTATAATCATCATTAGCGTCATCATCATTATTGTATTACGCACAATACCTATATGTAGATGTGAGCTACGGCTTAATCACCTTGACGACTTTTTCAGAAGACAATTCCCCATCATATGTGGATCTGCAACATTGTAAACTACTGAGTTTGGTTCTGGTTTTCTGGGTTCTGATCTTCTTGCAAATGGCTAGAGGTGATGTTGAAACTGATGTAAAAAAATTAATGTAAAGAATTCGAAGGCAAATAGCCCAAAATGTAGAAAAATAACAGAAAGTATGAATTTTTTTCTTTAGTCGTTCAGCCTAGCATCGAACGTGGGATAAATGTCAGTCAGAAGAAGCCAATGCTCTTTCCTCTGGGGTTCCCATGCCATAGCTATAACATATGAACTTTTCCTTTTATCAAAAGGATTATTAAAGATGAATAAATATAAACGATTCAAAGTTACACGTATGTACGTGTGTATGACGATCCTTTTTATTCATAAGTTCGTTATGTGTTTCTTTTTTAGTCCTTTTTTCAGTCCTTTTTTTTTTATACATACGTGTATATTTCGTTATCTAAGGCATGTATTTTATTATAAGTTAGCAGATGTCATGTTTTCCTTATTGTAATATCGTGTGTCAAGAATCTTGTTTTTTTTTTATTCTCATTTTCTTTTTATTATGTACTTTGATTTCATTTTTCTTGGAAAACTGTGTGGAAACTTAGAACATACATAACAGCCTCAAAAAACAAAAAAAAAAACAAAAAAAAATATTTTTCCTTTTATACAAATTTTCATAATACACACATAAATTTTCAATCAGTCTCAGTTTTTGTTTTTTTTTTTTTTTAGTCTCACTCACCCTTTATAGCTCTTCATGTAGTATTATACCAATGTTATGTACATGTTAAATTTTCAATTTGACATCATCACCACCACTATATAAAAAATATATATTTTTTTTTTTTTTTTACATTATAAAGTACGTACTTGTAACATGCTTTTATTCTATCAACTTTTGTAAATCATGTTCACCTGTAATTTACAATTTTATATATGTACTGAACCATATGTGCTAGACTTTATTACATATATAAACGTACACAAGTATGTAGATACATATGTACATATGTAAAATTTTAAAATCATGATGAAATGCTGAACATGCTTTTTATATCTATTTCAAAAGTATTCTTTTTGTAGATGGGAGATGTGATAATACTTAAAGGTACACCTGAATATGTACCTTCGTGTGTATATGCAGGGTGTTTTGGAGTAAAAATTACTAAACACATTTTTCAGATAGTTTAGAGTGTTTCTAGTAAAAAATCATTTTAGGCCCCCATTCACTGAAATTCATCCCTTCTGATATACATAGAGGGGTTGAAAATTTTTGATCGTTTGAGATCCATGACTTCATATATTGGGCAATATCTTCTAAATCACCTTACATATTTAATTTATGTTTAATACAAAGCAAAGCTGAGACTTGGATCTTTCCAATGAGTCATTGTTCATTTAAATCAGATTTGAATACTCGAAGTTATTAAGTGTCAAAATTCAAAAATTTTATTTTTCATGCAAAAAGTATATGATGATGATTTGAGGCCACCTTGGATAATTTTTGTATAGAAAAAAAAAAAAAAAATTGTTAAAATTATATAAAATGTTGTCCCCCATCAGGATCTTCATAAAATTACTGTAGGATACCCTGTATAAAGCACATACATGTACTTAACGTATTTCTGTGCATTCATACATAAAGTGTGATTTTAACTCTACATTGTACATATGTTGCTTATAAACTTACGTATAAGTAGTCTGTCAATCAATCAATGTATTGAGCTCATTCAAAATACACACGTATAAACGTATATACATATGTATATTGTAGGCATCATCATATTATATTAATAAATTTGTATATAATTTTGGGGTGAAAAAATTTACAATTTTCTCAATTTAAAAAATATGATGCTACATATACTTAAAATTTAACTTCAATTATTTCCTTTGTTACAATTGTGAATTGTGTATTGTGAACATAATTTTTAGAAATTTTTAGAAAAATTTTTAAAATGATTTTTTCAACATTTTTTTTTTTTTTAAACTGATAAAATGAAAATCATTGTATGAATGTGTAAATCCGTATTTCAAAAACATACGCAATGACCATTTTTAATAACTTACAGTAATTAATTACGAATTATAGTAAAACCCGCTCTATTTAATTTAAGTGACGAAACTTAAGCTATAGAAAACGGCAGTTAGACCGAACATGTGGCTCAAAATCGTCAACATTATCCACAAAAGATAAAACGAGACTTTGAAAGACGTATCTTGAGAATTACGGCTCTGTCCGATGGCACATACCCAAGATCAATGAAACATGAATTAAATCAGCTATAGTGAATAGAGAAAACCCCGTAAGATTTATGCTATCACATAAACCAAAACCTAGAGTAGTGTGAGTGAACCAGAGGAAGAGTTCACATAAAATGTATCTCTTTTATGGTCATGGTAAGAAAATGAGTAATTTTTTAATTCAAAAATTGATAATAATTATTTAATGATATGAAATATATTTTTAAGAAATATCAAGGACAATAACAAATCAATATAGTTTTTTTTTTTTACCCAGAAGGTCATTACAATTACATGAAAACCTTCATCTTTTCTTAACATATTTTTGTTATTATTATTATTATTTTGTTCTTTCTTTTTTGTGAGTGCACGTGGATACGTTGTATGTAACCATAATAATGTACATTACGTACAATATGTGTTATTATGCGATACATTGGAATGTTTTTAGTTGTCTTATTTTCAGCTTAAAAAAAAAAAACAAAAATAAAAATAATTTCGATTTTATATTACGGAAGTGTAATGCATACATCGATAATTCGATAAGGTTCATTTTCAAAGCATAACCACATTTATTTTAAATTAAAGCTTGATTGCCATATTTTTCTATATTTTATAAAAGAAAATAATATAAATGAAAATATGGCAACAATGAAAAAATTTTTTAATGTTTCATGACTTTGCTTTAAAAAACAAAAAAAAAAAATAATGAATATCAATATAATGTTAAAATTTTTTAGTATTCAGGTTTATTTTGATCATAATTAGTAGATTTCTGTTAAATTTCAGGTAAAATTTTTACAATTCATAAATTTTGTAAACTTTTATATACAAAATTCACAAATTCTCAAAATAAAAAATCAAAATGAAAATTTCAAAAGTTAGCAAAATCTGTTAACTATTATCAGAATGTCTCTGTGATTATTTATAAATTTCTTTGCTTTTTATATATGTATATGAAAATCAAGGACAATTGAGGAGAAAATTTTATTTATTTTCTTAAATATATATATATATATATTTTTTTTTTGTAAATACACACACGTACATCTGTAAAGTGGAAATTATACAAATTGCAAAAAAAAACAAAAAAATAGTATTCAAAAGAAAATTTGTTAATAGAATTACATGTATGTATGTATGTACCTTATGTCTGTGTACAAATTCACTTGTTCTTACACCTATGAATGTAAATAAAAAGCGTGTAAACTGATGTGTGTATAACGTACACCCAATTTCCATACATATGTACAAATCTAACATACGTTTCAAAATATCCTTTGTTATACATATTAATGAAACAAGCGAAAAATATAATATTATACAACATCGCACCATATCGTGACAGTATATATTTAATCCATTTAAAAAAAAAAAAAACAATTGTACTTATATACATTAAGTTGTATATGTGAGTATACGAATATATTTGGATTAATTTTCCTTCGTATAATAATTTTTCCATATTTTTTTGTATATGTATTTATTTTGCTTTATTTTGTTTTATATTTATTTTATTTTATTTTTGTTTTTTGAGGGTTTTAGGAGGTTAATAATACTCTAGTTGTCCTAGATTAAGAAACTGATAATAAAAAATGAAAAGCTTTTTTTTTTTGTTTTGTTTTGTTTTGTATTTTATTTTGCCTATTTCGATTTTCTTATTTTTTTTTTTTGATAGAGCCTCTCGTATACATACATGAACAGCATGTACAAATGTATATGATTATGTATGTCTCACAATTATGATGTACTTATGCTGTGTGTTCTGTTTTTGTATTCGTGTGTATATGAACCAATTGCCAAAAAAAGGGATCATGAATACACCTGCAACATTGAAAATTACCATATACTCGTATGTACCGTAATTTTCATTACACGCATAAACATATGTACCGTATACACAAAAAAGAAAAACAACAAATTTTTGTTTTTCTTTCTGTTAATTAAATTTCCATAAATAAATAAAGAAAAATTATTTTTTTATGAAAATTAGAAAATTAAACAAATTACAAAAAAAAAAAAAAAAAATTAAATTTTTTAAAATAACGAATTTCTTAAAAATTATAAAAAAACATTGATTACCCTTGTAATGTATGGAAAATTTAAACCTTTTACGGATTAAGAGTTATAAAAGAAAAATAGAGTTTAAACCATCTATGAAGAACATTTTAGGATAATGCAAATTTCTATTTGTGTTGATTGAAAATCTTGTGTACATATTAAGATCTTAATCTTGAAGACAAAGAGAGATATGACACCTCCCGAATCATTTTTAACTACAAATCTTCAGTGATGTACAAGTCCAATTGCAAATAAACTTGAAAACGTAAAATCTCGAAGACAAAAGGTGGTTTAAACTGGTTTAATAAGGTGTTCATTACTTTTCTTCACTTTTCTCGATGTGTGTTCATTTTCGTAATATTTAAAATGGTTGTAAAAGACATGACAAATTGAATGTTCATTTACAGTTTACAGATTTATAAAAAAAATTTTTGTTTTGATTTTTAATGAATGTGATTTATTTTATATTCTTGTATTCTCGGTATAAGCAAAATGTGGTACACAAAGCAATTGTGAATGCAAAAATAGAATATCGAATAATGAGATTGATTTGAAAGACATTGCTCAATGATGTCGAATATTTAGTGTGTCCAAAAATTTTCAATTCCCCCTATCTCTGAGGGAGTGAATTCTAGGGCGGGTTACCTAGGACAATTTTTTGCTTGAAACGGTTTGAACTTTTTAAAAAAAATATACACTTTGTGTGACAATTATTCTAATATATTAATTCAATAGTAAAATTAAATGTAATTCACAAAAGATGTCCATGGGAGTATATTTTGGTTTTTGAACATAACGTTTCAAAGAAATTGTTTTTTTTTTTTTTTTTTTGCACAATTATTAACTATTTGTTTTGAGGTTTTTGTTTTTTTGGGTCTGGGTTTAAGTACAGAGTAGTAAACACATACAATATTATTTTTATTATGATAATCATACTCAGACTCGTGTGTATCCCTAAAAAAAAAACTGTTTATTATTATAACTTTCATATAATATTGATAAATTTTATTCGTAAGCACTTAAATATCCTTTTTACATTTTTGTATCCGTTCTGTATATAATACACGCATATATTAAAACGATTAAATTGAAACTTTCATATGCTTTTGGTATAGTACGATTAATTTTTGCTTATATTTTCGTTTAATCGTATAACTTTTACCATACATACATATATCCTTATTGTTTTTCTTATATTGTATTTTGCAAGGATACAAATAGTGGAGTACAGCATTTCTCCATGTTTAACGCATTTTTATCAACCTGAAAAAAAGCTTTTTCTTTTGATTTTCTTTTTTTTTTCTTTCTGTTCCTTATTTGAAAAAAAAAAAAAAAAATTGTTATCATAACGAGGATACCAAAAAAATAAAAAAAACAAGAAAAGAAAAGCTTTTACAAGAAATACATATGAAAATTTTCTTTAGTTTATGCGCGTCGTTAACCGTTATTGGACCGACATAAATACACCATATAAATAAAATTAATAATTTTTAATACAATAAATTAATATATAGGAATACCTAACACTAAAAAAAGTAAATAAATAAAGGAAAATAAAAAATAAAAATAAAAATAAAAATTAGGAAAATTCAAATGTTTTGATTTTTGCTAATTTTCTTTGTTTGCAAAAAAAAAAAAAATTCTGTGTAAAAATTAAAAATGACTTAAAAATTTGAATTTTGGTATTTTTTTTTTTTTTTTGGTTAGTTATAAAATAAGAAAATGTTTAAAAGAAAAACAAAAAAGAGAAAAGTGAATTTGATTTTAAAAAAACAAAAATAATAATAATAATAATAAAAGAAAAACAGTTTGCGAAAAGTGAAAATTACACACACTAATACATGCCATTAGTTTACTTGTACCCGTAAATGTATGAAAATTTTGGTAGTAAAATACATTTTCAAAAATTTTCATAAAAAGGAAAATTTTTTTGGTTTTTAATTTTTTTTTTTGAATTTTCCATTTTTATAAATAAAGAAAATTCATAGATTCAATTTATTTATTTATTTTTTTTTTTAATTTTTGTCATTGACTTTTTCAACCTTTTATATAAGGAAAATCTCCTTTGTTTGTTTTTTTTTAAGCTTTTTGTATGTATTTTAGTATTTTCCTATTCTTCGCTAAATGGTATTACTTACAGTCATACATGTAAATAAAATACCAAACAATTCATATTCTAACATTTATTTTGCACTTACATGTGTATTTGATTAAAATACAATTATTGTGTAGAATTGTGTGTATAGTATATGTACATGTCAAAAAGAAAACGTATGTATACACAGAAAAACCTAGGCCCGTTCAATAAGTTAACACTGCATTAATACTGCATAACAATACTGCATTTAAGACATCAATTAAGCAAGTTGAAAAAGTAATCATGCGTTCGGATTGGTTTTTTTTTCTTTTACAAAGCTGTATCTTAACATTTGCAACAAGATTTGATGGTTCGATGACTTATATCAACATTTTTGACATTTGTTTAGTTGATTTGTAATCCATGGTCTTTTTCGAATATTTTTCAAATATTTAACATGGATAATAAAAATGACAAAAATCATCACAAGCGTCAAAACTGCTATATAAAATGTCACAGTTTCGCCAGAGTATCACAATACAAAACATTCTGTAATGTGATAAAATTTTTTGCAACCCTACAAAGTCATGTTTAATTTTTGAACGCATTTAAAAATGTTTCATGTTTTGTAACATAAAACAATTTTTTATACTACATGATGAAATGAAATTAAAGAAATAAAAAAATAACGAAATTTCAATTAAATGCTACTAAGAAAAAAAAAAAAAACTGAAAAACAATTGTATGTAGGAAAATCGTGGAAAATCTTTTCATCGTAGTATTCAGAGCTGTTGTCATACTAAAATGATTATATAATAACATTGCAAAGGAAAATTACGAAAATTTAAGAATTTTTGTTTTTGGTTTTTTTTTTTTTTGGAAAATTTTATATTAAATGGAAAATGTTCAGTATACAGACTATACACACACAAAGTGAATTATGAAAAATCAAAAATATTCAAAAAAAAATGAATTATAATTATTTTGCCAGTATATAAAAAAATAAAAAAAAAATTTAAAAAAAAAATTGTTCATTCGATTTTAAGAAGAAGGGAGGGAAAAATGTTTCGGTAAACGTGTATTCGTATACCTACATATTTGTATTCGTAAATATTTTCGCATATATATAAATGTGTGCGTATAAGTTATGCAATCAAAATAATCATCATTTCTGATTTCATTTAAAATAAAATAATTTTTATGTCCTCTTTTGTCCTTTTAAAAATAGAAAAAAAAAATTAATATAAGTGGAGAGTTTTTAATCCTCAAAAAAAGAGGATTATAAAAGAAAATATTTAATTGAATAATTTTTTTGTTTATTTTGAAAAAGGAAAAAAGAAGAATTTTTTTTTTTTTTTGAAATTTTTAAAATTATTATAAACAAATACAAAGCATTCATCAACTGAGAGAAAGGAAAAGAGCAAATTAGAGAAAGAGAAAATAAAATAACAATGATTAAGTACACATCCTTAATAGAGGTGATGTATGGGAATTCGACAAAATATCCTTTTTTAATTTAATATTTTGTTGTTGTTGAAATATTAGTGAGCAAATAAAAAGCTTTAAAAGAGAGAGATTAAAGTTACTCACTGTTCGAATTGAAGAACAAAAAACAAAAACAAAAAAGGAAAGAAATAAAATACAACATGAACCTTTTGTTTCACGTAATTGTGGTACACAATATTTATTTTAGAGAGGTACGAAGGGGACAGCCTAACCTAACAGCCGAGGTATTTACTCGTAAATATACCTGAGGTACATGTGTGCAATTTATTCAAACCTACTGTGCTCCTTAATTTAAATTTCTCCATTAAAATTTTTCTATATATATAAAAATCCTTTTGTGGAAATATGAGAGAAATATATGAAAAAAAAAAGAAGAAAATTCAAAAAAAAAAAACAAAAAACGAAGAAAATTTCCTCTATGCCACTACTTATGAGAATCATTTAATTTTTTTTTTTCCATTTTTGGTTCTATAACGTATCATCCAGTTTTACCTCTGCAGCAAGCTAGATCGTATAGTATTACACAAGAATATATACACTCTAGCTTCGCTGTTATATTTTTTTTGATTATTTTTTATTTAAATAAAAAAAAAAATTAAATAAAATAAAAATAAAAATTTAAAAATAATAAAAAAAAATAATTATAAAAATTATTTATAATAATTATAAATACAGAAATATTACAAAAATAAAAAAATTCGTTGAATTAAAATTATTTAAATTATAAAAAAAAAGTTAAACATAAAAATAAAATAATTTTTATCGAAAGAAAAAATTAAAGTTAAATAATAGTTATTAAAGTGTGTATCTTATGGACAAAAAAAAATATATATTAGCTAAATTAACATAAAAAAGTAAATCATTTAAATTTGAATTAATTTTTTTTTTTTTGGGTTTTTTTTTTTAATAATTGTGTAAATTTGAAAGATTCATGACATGAAGAACAATTTTTTTTTTTTAATTTGGAAAATTTAATTAGACTGTTATACGAAAAAAAAAAAATTAATTTAAAAATAGAGTATAAAATACAAAAAAAAAAAAATTGAAAAAAAAAGAAGGAAAAATAGGACGACATAAATGTAAAAAAAAAAGCTTTTGAGAAACATAATGCGAAAAGCTTTTTATTTTTATTTTTTTTCTTCATCAAATTTTCACGCGAATAACATGATGTAGTTACTGTATACACACATGTATACATACTTAATTGTATAAGACAAATGATACAACAGCAGATCTATGTATCTACACGAAACTATCAACTTCTTTATATATAAAAAAAAAAAAACAATTTTTTTTTTCATTTGAGCTTTTCCTCCCATACCACCCACTGCCGTATTTTTACTGTTAGTAGTAATCTGTGAATGATATACTATAAATATATGTATATACATAATAAATAAACTAAATTTACACATGCGAATATATTTTATACGTCTGTATATGTACATACATACAGTCAAATATAAAACGTGTTATATTGTTGGTTGGAAAATTATTAGAAAAATAAAATAAGTACGAAAAAGAAAATTAATAGAAGAATAATAAAAAAATAAAAAAATATACAAAACACTCTTGAAAACAATATTTTTTTTGTTTAATTTTTTTTTGGATGGTTTTGTAGTTTTTATAGTTTTTTGTTATTTTATTATGCCTTATCATTGTACTCATGATTATTAAAAATTAAGGATAATAATAAATAGAAAAAATAATTTTGTTTTTTTTTTTTTTTGAATAAAAAAGATATAAAATTTATTTAATCAAGCCGAAGGTTTGAGTTGCCAATGCTTAATTTTTAATTAAGTAGGAAATTTGTTAATTTAAAATAATTTTTATTTCATACAGAACACACTAGAAAACAAAATTTCCTCAGGTCCTGCTAAACGAGCTTGATAAGGTCTTTTGCTTCTCAAAAAAAGAATTTTCCTCCAATGTGGTACGATCTCTTGTTATCTTTGCCAAATTTTGTGCTTTTCTTTTATAAAATCTTAAACGAAATTTAAATAATTTTTCATTAAGGAAAAACATTTCATCTTTGTTATCCTTTTTCTGTAATCAAAATAAAATAATATACGAAAAAAAAAAAAAAAACATAAATGATTAAATGATTTTTATTTCCTTTTTTAAAGAAAAGGATTTAAAAACAAAATACCTTTTAAGGCTTTAAAATACCTTAAAAGTTATAAAATTACAATTTCTCTTAACAGCAAAAAAAAATAAAATAAAAATAAAAATCTAAAAAATTTTCCTAATGACTTATATGATATTACAAAAAAGGATAACAAATCACCTTGTAATTTATAAAGTTGACAAAATAATGTGATAACATAAATAAGACATTAAAACTCAAATAAAAATAAAAAAAAAAAAAATAAAATTTTTAAGTGAAGTGTAAAAACTACCAACAACAAATACGAAAATAAAATAAACCATTTACGTATTTAATTTTAAAAAGGATAAAATTGCATTGATAATAAAGACAATATGTGATAAATTAAAAATATCTGTATGATATGTTTAAAATGAACTACATATGCGTATTGAACGCATACAATGTATTCATATATGTATATGATGATCATTTTGATTAGTGATCTTTTCTGATGGCTTTAGAGGACAGATCATTGCTGTTCTCGGCAGAGCAAATTATCTCTGCAAGCCTTCAATCAAAGCCTATAGTGTATCTTCAAACAATTATATCCAAAGGTGATCATAACTTGTAAATAATGCTTAAATGAGATCATTTACTTTGGATTATTTAAATTTTTCAAATTTTCCAATGTAACACAATGTGACATGAACAATTCTCAACTTATGAAAAAAATGTATACAATCTAAAATTAAAAATGAAAATCATTTTTCCTTATTTTCGCACATTTTCATTTTTATTTATTTTCAAAATTAAATAAAAAATTGAAAAATTAAAAAAAAAAATCAAATAAAAATACAAAATTAAAATAAAATGAAAAATAATTAATTTTCCTACAATGAAAATGATTTGTATATGAAAATTATCAAATATAAAATTGTATAACGAGCACATTGACACTTATAAATTGATCTTTAACGTATGCACATGTATATATATACTGTGAAAGAAAAAATATATATAAATAAAAAACTTTTTTAATTAAAAATAAAGTTAAAAATATAAAAAAATATAAATAAAAAACATGAACTTAAATGAAAAGGAAAAAAAAAAAAGAAAATTTAAATTTTTCCTGCACAATACTGTGAATGCATGAAAAAGAAAACCATAACAAAACAAAAAACATTTACATATAAAATAATTTATAAATTAATTAATAAAATAAATTAAATAAAAACAAAAATAAAATAAATAAATAATAAAAAATTGATAAAATTAAAAAAATTGAAGAAATTATAAAAAATAAAAATAAAAATTGAAAAATGAAATTAAAATAAAAATAATAAAATTAAAAATTTAAATTTATTATTAAAATAAATTAAACTAAAGAAATTCACAAAACTGTAAAAAATTTATTAACTAAAATTTAAAAATGTAAAAAAAAAAAAAAAAGTTAAAAATTGAAAAAAAGTTAATTAAAATTAAAATTAATTTTAATTAATAAAATTTTAAAGAAAAATTTAATTATAAATTATATTGCTACATATGTACACAAATTAAAATAATTACATTATAAATTGAAAATCATTAAAATAATGAAAATGTATAAAATAAAAATAATCGATAAAATTATAAAATAAATTAAAAAAACAAAGAACACCAAAAAAAAAAAAAAATTTTTTTTTTTAAAGTAAAAGTGAACAGTATTATGGGTCCAATGTTGTATTATGATGATGATGACGACATAAATGATGATTATGATAATAAAAATAATAAAAAAATTTTATTAAATTCAATAAAAGAAAATAAATTCATTAATGAACTAAATTTAAATACATCATTTTATCAATTAAATAATAATGATAAAAAATTAAATTCATTTAAAAAATATGATCATAATGATAATAATTCAAATGATAATAATATTTATAATGAGAAAAGACATTGTAAGATGAAAGAATCGCATAAATTTAATTCTTCAATAACTATCAATAATTCTTTAAATATTTATTCTACATCTATTGATACTAAAACTGCAACTACCACCCTTACTGCTGCTACTACCACAACTACTACTACAAATACTACAATTACTACTACTGATATTTTAAATAATTTAAATAATCAAAGTGATTTATCATTTTCATCAACTGATGTATCATCATTGATGAATTATTCTGATTCAAATATAAATGAAATAAAAATGATAAGGAATAAAAATTTAAATGATATCATTTCATTAAATAATGATAATAATGATAATTTATCAATAACATCTAAAATATCATCATATCTAACTTATATGCCAAGAAAATTATTAACAAAATCAATTTCATCGTTATTTTCAACAATAAATATAAATGATGATAATGATACGTTAAAATCATCAAAATCATCATCTTCATCAATTTCTGATTATTTAGGATCTTCATTAGATTCATCAGAAGCAGCACCAGTAGCGCCAGCAGCAACAACAATAACAGAACCATCAACATCATCATCATCATCATCATCATCGTCATCAACATCATCATCAACGATAGATTCATCGCAAATATGTGATATCATGAATCGAAGAAGACAATTAAGACGTAGAAGACGTGGACGTCTAAGGAAATTATATGATATGTGGAATGCGATTACATCATTATTGTTATTATTAATACCATCATCATTAATAATTATGGTTAATATGTGTATTATATCGTTATCGAAATTTTATCGTTATATGATTGTATTTATGTCAAATCGATTAATATCACAATTATTATGGATAATTGGTATATCTGTTGCGATTACAATACTTCCAATTAATTTAGTTAATGCAACATCATTATCATCATCATTATTCTCATCATCATCATTATTATCATCTGAATTTGATGATGATAATAAAGATGATTTCGATATTAGCTACTATAATAATACAACAATAAATATAACTGGTAAGTATATAAGATCTACAATTTGTTTTATTAAATAGAACAACACTGTCCACATTTTTGTAAATGTTTCTAAACATTGAAAAAATGTTTTTTTTCTTAAATAATTTTTTTTTTTATAAATTTATAAAATTAATAAAATAAAAAAATACTGTTCGCGATCTTATAAACATACAAATGTTTTTGATGTTTATGTTGCTAAACATACATATTCATATTTCTGAACATATTTTTTGCAATTATTTTTGTAGGATTATTTTTTTTACAATTTTACAAAAATTAACAGATAACACTATCTGCCTTTCTGTAAACACGTACATAAATGTATCTGTTCAAGTTTCTCAACATGTTCATGTTTGTAAACATTAAAAAAAAATTTTTTTAAATTTTTTTTACAATTTTATGTAAATCATTTTTTTTTTTTTTTGAGAACCATGCATGCTCGAACCTTGTTTGCATAATTTCAAATTGTAACGTATATACATAAATGTATGAATAAAAATCTTCATCACGGTTAATGCAAATATGTAGATCCTTCAATAAATAATCTTTTGCATAGTTACAAGGTGTAACACGAGTACTTTTTTTTTTTTTAATATACCACTTGAGCATCGATATATGCATATAATCTAAAATCAATTTAACTACCAAATATTTATATACTCAAAATGTGTATTGTTTAAGGTGAAAGGTTAATTATTATTTTATCACTTACACGCATATACATTATAACATTTGATATGAAATTTTGTTTTTGTTATTTTTTTTTCTTTAGAAAATTTTTGGCGTTTTCTTTTTATTATTTTTAACCTTGACCTTTATTTTGCAATTCAATCAATTATTATTTTATACTTTATAATTCTTAAACCTTTAAAAAAAATTTACATGAAATATTTAATATAATTCCATAGAAAAAAATTTTTTTTGAAAATTTTAATGATCTATCAATGGATCTGGCAATTATGCATGCTAAATATCTAATGTCATATGACACATAATAATCAATATCTCAAGATGATAACCTCCAATTTTCGTGAAATTCTTAAGAATTTTGAAGATATTGATATGGGGGACATCTTTTCTAGTATTAAGTACAAATTTTTCTATGCATAAATTATACAGGATGGCTCGAAAAACCATTCGTACTTTTTGCATGTAAAATGAAATTTTTAAAATTTGAAAATTAATAACTTCAGATTTTTGAATCCGATTACAATGAGCAATGGCTTGTTGGAAAGGTCCAAGTTTCATGTTTGTTTTACATTAAACATAAATTAAATGCGAAAAGTGGTTCAAAAGATATTGTCCAACGTATGATGTCATGTACCTTATGTGATCGAAAATTTTCGATCCCTTGGCTGAGAAAGGGTGAATTTTAGGGGGAGTAACCTAGAATGATTTTTTGCTCATAAAAAGCATTCTGAATTTCATTTTGTTATGTGTCCTATGCAACATCCTGTATACAAACGTATTCAAATCTTTTCTTATACACGTAATCATTTCAATGTATTTTAAATTTATTATTTACACTTTTTAATTAAAATTTATATTACGATAAAAAAAAAAAAATCGTTACAAAATAAATTTAAACATTTTTGCATATTAAAATTAAATTTTATATCCATAGTACGTGCACACGTATGTGCATCAATTAACACATCGTATACAAATGTAATTTACATGTGTTGTATGTGTAATGAAAATTTTGAATTTTCTTCAATGGTACACGTAATGAATTTTTTTAAAAATTCATCTTAAGTGATATATGTACATATGTAAGAGCATATTGTACGTACAGATACATTCAAAATTTAATTGAATATATTTCAAATTTTTGTTTTTACACAAGTACACGTTTCAAATATCGAATGGTTAACCAAAATGAATTTTATTTTATTTTATTTTTTTGTTTGAAAAATGAAAATTTGAAATTCATTTGAATTGTTTTTATACAAAAGAGATTCCTGTGGTTATTTCATTTTTTTTTTTTTTCGTATATGTAAAAATGTGATATGGTGATGTACACAAGAGAATCACTTAAAGATCGAATTTGTTTTGAAAATAGTTGAAATTTTGATTTTTTTTTTTTCTAAATAGTTTTCGAATTTTTTTAAATTCCAAACAAAAAGGAAATTTTTTGATTTTCTAATATCTACAACCTAGCAAGAATAAAGTGTATTTTTTAATAATTGCAAAAGAAAAAACAATCTAAATTAGTTTATACGATGGTTTTAAAGCGCTATCGTAATTATTTCAAATTAACGCCTTTTCGTATTCTCTTGCATTCAGTTTGAATAAATTTGCCATTTTTTTTCACATTTTCAGCGATTGCCAATTTTCTTAATTAATTTCGGAATTTAATTTAAAATAATAACAAACGAAAAGAAATAACATAAATGAAAAATATGGCATCAATGTAAAAATTTTTACACTATGGCTATGTTTAAAAAAATTGAATTTTATGTATTTTAAAACGAATTACAGATACAATTTAACGGTTATTTACAATTTTTTTTTTTTTTTTTTTAAATCAAATTACATAATAATTAATAATCGATTTCTTTTCTCTTTGAATTATTAATATGAGAAAAAGGATGAATTTCATTTAAAACAAAAAAAAAAAAAAAAATGTCCTCGTTTAAATAAATTATATATTTTATTGATTAAATATCATTAAATAATGTATGTATAATAAGTACAAAGCACTTTGACTTTGAATTTTTCCTAAAGCATTAAAAACTTTTTAGATTCTATTTAAAATGAAATCATTACATATGAAATGTATCTATGACGTAAATTAAATAAAAAAAAACAAATTTTAATACTAGGCTATGACAATTAATTGATTTAAACAAATCAGTTTTTATGACATATCTAGAGCACAGTTTGATATCAAAAGTATTAATGTTAATTAAATGTACTCAATTTATTTAATTGACGATAAATTTAAAAAAAAAAAATTATAAACAAATTTTTTAAGCATAGTCATTTATATTCTTATGAAACGTACAAATTTTACGTTGTTGTCATTTTATCAATAATTTTGTTCCTTTCTGATTTTTGCTGTTTTTGTTTCAAAAATATAGAAAACTGGCAATCAAGGAATTAAAGTAAAAAAAAAAAAATGATTTTATTCAAATTAAATGAAAAATAATGCAAAAAAGCTTCAATTTAAAAATACCATAAAAAAACATTTACACGCAATACGTTCAGATAACCCGCTTGAAACAACAAACACTGTTGTCATTTTTAATTTAATTATGATGTAACGTGCACTAATGAATTGATTTTTTTTTTTTTTGTTCAATCTTGTTGTATTTCATTACTGCATGATGGTGACAATGTCGACACAGGATGGAATCATTTTAATTTATTTTCTCTGTTTTTTGTTTTTCTCTATTTTCATCAATTTAGAATTAATTTAATAAAATGATTTTTGCCATTTTGTAACATTGTCCTGTTGACTATGAAAAAAAAAATCATTAAAATAATTTTTAAAAAAAGCAAAAATTGTCATTTTTCTTTGAATTCAATTTATTTACACCCCCAACTAAGCGTATACGGATATAACATAACAAGACAAAGTATTCATGTATACACGTATAGTGTAAAAGGATACAAATAGGATGTTAAAATGAAAGGAGATTTTTTTTTTTGAAATTTTTTTATGTATTTAAAACATTATTGTTTCATTAGACAATTTAGTCAATTACTTTTTATCGATAATCAATTAATTTAAATGACAAAATTTCCGTTTTAAAATGAAATAAAAAAAGTCGTTAAATTGAAATGATGTTCAGGAGCCGTTATACGTCATCAAATTAACACATTTGAATCGGTTTACATGCATTTTCATACACTTTAGAAATTAATTTTGAAAATTGAAAATTTTTAAATGTTGATGCCCAAAATCCTTTACGAGCATTGTGTACGTTTCAAACATTGACAGATTTTGTTTTATTAATACGTCTTAACCTCAAAATATTTTATCCTTTTAGCTTTTACTAATTTAGTCATTTTGTTTTTTGTTTTTTTCTTAATATTTTCATTCTAGGCACTACAGCAGCAACAAATTTAACAGAAAAGAAACCGTTATTTCCACCAGATTTATTTACAAGAGAACAATTAGAAAATGGTGCTGTTATATTTTATATAATGGGCGTTATATATATGTTTGTTGCATTGGCAATTGTTTGTGACGAATTTTTCGTGCCTTCATTGGATGTTATTATCGAAAAATTAGATATAACTGATGATGTAGCCGGTGCTACATTTATGGCGGCTGGTGGTAGTGCACCAGAATTATTTACAAGTGTTATTGGTGTATTTGTATCATTCGATGATGTTGGTATCGGTACAATAGTTGGTTCCGCTGTATTTAATATATTATTTGTAATCGGTATGTGTGCATTATTCTCAAAAACGGTATTAACATTAACATGGTGGCCATTATTTCGTGATTGCTCATTTTACAGTGTTAGTTTATTAATATTAATTTATTTTTTTCGTGATAATTTAATACAATGGTGGGAAGCATTGGTGCTATTCTTTATTTACATTGCATATGTTGGATTTATGAAATGGAATCAACAAGTGGAGAGATGCGTTAAAAAAGTTATCTATAAAAATAAGGTGACTCGTGTTCGAAGCACTGATCAACTAATGCCTGCAGTAAGTAGTTGGGAAGTTTTGCATGCAAAATATTATTTTTTTCTTATTTAGTTCCTTTTGGTTTTTTTTTTTTGGTTTTGAATTATTTTTTTTTTCATTTTTTTTTTCGGAAAATGAGAAAAGCTTTCATTTTTAAATACTATTTTTAATTTTTCATTATCAAGAAAAATAATAATGAAAAAAAAACAACTGAAAATGAAAATTGAATTTTTAAATTTTTCATGTAAATAACCACATATGTATGTATGTCTGTAATCCGACAAAAAAAATTTCAGCAAAACAAAATCAATGTACATGCAATTTTTAGACACCCTGCATTGAAAATTCTTGCTCATTCTGAAAGATCGTAAATAGAAAATTATTTGAACGTCGTATGAAATCCTTTTTAACCTTCTGCATTTAACTCATATTTCTGAGATACACAGAAATTTTCAAATGTTTTGTTGTCCAATGGTCCACTAGTCTTTAGGTTTTCATCTTTTTTATTTCTCAGTACATAATTACTTGTGGACCTTTTTTTTGTAATCCATTTTGCCAAGTTGTAATTAATACACACTTGTTACCAGAAGACATCACGTGGAGGCGAGTTACTTTGTCTCCTAAATTTCCTTACAAAAATTATACAGGATGTCACAAAAATCAGGATCTAGATTGATTTTTTATTTATCAAGATACTTTAAGAAAAATACGCTTTTTTATACCTTATTAAAACAAATAAATTTACAATCAATCCGTAATTAAAAATTTAAATTATTTATACTATATTTTTAAAACACAATCATTCGTATATTTCGAATAGATGTTTCTTTAAATTCTTTTTTATTCGATTTGAATAAATTTATCCTCAATTTTCCTTTTTATTACTGTCAATTTTCTGTATTTTGGAAATAACATAAATAAAAATGTGACAACAAGGCAAATTTTCAAGTTAAAAAAAAATTATTTTCAAATTTCTACATCAATGTAACATACATAACGTAAGATTCGTTTATAATTTATCTTTGTGACGTAAAAATTTGGCAATATTGGAATTTGACTACATTTAAAGAAAAATATACAGATTTCTCATTTTGAATGGAAAATTTTGAAAAATTTCAAATATTTTCTAAATTAATTTTTTTCGTAAGCACATACATACATACATATATAAATATTTACATAAAATTAAATTTAAATAATACAAGCGATTTTATACAAAATTCAAATTTAAAAAAAATATATTTAATTCAGTTGTTTACACAAAAAAAAAATTAAATTAATTTAAAAAAAAGAAAAACAAAAGAAAATACTTTTAATTTCAGAATACAATATTCATGATAAAATGAAAATTTTTTTTTTTTTATAATTTTAAAAGCAGATTTTTATATACTTATATAGTACATTTTTTTAAAAATGCTATAAATTATGCGTCACCTATGGGCACAATATAAAATGCTTTTAAAATCACGCCTCTATTAAAAAAAATAAATAAATAAATAAATAAAGGTTTGCAAAAATATTTTTTTCATTTTCACTCTTTTAATTAAACAAAATTAGAAGTAATTTATAATAATTAAAAAAATAATTTTTGTAGGTTAATTTAAATTTTTGTAGGTTTATTATTATTCTATATAAATAATAGTTCAGAATTTGAAAAATTTCAATTGACGGTTACATGCATTTTCTTTTGAAATTTTTTTTTCTTTTTTTGGCTTTTTTGATAGGATATTCGCATTCTTTTGCACAACATAATCTTTTGTATTTTTTTTTTTTTTAATTTTTATTTAATTAATTAAAAATTTTAATTATTGAAATTTGGCAAATAAAATTTTATAAAATTGATAGGGATTAAACCAATTTTACTAAATTCTTAGATCCAGTTCTCATGTGCATTGTTTGCTTTCTGAAAATTGAATGATCCTTGAGAAACAGAATTTTTCCAAAATTTCCTCGTTTTCTCGTGGATTTGACCTAACAATGTTGGAATAAAAAGCCAACATTTTACATGGTTACTCAGTAACTCTGTAGTTCTAGTTCCAATTAGAAGTCACAAATCCCATTATACCAGAAAATATTTCCAGCGCTGTTAAACTAGTCTGTTCATATGAAAATCATGATTGCAGTTTGACAACAGAATTAATTGTCTAAATTGTCTGAACGGCAGTTAACAATACTTCAATCTTTTCAGGTCGTATAAACTGAATATACTACACAAGGCAATTTAAATGCGCCCACTTTGCGTCACATTTGAAGAAAAAATTCTACAAGTCCTTAAAAGTTTATCCTTTTTTCCATTTGAATATGTAATGGAAAAAACATTTTTTTTTTTTTTTTTTTTTTGTTTTTCAAACTTATAACCTTATTTCATCACTGACGTGTTCTTATTCCATTTAATACAAAGTACTTTGTAAATTATTAAAATCATAATTGAATAATTGATTTCAAAATATGAGTATTTATGTACACAGATGTTTCTATGTATGTAAAAATGTGGTAGAAAATGACAAAAACAAAAATAAAAAAAAAAAAATTGTTGAAAAATTAACTGAGATTGTCAATAAAATTTTAATTTTTTATGTATTCAACATACTGTTACTTACTCACGTATGGTAAACATAAAAATTTTAATTGAAAATTTTATTAGAAAAATTAAAATTTTTTATGATTTTTATTTTATGTCGTGATTTATGTAATGATTTTAGACTTAAGGCTTAACTAAAATGAAAAAGTATTTAGTACAAAAAATTTTATGAACGTAATTTACAGATGTCAGAAATGACATATAGACCGTAATGGAATTCCATTGAAAGCTCATAGGATAACAATTGAAATAACAATTGAAATATCTATCTTACGTATGACTGCTTAGGGTAGGTTAGGTTAGGTTTATGCCTGCTTGCGGCAGATTACTTTACTGAAAGATCATATTCCAAAGTCGACGAAATTAAATGCACTGAAATTTATGTACATTGTGATGGGAAAATTCATTTAATTACAAAGCTACATATGTCAAATTATTTATTTTAGTTCTGGATGAGTTTCAAAACGCTAAAAAGTGTATGGTGTCATAATATCACATGGTTTTAATATAAAAATTATGCAATGTTGCTGAAATATTGTATTAGAAAAAATTCAAGATACGTTATTTGCTTAAATAATGCATTTTAGATACATTTAAAATTTTATGCGATGTTACCATTTTGAGTGTTTTGCTTTGAGGCTGCATTTAAACGTTTTTAAACTCATCATTTGCGTATATTATGAACATCTAAGTACATTCGTATTATCAAGATGTTACAATTTGTACATTATATATATTTTTTTTTTATTGTTCTTTTTTCTCATATTTATAATTTCAAGTAATGTTTATGCATCTGTAAACTACAGATGGTATCATCTAACTACACATTATACGTATCATTATATTTCTTTACGTGATAATAATGAAATGTAATGTTTAACATAAAATTCATGAAAACTTTTCCCTTTAAGCCGATTTAACATGTTTATATTATTTTATTCTTTTGTAAATATTATGATCGTTGTTTTTTTTTTCTTTCTATCATTTTAACTTGTCCTTTGTATATCCTTCAAATATAGCTTCCTGATACGTATATGTATGTTCGTATATATTTGCACATTATACATACAAATGTGCCTATACATGAATATGAATTGTATTCACATATGTATGTATGTACTTATGTAAGTACACATGTGTATGATAACGTATGAATGTTCAAAATTAAAGCTTAAAGGATTCTTATTTTTAAAAAAAATTGTAATAATAAAAATGATATACATAAGTACATATTAAAAAAAAAAAAAAAAAAAAAAAAAATGAAATAAAATAAAAAAAAGGAAAATATCCAATATGAAATGGAGTACAATATACACGCATGTAAATACAGATGTGTGTGCATATATGAATTGAATATTTTTCCACAGAGCCTATCCCATGGCCTACCCTACTAAAAACATACGTAAATTTCAAAATATGACAAACCTTAAAAGAGTGCCTAGAGCTTTTTAATGGCATATATAGTGTATCCCCCTTTAACTGGATATTCATATAGTGTATCGCATATAATACACATGTGTATGTAGTCCATACACCGAATATACGCCATTCAATACATGTATACCTTCCGTATACACACGTATAACAGAAGCTGTACACTCTCTGAAATACATACATAATAGTGTGTATGTATTTGTGTACATTTTCTATACAAATATCCTTCTTGTATATCCTCGTATGAATAAAGTATATTTAAGTTTTCTTTAGTTTTTAGAAAGTATTGTATACGTATCCTCTATTCTTGTTCTTGTGAATGTAATGTCCTTGTACTATTCTTAATTCATACATATATGAAATGTACAAAAAGAAAAGATACGATTTTGTTGTTTATTTTATTTGAAATTTATACTCTGTACATTAATTACATAATGTTTAAGGCCTTATGAAAAATACATCATGAAATAGTTCAATTTCACATTACAAAAAAATTTTCTGATCATTTTCGAAAATTTCAAGGATATGTGATAATACATGCTCGTAAAACATTTTTATTAGAAAATTATGAGAGAAGAAAATTAGGCCTTAACTGTCCATAATTATTGTACAAAGTATAGTAATATAATCGAATGTAAAATGTAATAAATTTTAAGGAATATAAATTTTTACAAATATACCCGAAAAAATACATAAAAGGAAAAAGCTTTTCCTTCAATCGCGAATCTCATTATGCGCATACAAATATATGTATACACATGTAATTTTTGTATGTACACTAATACATACATATATAAATTTTCACTATATCGCCTTTTACCCATTCTCTTTGATAAGCTCCCAATGTTATATATAAGCTTCTAATTTTTTCTTTTTGGTACAATTCATATTTCAATGGTATTAGTAGTAAAAATATTATGAAAATATTATATTCGTGTTACCGACTGAATTTATAATCGTAAATGTTCGATATCGTAATTGGAAATTGTTAAAAAAAAAATAAAATAAAACAAAAAAAAATAAAAATGGAATGAGGTAAACTGAAATTGTGAAAGTGGATTTATGAATTTTTTTTTTTTTTTTCATTTTCGTTAAAAGAAAATGTGCAAATTCATTTCCATCTGTATTATTGTTTTTTATACATCATACACACAATCCTATGTCTTCGATATACATACATGCAAAATTGTACATACACACGACCACATTGTATACATGTGTATGTGAGTTGATTTTCTTTTATAATATATGTATACCCAAATATCTTTACAAAAATTCTTCACATTTCAATTTTTATTATTTTAAATGTCAGGTTTTTCTTAACCTTTTTTTTTTTTTTTTTTTTTTGTTGTTTGTTGCCTGCTTGTTCTTTGCTTTTCATTTCACCTTTTTTAAGGACAAATTGGAATAAATTTAAGAAAATTTCATATTTAAATCGTTTTATCATTTTTTGTTTTCTTTTACAGTTTTTTTTTTTTTAAATAATTTTTTTTGGTCATCATTTTGTTCCACTGTTCAATTTTGCTAGAAATTGGTTATAAAAAATTTTTTTTTAAAAAATTTTTCCAAATGGGTCCTAGAATGGAAAATCGCTTATTATTTTCAAAATGGATTTTCATGAAATTTTCGTTCAAAGTTTATCATTAATTTTTGTAATTAATACAAATTTTTTTTTCTATACAAAAAATTGTATAGGATGACCCAAAAAAAAAACCTTCATACATATTTTTCTAATTTTGACCATTAATGCGTTAGCTACAACGCACCAACTATGATCGTGACGTTATGATCAACCAAAATTATTTATATGTAAGATAGACAATAATTTTAATAAATAATTTTGTTGATCATGACGTCACGACCATGGTTGATGCATTGTAACTCATGCATAACACTGGTTTTTCCCATTCAACGTGAATGGAGCATTGTACTTGTACCTTGCTGAAAACAACTTAAGCTTCATCTCTGTATCAGTATAACAAAAAGGATGGTTCAAAGGATATTTCCGCATAATGAATTTCGCATAATTTATCTCATGTTATATAATACAATTTTTTTTAGTTTTTTTTTTTTATAAATTTATAATCGTCTAAAATTATTTTGTTGTTCCTTACCCATGTGCTTCACATGTATGTACATATGTGATCAGCCATGTATGCATGAAATTCATCAATTTGGTTTTTGTGGTCGAAATAAAACCAAATAAAATTATTTTCTTTAAATATTTAATTATTGCACACGAATTTATATGTTCAATGTAATACATTGTATGCAAAGTTTTTACATAGTTGTTTTCGTTTCCCTCAGTACAAGGACTAGTGAGTACTTAAATGTGTCTTGGCTAAATTGTTCAATGGAATTTTACAAAAAAAAAATAAAAAAAAAAATTATTTAACAATTTTGTTACTCATTTCGTGTTTAAATTTTGGATTTTTACTAATTTTTGATTACTCTGAAAAAAAAATTACAAACGATAGCTTAAAATATAAAATATAAACGAAAACAGCTAATGGATGTGCTATTATAATACAGAATACAGTAAAAATAATGGAATAAAATGTTTTGTATTTTGCAAATGATTTATTAATGTGATTCTATATATTCTGACTTAATTATTTTACTTTATTTGAAATGTGTATATAAAGTTAATGATAAACCACATACATATAAATACACGCGCGTATATATACCATTGTGATTTATAGTTTCGTGTTAAGACATTGTTTTTTTTTTTTTTTTTTGGTATTTTGTGCCATTTTATTATATTATTTTCTATATACATTCCTGTATACAATTCATATTGTTCACATTTATCCTTAAATAATTATGTTGCTTTTGTACAGTGACGGAACAACTGTACAACAATTGGTTCCTTAATGGGTCCTTATTTAGCTTGGATGCATGGATTCAAACTTAAATAAGGACTCATTACAGGGGACAAAACTGAATCTGCACTTGTAGATAAAAAATGTATCTATAGTACAATTTTTATTGATACCAATCGAATTTTAAATGCAGTAGAACGTAACATGTAGGTATGGACCAGCAGAGTGACTTTAACTTGAAATCGTCTGAAAGTTACAGTTTTTTGTAAAAATGAAGCCTTCTTCTTCTTCTTTTGACTCTACAATCTTTATGAGTCTTGGCCTCCTCAACATATCGCTTCCAACAATGTCGGTCTAAAGGTTGTCTCCAATTTTGGATGTTCGATTTTCTGTCGTCTTCATCAACGTTGTACGACCACCTCCACCTTGGGTTTGCCTCTTAGATAGCAAATCGCTATATAAAAATTACTTTTCATTTTGGCTGTGGGACAAAAATTAAATTTTTTAAGGGTGGTAGAATGGTTGGTACGCTACTGCTTTTATATTTTAACATAAAATTCTACAAATTATGGATATTTATGTTATGTATGTGGAAAAAATATGTGAACATACCATTTTTGTATATACACAAAATTTTCTCTAATTTTCCACAATTTTTGTTTTCCTTTTTTAACAAAACAAAAAAAAAAAAGAGGAAAAAATTTTTTTACGTGCTCTTTTGTTCTTGATAACAAATTCATGTATCTGAAAAATGAAAATACCAAAAAAAATTTTTTTTTTTTGCAAGAAATAAATTTCTAGCATATCCATATGAGTACATATATCCTGTGAGTTTCAAATACATAAACTACATATATCTACATTTAGGATAACTTGTATACGAGTACAACATAATATGCATATGTGTATGTACTGGTATGTCTGTTTTTTAGCTATTTTCATAATAAGAAAAAAAAAAAAAAACAAAAAAAAAATTCTATTAAATTTAGATGCAAAGAAGTCAGAAAATTTTTGTATACTACCAGACCAGCTATTCAATGTTGTTGGCATGTATTTTATTTTAATAAATAATAAAATGAAAATTGAATAAAAAAATCGTTTATTGTTCTTTAGTTTTTTTTTGTTTTTTTGTTTTTTTGTAATATGTCTGTAATACATTAAGGTAAAAACACAATAAGATTTCAAGGTCCCCATAAAATCTTATCAAATTTTTACAATTACATGATTTTTAAATGAAATAACACAAAATCAGATTTCTAAAGTCTAGCCCGTGGTTAAATATGACGAAATGATGTTGAGTATTTAGAGTTTTTTCATAACCATAGAAATGACATAATGAAATATCAGAATTCATGTCAATTTCCTTATTAGAAAAGCCTACAAATGTAGCCTCTACAAGAGCCTACAAGAGCCTTATCGTCTGTAGAGGCTTTTTGAAGATAACATTAATTCCCGTATTCATTAACAAAGATTACCTCTAAATTGAGATAAATCATTATCACCAGCTTGGATAAGATATTTTTTAGCCAATCAAAGAGTAGTCGTAAAAATATCTTCGAAACGTAACCTTACTATTCGAAAATTATTAATACACAGGCAAGCAAAAATTGATTACCTTATCAAAGTAACCTGATTATTTCTTCATAAATAACAATCAGTTGACGTGTTTGAAGTTTCGAAAATAAATTTCGAAAATAATTTTTATCCACGTTGATGAATACGGCGAAATTTTAGCCGGTCGTAAAAATATCCGACGGATAATCTTGGTTGATGAATACAGGCATTAAAATTGTATTTCAAGGATGGCTCGTTGAATGTGTTTCTACCTTTATTCAATAAGTATATCCACAGATAAATACTTTTGGATATTATTTAAAAAATTTATTAATTATATAATTTATTTTATACACTCTATATTGTAAACAAATTAAAGGTCATTTTAAGGATATGCCCATTTGCCTGTGTTGTTGATAGGTTAATAAATTTTTGAAAAATGATTTTTTTATTTATAAACATTTTCTCAATAAAATCTAGAGCATATGGAGTATGAACCAATTTATCTTTTAAAGTTATTCCAAAACAAACAGAAAAAAAGGCAAAATGTTAACATTACAAAAAGAAATTGTCAATTTTCTACAATAAATCCATTGTAAATTTAATTGAAAAAAAAAAAAAAAATTAATTTTATATCCTTTCATATTGTCTATTGTAAGAATTAGAATAAAATACCACAAAAACCAATTCTAGACCAAACAAGAACCTTTCCAATCTCAGCATGATTCCAACATCTTGTCTAAAACGTAAATTTCATAATATTACGTACATATAAATTTCATTAAGGACTAGGAGGCATTCACAATAAATCAATAAAATATACAATATTGTTGTGTAAAATTAAAACAATAAATATTAAATATATTCATCATAAGTAAATTAATAATCAAAAAAAAAAATAAAAAAAAAAAAATAAAAACGTATTTGTTATGAATGAATAAAAATGAACTGTATTATATAAATTATCGTAATTTTTCATATTATTCCTGTATTTGAATATTTACATAAATTAGTTCTATATACACAATATACATTTTGTCATACACATTCATGCGTTATGTGTACACAATGTATACATCCATGACCGTATGTATGTATGTGTTAAAGATTAATGATTTATTATTATAAAGTATAATTTGAGCAATTCAAAATGTTTTGTTTTTTTTTTGTTTTTTAATCAAAATATAACAAATCACAATAATTTATCCTTTTTTTGGTCTTTTCTGTATGTATACTGTAAATGTATTTATTTAAGGAACATTGTGAATGCATATCAGATAAATCTTTACGATACATATTTTATAAAATAAATGGCTAAATATTTACATAATATTATTCAATATATTATTATCATTGAATGACCAACTAGAAAGAAATAAAAAATTTTTGAAATATTATATTTTGCTCAAATATGTATAACTCAAAATTCCACCATCCCTGAGTTATAAAAGATTAAAAATTTTTGTAAACGTAAAGAACATAACGTCGTATAATAAATAATATCTTTTTAATCATTCTGTGTATTTGATTCATGTTTATCAATTATTAAAACTGATACATGGACTTTTCTAATAAGATAAAATCATTACAGTCAGAATGATGTTACCCGAAATTATTAACGATTGAAATTCAAAAATATATTGAATGGATCTAAAACGATTTTCTCGGAAAAATCTTAAATTTAAGAAAAATACATTTTGTAATAGTTACGATTATCAAATATTAAAGTTGGGACTTAGACCCATTTCTAGACTAAAATATAACTCATTGTAATCGGATTAGAGAATACGAAGTTATAACCGTTTAAAATTCAAAAATTTAATTTGTAAAATGCACTCAATATGCAAATTATATGGATTTTAGCCACCCTATATATTTTTTTGTATGGAAAATCATGTATCAATAATGTAAAAAATGTTGTGTTCCCCATCAGTATCCTTAAATTTTGAAAATTTCATGAAAATCGTAGAATATCGCCTTGAAATTTAAAAAACTATAGTCAGTAACACGTATTGTGAAATACCCTGTATATTTTATTACAATCATTTTTGATATCAATTAAAATGATAATTCTATTGTAATAATAACGTAATAAAATTTTTGAAGAAATCACAATATGATACCATACTGATTTGTCATCCATTGTAAACTGATGTGTGATTATATGTACGTAACCTCTGCAGTGTTTGCAAATACAAATGTATGGATGTACATATATGTAAAATGTAAAAAATTCTGAATTCAAATGTACATATCAAGTACAAATGTGCCATAATGTACTATATAAGACCATGTTACATGGATATATTCAAAATGCAAAATGCATTTACGAAATCTTTAGGGACATATTGAGAGGATTTTGAAAAACACATACACACACACACATAAGTGTAGCAATAAAGTGTAATTTAGATATTTTATGTAAATTGATATCTGAAGTGCATTTTGTCAGAAACCAGAAGAGTGTGTAAATGAAACCATTCTGAAAGCTATTTTTTTTTACCCACTTTTTAATACGTCATATACAAAAATAAAAGATGATGATGTCTTTACATAGATCTCTGCATCCTTTTGCATAAACGCAATTATGTATGTATCCTTGATTAATAAATGAAAGTTGTATTATTCAATTTAAGGAAGATAAATTGAATTTTCGATATCATATCAATATCATCATCATACGTCATCTGGTAAAATTCAGTAACGATTATAAAAAACGAATACACAAAAGAGTTTATGCCATGTTCTACATTGTCACGTGTATGCATACTAAACTTTGTGTTATTATTAGGACATCATTATAAGGCAGATTATTTGAGCTGATAAAATGAATTTATTGCATTTATTTACATAAATAGTTGCACATACGAAAATAAAAAATTTTTTGCTATATCACCGAGAAGAACAATTTTAGTTAAAAAATTGGAGGCTTCTTCTTTTGTGGCCTAAAATTCAAACTATCACATAAAAAATTGTGTGGCCCGTAGATGAGTTTAGAATACTGCGACCAACAGAGATTTATTTATGTTCAGGTACTTTAGGTCAATGTCAATCAGATCTGCAGTCTTGTGTTGGAAGGCTGCAGAAAGCCAATATAGGCTCATCACAGAAGCACCAAACCGGGCTATTCTACTTCTAACAAGTGCAAAGCACTTAGTAATGACAAGCGAGGGAGCTTCCTGATTTTCCCAGCATAACATGTGATCCTCAGCCCCTTGCCTTGCATTGTTCAGGTGTTTCGACAAATTAAAACAAAAAATTTTTTTTTATTCTGAAAAATAATTATTTCATTTTTAAAAAACCAAAAAAACAAATATTTGGATTTTTTTTTGACAGAATTATTGAAAGGATTATGAAATACACGTTCTGTCACAATTTAAAATCAATTTCATACAATTGAAAATAAATTTTTTGTTTTTTTTTTTTGGATTGAAATCAAAAGTTATGATTTCCATTGAATTATTTAACAAATCGACTGATGATTGATCAATGATGACAGATAGTTATCTAAAAATGAATGACATGTATACATGTCACTCACTACATAAATCGTATTCAAATGTATGCATATCCTTACTTGTGTATATTTACCTTTGCAATTTATATACTTTCTACCATTTGTTATCAAACGTATTTTAGCATGCATAGGTGTATGTACTCGTATATGATGGGTATTTTTCCTCCTTTTTCAAAAAACAAAAACAAAAAAAAAAACAGACATTAATGTGTGAACTGCCAAGCAATACGTTATGTTACATAGATACGGATATGTTACATGTTCATGATTTTAACATTTTGATATTCTTTTATTATTCTTTTATTTTATTTTTTTTTTTTTATATTACTTTCATGTAATGGCTTAGCTTTCACCTAGTAAATATTTTGTTTTTTTATTTACCCATTCAATATGGTAATCCTAAAATTCTCTGTTTGCTTATCATAGTATGTATCTATTACAAATGGTAAAAAAAAACAAATGTGCACAAGTGTTACATGATGTTAAGTTGAAAAGTGAAGAAAAAAAAAATTTTTTTTTCTGTTAACTCACTTATGCATCACATATTTCATATTTTACATGCATGTCATGAGCATTGTAAATGTCTATTTCTATATGTGAATGTGACCAAATCCATATGAGAGTTTATTAAAAATTTGCATATGTCAGGTAAGATTGGAGAATATTTTGTATTTTTTTTTTTTAAATGAAGTACTAAATGCATATACGTACACATGTATAAGATACACATGCGGATGCACATATTCAGTTTAATACTTTTATTTTTATACGTATTAATGATACAGGATCGGTGCTATCATTAAAGTTAATGGAGTAAATAGAACGACAAATTTAAGAGATGAAGAAGTGAATGATTGTGCCTCATTCACGTGTGTATCATTGTTTTTCCCACATTAAATCCAATGTGCCTCAGGCTCCAAAAATATAAGTACCGGCCCTGTGTTTTGTATATCTGTAATGTTATTCAAATGTACTCCATTTCCGTACATTTAAATGCATTGTATTTACAATTAAAAAAAAAAAAAACACTTAAAATTGAATAATTTCCTTTTTCCTGTTTGTTTTATTGTAAAATTATAAATCTATATTGGATTTTTAAAACACAGTCATCGGTATTTTAATTGAATGATTTTTGAATTTCTTTTTTTTTTTTTTTGTGTTCAATTTGAATAAATTCGTCTTTTAATTTTATTCCTTGATTGCTAATTTTCTATATTTTAGAAAGGAAAATAACTAAAATCAAAAGAAAATAACATAAATATGGCAACAAAGCAAAAATTTTATACATCATAAGAATACGTGTGACGCCTTAAAAAGAAAAGATTTTTTTTGTTTAAATTCTATTCTATTAATGATTTTGATTTGCCTAAAACAGGCATCTATGTATTCAAAAAAAAAAAAAAAAAAAAAGCAAAAAAAAAAGGAAACGTTATTTAACGTGTAGCAAATTAAGAATTCAAATTGAGTTTTCCCAAGTTAAATTATAGTTGATTAAAAAGCTATATTAAATTCTAATGAAATTAAAAAAATGACGATATTAACTATTAAAAATTTATTTTACCTCCACAAGCCATTTAAAAAACGGCATCGTATTCAAATATGAAAATATAACAGGAGTCGATGTAGTATGTACACGTAATACGTACATATGTGTACATGACGATGTATATATTTAAGTGAATCTTTGTACTTGTTTAAATAACTTGAAAATTACCCCTTGGCATTTAAAATTTTGTTTTATTTTTGTATATAGTGTGATAAAATCATTTACGAACATTATACATATTTCGTAGAGTTACTTAATTTCTTGCCTCTGTTACATATACATTATTTATTGTACATGTATCATATGTATACATACACTTTGATAATATGTATGTTTAGATGAACATCATTTGCGCGATAACTAAGTAGTTCACATGATACAATGAATTTTGTAAGGTGTCTCATTTCGATGTACACCTTATATCTCAAACCAAAACCACCTGAAATCTGAATAGATTTTTAATAAGGGAAATTGATATGTATACGAAATAGGGTAATCATTGTCATTCGTTGATATCTTTGTAATGTGAATTCAAAAAAAAAAAAAAAAAAATGAAAATTTAAAGAACAATCATGGAAAACCATGGAAGAACCCATTTCTATTCGTGATTACATATTAAATCATGTTGATTAGTTTGCCGTTAAAATAAAATCTATTCTCAAGGGTACAATATTGTATATATCATATATTTGTTTTTGTTGTATTTAATTCACAATTGAAAAAAATTTCCCAATAAGATTTATTATGATATCTTTCAGATACGGTTTACTTGTCCTAAATATTAAACACTTTGCTGATTAAACGGTTAAAATTAAAAAAATAAAATAAAAATAAAATAAAAGAATAAATTCAAAATGACAAATATACATACATTTTAGATAACCCTTCGGGGTATAAACATGTACCTGGCTATGTATTTTGATTTTAGGATGTCCTCTGTTATATAAAAACATGGTGTCAGAGACCTGAATCCTTGAACAGTTCTCTGTCATTCTGTTTCTATTCCATTTGTCTAAGACAACTAGAATCCTTGCAAAACGATTCAAAATCTCATGAGATCGCTAGAATCTTATTCTCGGTGACTCGAAGCCGAAGGGTTTTTAATGTTACAAAATCACCCCAAACAAAACAAAAATAAAATGAAAATCTAGTATGAGACATATGAATGTATAGCTCAGGGGTTAATAATTATTAATCATTGTATTTAATCGTGAAAATAGCTTACTGCTAAAAAGGATGCTAAAAAAATATAAAGAAAAGCAATAAAATTTAAAAGTCACGTCTTACATCCTTTTACATTACATTTATGCTGTATGTACACATTTAAAATGTTTATGCGTTGCGTTTATTTATTACGTACGTGTATGTGATGTAAATTTTTTTTTTTTTTTTTTTTTGCTTTTTGTTTTTCCCTCATTTATGTGTATTAAAGGCAAAGAAAATTTGCTACTCATAAGCGAAATAAAAAAAAAAAAACAAGAAAATGTTTTTGACTAAGCAAAAATTCGTAAATTATTTTTATTATTGAACGTAATGGTTTTGTTTTTTGTTCAAAAAAAAAAAAAATTTTAACACTCTCACTGTTATTTTATTTTGAATGATAAAGTGATTAAACATAAAAGAAAATTTTTTTTTGCTTTTTTTTTTTTGGAAACATCGCTATTCTTATTTAGAAGGGTAGCAACTTTCCACTCCGAAGAAAAAGAGAAAAGAAAATGGAAATTGATGATAATTTGATTTTTAATTAAAAAATTACAAAACCTTAAAACAAAAGGATATAACTACACAAAATGACATCATTTAACGTTGAATAATAACGAATTTTATTCTGAAAATATTTTTTTGATTTTTTTGGGTTGAAATTTTTTTTTTCGGGCCTAATATTCGAAATATTTCAAGTAATATCATAAAATTTTTTATCTTAACATCATGAAGTTTTGTTTTTTAAAATTTTTCTTATTTAGGAAAATTTCTGTTGTTGTTTTTTTTTAATACAAAATTTTCTGTTTAATGGACATTTTCACATCAATCCATGTTGGATCGCTTTAATCCTATGTACCTACTTTGAATAATCATACATGAAATTTTGTATGTTGCAACAATGTACGTATTTGAAAAATTGCATATCATTAAAATCTGTGTATCAAGTTCTCGTTAGCAATACAATTGTAAACCACTTGTAAGTAATGATTTCAAGAAGTGCATGTGTTGTCTGTTTTAACACGTTTCCGTGTACATATATTCTAAAGGACTTTATGTAAAATTCAATGACATTCTGGTTGTAGTTAGAAAATTTCGCTAACATAACATTCTGCTAATTTTCACATAAAAAATTAACAGTTTGTTAATTTTGTATGAAAATTAGCAGAATGTCAAGTTAATGAAATCTGCTAACTACTGCCAGAATAACCATGATTAGTCTCTAACAGATAACAGGTTAAAAGTTTACTTAAAGAAAATTTTCACGAAAGGAAAACTAAAAATTTACTGTGATATTTTATTCGTCTATTTTTGTCTTGTGCATTATTATTATTCGAAATAAAAAATTCAAATGTTTAAGAACATGAAAATGTTATTACACAAATGTTTTTTCTTTGACAAAATGTTCATCCTAGAATTTTAATGATTTAAAAAAAAACAAAAAAAAATGCAATTATAATTTTCTAACTGCTAATATTTATTTAAAACAAATTGGACCCATATAAGAAGAAAATTCGTTCATTTTATAATCTCAAAACCATTTTCCAATAAATTTGAAAAAAGAAAAAATGAAAATTCAATATCATAATTTATATTGTATTAATTTGTTTTTGTTTTTTTTTTTTGTTAATAATTTTCAATTAATTTTCTTTCTTATTGAAAATTTATCAGCATTTTCCATTCATCGTAATTATTATTATCTAATGTAAAATATAAATTTATAAATATACACACACACACACGTATACCTGATGTGCTTGGTGTGTACAACAACATTATTGCAAAAAATAATTACATTTTAGGAAAATATTCTAAAATAAAGAGGAAAAATAAAATGTTCATGTGGTTATGCTTATATACGGAAACCAAAGAATATTTAAATAAGCATACACATATGTACATATAAGTAAAATCCTAGCATAAGACTCATATGTGTATAAAGGATGTCCTAGAATAAATGTCACAAACTACGTTTTTTCTTAAGGATTCAGAAAAGTCGTTTTATACCCCCTTTTCCCCCCTTCTACAATTCATTCCTTCTGAGGTTTTGAGAATTGAAAATATTTGGACATGTTAAGTATCTGATCTATGTATTCAAAAATTTTCAATTCTATACATCTCTGAATGGGTGAATTTTGAGAGAGGGGTTTGTAATGATTTTTTGCTAGGAATAATCCAAACTTTGTGGAAAATATTGTTTTGTAACACAAAATATATTGGACACCTTGTATGTGACAATAAAAAAGGATACCTTATTTTTTGCAATATGTAAATAAACTCGTATATATATACACAACCAATGTACTATGTGAGTATGGGTTAAGTATACAAATTTAATGTCTATTTTTCACAAAAGTTTTCCAACAACAACAACAACAAAAAATAGAGAAAAGAAAATTCTATGAAAATAAAAAAAAAAAATTACATATGGGAATAGAAATTCAAAAAAAAAAATAAAATAAAATAAAATAAAAATGAAAACATGAGAAATTTTCCATGATGCTCTCTATTTACAAACGCATATTTATAAGCGCATTAGCCAAGTGTATATTTTACATTTATCTTCTTTTTTTTTTTTTTGATTTAAATTTATTTCATATGAAAATAAGAAAAGTTATTGTGAATAAGTTTTGGAAAAGTTTTCTTTTTTTTTTGAATTTTCTTAAATTTTTATAACTTTCAAAATTTAATTAATTTTAATGAGTAAAATTTTTGTTGAAAAGTTCATACTAATAAGAATAATATATCTATGAATTATGTATACTGCAAAAAAAAAAAAAACCGATTTATTAAATAATTAATTTCAATTTAAAATAAATACTAATTAAATTATAAATTATAATTGCCATTTAAAGTGGTTATAAGCGGAAGCATAGAGATTCTGGAGGACATAGACTCTGGTTTGATGTCAGGCAGGGATGAATGAAAGAAAAACAAAAAATGTTTTTCATCATTTGTCTCCTGCTGCATTACCAGGCGTTATCTTACTGTCTTCCCTCCAAGGTCACTCATGTCAGAAGGATAAAATTTGAAAGGGGGGAGGGGATTAAGAAGGGAGGATGACCAGAACGATTTTAAATGTAAAAAATAATAAAAATTAAAATTAACACTCAGAAAAATGAAATAACAAACTTATAAGTTTGTTATGCAATGTAAAATTTTTACATTGTAGCCAAATTTCCATTTTATTTTTTCTTTTTTTTTGTTTTTTTTTTTAATTGAAAAGTTCGAGAGTAGTTTTCATTATACAAATTAAATTTTCTATAACAGATTTCTATTTTCACAAATTTACGTCTTTGTATATGATACACACACACACAATATATGTATGTGTGTTTGTGTAAACAAGAAAAAAATTTTTTCGACTTTTATTTAATTTGTCAACAAAAATGTAACTGATTGTAAATTATAGAATTTTTTTTTATAAAAACCACATCACGTTTCCTTTATATTTCAAAAAAAAAGAATAAAAACATTGATCGATTGTTACGAAAAGGAAAACTAAAAAAGTTGATTTTTGTTGCAAATAAACGAAGGATAAAATCACAACAACAACAACAGCAAATTGACCGCAACAAAAAGAAAATAAAATAAACGATATTTGCCCCTAAAAAAAATGTAACTATGTAGAATATGTCAACACGTTTTGAACATAAAAAAGTAACAAATGTTAATAGAGGAAAATTTGTTTAACAAAAAAAAAAAAATAATAAAAGAAAAAGAAAAAGGATAATGAAATGAATAAACAAAATTTTTTATTAATTCTGATAGAAATGACAATTATTATGTGGTGCTGGTGGCCCACAATGACATATAATTACAAAAATGGTGACACACAGTGGTGACACAAACATTTTTAGGATAAAAATTGACCTGATATTGACATGATTTTATTCTTATTAAGTTGTGATTATCCTTTCAAATTTTTCGTTAAATTTTTCAAATTTCAAAACGAATTTGAATTAAATTTGTAGTGAATCCGAATAGAATTCATCAAAATTAGTAAAATATTGTAGGTTTTGAATATCATATAAAAATTTTGAAATCTATACATCAGGTTACCGGTTACCGATCTTAAGGATATAAACACCCGAATGTTAAGACGATAGCTGACAAATATTAATTTAAAAAAAAAAATGGAAATAAATTAAAATTTTGTATTTTGTAGCCACTTTAGAGCCGTTTTCATTGAAATGTGTGTTTTTGAATATTTTTGCCAGTTGATCTTTTCTAGTTTGTATCTTTGTTAACGAATGGTTTTAAAGATTTCTATAGTATGTGTGTCTTTAGTATAATACGAGTACATGTACAAATTTAAAATTTTTACTTAATTCTTTTTTTTTTTTATGTATTAAAGTAAAGAAGACAAAACATTTTAAATAATAATCCTTATAAAGATTCTTAAAAGCTTTCTAACAAAAAAAAAATAAAAAAATCATACCTGAAAATACCATACAAAATGATGTTGTATAACGTATTCATAAATTTTCAAGGTATTTCTTTTAGTTTAGTTTTAGCATTAAATATCTCTAAATTTATGTACGTACAGAGTAAACATAAATAAATTTAAAAAAAAAAAAAAACTTGAAATAAAACCAAAACCAAAAAAAAAACAAAATGTTCGTTAATTGAAAGGACTATAAATAAAAAGGAAGAGAGAGATAGAAAAAAAAAATGATGTTATATAAAAAACATTTACCAAACACATAAGTAGATAAGACTATATACAAGCATATATACAAATGTATAGAATCATATAACAGCTTATTATGATTTATGCAAATCTATTTCTTTTCATGTATGCTTTGTGCGAATTGCATGATAATGCCAAATAAAATTCGAAAATGCTAAATTACTTTCAAAATTTTGAATTTAAATGGATTTTTCCATGCAAATTGATAAATTGTTCACAATTACAGTTGATCACATGTTCTACAATTTCATGATTTTAAAAATTCAAATTTTTAATTTTTTTCAAAAATCGTTATAAATTTAAAAAATATTTAAATTCAAAAAAACAGATTAAATAAATGGAAACCATACAGACACGATCAATTTGGCAATTTAGCCACATTAAACATATTCGCTCAAGTGAGGTAAAATTCATTTAACCGATTCGATTGAATAGTTTAGCATTTTAGACCTTTAACCATGCATTTAGTCGCAATTCGCACATACTGTTGTAATTTTACAGATCCTACATGTATGAATGTGCTTATTATATAAAATTTTTCTTCTTTTTTTTTTTTTTTTTTTTTTTTTTTTTTTTGTCTAAAGACGAAAAATAAAAATTATAAAATTTAAAAAAAAAAAAAAAATTTTTTTTTTCTAAAAGATTTTGAAAATTAGGTTATACACATAACATATTTGATAGTTACATAAATGTGAATACGTACGTTACATGCATATATCCAGTATGTATGTATGTAAATTCAGAAACAGAAAAAAAAAATAATAAAAAAAATAAAAAATGTACTTTTTATCCATAATTTGTTGTTATTGTTGTTTTTATAAATTGTGATGTCTTCACATTTATATATCAATGGTACTGTACTTATATGAAACACAAGTATATGCTTGTTACGTAAGATATTTGTTAAAGATAAATATAATATTTCTTTTATTATTTATTTCATGTATTAAGTATTGATTCTCTTTAAATCTTGTTTTCTTTTTTCTTTTTTTTTTTTTTGTTTATTTCTTTATAAAGAAGATTTCGAAAATGAAAAAAAAAAAAAAAATGAAAAATCTTTTTAACCCTTTTAAATTTTTTTTTCCTAAAAGAAAGACGTACATTTTCTTATGTTATTTTATATCTGTATAAAAATGATGTAGTTTTTTATACAAAATGATTGTACATAGTTTTTAAAGGATGTTCCATAATTTTGTCATTAAAATGAATTTTTCTTATAAAGTTCAGACTGTTCTTAGCAAAACAAAAAAAAACATTTCAAACCAAAATTATGGGACATCCTATATACATTCGTATAAAGAAAATACAGTGTTTTGAGTAAGTCAAAAGGTAAAATGAAAATTGTATGCAATATTGTAAAATACATAATGAAAAAATGTCACGATATTCAAGTACATATGTACAAAGGTGAACTTAACCGTAATATTGTTCATAGAACAAAAAACAAAAAAACAAAAAAAAATTCTTTTTATCTTTGCCTAATGCGAAAACAAAAAAAAAATTCATAAAAATGAAAGCAGACCTTCTTTTAGTGTTCTTTTACTTTTTTTATGTCAAGTGCATATGTATACGAATTGGATGTGATTTTTATATGTATGTACATGCCCTTGTTAGTATATGCATGGCTATGAAACGCATACATAACATAATGTGTGCTTTTACATAATAAATATACGAGTATCTGATACCTGTATTTTCTTTTCTAAAGTACTTATCAGTTATCATCCGTTTTTCATTTTTTTTTTTTTTTTTTTTACAAAATGAAATCTGTACGTACGTTCATGGATTTTTCTTCAATCTGAATTATAAAAATTTTTCTATAAACATAATAAAAAAATTTTTTTTTTTTTATTTATATTTCATATGTGTAGTTTGTACATTATGTAATGCATTCATGTATGTATCTGTCTTTATTCTGTACATTCTTATAGGCTAATACTTGCATTTAGTATATAAAAATTTAAAATTTACAAAGAAAAATTCTTTAATTCTGTATCATAACCAGATTAAATAAAAATTAAACAAAAAAAAATAAATAAAATAAAATAAAAAAAATTTTAAATTTGAAAAAAAGTAACGTCTATTTACATAATAAAGTACACAAAATTCATGTAATAAGTTAAGCAAACAATAAAATGATGAGATTTTATTCATAAATATAGGTCGATTCTCGTGCTTGAAAATCTGTACAATAATCTACAGTATACCTTAGATTAAAAAATCTGTTAAGAAAATTTCTAACCTAAAATTTACATTAAAAAAAGAAGATATTTTCTTGATTTTCAACAAACAAAAAAAATCTAAGTCCACAAAATGAGTGAATTATAAAATACTTTCCCAGTTAAATGTTTAATATGGGAACAGACCTAAGAAGTCGTTAAATATTCACGAATTTTTGTAAACTTTAAATTAATTTATTTAATTTTTGTTTTTCTTAATTGAAAATAAAAATAATTTAATTTATGTATATGTAAAATTCTTTACGTAAGATAGGCACAAAGTATTTTTTTTTTTTTTTTTGATTTTACCTTCATTTAATTTCATCTTATTTAAAAGGTAATTAAATTTATAATCGGAAAACTTTATCTATGACTAATTTACACAATTTAAAAATTTAATTAATGAGTAAAATAAAAATAAAATAAAAAAAATCTTAAGTAAATTGATTTAAAATCAATTTTTTAAGTAGTTTGTAATTGGAAATCTTTTATATCTTTTAATTTTGAAAATCTTAAATAATTAATTTTAAGAGATTTTTCTTTTTAGTTTAAATGATGCAAGACATCAATTAGTTTAACGTACATATATATATAATTTGCACTAAAAAATTTTTTTCTTTTTAATGTATACCTTCAAGAATGATAATTTAATTAAGTATTCAATAATTGAATCATCAACTTCAACAGAATATCAAATTTAATTCACATATACATAAATATAGGTGTAGTGAAATAAATATGTGAAAGAAAAACTTTTTAAATTTAATTTCTTTTTCATTTTCCGTATTTTTCTTTTCTGGTTTTAAATCCTTTTTGTGTTAATACTTTGGAATCATAGATTGCGACTTTAAGCAAAATTTTGTGTCAGAGATTTGAAATTTCGAATCCTTAAACGATACTCTGTTATTTTTTTTTTATCCCAGCTCTCCTAGAGTCCTAGCAAAAGGAAGAGACGTAAAAGAGTTCGAAATCTCACGAAGGGCATGGTCTAGGTATGCAGTACAATTAATGCAGAAATTCTGTAAATCCTAACTTTGATTCTTAATATCCTTAGGAACTTTGATAGTAAGGATCTTAATTATTCTGTTTTTATTAAAAATTTAGAGTGTTGCCTTGGATATGCGTTTAAGATCAAACATTTAAGAAATATTCCTTAAAATTTTTAAGATCCTTATTTTAGCAAGGATCTTTTTTTGTAATTAAAATAAAAGGACCTAGCACTAATTTTTTTCATATACAGTGTATAAAACCGAAGTATATACCCAGGTCATACATTCATGTTCCGAAGGATCGATCGGAAGTATATTTAAATATCAATAAAAAGGTACAAATTATTTATTAAATTTCTATTATTTAATTTTTTTTAAATAAAATTTCTCCATTTTAATTTTAATTTAATTTTATTTTTTTTTTGTTTTCAATAAACAAATTAGCAATGTATGCATGCATAGATTCAGGACATAAAAATAAAACCATCCTTTTAAATAATGAAAAACATAATTAAAATAGAAACATATAAAAATACGTATATGTACATATGTATAAATGCGAATATATAAAAGTATTTTTTTTTTTTCTTTGCTCATACATGCACATGAGCATGTAATACGTGCAAAAAAAAAAAATATTAACAAATTAAAAAAAAAATCAAACATAATTGTTGTTCTACTTCCTAGTTTCTATGTTATATGCGAATCAATATTATATTCTACTTGAAAAAAAAAAAAAAAGAAAGAAAAACCCAACAAAATGAAAATGAAAATAAAATGAAATGGTTTTGATTTAATTAAAAATCGATTTTCTTTATATACTTAGTTTGAATGAGTAAGAGAACGTTTATTTGCAATGTTAAATTTTGTTTCGAATTTGTACCTTTGCATTTATATATGTACGTATCGATGTGGACAGGATGTCCAATAACTCTTGTCACAAGAATGTATTTTTTATATGTATGTAGTTCAAATTTTTCCTAGAAAAAAAATCATAAAAGTCATTTCCTCTAAAAATTCATCCCCACTTTCAAAATATGGAAATAGGTAGATAGAGGTGGCCGCCCCTTATTCCCAAACAATCACAATTAGGTCAAAAAGGCCCATATAAGATAAGATATAGAAGATTGAAAATTTTCATGCGTTAAGTACTACATGACGTCATATTTTACGCAATATCTATTCAACCACTGGATGTATTTTATTCAAATTTAATAAAAATTAAAATTAACGTATAGACCTTTTCAATAAATTTTAACTCATTAGAGTACGTTCAGACATTCCAGAGTTATCAATGTTCAAATATTAATTATGTGACACAAAAATATAATCGATGACATGAATGTTAGAAATTCAAAAAAAAAAATTGTTTTATTTTTATCAAAAATAAAACATAAAACAAAAATTATTGATTTTCGGATCACCCTGTATTAAGGATACATACATATAATAAATAGTATGTGAAAATTGGCATAAAATTTTGTAGAAATTTCATATTCTTATGAATATTTTGTACACATCTATACCTTATATAGAAGCCATTTTTGTGTCCTGTATATAAATCCATAACAACATGTATACCATGTACATACAAAGGTAATTTGAATTATAAAAGTTTAATTTGTGATGAATATATAATAAGGATACGCTTTATGTTGTGTATGATATATATACAGTGTAAACAAATTGAAATTTATGTATGTACATGAATTTAATTTAAAATCATTTATTGTTATACATATATTCGATTAACAAATGCATATAAATATTTAAATTTATATATTATATTTCCACGTATGTATGTAGATTATTTAATTCTATTTACGAATATTACATGTACACTTCCGCCCCTCTACTTCAAAAAAATTTAGATATAAATAGGGGATTGATATTAAATAACGAATATTCATTTTCTTTTTATCATAGTCATGGTCTTATGAAACTTAAAAATTTTGCATTGTTGCCATATTATAATTTATGTTGTTTATTTTTGATTTTTCGTATTTTCTTTTAGAAAATATAGAAAAATGGCAACTAAGTGAAAATTGCTAATTATCAAAATAATCCTGATTAATATGTAGTAAATGATATAAACATTATAATTATGAGATCAATTTGAAAAATTATGATATATTATCTTTGATTTAATCTATTAATGTGAATTATTTTAATATAAATTAAATTTTAATTTTTTAATTATTTATACATACTATATACTCAATATTAATTGAAATTATTGAATTTTAATTTAATTTAATTGATTCATATTAAGATGATAAAGGATTTTGAAAATACATGAATATAATTGAATTAATAACCAAAGTTATTCGTAATTAAATTATATGCAATAAATTTAAGAAACAGCAAAAATTACTAAAACAGCATATACATAGATGCATTGAAAGGATTCTGGAATTACATGGTCTGAAATATTAAAGTTGACCAAAAAAAATAAAATAAAAAATCAGTGCATCTATGAAATGATCTACAGACGATAAACACAACGCGTTGCAAAAAAGATCATATTGTCAACGCATTGATCATCACGAAAATTTGTGATTATAATCGACAGTTGAAGAGAAATCATGAATTTTTTAAATTTTCTGTGAATAATATTTAATATTTGGCAACCATGTCCATCATTTGTATAGGCCCATATTTCAGTTTTACAATTTAAAAAAATTTAAAATACTCTGTGAAGTACTCTGTGTTTCAATTAAAAATGACAAAATTTTTTATAATTACTAAAAATTTTAAATATAATAATAATTTTAATTGCAAAAAAAAAATTTTTTATTTTTATCTATTTAAAAATGTACATATATAAATCCTTGTAGGTTACGTAATAGATGTCATTAAAAAAAATTGTGACTATATTTTATATTTTGTATATTCGGCAATTTTTGTTTAATAAAAATTTACTTAAAAATATAATCAAATAAAATCTGAAGTGTTCTTAATTTTTTTTTTAATTTTTTTTAATTTTTGTTTTTATACTTATTTATTTTTTATTTTAATTTTTTTTTCTATTTTTTAATTTTTTTGTAATTTTTTTAAATTAAATTAATTTTTATTTTCATTTTTCTAATTTTCTAAATTTTTTTTTATATTTATTTACTTGTTTTTTTGTACTCTATTTTTATTTTATTTTTTGTCGTTAAATTTCAAACGATTAAACAAATAGCCCAGCCCGTTGGTTTTTAGTTAAAATTTTAAATAAATTTAACTAAAAAAGTTTTTTCTTTTTTCATTATTATTATTTTTTTTTTTTTGTTAAAGTTAAAAACAAATATAAAAGCCATTTTTTATGTATTTTTTTTTATAATCTCTCATCAGTTGGTCTTAATTAGGCTTATTTGCATTTAAACTTAACCTTGATCTGTATTTTTTTTTTATTTTTTATTCTGCATCGTTGATTATGCAAACACTGCAAAAATGTACATACAAACTGTTGTACATGTGTACAACACCTGTATGTATGTATATATGTTAAATGTACGTTTTTAAATGTGAAGCATATAATATACATACTATATACTCTATATTTAAAGTGTTTGCATATGAAATCTTTTCCTTTTTGAAAAAAAAAATATATATATATATATATATAAAGTTATTTTATATAAATCACACGTACATATATGCGATGTACACGCATGCAAAATATACCGCATTCATATACACATATAAAAGCATGTTACAATAGGATTAGAACAACGACAATGACAGTCGTTGAGTACAATATAAAAATTAAGGAAAAAAAAAGCATAAATTGAAAAAGATAAATATTAAAAAAAAATAAAAAACAAAATGTTAAATAAAAAATCATGAATATAAACTAGGGCAACTGGAAATAAAAGGAAGCAAAAGATTTATTTACGGATTTATTTTTCATTTTATAATATTACCAGTCACATACATACATATGTAGGCATTGTGTGAGACATACATACACGTGTACATTACATACAGAGACCATTATACTAGTGTTTTGTATTTACCAATTTTTGTAAATATTCTAAATACGAAAAAAAAAAATCTGATGGTACAATTTTACCAACAGTGATCACTTCGGTAAATAATCAGAAGTAAGATAGTAATTTTTTAATTGAAAATATTTGGTCTCTTCATTTGCCTCTATTTCTCTTAGTTGTTCTTCAATTACTTATTTCCTTACATTTTCGCATTTTAACCCATTTTACTGACCCATCTTAGTTTTGAGCTACCAATTCTTCTTCTCTCATCTGGCTTCCCAGTCCCACTAAAAATCTTACTGAATACAATTTAATTAAAACTTTTGTACTTATTTTGCCCGTCTTTCTCAGCAGCTTGACAAAATCCAAAATTAAAGATCGCTTAACCCCCCTGGCACACTCAAAGTTTGTTCTAAATCCGTATACGAGTTATCATTATTTCTAACTAATACCAGAATTCTTTTTAAGATTTTTTGTTTGATTTGTTGGCCACAGCTTTTCTTAGTGTTCATGTTTCAGAAGCATCATAAATAACTATTTGCCATATTAATCGTTTTATATAATTTATATCATTATCCTTGACAGTTTTATTCCCTGATTCCTTCATTTGTGCATATATCTTCGTATAAAAGAATTCAACTACAGTCAATTTTTTAAATCATAGTCACGTATTTTTCCTTGTAAAGCTTAAAAATAATGCGTTGTTGCCATAATAACATTTATTTTTTTTTTTTTTTTGCTGTTTCCGTTTACAAAAATACAAAAAACTGACAATCAGAAAATGGAGAAAAAAGGACGAATTTATTTAAACTGAATTTAAAAGAATACGAAGAAGCAATCAATTTAAAATACAGATGACTACATAATATGTTTTAAAAAACAAATTATAATGATTTCTACTATGCAGTGATTTTTACGTTTTGTCTGATGTCAGTTAGATATTTCGCTCTAATTTTCTATCAGATTTGATTTTTTAATTTTCCTTTTATTATTTTTTTTTTTTAATTGTTGCCATATTTCAAGTTTTATCATTTTCTTTATCTTTTATTATACTAAAAGACAATTATAATAATTTAAGATTTTCAAAACGACAATTTGTGTTTTTTTTTTTTTTTTTTTTGTATAAAAAGTTTTTCTTTTAAACAATTTTTAAGTGAAAACATAACAAAAAATTGCTTAAAGGAAATTTTTATATACATAAATTTTTTTTTTTATCTAAGTTTATTATATAATGCAGTAATGTAAGAGAGAACAAAAATAAAAAGAAAACATTTTACATTATGAAAATTTTAAAAAAGGAAAACGTATAAATACATAATGGAAAATGATGTTATACAACACTTAAAAACAAAACAAAAAAAATTATAATACAGCAGCATCTGACATAATATTAAAGTTAAAATGAATGAGTTAAAATAACACGATACACACCCAAAATATTGCCTAGAGGGGGCAGTAGGAGGGAGATGGTAATGAAGAACAGTAAAAAAAAAGAAAAGGTTTAGAAATTTAAATCTGTCATAATGTATATTTTTTAATGATTGTGTTAGACGTCAAAATAACTAGGACAAAAAAAAAACAAAATGAAAATTATAATACGTAGTAAAATGATAATAGGAGTAAAAAAACAAAAACAAAAAAATTATTTTAGGCCGGTAGCATATTGACATAGCATCTGTTACTTTTGTCATCATTCTGTTTTTTTTTTTGTTTTTTTACTTAGTAGCTTTTAATTGAACAAAAACAAATGAAAAAAAAAAAATAACCAGCTTGATGAAAGAGTTATATATAACAAAAAAAATTTTTGCTTGTGTGTCATAATCATAACAGTTGATGATTGATGTAACCCATTATTATGGTGTACTTATAAGCAAATGTGTACTTAAATCAGGAAATTAGCCAAAGTAAAAAAAAAATATTTTAGGTCATTACTAAAGACCAGCTACATAACATGACAGATATAAAAATACTAGGTCAAAAATTGGATGCAATGGAGATGCTTTATGTTGACTACAAATGCTTCCTAGAGAAGTAAGAGGAAATTATAATAATAGATAACGCAAGGATTGAACGAACGAAATCTTAAACCTGTTACTTCTTCGCTCAAAGTGAGCCAGACTTATATCAAGAATCTATCATTGAAGGCAGAATGATAGAACATGTCCTTGGAATTGTTGTACACTAATTTTTGGCCCACACTGTAAAGTTTTTCCTAGATGCATTCAAAAAAAAAATTAAAATCTTGATACTTAAAAAAAAAATATTTTTATTTTATTTTTTATTTGAAAATTGTTAATTTGAAACGTTCTTATAAAGTACTATATATTACAGAATCTGATTCAAAGCATTCATTCGATGTATGGACAACTGCTGATGCATTAATTAAATTTGCATTACGAGATGATCTTCGTTTTAATAAGACTTTATAAATCAAAATGAAAATTGCCACTGTTAGCGTTGTTCCAATTAATGTACAAATTAAAATAATAATGAGATTTGTATCCTGTGACCTAATTAAAAAAAAAAAAATTATTTTTTAATTGCAAAAACACGACTTTCAGTTGATCATTTTGAATGATCAATAATAATGTTGAATGATGTTTTCCTTACCTTTCTTTCAATTTTATTGATTGTGCTTTATTTATTTCTATATTATCAATTTTTTCAATTTTTATGCATGTTTCATTTTCAGAATTAAATTCATATCCTTGAAAGCAATCACAATTAAATGGTGGTATACATGTACCATTGCCACAATCAATCAAACATTTTGGTTTACAAATTGTTGTTGAATTTTCAATAAATTCAAAATCATCTAAACATTCACATACATTTGGTTCAATGCATGTAGCATTTACACATATATCAGGATAACAAATTGGTTCACATTCCATATTAGTTGAATTTATAAATTCATATCCATCAAAACATTCACATTTATTTGGTTCTATACAATAACCATTTAAACAAATTTCATCACAAATTGGTTCACATATATTTACAGAATCATTTGATAATTGATAATTTGGATAACATTCACATACATTTGGTAATTTACAAATACCAAATTCACATAATGGATTACAAATTGGTTCACAATACCATGGTTTATCTTGACTAAAATCGTATCCATCGTCGCATTCACAAATATCTGGTTGTATACATTTTCCATTAATACAAGTTGGATTACAAATTGGTTCACATAAAGATGTACTATTTTCTCTTAATTTAAAACCTAAATTACATTTACATTGTGATCCAACAATACATTCACCATTTACACAACCATCTGGGCAATATGGTACACATTTCTTTTGTATTGTATCCCATATATAATTTGAATGGCATTGACAATAATTAGGTGCAATACATTCACCATTTTCGCATATCGATTCACAGATTGGTTTACATTCAAAATGATTTAAAGCACTTTTATTATAACCATCATTACAATGACATTTATTTGGTTCAATACATAATCCATTTACACAAAATGGATCACAATTTGGTATACATTTATATGTGTCATCCTGACTTTTTATATATCCTTGATCGCATGTACATTGATCTGGTGCTGTACAAATTCCATGAATACATGATTTCTTACAAATTGGTTCACAATATGAATTATTATTATCATTATTTGTATGAATGTAACCAATTTTACATGTACATGTATTTGGTGCAATACAAATACCATTTATACATTCATCATTACAAATTGGTATACATTTATTTGTTTCAATTTCCATATAACCTGGATTACATTCACATTTATTTGGTGCAATACAATGTCCATGTATACATTCATTAGAACATATTGGCTTACATATTGAAAAATATTCATCATCATAATTATTATTCAAATTATCATCAATATAATCATTATCAATAATTTCTTTTCTGCTGAATTCTGGTAATATGTGAATATGTGTTAAATTATAACCAATATCACATATACATTTATCTGGTTCAATGCATGTACCATTTTCACAACCAAATTTACATATTGGTTCACAATGAAAATTATTATTTTGTTTTAATTTATAACCATCTAAGCATGTACATTCATTTGGTCCAGTACAATTACCATTTATACACATTTCATTACAAATTGGTATACAATGATCATTTATTATTGTATCATTTATATAACCATCATTACATTTACATACATTTGGTTTTATACATTTACCATTATGACATTCTTTATCACATATTGGATAACATATTGATATTGAATTATTAATAAATCCATAACCATGATTGCATTCACATTTATTTGGTTCTATACAATTACCATTTATACATTCTATAGAACAATATGGTTCACATTGTTTTGTATTGTTATTTTTTTTATAACCAGGTAAACATTCACAATTTTCTGGTGATAAACATTTTCCATTTTTACATCCGTTACTACATACTGGTTTACATTGACTTTAAATATAAAAAAAAAAAAACAAAAAAAAAAAAACGAAAATTGGTTACCTAACAAAAAAAAAAGGAAGAGTTTATCCTTCTTACTTATTAATTTTAGTATACCCAGAGCAACATTTTGGGACATTTTCATAATATTCCTGAAGAAAAAAAAAAAAAAAAAAAAAAACAAATTAACAAACTAAATAAAATACAATAAAATTATTTTGAGAGTTATTTACATCATAATCTTCTGTCCATCTTCGTTCATTAACGTGTTTTAAACAAGAAAATCCTTGAGTTATATCCCAACAAGCTTTTTTAACAGGAACTGGATGCCAATATGAAACATATTTTGTTTTAATTCTGTATTCTCTACAGAAATAATAAAAAAATAATAATTTCAATTATCACAACATTTTTTTTTTTAGAATCGATTAATTTGAAATATTCTTCAGATTTGGTGATCACTATACATTTTTTTTATTTAATAAGAACTAAATGTGTATATATACCAACCTAACGTATTCAATACAGCCATTAATTAAATCAAATTTTAAAAATAAAAATAAACAAATCACTAAAAATTTATTTTTATTCATATTTTAATGAATTGAATTTTTCAAATTTTTAAATTTTTTTTTTAACCGACTTTTTTTTCCGACCTTTTGGCTTGTATGTAACTTTTCTCAATAGAAATACAAATATCTACTGAATATGAATTTCATTTATTTTAATTTTTAGTTAAATTATTGTACCAATATAATTATATCGTATGATTTATTATGCAAACTATATAAAATTTATCATCAATTTTTATTGTTGTTGTTTGTTTTGTTTTTTTTTAATTAAAAGGGAAATACATGTGTAACACATGATGACTAAGATTGAATAGAAAGTGTACATATGTATGTAAAGTATTTACCAAGATAAATTTTAAATTTAATTTAAAAAAAAAAAAATTGTTGTAAAAATTCTTTAAATGAATGAGCCATAATACATGATTCATTTTTTTTTTCAACATGTACAATGATATCCCGCCAGATCGACTTACGTGAACCTAGAGAATTGCTTCAATTTCGATTTTTCCCATATAGCTGTTCAATTATCGTTTTATCGTTTTACGTAATATATATTGCCAAATTTCATCTAATTGATGAAGGATCATAGCTCAATTGAAAATTATTTACACGTATTAAAAAGTATTAACTCCAAGAATGATCGTGTCATGTCCAATCGTTCAGTCGTCCTCAATTCCAATTAAATAAAATTTAACAAAATTTTGCCCTGACTTATACGAGTTTTCGTTAGTTCCCCCATATCACATAAAACTCGAGATATGACTGTACATATTTTTTGGGTAAAGTTAAATACTACAACATTTTTTTACTTATCATCAAGTTTACATAATTATTTTACATTGAATAACCTTGAATATCCGAATATCTAAAATAACATTTATATTTCGTTTTTTAGAACATTTACACTGAATGATCTCATGTAAGTTACTTCAGAAGGTTAAATGCGTTTGCCCAATAATTAAGGAAAAAACAAAACAAAACACTGTTAAAAAATTGCATTTATGCGATTAAAGGAATGTAAGTCTCGTTTTACATTTTATAAGTGATCTAAAACTTTAAAAACAAAGTATAATGTCTGGTATGCATATGAAAAATAAAACAAAAAAGAAGATAAACAGATTTTATCACTAAATAATTCGGTACTTTTTTTTTATTTTAGGTCATAATTTTTAAATTTAATCTCAGTTCAAGTAAATTTCTCATATGAGAACAATAAAACAGTAATTATGTTCATTTTGTGATTATTGTTGAAAAAGAAAGCTAATAACAAGAATTTTTTTTTTTTTGTTTTTTTGTTTTATGAAATTCTCAATATTTTAAAGATTTTGAATTTCAAATTAATTAGATAAGATTTATTTAATTCGTTTGATTTAATCATTATTAGGGTCATTCTCTAAGTTATGTATGAATTTTGTTTGAGTTTTCATTGGCGCCAGTGCGAAATATAATCATGTAGTGTGAACAAAATATTTACCATCAGCAAAAAATTCGTTTATTAAAAACGGATCTTTTTACGAATTTGCCTGTTAACACGACTATGTACTATATATCGGATTATCCAAGTCCACTCCGGACTCTGTAAGGCCAGAAATAATAATGCAATAATAATAATAATAATAATAATGCTTTAAAAGTCAACCCTAGCAAGTGTATGTTAAAATGCATTACATGATTATGAACTTAAATTCAATTCATATAAGCATACATATATTGTAAATGCGATATGCAATGCATTTTTATTTTTAACAATTCATCGTTTTACACCATCACGATGTGAACTAGACATTGTTGAAAGTTAAAATAATCATTATAAAAAAAAATAAAATAAAATAAAACACTTCTGATAGTGACTGTAAACTGTAATGCACAGGAATAATAGTAAAAAAAAATTTTTTTTTTAAATAAAAGCACAATATCTTAATGCATTACATTGTAAAAAAAAAAATGCGACCTTCTGGTATAGTTGCCTAATTTCGTATTTTTTTTTTTAAAACAATGAAAAACCATAAAAATTTTCATTTATCATAAAAAACCAAAAATAGAAACAGGATTAATAATAATATGCGCTCTTTTCATTTTCAATACATGTGTATTTGTTTTTGTTTGGTGTTTTGTTTTTTTTTTCTGTTTTCTAGTACAAGGTTACGGAATTAATAATATTTATGCATTATTTTGAACAATTTTTCGTGAAATATTTTTCATTAACAAAAGTACATGAAAAAAACAAATATCAATAAAAATTGAAAAGAAGGAAAAAGGCTTTTAATGTATTTTTGAATAATATTTCACAGCAAAAACAGAACAGAAATAAATAAAAAAAAATAAATAAATTTTTCTCTCGTTTGAGATACGAAGGAATATCGATCTCATGTACTATACGATGTAAATGCAATTCGAATACATTTTTTCATGTTGTGTAATTTGTAAAAAGGAAAAAAAATTTCCTTTTTAAATTGAAAATTCAAAAAATGAATGAAAAATTTATTTCGAAACAATTTTTTGATATATGTTCAAATATTTAGGATTTTGTCTTTTAAGGGATTTTACCTTAGAAATTTTATCTCTAAGGATCTCGTTTTCTTTTACAGCCAATTTTTGATGATTTTATCTCTTGAGACCTTTTTGTTGTAACGAAGGTTTTGAAGATTTCGTCCTTGGGGACATTCCTGAAGAATTTATTTCTGTGGGTTTCTTTTTGTAACGAAGTTTTTAAAGATTTCGTCTTTGGGGACTGTACTGGAGATTTTATCTCTGGAGATGTCTGTTTTTGTACCGAAATCTTGATGATCTTGTCTCTCATGATCTTTCTCTTGTAATGAAATTTTTTGAAGATCTTATCTTTGAGTTTTTGTCTCTGGGGACTTTTTATTCGACGATTTTTTTTTTGTTACAGGAAAATTTTCAGGATTTTATGAAAATTCGTAACACTGATCATATCACTGATCATATGTACATATTTCAACATTTTATTTTTACGTGCTATGCAATTATATTTATTTATTTATTTTTTTTTTACTTGTTTTTAATACATTACGTCTTAATTTTTGGTTAATTATAAATTAAAATTTGTAATTTTCTTGTATTTTGTATTTTTTATTTATGTAGTTAAAAAGGATCAAGAAATTAATTTCATGTTATATTACATAGAATTTTAAATTTAAACGAATTTGTATATAATTATATACATGTGTACAAAAAAAAACAATGTAAATATGTACATATATACATAATGTGTACATATAATAAATAATTTATGTGTGTACACATCAGTATCTTAATTTATTTTTTAATTAAATTAAAAGAAGAAAAACAAAAATTAACGTTGTTTTTTTTTTAATTTTAAAAATGTAACGTTTTTTTTTTTTTAAATTTAAATTTTTTTTTTTTTTTGAATTTAAAATAGACAGTTTTATAGATATGTACATAAATAGAGAAGTTTGTTGAAAAGTTCAAGTACATGTATTTTTGTTTTTTCTTTTTTTTTTTTGTAATTATTATTTTGTAATTATTTAATTATATTTACATATATATATTTAAAAAAAAAAAGAAAAACTTCCCACTGCGCTTTGATATTTTAAATAATATTTTATATAAATACTTTTTTTAAAATAAATATTTAAATAAAAAAAAAAAAAAATTTAAAAAATAAAATAAGTTAATTAATTTATTGTGAATTTATCAAAGAATTGTAAATTGTTTTTTTTTTTAAGTCAGAATTTTGCATCCAAATTCTTAAATAATTTTAATTTTATTTTTTTATTTTCTTGATTCGAAAATTTTTATTTAACGTCAAATAAAAGAAAAAAATTTTTAAATTTTTTATTTTACAAAAAAAAAATAAAAAAAAAACATTAAGACCCTTTTTCATCAATGATATTTAGTTTGAATTTGTCGTAATTTTTGTAATTAACTGAATTTAGCAATAATTCCCAAATTGAATTTAAAATTATGACCAGCATCGTGAAGTTAAATCAAATTTTTGTAAACAGAAAATATGTACCTATTTTGGAGGTAATGAAATGGTTTTTTTTTCTTTCACAATTCAGAATTTTGTGATATTCAATGCGAATTTGAACGTGAAATGATTACGAGTATCAAAAAATTCGAAATTGAACGGAAGAATTTAAAAAAAATCCATCTGCTAATAATCAATCAAGACATCTTGATTCAAATAATCAAGACTATTCAGGCCGTCGTTATCAGATTTTGTTAATTTGACATTCTGTTAACTTTCATGTCAAATTTTCATCAAGTCAAGAAATTTACTTGAAATCTGTTAGGATGTTAAATTAACGATATCAGCTAACTGCGGCCAGAATAATCCTGAATATTTGATTTAAGCATTTCAATAAAATTGTAATGTGCCATAAAAAAAAATTAATTAGCAATTTGAATTGCATTTTAATGAAATTTGTAAATTTCTGATAGTTGTTTTAATTTTGCGTTAAATTTAAATCTAATTTAAATATCGTTGTCGAATATGGGCCTTAATATTTGTTTGTATGTTTCCTTTTTTTTGTTTTGGAATTCTTTCAATTTTTCATTTTATTTAATTTTTATTTTATTTTTGCATATAGTAAAAAAAAAGTGTACACGTATTTGTTTTGCGCTTTGTTTTTTTTTTTTTTTCAAATTAAAAAACAAAAAAACAAAAATACGTTATAAATTTTTGAAATTTTTGCATTTCAGTTTGAATTTATTTATTATTTTTTTCCATTATGTACATATGCATTTATATTTTTTTATATGTATATTTTTGTGTGTTTGCGTGTGTGTGCGGCACTTGATTTGTTTTTTGTTTAATTATATTTTTTTTTTGTTTTATTTCTTTTTATATTTTTTTCTATGCTAAATTCTGTTATGAAATTAAAAATGGAATATAACCATTAAAATTAACAAAACAAAAAAAAAAAAAACTAAATACATACATACATATGAATCAAATACTTCATAGATATCCTGTACATATACTTTTTCAACTTGAATAATAATATTTCTTTTTTTTTGTATCTTTTTTTTTCTCTCTCTTTTCCATTTTACTTACTCCTTTCTATTATTTCGCATTTCAAAAAAAAAAAAAAAAAATCAAAATTAAATAAATAACACAAATTAATAAATAACAACAATAATAAACAAACAAAAAAAACCAAAAACAACAAAATATTATCAAAATATAAACGAAACAACACAGGGTAATGCCGCCAATTCATCAGAAACATCAATGGCAACACAGCCAGGAGGCTCAGTTACATCAAGGGCTGCATCTGAAACACGATCTGGACCACCAGGATCAAGCAGTGGTGCAACAGGTAATAGCAGCAATAATGCTGGTAGTACAGTGACTGGTGCAAAATTTCGCCATGGCCTATTACAGCTTATGATACACACTATAGATCCGCTACATGATGGTGAGTTGTTGAATTTATTTTATTATTTTTCCCCTTTTTTTATTTGTATCAAAATTTTTAACACAATTGAGGTTGAATTTCAAAAAAAAAAAAAAAAAAAAATCGACAAATTGAAACTGATTTTTTAACATTTAAGAAACTGAAATTACAATTTGAAAAAAAAAATATATTTCTTCTGAAATTTGATTTTTTGTGTCTAAAATTCATTATTTCGTACTTGATCACTAGGCTTTGGCTCATATCGAGCTGTTGTGCCGATGATGATGATGAAAAGGACGTTAATTCAAAATTTAACCGTTTAATAGAAATATAAAAAAATTCAAAAGTTTTTCAACGTACATTCATGTGAGTGTGTGTCAAATGAAGTCACACACATGTACACATATTGCATTATAATTTCATATAATTACGATGTAATTCCTTTTAAAAAAAGGACAAAGTACGAAATCTTTTTGATTAAAGGATATAGCAAAAATTTAAAAAAAAAAATCACAATGATAGTTTCTTAAATGTTAAAATATGAAAACCCTTGTTGAATTGGTATTTTTGTGTGTTTGACAGTTGTTTGCGAGTTCATATTTGTGTGTTTTATTAAAGTTAAATAATTAATTATAAAAAAAAAAAATGTACATATACTACTACGTATACAAATGTATGTGTACGTACAGTATATTTAACAATTGCAACAATAGAAAAGGAGTTTTTCATTGTGAATAATTTTGTTTTTTTTTTTTTCAATCGAAAAAATAAGCGTATTTAAAAACAAGGTATATCTAATAATTACTTGTTTCATAATATTATCCACATTAAATTACAAATCTACTAGCTATACGAATATTTTTTTTCCTTCAAAATTTGAGTATGATATCTCAAGGACATTTTAAATAAAGTCAAATAAAAAATATGGTACATACCTTATACTATGTCCATTAATTACATGTACATATATACATGCCAGTTAAAATCTTTATGAAAATTTATTCATATATTTATCCACTGTTTAGGAGCACAAAAATATTTTAAAAATTATTCGAATAATTTTTTTTCACTATTCACCATATACGAAAAATTAAAATTCACTAAATTCACTTGCACTATAATATTTTTTTCACTATAAACCGTATACAAAAAATTAAAATCACTAAAAATATTTGCACTATAATTATTTTTTTCACTATAAATACACCGCATACGATAAATAAAAATCCACTAAAATCACTTGCACTAGAATATTTTTTGTACTGTACACTGTATACGAAAGTAAAATTCACTAAAATCACTTGCACTTTATTTTTTTTTTACTATACACCATATACGAAAATTAAAATTCACTAAATTCACTTGCACTATAATATTTTTTCTACTATACGCACTAGATTATTTTTTCTACTGTACACTGTATACGAAAAATAAAATTCACTAAAATCACGCACTTTAATTTTTTTTACTATACACCGTATACGAAAAATCACTAAAAATACTTTCACTATACCGCACGACCCGACCCGTCTATCCCTAACGACGTCTCAAAATCAACTGAATTGAATAATGATTTTACTTCTGCTTATAAGCTAAGCTGTGCATACTCTGTATGTGGGATAGGATAGTTGGATTGGAACTGATGAACTCAAACCTCAAACCGGTTTGAGTCAAACCATAGCAAATAAAAAAAAAATGCTTACACTAGACCGCGCTACCCGTCCACCAATGTTCACATATAGAAAGCAACTGAATTGAATAATGATTTTATTTCTGGTTATAAGCTGTGTATACTGTATACATGAGGATTGGAATGAGTTAGTTGGATTGGAACTGATGAACTCAAACCTGAAACCAGTTAGAGTCAGAACATAGCAAATAAATAAAAAAAAAAGACCTTGGTTTGAATTATACCGCACTACTAGTTCACCACTCTCGAGATCTAAAAACCATTAAGCTTCTGTCTTGAATGATCATTTTGCTTTTGTTAATAATAATCTGTGTATACATGGATGGAATGGTTGGAGCATGGTTTGAGCTGATGAACTCAAACCTGAAACCAGTTCCAGTCAGAGCAAATAAACAAAAAAATTCGCACTATTTCGCTTTAACCGTCCATCAATGTCTTCATCTAGAACAATTTTACATCACGTTCATTTTAATTGATCTATTTATGATAATTTCTGAATATATTTTATTGGAAACAATGAGAATAGAAAAAAGACACATACATATGTACATATGTATTCACTTCTATAAAGCAAGCATTGAAAATCATTAAAGACAAAGTCTACCTTTTAAAAATTAATTTTTTTCTTGATGTTGTCCTTTATCAAAAAAAAATAAAAAATATGAACAGAAAAAAAATGTTTATCCATTCATTTTCCAAAAAAAAAAAAAGTAAAAATTCAATTCTAAAAGTAATTAAATTTTAAACTAAAAAGAAAAAAATTTCATTTTGATTGAAGTCACTGACAATGAAAGAAAACTTTATCAGTGTTTACCTTTTGTAGTGTTTACTTTAAAATTCTGATAAAATGAAAAAAAAAAAAATATCAATGCAGTTTTCTTACAAAGAAAAAAAATAATTTTCATAATTTTTTTTTTCTTTTAATCCATTACAAAATTTTCATCAAGTAAAAATTTTAAAATTTTCAATGGAGATCCCAAAAATAAAAGTATCTCGCTTTTGTCATGTATTGCACTATAGAAAATTACCAAAAAAAAAAAGAAGAAAATAATTTTTATGCTGCTTGTGTCCACTTTCGAAAAAAAATTTTTTTCCTCAAACTTTTTATTATGTTAAATGCTTTCCACTACATTATTTACAAATGATTCAAGTATAATCAGAAAATGTGCAGAAATGTACATGTAAATATTGCAACTATGTAAATGTACGTTATATCCTTTTAAAGTAATTTAATATAACTGCAATCCAAATAGAGTATAAAGTAGATGTGTGTGTGTGTGTGTGTAATTTTGAAAAAAAAAACTTTTCAGTTAAGTTTTTTATACTTTTAAAATATTTTAAAATTTTCATGTACATATACACATACAATTTTCGCACATATGACTACCAGGGATGAAATGAAGAAAATTCTAGTATACATGTAACATCATGCATATGGGGTTATAAAGTTTTCCAAATTTGTTTGTTTTTTTTTTTTTTTTTTTTTAATTTTATTTTAATCAAAATGAAATTATTCCAAAGTTATGATTAGATATCACCAAAATTTACGTACTAATGGGCACAGTAGGTTTATAAGGAGTGTCATTCGAATGTAAATAATTAAAAGTCTGAATTAATCAAGGATATTGGACAATCACAAGTGGAAAATATGGCTATCATCGTTATTCCTTAATCTGAATACTTGTTATGCGAATAGATAAACATGGAACAAATTTTTTTTGTCCTCGTTGGAAGTTATATGGGAAATAATTTATGTATTTAATTATACCATCGATGTTATAATAAACAGAACGTACGCGATCTTCAAATATTTTTTGGAATTTTTAAAACCTAACTTTAAAGGGAAAATTTGATAATCCTTAGCTGAACCAAGCTAGAATGATCCAATCCTGAACCTGAAGTTGAACCAATCTTATAAAATATCATGCAGATACCTGTTTAATATTTTTTTTTTTTTTTGCAATTTGAGACAGTCTCATTTGATTGTAATGAATTGTTTGAAGGGCCTAAGCCTGATCTCTGATCTTTTCTTTTAAATATAAATTGAACACATAAGTTTTCAATTCCCTATATTTCAAAAGGGGATGAGTTTCAGCGAGAGATCTAGAATAATTTTTTGCTTTGAACATTCTGAACTTTAAGACTGTTCAAAAACCCCTTTCATGTATCAATTTTATTTAGCTCAAAGATTTCTAAAACATTAAAGTTTTCTTTTAAAAAACAAAAATTTAAAATTAAAATTTTATTTATTTGATTTTAAAAACATCAAAATCTAATTTAAATTTAACACCTCACTTAACAATCAAGAAAATTTTCAAAAAAATAAATTTATGTTTATACATTTCATTTTTGTAAGTACATAAATTTTGTAAAAAAGTTTTACAAAACTTTTAAGTACATTTTGTATGCGCACATATAAACATATCCTAATATCATGATAGTGTGTATAATATACAGACACTTTTATATGTAGTTCGTGTTATTTTCAAGAAATAAACTTTAATTCAAGTGAATACAATGTAAATAAAAGTGATAAAATTTAGAATAAGAAAATCACAGATGATCTTATTACAAACAGTAATGACACTCTATTTTATGTTTTAATTTAAGATAGTCGAAAAAAATTTTCATTTACCATCAGTAATCACTGAAAATAATTATTTCGCTAATGAAGTTATAAATTTTGGATTTATTCAACCAAAAACAAAAATATTAAAAAAACCAAATAAAATAAAAAGGCCATTTAAAATGCCAATACATTACGTACGATGAAAATTGTACAGAAAATTTGTATAGATCATTCAGTATTTTCTTAGCCATTTTGTTAGTTATCTATGTACATTATTATAACTCCCCAACTATAAACCATACACTAATTTGATGCAATTAAGTCCCTATGGAAATGACATACAGTAGTACCAATTCACGTCGCTGTATATTGATATTAAAAAAAATCATTTCGTATTACATGATAACTTTGGAAACTGTAGTAATACTGCTCGTGAGATGATCTTATTAGAAATTATGAAAAAAGAAAGAAAACACATAAAGTCCCATAAGACTTTAATTGCACCGATTTAGTGTATAGAGTATAGATTAAAATAATTTGAGCTTTTCCTCCCTTACCATCCACTGTCGTAGCTTATTATTCTTTGTAATCTGTGAAGAAAATTTGCTTATTTTCATTTTATCATTTACACATGATATATAAAAGGAAAATACATAAAAAGTTAAATTTTATGTACAGCATAATGTATGTATCTACGAGTACATACTATGTATATGCATATTGTTGAATTTTACGATGATACAAAAAGATAAATGCATACATACAAAAAGTATTCACAAAATCAAGTAAATGAGGGTCATTATATTAATAAAGTTTTTGTATATACAATGTAATTAAGATGAAATATTTTTTTTAAATACATAAAAGATAAACAAAAAGTAACAAAAATAAAAAAAAAATTAACAATGCAGATTTTATAAAAGTTTTCCTCCGCACATTAAATAGAGAAAAAAAAAATTGCAATCACATTGTGAATGCGAAAAAATATCAAAAACAAAAAAAGAAAACCAACTTTTCCGAAAATTTTATATCTTGTACAAAATTTATATCAAAAGATATTTCAGTTTTTCATTTACTCTCATTCATAAAAAAAAAATATATCAATGATCATTAAATACGTTACATATGAAATAATTTTGTAACGAAAAAAATATTTTAAATTTTAAATAAAATCAAATAAATATGGTACTTACCTTATACTCTATCCATTAATTACATGTACGTATATACATGCCAGTTAAAATGTTTATGAAAATATATTCATATATTTATCCACTGTTTAGGAGCACAAAAATATTTTAAAAATTATTCGAATAATTTTTTTTCACTATACACCATATACGAAAAATAAAATTCACTAAATTCACTTGCACTATAGTATTTTTTTCACTATAAACCGTATACGAAATATTAAAATCACTAAAATCACTTGAACTAGATTATACTTTCTACTGTACACCGTATACGAAAATTAAAATTCACTTAAAACACGCACTATATTTTTTTTTACTACACACCATATACGAAAATTAAAATTCACTAAAATCTCTTGCACTGTAATTTTTTTTTTTTCACTATACACCGTATACAAAAATTAAAATTCACTTGCACTATAATATTTTTTCTACTATACGCACTAGATTATTTTTTCTACTGTACACTGTATACGAAAAATAAAATTCACTAAAATCACGCACTTTAATTTTTTTTACTATACACCGTATACGAAAAATCACTAAAAATACTTGCACTATACCGCACGACCCGACCCGTCTATCCCTAACGACGTCTCAAAATCAACTGAATTGAATAATGATTTTACTTCTGCTTATAAGCTAAGCTGTGCATACTCTGTATGAGGGATAGGATAATTGGATTGGAACTGATGAACTCAAACCTCAAACCGGTTTGAGTCAAACCATAGCAAATAAAAAAAAATGCTTACACTAGACCGCACTACCCGTCCACCAATGTTCACATATAGAAAACAACTGAATTGAATAATGATTTTATTTCTGGTTATAAGCTGTGTATACTGTATACATGAGGATTGGAATGAGTTAGTTGGATTGGAACTGATGAGCTCAAACCTGAAACCATTTAGAGTCGGAACATAGCAAATAAATAAAAAAAAAAGACCTTGGTTTGGATTATACCGCACTACTAGTTCACCACTCTCGAGATCTAAAAAACATTAAGCAACTGACTTGAATGATCATTTTGCTTTTGTTAATAATAATCTGTGTATACATGGATGGAATGGTTGGAGCATGGTTAGAGCTAATGAACTCAAACCTGAAACCAGTTCCAGTCAGAGCAAATAAATAAAAAAACTTGCACTATTTCGCGTTAACCGTCCACCAATGTCTTTATCTAGAACAATTTCACATTACGTTTAAGTAATTCCAATAGATCTATTTATGTTAATTTCTGAATATATTTTGCTGGAAGCAATGATCATTAAATACGTTACATACATATGTAATAATTTTGTAACGAAAAAAAATTTTTTTAAATTTCTTCTAACAAGAAAAAACGAGGAAAATTCTAAATGTTTTATTAATCCTTTCTTGTTGATGTTTTCCATTAAAATTTCATCCATACATATATTTTTTTTATTGTGATACTTAAGATCTTAGCACAGATCTTAGTTTAAACATTTATATACCTAATTACTTGATAAAACTCACCAGATAATACTTAATACCATGCATGTAGGTTTTATATTTTTCACACATTATTATTAAAGTGTAATCACAATTTCGACTACCAACTACCCAAATACGTGATTTGCCGACTATAACAACAATTTTTTTTTGACTCAAACACATTTCAATGAAAACAGCTCTAATATGGCCAACAAATTGATGAATTAATCGAAAACAAAATTATAATCAATTTGTTCAATCGGTTGTTCAGTTTAATGTTCGGTTTTCATTCCTAATTTATCGTTCATCATTTTTAATTTTTCGTTTTCATAAAAATTTCTGTGATTTTCACAATTTTTCTTGTTCAATTCATCATTGATAATCTATGAAAAAAACTTGAATCTGTTAAAACTTGAAATTGTTGAAGAATCTAACAATTGTGACCACTGGTAATCTGTAATCATGTTTATGTGAACTGCTTGTATCTCGTAATTGAACTCAATTTAACAGTTACTGAAAATGTTCGGTAATCAGTATTTGGGTAGTCGGTGGTCATATTGTGATTACACAGCTATGTATTACATGTCCTTATCGAATGTACATACTATAAACAGCCTTGCTACAAATGAGATTATCAATGGAACAATCTACATTAAATGTATGTATGTATGTGTGTGTAAGAAATATAATAAAAATTGGCGATAATTAATTTTTTTATATTTTAATAATACCATTTTACTTCTTGTATTACATGCCAAGGCATATAATAGATGCACTTAATTATTTCATAGTGGAGGGTGAAAAAATTAGGAACGACGTACATACATATGTGTACGTGGGTATCTCTATATTAATAAAATATTAATAAAAAAATTGTCATGCATTCCAATGGATAAAAAAAAAAAAAATCTCATTTAATTTATGACAGTTTTTTTTTTTTTTTCTTTATTTTATTTAATATAACGTTTACTTACGTTGGAAAAACAAAAATTCTGTACCCCATATGTACGTTACACATACGATGAGAGAATGTAATATATGAAAATGCGTTCACGTATCTGTTTATAAATGCCATTTATCATACACAAAAGACTTAAATTTCTATAAAAAAAAATCCCATTTATCTTTTCATATTTCAAAATATAATTATCATTCATATGCTTTTGTATGTACTAAATCATTTACTGAAGATTTTATTGATTTTGATCTTGAGTAAACAACAACAACAACAACAACAACAAAATAATGAAATTCAAAACACTTTTCATGTGGAGCAGATGAAAGATACTTAAATTCAAATACGTCTGTTTGTTTTTTTCATTCAACGGAGCTTTATAGTGATAAAAAAAAAAAAAAACAAACAAATATGATAAATTGATTTTTCAGGGTATTATCCTTTTTGTAAATTTAAAATTTCATATTTCTAACATATTAAAAAAAAAAAATCTAATAAAAATGTTACGCACACGTATACAATTTGACGCATAAACTAAAATGTGATACATCATTAATTTTGGATAGTTTCGTTTTTTTTTTTTTTTAAATACGAGAATGCCCACCAATCCTAAATTTTCTCATTTTTATCATAACAAAATGATACTAGAAAGGTGTGTGTTATCTAATACTCTTTGGGGTTTAGTTCAATTCCGCTGTTATGCTCTTATCATTTTAGCAGCGATCGGACACTGTAGATATAAATCTTTTCTAATGAAAATACTCGTATGTTGCAAATTGATTGGCATAGGTCATTTATTCATTAAAATTTTCTAGGCCTATATTCATCAACCCAAAGTTAATTATCCTTAGAACGAGAGATAAATCGATATATTTTTTTTTTTTTGTATTAAACCACAGAGCATTTATAAAAAATATTCTACAAACTTAACCTAATTATTTGAATTGGATTAATTCAATAACCAAATTACATTATTTTTCCATCAATTACAATCATTTTGATGTATTTTATACTTGATGTGTGTCGAAAAGAAAATTCAAACAAAAATTTTTATCCTTATTTTAATAAATACAATGAAATTCAAGGGATGGTAAAATCATGATTGATGAATACGATCATTAATATCTGCATTTATCTGATATTGTATTTGTATTAGTACACTATTTATCTACATATAAAAATGTATTAAAATATCCTTAAAATATCCTTTTAAAAAAGATATATTTTATCTTTCCTTTCAAAATTATCCTTATGGTTTAAGAAACAAAAAAGTCAATTCATATTAATTTTATTTATTTATATCCTTTTTATCTTCAAGACAAAAAAAACAAAAAAAAAATTATATTTTAAATGTCTTATAAATGTCTTTGAAATTATTACACAATAAAAAAAAAAAAAAATAAAGAAAACAAAAAATTAATAGTGATAATAAAAATACTTTGATAAGAAAATTATTATGGACCATTGATTGTGCAATCAATAAATAAATAAATTGTAAATGCTTTCAATATACATACAAAAAAGGAACACAAAAGGAAAAAAAAATAAACGTTTTCTTTATTTTTATTTTTTTTTATGTTTTTGATATTAAATGGATTAATAAGTATATATCCTTGAAGTAGTCCTTTATATCAACTTAATGTCAATTTAAATTATACGGATATATACACAATGTGTACTGTATATTATGTAAACACATATTATGGTGTAGCTTAAGCATAAGGACATACATATTTAGGAATACCAAAAACAAAAAAAAACAATACATAAAAGGTGTCTCAGGATATGTGTCACAAATTACGTTTTTCTTAAAATTCAAATTGTTCCTAGCGAAAAAAGTTGAAACACACCACCCTCCCTTCACCCACTCTACCATCAAAATTTAATGATTAGGCCATGAAAGAGAAATTACATAAATTTGAAACTATCACATGTTTTCTATTTCAAGCTCTGAAATTTTCGAATTTTCAAAATTTTATTCATCAAAAATGCTCTGTTGTCAAATTTTTTATACATGTGTATGTTTGTAAAATGTGTTTTTTTTTTTTTTATTGAACGTGAAAATTTTGTTTACATAACAAAAATTGAATTAAAGTACCTGAAAATTTAAATTCCATTTAAAATAGAAATTTTAATAATTCATTTTCCGTTAAGGTTTTTCAAAAAAAAAAAGTGTAAACAAGAGGAAAATGAATTTTTAAAAATTTCAGTTAACTGATATGTAATGTACGTTATGGTGTATACAAATTAATAAACAATTTTTATGAATTATTTATTATTTATTTACGTGTTAAATTACATACACGTATGTATACAGATAAATATGTTCTGAAAATGAATAAATTCTTTTATGTGTATCATGTGTGTGTGTGCAAAAGTAAAATACAAGTGGTACATGTACATACGTACATAAGTGTCGGGTACATGTATACATACATACATATGTGTCTCTTTTAGTTAAATGTCAAAATGTGTTAATGACTACAGAGCTTATTGTGGTTATACACAAAAGCCTATCAAAAATCAAAATTTGATTAAATCCCTTTTAAACACTTAAATGCACTTAATCCTTTCAAAATTGATTAATAGAATTTATTTTACATTAAAATATCTTAGTACTTACATAGTATATTTAAAAAAATAAAAAATAAAATAAAAAAATGACTTTGATGTCTGTTCCCGTACTTTAATCAACTGAATATTCTGTAATTTGTTTATTTTTTGGAATTTGAATAAATTTTCTAAAAATACTGGAAGTCATACCAGTTAAGAAATCATATTCTTAACTGCAATTTTTTCTAAAAATCAAAAAACAAACAAAATTTTTAAATTCTTTGTTAAGATATTGTTTTAACAAACTTTTAAGTCAAATGACAAAATAAACAGATCCTTTCAAATTTTCAATTTTCTACAAAATTGGGGGAAAAAATTATTACGAAATTTCCATAAATCAATTTTTCTAAGCAAAGTTTTATGTATTTTTATGCAGTAAAAAAAAAAAAAATTGTTCATTGTTGCCAAATTGATCATTTTTTGTTATTTTCTTACAATTATTATTATTGTATTGAAATATGTAATTTTCGATTTTTAATTTTAAAAATCTAATCTAAGAAAACTGCGAATGGATGAAAGAAGAGCAGCAAAGAAGATATTTAGGTACCAGGTTAGAGGGACAAGATGTAGAGGAAGACCGCGAAGGAGATGGCTAGATGCGGTGGAAGAGGATATGAAAAATATGGGAATTAGAAACTGGACGAGAATTGCCCAAGAAGAAGAAGAAGAATCTAAGAAAACAAAAAAAAAACATCAGGATGGATTTTTGTTTTACATTTACTTTTTAATGCTTCTGTAATTTTGAAAAAGGAAATATAAAAGACAATAAATTTTGTAAGAAAAATTTTAGAAGACAATACAAAATCCATTTGAAAAACTTTATAAATTTCTTTACACATGTATACATACATACATATACAGAGGGGATATTTTATTTTTGAAATTTAAATTGGAACTTGAAATTTATTCATTTTCTAATATACACATAATAATACAAGCATACATGTATAAATATAAATTTATTTCATATGAATATTCAAGAATAATATACTATACTGTGTATATTATATTCTGTATATTACTATAAAGGGCCATCAAGGGATTTGTAGTTATTTATAATGACAGTCAACAATTGTTGGGCACTATTAAAATTAAATTTGTACTTAAATTGGCATTTATATATGTTATACATTTATAGAAGAAATTCAATTTACGTAATAATTTCCGATTGTAAAATTTTCTTTATCACATAGGATTTTTCATTATAAAATAGTTATATTGTATATTTTATGAATATTTACATAAATCTACTGTACAAATGTATATATCAGATACTATGTATATAGATACACTAGATACACATAGTATTGGATTATGTATGTAACATGTTTAAGGGCCCATCCAGAATTAACATGACATTACGTAATACGTATCGATCTTTAAAAATTCTTGATGTGGTATCGCAATGGGCCTTTCTGGCCTAAGTGAGCTTTGCTTGGGAATTGGCAAGTGACCACCTCTACCTAACTACCTACCTAGCTACGTAATACGTAAGGATTGAACGGATGTAAAATTAAAAACGTCACTTTCTCGTAAATAAATCACAATTAACTTATCGATTTAGGCCCTATCATACAAAAATTCGGTTTAATCTCTATTCAATTCGAGATAGTCAGTGGTTTACTGAAAGGAATCATCATAATGATTAGGTTCTGATTCACATCAGGCTGCTGAACCAATGATGATGATGATCATTCATTAAATATTTATTTTTTTTTTTTTACGTTACTTTATATAACACATAATTTTGAGTAATTTTGGTTGAACCTTAGGGTTACCATTTATATGGATTTTTATCAAATTTACATAAAACCAATATTTGAGTATACCATTTTATATTATTTACATTTTAAATATTAAATTTGTCGTACAGTACAATACGGTAATCTAATATTGAAAATATTTCCACTATATCAATTTTAGTATCTTAATTAAATTGAAATAAAATTATATTTTAAATGTTTCCATTATATATGTACAAAACCGGAATACAATACCCATTACATATAATAACAGAAAACCATTATTTTAATTTTAAATTTAAAAATAAAAAAAATAAAAATCAATTTTTAATGATGATAATTATGACTGTAATTTAATATATAAAAAATTATTATTATTATAAATTTTGTTCTGTAATCAGGGAAAAAAAGGATAATAGAGATATATAAAGAATATAATATTACAAATAAAATTGGATGTATGTCATTTGGTATAATTTCCTGCAAATTAATGAATATAAAAATTTTCCAATGAATTTTCATTGATTGCAACACAAACATTTTAATATATCTGTGGTTTTCAACCAAATTAATGACTAATTATATAATTTAATGTTAATAATGAGTTTAATGCGTATTATTTGATTTTATTAATTAAAAATTTATACAGAATTTTACAGCTTTAGCTATGCCATTATTTATTATTTTAACATCATATCAGAATTTTGAATATTTTGAGTCTATTTTTTTATATCATAAAATCCTGTAGGCCAAAAATTATTAAAAACCAATACAGAAACAAATTTGGCAACAAGTAATTATTATGCTATTTGTTAAAGCAAAAAAAAAAATAAAAATAAAAAATTAATTGAATCAGATAACGAAAGACAGGGCCAGTCAAGCTATTTTATCCTGGTGCAATGAGAAAAATGTGTCCTAGAACTATTTTAGTAACAATGAAAAACGATTTTTTTATATGTTGCAATTAATATTTGATGTATTATTCAACCAAAAAAAAAAAAAAAGAAAAAAAAACGACATATAGACATTTATGTATGTGTGTATGTCCTTTCTTTTTAAAATATGTTTAATTTACTTATTTGCATGTTAATTCAGTGAGTGTGATATATTTGAAGTGCTTTTAGTTATCATGCAATATTTTACATTGTTGTAATATTAAGTAAAAAAAAAAAACAAAAATTTATTTATATGTAAATTAATATGAATATACAGTAATATATACATATTATAGTGTAAACACAATACGACTACCGATTAATCAAATATACCGATTGATTGCATTTGACGAAAACTGTTGTAATAGTTACCAAGGCTACCGATTGCAAAATTACTCAATCAGATACCAAAAAAGTCAATTTGTGGAATCGGTTGGTCAGGTTAACATTTCATTTTCATTCTCCATTTACAGTTCATCATTTTGTATTTCATTTTTTTTTAACAGTGAAAAACAAGAAAATTTGACTAAAAATTAGTAGAATGAAAAATTTATGATTTTCACAATTTTTTCTGTTTGTTTAATAATTGACAGTATATAAAAAAAAATTTTTTTATTACTGTCTTTTGATTGAAATCTGACAATTATGACCACTAATAGTCAGCAAATGCGTTTATTTCAATTGCTTATAGTTCGTAATCGATGATTGCCAAATGCTAATAATCATCTTAATGCTCGACCATCAGTCAAGTTTGTATGATCGGTAGTCGTATTGTGATTACACTATTTATAAATACAGTGTGTATATCATATACTCATTAAATAATTTAAATTATATTGTAATTAATATTTAAAAAAAAAAAAAAAAATTTAATAAAATAAGAAAACATATAATCACATTATAATTCTTTCTAGCCAGCTCTTAGCTTTTATCTGCTTTAAAAAAACAAAAAAAAAAATAGACAACAACATTTTTTTAAACAAAAAATACGTTACAAATAAATTACATTTTATGTCTATGTATAATACTATTTATCTTTAAATTGAAACGATATATGGCTATAATACATACGTTAATGAAAATGATTTACAGAAAAGGATATGAGATAAAAACTTAATTTCAAAAAAAAAAAAAAATTATACACGTTTTATTACGTTATTTACGATGCAAATGCACTGTAACATACAACTACAACAACTAAAAAAAAAAACGTTTATTTCAGTTTGGAAAACAAAAACGAGTGCCATTATTATTTTGTTTGTTTGTTCGTTTTGTTTTTTTTTTTGTTGTTTTTTTGTTGAATTTTCATTGTTGTTTGTTTACAATTTTACAGCAAATCAAGTAAAAATAAATTCATGTTAATTAACGTGTATACTTCAAATCTGTTATGCTGTTAGCCCAATAGATGCGTTGCATGCTTCGTCTGCGTTATACGCATTGGATATGTGTTAAGGTCAAGGCATGAAATGAATTTTCAATATAGACGTTTATTATGCGTACGACGGTCACGACAATATTATAAAAAAATTAGTTGTAAAAACTGTCAAAGCGTCAAAAAGCAAAAGGTTACTTTACTTATGGTTTGTACGCGTTGTTCATTGGACTATAGAACATATTTCCTATATAAAACAATTTTTTGTCTGGTCAAAGCTTAGAACTCACACAACGCATACAACGCATTCATTGGGCTTTGGGCATTAACTTTTTATGTTAAATTCATTTTTTATGTTATTTATCTTCTGTTTTCGTTTTTTTTTTTTTTTTGTTTTTTTGCAAGTTTTTCTTTAATTCCCGTTTTATTCGAATTTTTGCTTTTTCTGTCATTTCGTTTATTTACTATGTTGTTTTGTTTTTTTTTCTATTTTCCTATTTTAATTTTTATTTACAGTTTTTTTTTCTTGTTTTTGTTTTTGTTGTTTTTCATTTTTTGTTCGTTATTGTTTTTTGTTTTGGTTATGTGATTGTTCACTTTGAATGATATTTGCATTTAGTACACCACCTTGTAATTAAATGAAAAAAAAATATTTTTCTTTCTTCATATAATTTTACAATCAAAGATGATGTTCCAGGAAAAGTCGATGAGAAGGCGACACAACTTCATGCGATCGCATCATTAAAGGTATTATTGGATGCAACTAAACCACAGCGTGGTGCTGCAACAACATCAGCTGCAAATCATGTTAAAATTAATTTAAAAGAGACAACATTAGCATCTGATCGTCCAAATGGCAATATTGATACAACTATTGATTCGGTAATTTATTTTATTAAAAAAAAAAAACAATAAATTGTATATTTTAAATTTTACTGGTTTTTTTTTTTTTAAATTTAAAATTTTCTTTTTTTATTATTTTTAATTACATAAAATATAATTGGATTTTTTTTTTCATGCATATACTATACTTTATTTGAAAATGCAAAAGAAAAAAAAAATATATATAGTAAATTAAATATCAAAAAAAAAAATAATAATAATAATCGATATGTGCATTTGAATGCATTTTAATATATCAATGTAATTTTTCTTTTTTTTTAAATTTTTTTTTTTGAACTCTTTAATAAACATTACATTATTTAAATTATAGTTTTAATCATACATTATTTTAATTTGTTTTTAATTTTCTTATTTCGTTTTGGTAATGTTTTTTTTTTTTTTTTTTTAATTTTTTAATTATTGTTTTAATTAAGGTAGAAACACATTTTTGACTTTCCCAGAGGAAAAGCCTGAACGATAAGAGATCCTTGAAATATAAGCTTTAATGCCAGCCTATGCTAAATTTATAATTACCAGAATGGACAGCGAATTCCTTATTAAAGGGCCTACAGATGATAATTACAATTGTCAGCTGCATTGAAGATAATGTAATATTGTTTAAGCGGTGTTTATCATTTGTAGATCCTTTAATAAGGAAGTTTTAATTTTCAATTTAAAAAAAAAAAAAAATGCAATGATCCTTTCAGTCAAGACGAAACTAAATATTCAGCATTCAACAATAATTTCGTTATATTTCGCCTTGGGCTAGTCTTTTGGAAGCCTAATTTTGTGTTTAAAAATCATGTATTGAGAAATTTGGCAAAATTTCAAGGACCTCATTGTGTTTCTACCTTAATGATGTTTTTGTATTGATTTACTTTATTTGGATTAAATAAATATTTTAAATGTTTTAAAATGTTTTTTCTTATACTGATGTTATATCGATAATATGATTGTTAAACGGTTTAGATGTATTTTTTTTTTTTATACAATTTCTTATATGCAAGACATGTTATGTGATTTTTAAATTCTATATATGATTATCTTAAATCAAACAAAAAAAAAAAACATTTTGTATCAGTTAAACTTTTTTTTTTCAAATAATAAAAAGTTGAAAATTAATTTCGAAATAATTTGACCGTTTTTTGTTTTTAATAATTAATATTTAAATTAATTACTTGATGGATAAAATTTGATTAAATGTCGAATTTAATTATTATATAATCTGTTATCTATCATTTTTAAAAACTTTTTATTAAATTTTAAAAATTTCTACTTATACTAAAGACACACATCTAATTTTGATACTGGGAATTTTCGGAATCCTGCTTAATATATGGCCCGATTACCAGGAAATAAGTTCAAATTACAAAACCATACTGAATACAAGAAAAACAGTCTAGGTTTCGAAACCATACCGAATACCTAGGAAAACAAATTAAGGTTTCATACTGGTAAATTAAAAATAACGGACAACAATAATTTAAAAAAATTGAACAATATTTGAAATTTTAAAGAGACAACCACAACTAAACGAGATCACAAGCACGATAGTCGTGTATATTCGACCATTTCTATACTACGAAATTTGAATATTAAATTGTTATCAATACCAGCAATATTCCTAATAGTTTTAAAATTTGGATGTGTGTCATTGGTATCACATAAACATAAAAATAAAAGAAACAAAAATCACAAAAAAAAAAAAATAATAATGTTTTAATATTCATCGTACTGAGTAGATCTCTAATTTAATTATACAAAATGAAACAATAAAATATGAAATATTTTAAAATATTCAAAATAACAAAACTTTAAAAGAACAAATAAAATACATAAAATCATGAATATAAATTCAAAAATTCATAAAAATATTCTATAACTGATGCCGTCATATACAATACATACAATACATTTTTCATATACATAAGAACACATGTATGTAGATGTATAATCACTTACCATAATAATAATAAAAAAAAAAAACAAAAACTTCAATAAATTACATATGTAATATTTTTGCGTTTCATTCACAATATAGCCATAAAAAACAAACATTGCGATATGACCAAAAAAAAAAAAAATACAGATTAGAACATACATACAACACAAACTATATATTATAGAAAGTTTTAAAAATAGTATTTTAAAGCAAAATAAATTCAATATTGAAATTATTATTTTCATATGTTTCATATATTATTCTCATCAAATAAAATTCACAGTAATAAATTTAAAAAACAAAAAAAAAACAAGTCTGTATTATACATTTCATTCAAATATGTACTTTGTATTTAAATGACAAAAAATTTGATACAAATGAAAAAAAAAAAAATTAAATTAAAAATTATTTGATCACGCAATGTTATGTATGTTTGCTACCAAAAAAAAAAAAAAAAAAAAAACAACAGCAAGAACAACAATAATAGTTAAAATAACGTATGCGTATTTGATGTTCTACACACATGCAACAAAAAACAAATGTGAATTTAAAAAAAAAAATCTAGAAAATAATCGCCAGCAATATTAAAACTTCTTTGTATGTGTATGTATATGTGCTTTAAAGTTAACAAAAAAAAATATATATATGTACACACTACAATTAATTTGAAAATGAGATAGAAAATTTTATTTTATTGATGTTTAACGTTTATTCTTTTGAATATGGAATATAAGTATTAATTTAAATGTTTTTTTTTTTTTTTATTTATTGTTTTTTTATTAATGTGTATATGCATTTTTCACAAATTTTGCATTTTTATTTTTTTTTTTCATTTTTTAACAATTTTTAAAGAAAGAAAAAATTTTTTGTTTTACGATTCTCGGTCTCTGAAAGCTCCGAAAATTGAAAATAAAAAAATAGTTAGGAACAGAATAAACCTAGAATTTTATTTAATTTTTTTTTAACACACTTTCACGATATAGGATTTATTTGGGGTTTTTTTTTTTTTTTTTTTTAAATTATATTTATTATAGATTTTGATAACATCTCACCAATATATCTTTTGCTTTCACTAAAGTATCTCTTAGACTTTTTTTTCTCTATATTTTGATTTTTATTTAAATTTAAATTATTTATTTATTTTTTTTTTTTCTTTTATTCTTTTTTTAATTAATAATACATTTAAGAAAAATAGCAAAATTCTATTTAAATAATTAACAGAAAAATTTAAAAAAGTAAACAAAAAATTTCAAAGTATAAAATTAAATAATTTAAAAAAAATAAAACAGAAAAAAATTAACAAAAAATAAATGAAAAAATTTTTTTAAAAAATCATAGAAAAATACATACTATAGTTGTGTGTGGGAATTGCATGCTAAATGTGACTAAAATGCTAAATGATTGAATTAATGGATTTATTACATAGCTTAAAGGCTTCAAAATTTGTAATTAAATGGAAATGACAAAACAATTTTACCATTCTTAGCATTCAATTCGCATACACCTTAGTACACATCTATACATTATAAAAAATACAAAGTTTTCCTACTTCTTTTGCTAAACACTGTCTAAATTAATACTTTGTCTACAAAAAAAGAAAAAAAAAAACCAACTCTATTAAAAAAAAAAAAAAAAAAACAATTTTATGTACTATCTACATAATGTACACTCTCTTTTTATGTGTAACATGATCAATGTGTGTATAGCCTGTATCATTGGGTGGTCGTCGTTCTAGTTGGATTGAGCAGAGGGTCAAACATCAAACCAGAAGATATAGTACAAAAGTTAGTTTCCATTCTATTATTATTAAAAATTATTATTTTTATCTATTCTTCGTTTTTATTTATTTTGTTTTTTTTTTGTATTCATCATTTTCTTATTTTCAAACGAAAATTAACTTATTTTCAATTATTCAAAAAAAAAAAAAAAAAAAAAAACAAAAATTGTAAAAATTTCCACAATTTTAATTTATATATTTTTTTTATTGTACACAATAAAATGAAAAAATAAGGACAATTTTATTTTTTGTCTAATTTTTCTTTACATATCCTTTTTTTTTTGTTGTATTTGATTATTGGAAATTTTTTTTTTTTGAAGCGATTTTAAATTTTTTAAATTTTGTTTATAACGTTTTTTGCTTCAATACAAAAAACATACAACAGATTCATATAAATATACTCTATTTATAAAGGAAAAAAAAAGGAGAAGAAAAAAAACTTTATAAACAAAATTTGTAGATAGTGAAATTTTTTTTATAAAAGTTTTCAATTGGGTAATGTTTTTTTTTTTATTGGCTTTTAAATTGGAAAATAATTCAAATTATATAATATAGCAATTATTTTTATTTTTACCATTTTCCAAAGAAAATGCTTTTTAGAGTTTTTTTTTTTTTAATCCAATGTAATTCGTATTTTCTTAATATATTTTTTATTTAAATTTAAATATATTTTTAATTATCATCGTAATTACAGTAAATTCCAAAATAAAAAATCATTTTTAAAAAAAAAATTTTTTTTTATTTGCTTATATAATTTTTTTAATGCTTTTTTTAATTAAATTTTCAAATAATTGACCTACAAAAAAATATTTTAAATGAAAAAACAAAACCATATTCCACACAATAATTAGTAAATACAACTCTGTAATACAAACAACTAACTCTATTATGTTACTAAAAATCAATGTTTAAAGGTATGAACACATTTTAGACTTTCTCCAAGGAAAGTCTGAACGAGGATTCCTTGAAGTTATCTCAGTCTAACTTTAATTTCAGCCCACAGACAATAAGCACGATTGTCAACCGGCTTATCAATTTATCTAAAATGAAAACAGACAGACCATTAGTCAATTAATCATTTTCTTAAAACCAAAACCATAAAAATTGAAATAATCTCGCAGAAATTATTCTTCTTTTGGACATATTTTACTACATTTTGAATGTTTTTTGCCATTTTCCCCGATTAAAAAATTTATAACAGTTGGCAACGGGCGCTTATCATTAGTAGGCTCGTTAGTGAGAAAGTTGCTGTCTATTCTGGCAGTTTTTTTTTACTTGTATGTAATTTTTGTCAATTTAAAAAAATAAAATTAATAACATTTCTAATCACGAGGAAATCAAATCTTCAGCATGCAATAATCATTTCCTCTCAATCAATCTGGCTTTGGGCTAGACTTTAAAATCAAACTTGATGTTATTTCATTTAAAAATCATGTACTGGAAAATTTTTAAAAAGACTTCAAGGAAACCTTAAGACTTCGTTGTGTTTTTTACCTTAAATTTAAAAATAAAATTTTGTATTTTCCCTGTTTTTTCTTGAATTTTCATATTTTTCCAAAAAAAAAAAAAATGAAAGAACATTTTTTGTCCGTTAATAATTTAAAATACACCTTTAAAATTAATGTTCGCTAAACTTATCTCTAAAAACTTAAATAAATTAATAAAAAAAAAAATAAATAAATAAATTTAAAACAAAACAGAAAATTAATTAAAAAATGACGTCAATAATGAAAATTTTTATTTTGTTTACATCATGCAGTAAATTTGTTTTTTTTTTTTTTAATTTTTAAATTGTGGCTACATGATCTCTTTTGCTTTAAATTTTATTACAAATTTAAAAAATCAAAATTTGAAAATGTAAAAAAAAAAAAAAAAAAAAAAAACATTTTCACAGACTTGTTCATCGATGAGCACAAAGTACTCTTGGAACAGTACATCACTAAAAATAATTAAAATTATGCTTAAAAAATTATGTATTAATTTTTTTTGTTTATTTTTTTTTTGCCTAATTCAAATTTTATTTTGAATTTTTTTTTTTTTTTTTAATTGACTGGATCAGTTTTAAGATACATGATACATCCCGCATTGCCGTTATCCTTTGTATAGATTGATTGTACCAAAAAATGTAACCCGTATGTATACACAAAAAAATTTTAATATTGAAAAACATCTTCACTTTGTCTACTGTTTTTAACCGTTGGTATACGTAATTTTGTTCGTATGTACATACATTATCCGTAAAACCGCATAATTCTATTTACAATAACATTTGAATAGTTCACATTTGGGTATTATTCATGCAAATTGAAAATTTTCCAAAGACAATTGAAAATTCATTGAATCCAAAATTTTGATACGATTTTACGTATTAAAGGATGAAAAACTAGAACACAAATTACGAAAAATTTTTTTTTTTTAAATTTCCAATTGTGTTTCAAATTTTTCGTATATTTGGTGTATACCAACAAATGCTTTACCTTAAAATAATTAAATTGGAAAAAAAATAAATAAAAAATATTTGCGACAGACAGGACATATAGAGAACACACGTAAATGAATTAAAAATTAAAACAAATAACACAATAAAATGAATAACGAAAATGTTTATTTATTATTTCGTTTCGTTTTAATTTGATCATCTGATTAAAAACAAAAAAGGTTGGAAATCCTGTCTAAAAAGTTTTTTGAAAGTCATTCATGTATACATAAATTTTGGTTAGTTAAATATAGAATTTAAATTGCGTATACTTCATTTTTTAATGCAATTCAGATCTCATGAAAGCGATCCAAGTACGTTCAATGAATGATTGATTCAATGTAAATGATTAATTGAAACTGAATGAGATTGAATCATTTCAATTATTTCATTGTCCAATGAGTTAATAAATCGTATTTGACAACTTCTTGTTCAATATCGAATGAATTACAACAATGTTCACTTGGTTAGTCAGAAAGTAGTTGCCTGACAGATTTAGATACGACAAGAAAGGAATGTACATATTTTGTGGACATGATTCAGTATAAGTTTAAATTTTAAAAAAATTACTGAATGAATCAGTTTGAAATTTAATGAATGAAAATCAGTTTTCAAAATTGACAGTTTAACTGATAAAATTTCTATTAAAAATGATTAAAATTATATAATCAACTCTACAATCCAAAAAAAAAAAAAAACGGTCTGTTGATCAGTTAGGTTAGTAAAACTGTCAGCTCAAGACTGATGCAGTCCGTTTAAAAATGTTGTAACATTTATAATTAATGTACAGATTGTCATGAAAATCGTTATAGACCAATTCGTCTATTTTTCTTATTTTTGGTACAAAAAATTTTGCAACAATGCAATTTTTCCAGTTAAATTATTATATAAAAAATATGAAAAAAAAAAAAAAAAATTTTTTTTTACGATCAAAATTTTATTACTATATCGTAACAAAATCAAATTTTCAAATATCTCTATTTATACAAATTAAATTAACTTTCATATCGAGTACACGTAAATTTTAAAGTTCATGGAAATTTTACATTGTCATGTCTTAAAATTCGTGTTTTTTGTTTTTGTCTTCAGGATGATAATAAAAACTATAGCAAAAAAAAAAAGGAAAGAGAAAAAAAATGTTATTTGATACAATGCCGTTCACTATAATCTTTTGCTTTTTTAATTTTAATTTTTTTTTTTTTTTTAAAGAAATAAAATGTTACTCAGTAACAACAAAAAAATATATTTTCAGCAATAACATAAAATTTTATTTCCATTGTTGTCAAATTTTTATAATAAAATTTAACGACATTTTATTACAATTTCTTTTGTTTATATAACGATTTTTTAAATAAAGTACACAAAAATGTTACAAATTTTATAGAAAAATCGATTTCTTTTCCATTTTTTGTTTTTTTTAGCAATGAGGATGTTTTTTATGCATTTTCAAAATCATGATGAAAAATCTCAATTTTTCGAAAAAATGAAAATTAATTTAAAAAATTTATTAAATTTATAATAAATTTTCTGTCCTTTTTCTCTGACTCAGAATTAGACCTATAAAAAATGTCCATTGCCCTTGAAATGAAAAAAAAATTTGACTCCATTAGGATCGTATCTTCTTCTTTGTATTTTTTGATCAATTGACCAATTTTTAGGTTGCTCACATCTACATCTTGGCCTATACCTCTCATATAAAATAATTCATTTTATCACTTGCATACAGAGGTATCATCAAGTCTATTGAACCTTTTCAGGGTAACCTAAATTCACTTTGTGTTTTTTTTAGTGTAACCTTTTAGGTGAACCTTTCAATAATGTTGACCTTGAAAATGAGAAAAACAGGCCCCCTAGTATTTTTCAAGTAAAAAATCTTCACTGATACGAACAATGCGTGCAAACAAAATTCAAGTTTTCTGATCTTGAAGGCAAAATGTCCTGTAAATGTCTTTTGTATTTGGCATACAAAACGTTCATTTGAAAAATAAATGAGACATTTTCTACTGCTATAAATCTTCAGTCCAAATAACTCCGTCAATATTACAAAAGGATTTTTTTTTTTTAATTTTTTTTGTAACTGAATTATAAGTAATTAATCAACTGATTGTAATTTTTCAGAATAAATCAAATTTTTATATAAAAATTTGAATTTCTAAAAAATAACGAAAATTTTTTTTTGTTTTTGTTTTTTTTTTTTTTTTTGAGAAATAAAAACATTTTAAAACAATGATAAAATTAACCAAAATATAAAATGATATGTTCATATTTTATTAATTTACATAAATTATATTGATTATATTTCATGTCGCCACATCCATTTATCATAATAATAAACAATAATAATGGTAGTAATAATGATAAAGCATATGTATAGCACTGAAAAATTAATTAATTACATTTATTATTAATTGATAATGTACCACTACGTGATTGGAAAATTTTTTTTTCAAAAGTGACATATTCGTACATTTTTTGATCACTTCAAGAAAAGCAAAAAAAAATTTTTTTTTTGCACAGAGAAATTTTAGCGAAAAATAAAAAAAAAAAAAATACAAAAATGTAAATTACCACCATATAATACACCATAAGAACATAAACAATATGGCTTATGTAATATACTTAGTTAAATTCCTTATAAATTACATAAAATATTGATATCACCAAATCTGTTCAACATTTTAGTGAAAATTTGAGAAAATTTTGCATTCAAAGAACATTTTTTTAGATATAGAAAAATATGGCTCTCTCATCCATTTCAAGTAAAAAATTTTCATTGATCCTCATATGGGAAAAATTTGAACTAGTACGATATTGAGGACCAAAATGTCCTGAAAATGTCTTTTCTCCATTTGAATATATAGTAAAAAAAAAAAAAAAATGTTATTCAGAATTGGTGATCACTATACAATTTCATATTATTTTTATTATCCATTAAGTTAAGTAGATAGAATTTGAAAATTTTTTAAAGGACACAAATTTTCTTTGTTTTTATTTTTTTTTTGTTATTTAATTATCTCCTTAATTAACTCAAATTAAGTACAGTAGGCAATTAGTAGGTTTTGCCAAAAATTTGTAGTATTTGAAATTAATAATTAGACCTATACCCCTTATTTTACTTCCTAACACGTTTATGCAATTTTCAATTCAACATGACCATTTTTTTTTTTTTTAGGTTATTAAATATTTGGCAACCCTGTCATAAAATAAAACTTTATCCAATTTAAAAAACCAAAAAAAAATATGTTAGAAATTAATTTGAGTGTATTTGTAGTATAATGAATAAATTCGCTAAATTAAGAGATTTCCCTGTAATTTGTAAAAACAAAAAAAAAAAAATCATCTATTTCCCCCATTTGTACAATTCATTGATTTTCATTCAAAATAACAAAAAAAAAAAAAATGTATTTTAAAGTCGTAGTAATCAATCATTATTTCTAATTATAAAGTAAAAAAATTCTCTAATAAACCATTGAACAAAAAATTCTACTAAAAATATTATTTTGCTTCGTATAAGGAAATTTTGTAATTTAAAAAAAAAAAAACATTTTTCCTTTTAATTTTCTTTTTAAAATTTTCTTTTTTTTTTTTCCTTTATAAATTTTGCATGTATGAAAAATTTTTTCGATGTATTTTGTTTTTTTAATGCAACTAGTAAATCACATATGAATTTTTTGTGCACCCTAATATATGCATATATAAATGTATTATTGTGTAACGTACTTTTTTTTTTAAATTAATTACAAAATTTTATGAATATATAATTTTTTTTTTTTAAAAAAAATTGTTTACACACCAACACAAATGCATTAAGTGTGTGTATTACCTTACATATATTTGTGTATTTTGTTGTATATTTGTTATTGTATAATTATATGTATGTTCAGGCGTATGTAAGTACAAAGTGTTGTAAACATGTTTAATTTTCCTGTATTATGTGAAAATATACAAGTTGTCCCAGAATAAGTGTTATAAATTATATTTTTTGTTTAAATTCAATATCCATAAGATTCATCAAGATCTATCTATCGCCAAAAGGTCCTGGCGAGTCGTGGTGGGGGCAGAAGGGTGTCAGTTTACTGGTCACTCCTTTTTTTCTAAGTAAATAAATAAATAAATAAATCAAGATCTACGTAAAGTTTACTCCATTTGAGGATTTTCACACACACATGAAATGCATGATTTCATATATTAGACAATATATCCTGTGTATTTTATTTATTTTTAATTCAAAGGAAAACTAGGATCTGCAAAAAAAAAAATTTTTTTTCCATGGGAAATGTAATTTTTCTAACTTTGAACGAATATATATAATCTGAACTTTGAGAAAAATATGGTTTATAACACCTATCCTGGGTTACCCTGTATACATATTTTTATATGTGTATTACACCCCTTTATATGTATGTAAATGTATCTGTAATTTTTTTTTTTTTTTCATTTTTCCTTTACATCATAATCATTTGTGCATATTCTATACGTAATATTTATGTATTTGTGTATATAGATGTTTTCTTTCTGTTTTTTTTTGTATTATGTAATATCAAATGTACTTGTAAAGTTTACATTAAGTACCAACCCATTGTATTTTGTTCAAAAAAAAAACAAAAAAAAAATTTATTTTTTTATTTTTGTTTTCTTTTCATAAATTTTCTTTTTTATTAAATCTAATTATAATAGTAAATGTGATTCATGTAGTCTGTACATTTTCACACATTTAAAAATCGTTACTATATAAGAAATTTAAAAATATCTTTTTTTTTTTCACTCATTTCATTTTCATGTGTATTTTTAAAAAAAAAAAAAAAATGTAAATTAATAATACCATGCATACTATATAAAAATACAAAAATCTATGTACTTGTCCTGTATTTGTATTGTATATACGTATTATATGTATGTATGTATTATTTTTTGTTTATTTATTTATTTTTTTTTTGTTTATTATATATTTTATTCAAAATATACATCATTTTCCTTGAATGCCACATAAACATAGACACAATTAATTTGAAATAATTAAAAAAAAAAAAAAATACAACATTGTAGGATTTCCCAAATTAAAGGTCATGGAAAGTGTTTTTCATGAAATTCAAATTGTTTCAAGTAAAAAAAAAAAAATAATAATTGTTCCATAACAACCCCCCTATTAGAGTTTTAAGGAGATTGAAAATTTTTTCAGATACTTGAAATACATGACCCCATTAAAATTCATTCCTTCTAAGGATTAAGGAGATTGAAAATTTTTTCAGATACTTAAGGTACATGATCTTTATTCTGGGACATCCTTAAAAAAATAAAATTTACAATTTAACACACATTTCTATATATAGATTTTTTTTACATTTTATATATATGTATAACATTTTGTATATGTATTTGAAATCTAATATATACATATTTTCCATTTAATTCATCTTTTCTCCCACTTAAGTGTACGTGTTTTCTTCTCCTAATTTTAGATTTTTCTTTTCTTCTTTTTTTTTTGAGATTTTTCAATTTTTATTTCATTTTTCCATAAATATTTCTTAATTATGTAATAAGCATTTTTATATATTGGATAATTTTTCCAATTATTATTTGTTTTGTTTTTTTTTTTTTTTCATGTACATACATACATAATTTTTTTAATTTAAAAAAAAAAAAAACAAAAAATCTTTTTAAAAAAAATAAAGAAAATTCGAAAAAAGACAGAAATATAAAATTAAATTTAGTTCTCTCCTATCCCTTCAAATCTGGATACTCAGGGTAACGATTTAGAAGAGGAACCAGAAGCATTAAGTATGTCATGGCCAGATACTGGACGTAAACGTATTACATATTTATTAGTTGCACCAATTGTTTTCCCATTATGGTTAACATTACCAGATACAAGAACACCACGTGGTAAAAGATTTTTTCCAGTTACATTTATTGGCTCAATTGTATGGATAGCCGCATATTCATATCTTATGGTATGGTGGGCAAATGTTGCCGGTGATACAGCTCGAATTCCACCCGAAGTAAGTATATGTGTGGATGTAACGTCTATTTTTTATTTTTTTTTTTTAATTCTGACAATTATGACAGAGATCAAAAACAAAGTACCAAAAAAAAAACCAATGGGCAAAAATAGTATTGTCTTGTATGAGTTGTTAAATTCCAATTAATGGCCATTTCTTCCTTGTATTTTAATTATTTCAAATTTTTCTAACTGTTCTATTTTTTTTATATTTGTACAAAAAAAAAGGTTATGGGACTTACATTCTTAGCTGCCGGTACTTCTATACCAGATCTTATAACATCAGTTATTGTTGCCCGAAAAGGATTTGGTGATATGGCTGTATCTAGTTCAGTTGGAAGCAATATATTCGATGTAACTGTCGGGTAAGTAAAAAAAAAAATGGTAAAAATAAATCCAAACAAATAGGGGTGAATTTCAAAATGTTTAAATGGCGTCTCAATTTAAGATTTAAAATTCCAAAACAAACCTATTTTTCTAATACATTGCATTGCACGTCTTATTGTATTACCATAAAATTTTTTAGCTTTTTGAAACTCACCCAAAATTAATTTATATAATAAAAGCCCAATCTAATTTATTTATCTAAATAATTTGATCTATTTTTATTTTCTCAAAATATCCTGATTTATTAAATTAAATTTTTTTTATATATCAAGTGTAACGAGTATATGTATACATGCATAAATATTGTACATAAAGAATCCAATGCTAAGAAATAATACATACACACATGAAACAATTTAATAAAATGTACTTTCTGTATATGATTTTATTTTTCTTGATTTTCCCAAAACTATTTATCAATATCTTTTGTATATATTTTGGCTATTTGTTCTTTTATAAAATGTTGCCAAATTTATTACTTCAAAAAAATAGCAATATCGATTATTTTCTTTGGGGGTAAACAAAAAATCTCTGTATTTTTAAATAACATAGATTTTGTGTATCCACAAATAAATTTATCAAACTATGTACAATTGATTATGTATGTTTATATACATAGATGCATTTTCTAAAGAAAACCTTAAATCTATAAAATAAAAAAAAAAAATTGAGAAAACCACCAAAATAAACTTTATCATTATTTTTCCTGTGGAACCAGGAAAATCGAAATAGAAAAGATATATTGACGTACTTTATGTGAAAAACATTTGATTATATTATTCAAGTGGCATTTTATAAAATCAAATGTAATTTGAATTGAATTAAAAAAAAAAAACAAAAAACAAAAAATCGTTAAATTAATGTTAACATTTCCTGTACACTTTCATATTTCATTATCAGTTAAACGTGAATTTTTGAGGGAAAATTTTTTATAAATTAGAAAAATAGAAATCATTAAGACAAAAATATTTAAAATAATTTAATTAAGGAAAGCACTTTATCATAAGTATGGATATTTTTCATATTTGAAAATGTCCATTAAATTAATATTAAAATGAAAATAATTCGGCCCACTTCTTCTTGATGGTCATGATGGAGGCTTACTGTGATGATATAATCATAATCACGGTCATGGTATGATGTTACAGATGTAACGTACGTTACGTATTGATATAAATTTTTTTTTTTTTTTTGATAATTAAATGACATCAAAAATAATTACAGGAAAAAATTTTAAAATCTAAATATAAAATTTCAATTAAATGATTGAAATCAATGCTTTACCAAATATCATATCATATTATGTAACTTTTATTGTTTAATTATAAAATACGCACATGTATTAATTAAATTACATAAAATGCGTGTACGTCATTGTACGTAAAACACAGAGCAAAATTAAAACTAAAAAACAAAAAAAATTTAAATTAATTAAATTATTTCTGTTGCTATATGTACTATCTACTGACGTAATACAAATAATAGCGAATACACATTTATGATTTTTTAAATAACAGGCCTTTCAGTAATTATACATAAAAGCCTATTTTGAAAATAATAATGTAATTAAAATATAATTTTATTTTATTTCTCTATTCAACCTGCTAAAGTGCAAAAAAAAATACAAAAATTTTGTAATCAATGTTGCCAAATTTTTTGATAAATTTTGTCACCCAAACAAAATCATTTAGCAGAAAGAAAAAAACTTCATTTCATATTTATCAAAAAATTTTTTTGCTCAATTTTGAAAAGAAAAAAATCCACTAATTGCCAAATTTTAATAGAATCATTTAACGACAATGGTTTAAAGTGAAAATTGTAGAAAAATCAATTCTAAAAATACTAAAATTCTGTATCAAAGTTTATGAATTAAAATTAGTATTGAAACTGTACAAGATTTAAAGGGAATTGAATATCTTATAAATGACATGGGTTCTATTTGCTCCTTTTGCCATACGTATGACCTTTTTGCTCCTGCAGACATGAAATAACGAATGAGACACAAAATTTGGAATGACTGCTTAAGTTAGTATCAAGGTATTAAGACTTTATATAAATTTTCCCATTTTCTTATTCAAAAATTTACAGTCAAACGTTTTTCAAACATAGTCAAGTATTTACTTTATGAAACATAAAAATATTACATCATTTATATTGCTCTTTAGTGAAAACTGGCAATGAAAAAAATTAGAGCAAAAAATGAATTTATTCAAACTGACTGCAAAAATGATACGAATGAACATCAATTCAAAATACAGATGACTATGTTTAAAAAACGGACTATATTATGAGAACTTACCATTATTCTGAAACAAAAAAAAAATTATACATAAACTTTGATTAATTGGTACGTAAAGATTTTATTCTTCCTTTTTATATATGCCTTACATTTGCATATGTATGTATATACACGTGTATTCACTATTGTTTATATACCTTTGAACTGATACATCCGTTCACATAAGCAAAGTTTTTATATATGTATACATATGTACATGTACAGCGTACAGGCATGTTTATATCCGTAGATAAAGAAAAAAAAAAAATAGTTTAAAAACAATTTATGCCATAATAATGTGTACATGTATACTTATAATATACTAATATATGTTATGCTCATTATCTATTTTAATAATAATATTCATTTATTACAATCTATACATATGTATATGTACATAGTATGAATTATCTTTGTTAACGCTCATTAACTAGTTTTTTAAATAGAGCGCGTAATCAGGATAAATTATATTTTAGATATTCTGAGATGAGACACAAAAACTACTTTACGTAATTATTTGTGTCAATGTATAAACTGGCAACATACATATTCTATTCTGTATAGCTATGCTTATCTTATATGTACATAATATGTACATACATGGCCAATTTGTTTTAAAGTCATTCTTTAAGGCATCAAATAAGCGTAAAAAAAAATTTTTTTTTCAGACAAGAAATGATAAAAAGATAAATTTCACATGAAATATTTCATTTATTTTCTACTTCAAAACATTCATTAATGTTACACACACGCATTCACACACATGCGTTACATATCCATAAAGTTATCGTTGTAAAAAAAAAAAAAATCCTTTCATTGGTAAGTTCAAATTGCTTTCCCTTGACAAAAAAAAATGCCTTAGACCTTCTTTGTCAAATAACTTAATAGCCGTTATAAAAGATATTCAGACTATTCAGAGCCACATGTACACGGTGTCTCATAAGACAATAATTTTTCATATGTGTCTTATAAGTGTGTCATCGTTTAAAACCCCCCATTTTCATAAATTGTTTAGTTTTCTTTTTTTTTTTGTTTTTTTTTGTTGTTTATTTTTGTATTATTCTCGTTTACAGATTACCAATACCATGGCTATTATTTGGACTTATATATCAACAGCCAGTTGAAGTTAATTCACATGGTATGGTATGTTCAATAACAATATTATTTATGATGTTACTATTTGTAGTAATGTCAATTGCATGTTTTCGATGGCGTATGAATAAAGGATTGGGCCTAACTATGTTTTTATTGTATTTTGTATTTGTTGCTATTTCATTAATGTTTGAATATAATATAATAACATGTCCTGTATAAGGATATTTAAATAACAAACAAAAACAGAAAATAAAAAAATCAATAATTATATAATTAATTTTAATAATAATAATTTAACAATAAAAAATAATAAGATTAATAAAAATTAGAAAAATATTAAAAACAAAACCAAAAAAAGAAAAACGAACAAAAAAGGATATAAAAACCAAAAAAAAAGAAAAAAAACAAAACAAAAACAAAAACAATTGTTGAATAGCAGTAGTATACAATTTAAATAGTAATAATTTATATATTCATAGAAATAAATAGAATTTTTGAATACTTAACATATAAAAATAAAAAATGTATTAAAAATGAAAAATAAAATAAAAATAAAAATAAAAAATATAAAATAAAAATTTAAAAAAAAAAAAATTAAATAAAAATTTAAAATAAAAATGAAAACAAAAAATTAAAAAAATAAATAAAAATGAAAATAAAAATAAATTAAAATAAAATGATAAAAATGAAAATAAAGAAAAATAAAAAATAAAAAATAACAACAAAAATACATACATATATTCAGATGATATGTTATATAACATGGACATGCATAATATATACAATATTAACAAAATTTATGTAATATGAAAACAACAAACAAAATAAACAAACAAAATTAACAAAAAAAAAAAAAAAAAATTACAACATATTAAAAATTTTTATCACAACATTAAAAAATGAAAAATAAAATTAAGTTAAAAAAAAAAATCGATACATATACATATTAAAAAAATTCTATTATTTAAGATATTGAAATTAATATTATAACACATACGTGCATATACCATACACATATAGTATACATATAAGTCTTGCATAAATATTTCAAAAAAAAAAAAAAAAATTGTTACGTTTATTATTATATTAAGGATTAAAAAATAAAAAAATAAAAAAATTCAAATTAAACATAAAAAGATAAAATTACACAAAAACTTAAAAACCACACACAAAAAAACAACAACAAAAAAATTTAAAAATGAAAATTTAAATTAAAACACAAGTAAACTTAAAACAAATTTAAAAAAAAAAAAAAAAACAAAACAAAAAAGACCTGTTTGTTTTTCTTCATTTTTAAATTAATTTTTTAAAAATTGAAAAAACCAAAAAAAGAAAAGAAATTTAATGAATGAAAAATATCTGTATAACAGAAATATGAGATAATATTTAAAGTAATTAAATGCGGGAAAACATATATAAAATTATTACAATATATTGTATAGAGAGAAAATTAAAATTTTTAAATAAATTTTGACTATTTATATGTAGGAAAATTGAATAAAAATATGAATAGATGGATAATTGCGTGAATTTTTCAATTTACAAAAAAAAAAGAAAAAATACGAACGAGAGAAAAATTCAGAAAAAAAAAAATTAGGTCTGTTCACATACTTCACAGCTAACTGATAAAGCTGTGTAATTTACTTAATTTATGGAGTATAAGGATAAATTTCTAAAAATACAGAATTCAATTCGATTTTCTAAAAATCAAGAAGAAATTTTGAATTTTACTTCAGAATTTTAGGCTAATTATTAAACAACTGTTTAAAAAAAAAAACAAAAAAGTCAAAAGGAAGATCAACATCAACTGGAAGCTGTTCAGCTTCTGAAATGTGCAAATTTCTGTATAGGAAATAAAAGTTAAAATTTTTTTTGAATTTTGAATCATGGCACAAAATTTTCAAGTACGGGAACAGACCAATACACATATAAGAGAAAAGGGAAAATGAAGGAAAATAAGAACAACAAAAAAAAAAAAAAATGTTTTTTCTTATTCTCGATATATAAACTAATTCTTAATTAAATATAAAAACTATCATGAAAAATTAAATCTCCACTTTATGATGAAGCTATGGCTCACATCGAGCTGTTGTTATATTGATGATGATGATTTTTAATAAATTAAAATTATTATTAATACATATATTTATTAAACTAATTCTTAATTTAATATTTCATTCTATATATTTTTCACTTTTCATCATAATTATGTATACTATATAATTAAATTTATAATTAAAAAAAAAAATAAATAAATAAATTTAAAAAATTAAAAATAAAAAAATTTAAAAATAATTTAAATTACATAATAAAATAGATATACGCATATATTAGTATAGATATTATGTATTACAAAAATAAATAAATAAATAAAAAATCTAAAATGAATGTATAACACTGTATATTATGTATTGTACCTATATAAGTATATATATCGTAACAATAAATTCTAATTTTATTATACAATCTATATAAAAGCAAAAACAAAAAAAAAAAAAAACAACAACAAAACAATACACTCAAAGGATAAAATCTTTTAAAAATAAAATAAATTTTTAAATTAAATTAAATTTAAATCTAGTATATACTATTACATTATTGACATTATTGATAGAATTTTCGGTAGATATCATCATAATGATTATAGGCCTTAGCTTGGGCTATTACGCCAATGATGATGATGACTATATATATTTACTTATATACCTATATATAAGACACACACATACCATTGTATTGTACATCTTATATAAATTTAAAATTATTACACGCATACTCGAATCACTATACACACTCTCAAAGTAAAATTTAAAAAAAAAAAACAACCAATTTTGAAGAAAAGTAGAAAAACTATAAATAACAACAAAATTTTCATCTAATATTATACATATAAAGAAAATTACTTGTAGATACATTTAATTAATTATACTCGTAATTACTATACGTATTGTATAAATTCAAAAGGAAAAAAAATGAATACTCGTATATAAGCTCTCTCTCTATTATCCCAAAAAAAAAAAAATTAATAATATGTAATTAATTTATTTAAATTTAAAATGCAAATAGTTTACACATACATATAAAATCTAAAAAAAAAAAAAATAATAATAAAAAAAAATTAACTAAACTGAAAAACATTTTTTAATGCTATGAATAACACACATACATTTCTAACTAATGACTACAATTAACACATTCAAAAATAATGATAATTAAAAAAAAAAAAATAATTAATCGAGAAGGCCCAGAACGAGGTTCATATAGAAATCATGTTACCTCAGAATGTAGGAACCTGCAGAAGGCTCAGGAAGGTCATGATACTATAGAATACTGAATTTAGACATGAAAAAGAGAAAAGACAAACAATAGGAAATTGTGAAAATCCCAGCAAAAAGGTACATACATATGTGGGAATCACAATACATATACGCAAAGGTATAAAAAATTGTGGGACAGAAAGAATCTGGAAAGAATCTGGAAGATTTTCCTAGAGAAGGTCAAGAAATTGGGCTGTACAGCCCAATAATGAATGAATTAATTGAATAAATTTTGAAAAACGAATAAAAGTAACGATTTTCTTAATTAAAATTACAAGTCGCATATTAAATTTTAAATTTAAATTTCAAATGTTTTCAAATGTTATAAAATTGTTATATACATATATTTTAAAAATGAAATTTAAAAAAGAAAAAAAAAAATTTTAAAAAGAAAAAAAGAAATTAAAGAAATATTAAAGTTTCAACAATTATAAATTGACAAAAAAAGAATTTTTTTTTCTTTGAATTTATTAAACAATTTAAATTTTTTAAAATATATATATCTATAACGTGTATATTACTTATTCTTACATTTATTTAAAAAAGTTATTTTATTATCATCTGTAAAATTTTTCTCTTGTATAATTAATTATACAAATTAAATAATTAAAACAATACAAAAAAAAAAAAAAGGAAAATTTCTAAAAACGGTTGGATATTAAATGAAATTAAAGATTTAACTAAAACGAAAGAAGAATTAAAATTTAAAATTTAAAAAAAAAAAAATTAAATAATCTTAAATTTACTATCAATTTAGAAAGATCTTAAATTAAAAAAAAAAAATACCAAAGTTAAAAAGTAAATTCATAATGAGTAAAATTCATCAAAAATTCATAAAAGTAAATGAAAATAATAAAAAATAAAAAGCAGAAAAGGTCTAATATGTACGACAACCGGCTATCAACTATAGAATTTGTTAGGATAAAAAATTCTATTCGTTCAGTCGAATTTGACTTTTCACTTTCATTCTTTTCATTCTTGTTTTTCAGTTCATTTCCAGTTTTTTTTTTTTTTTTTTTTTAATAATTAATAAAATTAAATTTCTACAATTTTTAAAAAATTTTTTTGTTTATTCTATTAAAGAAATTTTATCACAATTTTTTGAATAAAATCTGAAAATTAAAAGTCGCTATCAGAAACTGCTAGCTGCTTATATTCCATAATCGATAACTGTTAGTAGCCATTTTTACGGTCGACATTCAGTATCTGAGTTGTCGATTTGGACACATTATAGACACATTATTAAATTAAATAAATCTAAAATGTAACTAAAACTTTTTTTTGAAAATATATTTTATGAGTATCTAAAAGAAGACATAATGTATACATATAAATAAAAAAAAAATTAATGCCTTAGATGAACTCATTTTAACTCATTACAATTCAATTTAGAATGGTAGATACAACGTAACAGTTGATACGTTATCGAAAATAATGAAATGATTACGAACAAAAAAAAAAAAAAAAATTCATTGTATGATTAGTATGTGAATTAGTATAGCATGGATGATTCTAAAGTACTAAATTAGGTCTGGGTGTACAGTTGTTATGGTTTTAGCAAAACTTATACAACTTTGATACGATGAATAAATTACAGAAGGAGCATATAATTGCTTCGCAATGAGCCATGATGGATAATAAATTTTTTTGTTTTTTTTTAAATTTAAATTTTCATTTATGTTTTATTTTCTATATTTAACGATTTTAATAATTGTAAATTTTCATATTTTCCTCTTTCATAGAAATATTCAATGCATTTTTGAAATTACCCCATTTAAAAAAAAAATTAAAATAAAATTCCTAAGGATAAAAAATTTATAAAAATTTAAAAAAAAAAAAATTTAGTTCAATGAATTTAAATCTATTTTACATATTTACATGCTATACATCACATATGTACATACATGTCTTAATATACGCATTACCATATAAGTACTTATTATTATATTTATACATAATTAGACAAATTATAGCAACACTTATAGTATATTTTTCTCTATATATTAATTATGTAACATATACATGTATACTCTATCCTATAAATACTTACCTACATATACATACACATATAGATTTTCACAGATTTTCTTTCTCTAGTAGTTACATAATATAAAAATGTGTTAATAAAAAACAAAATGAGATAAGTGCACATTTTATTGAATTTATATGATAAAAAAAAAAAAAAAAAATACAAAAATTACTTCCTTTTCATTGTCCTATATTAGGACATTATATAACCATCATCATCATCATCACTTAACTATATACAATTTCACATTCTGTGAACAATTCTTATACATACATTTATAATACATGCATATGTGTAGATGGCGTACGTCATTTAAGTACATACGCACATACAGTGACTAAAAAAAGTATCCAGGAAATGATTTACTTGCGATATAAAATATAATAGAATGTTATATAAAAATTTCTTTGTTCATGCAGAATGTTTGATGAATCGCCATCGCCCGGAACATCGCTAATGTCCAGTTAAATTTTGTTTTTTTTTAGCTACTGTATATTGAACTTATTTCATTTTTTTAATTATTTAAATTAATTACTCCTGGCTTGTAAAAAGAAAAAAAAAATCAATTATTGCAGTTCATGGTAAATTTAATTTTTATGGCAATTATGGTTTTCCAATGCCAATAATTTTAACAATTTCTTGAATTTTGAGATGCGCCATCATCAAGATGCCCACCTGTCAACCACCTAATTAACCAATTAACATTTTATTCAATTTGAAAAAAAAAATTTTTTATATATAGACGTTATATAGATATGTGTACTTATCTGTACTTATGTCATTGAAAATACATATGCATGTATCACTATATTACCAAATATACTCTGTTTATTGTTAATTTTTAAATTCAGATTTTCAGTAGATATCATATGGAAATTTTCATTGGCATTGGACAATTGAGAATTATAAAAAAATCTCAGTAAAAAGAAAACCGAAAATATTCAGTTGCCGTTTGAAAGAGCTAACATTGTTTGATTCGATTGAATATGATGTGAAAATAAAAAGAATTAAAAATAATAAATGAAAACCTAGGACATCATTTGGTAGCTCTATGACTTAAACAATCCTTACTAAAAATTACAAAGCATACATACTTCCATGAAGTGAACATTAAAAATCATTAATAGACAGAGTATAAATTTTCATTACATTAACTATCTTAATATCCAAAGATCAAAGCAATAATACATTTTTAAACTTTTATAAAAACTTTAAAAAATTAATTTAAAAAAAAAAACAAAAAATGTTATCTTAAGTATAATAATATAAAAATGAGTTATAAAAACAATTAATTATACTATTCAAATTTATTGAAGATTAAAATGAAGAAAAAAAAAATTTTTAAATAATATTTAAAAGAAAAACCGTTTTTTGATATTTCAAAAAAAAAAAAAAAAGAAAGAAAAATTATTATTCACTTTAAAAATATTGTACATAATATGGCATTAATACATATCTTCAAGTATTTATGTAATAAATAACAAAAATGAAAAATTACAACAAAAAAATGTAGAATACTTTCAAAAAAGAAAATTTTTCATATTTTCTTGAAAAAATTTATTGTTACAAAAAGACAAAAAAAAAAAGAAAAGAAAAATTCTTTATTGATTTCATTTTTCATGTTATTATATACAGGTGACTTCCGTATAACACGACAGTTTTTTATCCATAAGCCCAAAAAATTAACATGTTAACGGATAAATAGGACGAAAAGTTGAATTAGGATCTAAAAATTAAAAAAAAACAAAAACATGGTTTCTTTGTATTTCCATAATTATAAGACAAAAACTTTCATTAATTAATATCCTTATATGGTGCCAAGCACTTATGAATTTTGTTTGTAATCATTCGAATTACATTTCATTTTGTACAATGATTTTATCCAATTCCATGTTAAACCATGTTAAAGTGAATCTGTATTATTCAAATGCCGTGTTATGCGAGGGTTATCTGTACTTTTTTTTCTGATTCCTTATTTATTTATTATCCTATTTATATACATAATTACATCTAAAACATGTATACTATACATACTAATACATATCTATTTACTTTTGCTTCAACATTAATAATAATAAAAAATTATATATTCTATGTTTAAACGACATTTTAAAATTCTTGGCTGTTCATTTAAAAAAAAAAAAAAAAAGTTTTTTCTTGTAAGTTTTATACAAGGATATTTATTATACACAATTGTATTTCTCTCTCTAATGCAGTGTATGACATTACAGTACATTACATATTTTATGATAATACCATTTAGACTACTTAAATAACATTTTGGACGAATTTTTTTTTTAAAAAAAAAAAATTAAACATGCAAATTTCATGTAATATATTCCGTAATTTGGCTTTGATTTCAAAACAATATTTATGTAGTATTAAAAGAAAAATTTTTTTTGAATTTTGTAGTAACCAAAAATATTTTAACTATTCCTATACCCAAAATATTTGAAAGTGTAAAATGATGTTATAACAAAAAATAAAAAAATTAAAAAAAATAAATATAATATACAGTGAAATCTGATAAGTTGGCATCACCAACCACACCTCCCCCTTATACACCACCTTCATTATAAGAGATATAAATACGAAACTGTGTAATCGAATGAGTTAATGACCAAACGAACATTTCAATTCAAAAAGTTTTATCAGTTTTGTCAGTTCTGTCTAATTGAGAAATATCAATCTATTCAGTAAAACAATCTGACGGTTATTTCAAAAACTCAATGAACTTTACTTTACATTTCCATTTTATGGTCCATATGTCATTTTTGAAATCTGTAGACTAGCTGAACTTTATGTTTTATTACGATCTATAGTCTATAACTTGGCAATTTTCTGAAATATTATTAAAATTCTTTACACCGAAGGTGACCAACATTTACGGGTTTCACTGTAATTTTTTTTTTTTTTTATCTACAAAACATGTACACATTTTGTACGATTTTATAACATATTTTCTATATATTTCTTCTTATATATACAAAATTTTCTTCTATATATAAAAAATTTAATGTAATTTCTCTATATAAATTTTCGTTACGAGTATAATTTTTATTTATTGCCTTTTCATATAGTCCTTTGAAAAATTCAATATAATAAAAATCTCTCTGTGAAGGACACCTTCTATAAAATGTGGACATTTTTGGCTATATGGATTAATTTATTCTTATACCTGATGGCCAGAGAATCTGGTGGAATTATTTCCTGTCCACCTACGAGAAGGTTTCATATTGTATTCGATGAAAAACAAAAGTAAAGAAATTTAAAACAAAATGAATAAAGACCAAATTAATAGAAAAAAAAAAACTTCTAATTAAATATTTTAAATGGAAAAATGATTATTTTTTATTAAAATTGATAATTAAAATAAAAATAATTTACAAAAAAAAAAAAAAAAATTAGGAAAACAGGCGTGTACACAGACATGTAAACATAATAACGAACTTTTTTTTTTTTGAATATACATAATTACACACAAAAACAAAATACATGCATACATACATAAAAATATTTTACATTCATGTAAATAATATACTTAAAAAAAAATAATAATAAAACAAAAACAAAACAATACTTTAACTATAAATAAATAAAAATAAATAAAATAATGAAATAGTTAACATAGCAGTTAAAATTTAAAATTTAAAAATTTTAAGTATTTGAATTATTATTTATTATAGAGATAAACGAAAATTTAAAAACAAAAAAAAAAAATAAATAAAAATAAAAAAATAAATAAAACTAAAAATTATATAAAAAAAAAACTCGAAAACAAAAATGAAAAACTATTACAAAATAATATTATTGTTACAATTAAAGAGAAATTGAGAGAGCGAACGAAAGAGATAAATTACATAATATTGAAAACAATAAACTAAGATATAAAAATTTACAAAAAAAAAATAAATAAAAAATAACGAACAAAAGAAATGTAACGAATTTTATTTTATTTTTTTTTTTTTTAAATTCATTTATGTATTTAATTTATTTTTTATTTGTAAATATAAAAAGCTACGTACATTTAAATGCATACATGCCATTATGTGTGTGCCTGTGTATGTACATGAATTTTATAACATACATACATATATTATATAAACATCCAAATATACTATTCAACAATAATCAGGGTCGTCGATGTAAGGATTTTTTTGCGGCCGAAACAAATATTTGTACTCACATGGTAGTACGGCCCTGACAATAATTATACAAGTACTATATATAGAAAAACACATACAAACGTACGAATAGCTTAATAAAATTAAAACGATTTAATGAAAAAAAAAAAACAAAAAAATTTTTAAAAAAATTCAAATTCGATAGAAATAATTTTTTTTTTTTTTTTCATTTTTTTTTTTAAGTCAAAACCCAATTAGAGAAAAAAAAATATATTTAAAATAAAATGAATATATTATATACTCATAGCAATTAAATATAATTAATATCAGAAAATATAAAATAAAAAAATAAATAAAGAACAAAAATGTACGCTTATATAGTTTTTTAACGTTAAAGTTTTTTAAATTTACAAAAACAAAAAAAAAAAGAAAAATGAGAAATTTATACAATACATTTTGATATCCATAAAATACGATAAATTGTATAAAAAACAATTTAATATCAGTTAAAAAAAAATAACAAACAACAACAAATAGCTCCAATCGATTGATTTTATTGAAGGGATACAAACGATAAGCATGATTGGTAACCGTATTTTTAGTTCATGCGATCTTTATTTATACTCAAAATAGATAAAAGATAACAAAAATAAAAACGAATCCTTTTGGGTATATTTCATCAATAATGAATGATTTTTGCCACTTTCTGGTTAAAAACACATAAATCCATGAAATTCACTGATCTCATGTACACTTTATATTTAATAACCAGAAAGGAAATTTTAATTTGGTACGCTGTAAAGCTTTTGGAAAATTCTCGTATACAAGTATACAATGTAAATTTGAAAAGATCAAGAAACGTTAAAAAAAACGTTACTTTCTACTGAACTATAAAACTTAGTTATCAGTTTTATCTTAACCCACCAAGTTAAAAAAATTTTTGACCTTTTTTTTTCAACCAATCGATCAATTAAAAAAATTTTTCGTTTAACAACTTCAAATGTAGAGATCAACGTAACGTTCCTTTTTGATAACATTACCTTGTTCGCTACGTGGTTAACAGCCATGCTTATCGTCTCTAAGGTCCTTTAATATTAATTGTATATGCAATTGAACTTACACCATTTCCTGATTCTAAATGAAGCGTACATTCAACATGTACATACATCGAAATTGAATTTGATGATCGGTTTTTTTTATTTTCTATTTTTTTCTTAATTCATTTTAAATTAATTTAATCCTTTAATTATTTTTTTAATAAAACAAAAATTAAGTACAAAAAGTTACTAAATTAATGAAAAATCAATTAATTAATTAATTAATATGTGAGAATTTTAAACTTTACAAACCATTTTCTTTTTTTTTAAACATAGTCAAATGTATTTTCTTATAAAACATAAAAATATTAAATAATATTTATGAAGTATTAAAAATTTTACATTGTTGCCATATTTGTTCTGTCGTATTGTTTGTTATTATTAATAAAAATGCAGAAAATTGGCAATCAGAAAATGATATGAATGAAAAATTCATTCGAATTGAATGTAAAAGGGCATTAAATAAAAAAAAAAAAAAAATACAAGTGACTATGTTTGAAAAACACTCTTTATAAATTTATTTTCTTCAATTTTTTTTTCTCTGGCTTATTAAATAATTTTTTTTTTCTTTTAATTCGTACAAATTTAGTAATAAGACAACAACAAAAAAATAAAAAAATAAAAATGTATATAACATACATGTAGAGACATATACATATACATATGTATATATTATATATAATAGGACATTATTAAAAAAAAAAAAAAAATTATATACATAGACTTTAAGTCGTTAAATACGCTTTTAGTAATTAAGTAACACCCATACACACATATACAAACACATGAATATGAAATGTGTATAATAACAAAAATGAAAAAAATGAAAAAAAAAACAATTACTTATTACATATAGAAAAATTGTATAAAAGTAAATAACAATAAATAAATAAATAAATTTAACAAAAAAAAAAAAAAAAAATGTTAAAAATTGATACAATTATTTATTAAGGATATTTATTTATTGTATATACATATACGTATATATATATGCATGAAATGAGAACAGTATCAATAAATATAAATAAAATTTCAAAAAAAAAATTATTGATTATATATATACTCGTATATATGTACTATATGTATATGATTAGTACATAAATAGTAAGAAAGAAATATTAGTAAATGATATAGAAAAGAAAATAACAGAAAATTTCGTTATAATAATAAAATTGTTTACATACATACATACATATATAGTGATACACACATATAATACATACATATAACTATTATTAGTACATACGAGTAACTATAGTTATATTTACTTAATAATAAATAAAGATAAGAACAAAAAATTCTAAGATTCATTTTTTGTTTTCTTTTTTGCCATAGTCATATACATATGTATTCTTATTCGAAAATAACAAAAATTTGCATTGTTGCCATATTTCTCATTTATGTTATATTCTTATAATTATTGTTTAGAATACAGAAATTTTGCAAATAAAAATTGAAAATTAAAGAAAAAATTTATTTAAATTGAACGAAAAGAAAAAATACAGAATAAAAAAAAATATTCATTTAAAATATACATTTGACTGTGTTTAACAAAAAAAAAAAAAAAAACAAACAAATACAGTATATAATTGTATGTATATAATAATGTACATATTTTTAATGAATTAAATAAGAAATCGCTATCTACAAATTACAAAGCTGAAAAAAAATTGTTTTTTTTTTTTTTTTTTAAATTTCACAAAGATACTTACTACAGCTTATGAATATCTAAATTACATACTATATGTAATAGACACTTATTACATGTGCTATGTACTTATTATATTCAGGGTCGGTGCTTGGAGATTTTTGGTGCTCACAGCACATTTCAATTCAACGAAAAAAAAACTACTTCATTTACTTCTAATGGTAGCATCGATCCTGCTTATATTGATGAATCCAATTTGTTTCTTCTTTTTTCTTTTTCTATTTCCTCTATTACACGAATATACGAATAATATACACAATTCGTCATAGAACAAAAATACCAAACCAATATAATCACCATATATAATCGTTATAAAATAAAATTCGAAATAAATTTCAAATAAATAAAAAATTTAAAATTATAAATCAATGCTTTTCACTATAAATCAATCAATTCTCCACACACACACACACAATATCGCAACAACAGATCTACACAAAAAATAAATAAATAAAATCAAAAGACAAATAAATGCATTGAAAAAAAATAGAAATGAAATAACCGAAAATAAAAGAAAAAATTAACAATTTAATTCATTTAAATTACTAAATGAAAAATAAAAATTTTAATGAGAGCATCCTCTCATCAAATGAAAAGATCGCTCATATTAAATTGATTTTTAGTTTAAAAAAAAAAAACTTTTTTTTCATTCTATTGAACGTCCTATGTTCACCTTGTACAGTTTTTACCATATTAAAACTACTGACAAACATCTAATTTTGATACTAAAATCCTGATATTGGGCACAAATCAAAGTATTCGGACCACACTGAGCGACACATATCCAAAGTATACTACATGCAAAATTTTGAGAATTTCAAATAACTTTTATTGTCTTGAAATTTGGACATTTTTGTCTGATGGCTCAGTATTAAAAAAATATATTGGACTGGATTAAAATTAGATGTGTATCTCTAGTATAAAATTATGTGGATTGTGATACCAGCATCATGCCAGGTTACTTGTAATTGGTGACTAACATACAGTTTAGTATGATATCATATAGTATCAATACTAGATATTTGTCATTAGTCTTAGAAGGATTTTTGTTTTTTTTTTCTGTTTTTGTATTTTATACAGAATATTTAAAAATGCCTATAAATCTCAAAAAAGCATATTACCATAATATTACTAATATATGTATGTACATATATACTTCATTAAATCAATAAAATAAAATAAATTACAAATTGCATTTTATAGTGCAATAATTTCAAGCGTTTTATAAATAACAACATTATCGAATTTCGCCTTACTTAAAAAAAAAAATTAAAAATAAATAAATAAAGAAAAAAAATTATATAATTAATAATGTTTCATATATATATGTATACAATATATATATATACACATAATGATAGTAAATAATAATATTACATAGGCTATACGTTATATACATATATTCATATCTTTCCTTATATGTATATAGCTACATATATATATATACGAATATAAAACTATATTATCATAGTATGATTAAATATTTATATTTTCATCTAATTATATATAATGTATGTACATATGTATGTATGTACATACATATGTAATACAATATAGCATATCTGATATACCGATATATTGGTATTAAAATACACCATAACACAAATTATCATATAAGAAAATTTTAAAAAAAAAGTAACGGAAAAATTTATAACCGATTGTTTTTTTTTGTATTTTAAATTATCACCCCCATAAAAGTCAACTAAAAAATAATAATGAAGGGTGATCTAAAATTTACAAAATGTTACAAATTTATGCCGAAATTACTAATAAATTATAATAAAGATGTGATCTAAAATTCACGTGAAAATTCCATACAAATCAACTAGAAAATTTTAATACGGGATAATTCAAAATTTGTAGCATTACAAATTAGATAATCTGGCTTGAATGATTTACGTTCAAAGGAAAAGCATTTCAGAATTTTCTTTTTTTTTTTTTTGAAAAAAGAAAAAATAACCGTCAGTACAGAAAATTTGAAATTTTTTATTGATATACCTTTTGACAAAGTATTAATTCTAATTAACCGAATATTTAATGAAAATTTAATGAATCTAACAAAAAAAATCGTTATAAACCTCATGTCCATAAAATTCATATCCTCTGAAATAAAGGATATCAAAAATTTTCGGACATGTTAGATATATACACTTATTGCATGAATTTAGTTAATATTGGCTTAATTATATTAATTGACTTATTGAGTTAATACAAAGGAAAATTCAAATAAATACTCGTAATATCTAACTTGTAAAATCATATGTTTTATGTCCGTAAATTTTTTATCTTATATATCTCGAAAGTGATATATAAGATTTCTGACTTATATATCACTGATTTCTGATAACTGAATATTTCAGTTTCAGATGAGAGATAAGAGGCTAGAACGATTTTTTATTAGTTGTAAATTTTAAATTACACGAAAAATACATTTTATGATAGTTATTTTGAGACATTCTTAGTAGTGGAAAAACCTATGGTGACCTTGCTTCAAAATATAATTTTGGGTCTCCCAGTTTACTTAGTAACTATCAAAGCTAATTCATTTTTACAATAAATGCATTTTTTTGTTTGTTTACCACCGTAATGGGTCTCCTATTCTCAGCTTAGGCATAGCAAAGATCTTACTGTATGGTATAATTCCCGCAAGGGACATTCATTACAATACAAATTTTGTATATACAGTCCCTGTTCAATGAATTAGGACCACTAGGAAAATTTTTGATTTTTCACAATTTACTGAAGTTTTGAAGTGGAAAATGAGTTAGGGAATGTAATTTTTTGCCAAAAAAAGTTAATTTAATTATTTTTAATTGATTTTATTTTAGATAAATGTATGAAACACAAGTTTATTTTTAGTATTTTGTTGGGCCACCTTTTTCCTTTATTACCTCCTTAATCCTATCGGTCATGCTACCAAAACACCTTATTATCATCTCCCGTATTTCAACGCTGTTATTCCACACTTCTGCAATATTTTCTTTCAAGGTGGAAGTGTTGGGATTAGACCTTCTGTAAACAAGGGATTTGAGATGACTCCACACATTTTCTTTTGGGTTTAAATCTGGAGAGTCCCCAGACCACGGCAATACTGCAATTTTTCTCGTTTAAAGACATAAGTTATGTTTTTCGAACGATGACAAGGCGTTTTGTTCTGCATAAGGATGTATGAATATCTGGTAGACTCCAGCGAACGATAATATGGAAGAAATACTTCTTCAATAACTTTTTTGTACTGAAATGCATTCATGGTTCCTTCCACAAAATAAAGGGGACCAGGTCCTGCAGTGGATATGCACGACCAAATCATCACAGACGGCGAATTTTTTACAGTTTTTGTTGTGCATTCATCATCCACACGTTCACCAGGCCTTCTTCGCACAAGCGTATGGCTCTCCGTCACTGTTTCTAAACGATATTCATCGCTAAATGTGCTTTAAAAAAAAATTCAGATGTCAAGTTAGACGTGGTTTTTTTAACATGATGGATATGTGTATATGTTTAAAATTTCTTAGCTTATGCCAATCATCTAAATTGTAGTGCCTGTTTTGCTTAGCCCAATTCAGTCTATTTTTTTTCATTTGCGGCGTCAATTTTGGTTTTTTACGGATTTTCGACCTTTAATATTGGCCTTGTGCAATTGCCGCCTAATCGCCATTTCCGATACATTAATGTCTAGAGATTCTAGACTTGATTTTATTGTCCTTTTTGAGGAATTTCTCAAGTCAAGGGTAGTGTTTATTATTGTCCTGTCTATACGCGGTGTGGTTTTTTTGTTTTTTTTACAATTTTTTTTGTTTGTCGACAAAAAACAAACATTTTCTGCAATTTTCTTACAATTCTCATCACTGTTTGATGAGAAACACTTACTTTTTTCGCTATTTCTGGTTGAGAAAATGTAGTATTTTTTAAAAGTGCTTCAATAGCACATATTTTTTCACGTGACAAATCTTTCCTTTTGCCCATAATTTTTGTATATTTACAAAAAAACTAAAATAACTATGTAAAATAGTTAACTCTTCAATTAGGTTTTTGTTCGACACTATTTTTTTAAATAAAATCCACTATTTTCAATAATTATTGATCACTATCAAAAACACCAATTATACTCAACACGTTTTAACTTAGAAACAATAATTTCATCTATTATTTGTAACAACTTGCCTTGAAATGATAAGAGAAGGATAAAATTTGGTTTTTTTTGCATGTAACAGTTTTTTTGAGGTTTTCCCTTTCTTCCGGTGTTTTTTTCCATGGCATGTCCTACAGGTAAAGTAATACAAATTTTCAAGGACTAATACCCTTTCAAGATTCCAAAAAAAACTTTAACCTGGCAAACATAACACATATTTTTCTAATAAACCACCTAGAAATACAAAAATTAGCCGATTTTAACAGTGGTCCTAATTCATTGAACAGGGACTGTAAATTGAAATGTTAAAAAAAAAATTAAAAATAAAATAAGTTGATAAAATTATAAATAAAAATTATATTATAAGAGAAGAAGATGAAGATGATGATGATGATGAAAATAACTTAAAACAACGACTATAATTTAATGAAACGTTATATATAAATACATATATATATATATATATACCTATACATATATACTTATATACATAAATTATAAATATTTAAATAATAATAATTTAAAAAAAAAAAATAAAATAAAATAAAAATTAAATTAAATTAAGTTATTAATTAAAATTTAAAATAATAAATATATAGTACATACATATATAATAATAATGATAATAAAAATTATTATATTATATATACAATTAAGGCAAAATTTATATAAAAATGTTATAGTAGTTAAAAAATTTAATTTAGTAAAAATATAAAATAAAATAAAATAAAAAAAAAACAACAAACCCTTTAGAGAAATAAATTTAAAAATAAAAAAAAATATATATACATATATTAGTCAAAAAATAAAAATCGAGAAAACAAAAATAACAAAAACAATATAATATATATTGTAAAAATAAATTTAAAAAAAAAAAATAAATAAATAAATAAAAACTTAATAAATCCTGAAAAAATAAAATGTTGATGCGTATAATATAAACAAATAAACAAAAAAAAAAATATATTAAAAATAAATTTAAAAAACAAAGAAAAAAAAAACAAAATTATATATTATATAATGTTATCTAGTTATGTAGGTGAATTAAAAAATATTTATTATATTACAGACAAAAAACCAAAAAAGAAAAAAAAACAAAAAAACAAAATTTATTATTTGAATTTTATTATTATTATTAATATTGAAATAATGTTTAAAAATAAAACAAAAAAAAAAAAAAAGTTGAAATTAAAAAAACAAAAAATTATTTGTTATATATACAAAATTCAAAAAAAAAAAAAAACAAAACAATAAAAATAAAAATAAAATTACAATTAAATATAATTTAAAATACTGGCAAACAAAAATGAAAATTACAAAGTAAAAAAATCTTAAAAATAAAACAAACAAAAAAATTAATTGAAATGTTTATCTAAAAAAAAAAAAAATAATAATAATAAAATAATTATAAAACAAAATACATAGAAGAAAAATAAAAAAATAACTGAAAAGTAAAACAAACAAAAAAAAAAAAAAAACAAAAATGAAATGAGAAAAATATTATTAGACTGTGTTGTTTTGTTGAAAATATAAAAATTTTTAAATAAATAAAATAAAAAACTAAAAGTAAAATTATTATTATTATTAACAAAATAAATTTAAATTAAATTTAAAATTACAAAAATGAAAAAAAAGCAAAAAACGAAAAAAAAAAACATTTAAAAGAAATCAGAGAAAAACGAATAAAATATTATGTATTCCATTCGAATGAAACGTTTTTTTTTTTTTTTTAATTTTTTTATATTTTCTTTGTGAACCATTTAGACAAAATCATGACCTGGTCTACCACTAGATAAGCTGTAAATCCATTCGACATTGAACCATAGAAGTTTTCAAATTTGTTCCGTTGACTTGCTCACTAACTGAACGATGATTGATGAATCAAATAAATGAGTGTTTGAAATAAGTTAATGGTTCACTTACATTCATTTCATATTGCTACCTCTGTGTTCTTATGATAATACGAAATTATCAGAAATATCCAGAAAATCATATTATTTTGTCCATATCTACTCTCTTCACTCCTTTGCGTTCTGTTGAAAACATATCCTAGTACTGCAAGGGAAATACACCTCTTCTAGTTAAGGGAATAAATATAGATAATTCAAAATGCCATTTGCTTTTTATTTCCTTTATTTTGAAAATTCTTTACCAAACGACGTTACATTGTATATGTACGTTAATGCATGAATTTATATGCATCTTGCATAATTCAACATTATTTAATGTTAAATTATTTTTATGTTGTTCTATTTCTGCAAGATTAATTGAATACAAAAATCCATTATGAATAAAAAATAATGTATAACAAAAAAAAAAAAGGGGGAAAAGATGCAATTACAAAATTATTTAATTTTTTTTTTTATACAAATTGTCAACAATATTTAACAATTTATTGAAAAATAAGCGATTATAATATACGATAGTAATAAAAATAAAATGTTAAACCATCATTATAGTGTTAAGATGACAAAATAATTCAATTAATTTGATTGATCAGTAATCAGTACCACGTGATACAATCTCTTTACATGTTGGTCTTAACATAATTGTATGTTCATATTGAGCCGTATAACATCCTTTTATATCACATAATGGTGGATATGCTTCTACGACACCTTTATCGCATAAATCTTTTAATGCCATCTGATATTTAGTTGCACCAGCACGATCAAGCCATCTCTTACAAAATGCTAATGTACTAAAATTTTTGTTTATAATTGATAAAAGTTGTTTAGATGATTGAAGTCGTAATGGAACATATGATGCATCAAAATTTTTCATATAATGTGAACAATCCATATCATCATGTACTAGACCACGTCCAGTTGAACCGAATGTTTCAATTGCATAAAATTCATTCTCTTCCATACGTGTTGTCTCTCCACCTTTTACAATTGGAACAGTTTTCCCAGAATGAATACCTATTAGAAAAAAAAAAAAAAGATGTATTTCAATTTACACATCTTCAACACAAAATCTTTCTCTCATTTTTTTTTTTTTTTTTTACTTACGATATGGACTTATTGAATGACCATTCAAATTTCTAATACTTTTCACTTGATACGTTTTACCATCCAATTCAATTTCATATGATTCCATTACTTCTTGTATTGCAGCTCCAATATCACATAACCTGACATCAATACCAGCTTCTTTAATTCCAGTATTTGTTGCATCACGTACAGCTTCTAATAATTTATCATATTTATTATTGAATGTTAATGTGAATGCACAATCGATGATGCGTCCTTTAATATGAGTTCCAAAATCAATTTTACAAACATCATCATAACCTAAAACAGTTGTATCACCAGCATTTGGTGTATAATGTGCTGCACAATGATTTAATGAACAACCAGTTGGAAATGCAAGACCAGCTTCAAGACCATTCTCACCAATCAATTTACGTGCAGTTTTTTCTAATTCCTCACATATTTCAATCATAGTCATTCCTGGTTTAATCCATTTTTGTATATATTGTCGTGTTTGACGATGAGCTTCAGCTGCATGTCTTAATTCATTATAAATATCATTATGCATACGATCTAATGCACGTTTCTCTTCGCTTGTAAAACGATCTTTTGCTGTACGATCATCTAATGGTAAAGGATGATGCATTATTTCACCTTCTGGATAATTACCATCTGGATATAGTTCAGAAATTGGTATAGATGGTGGATCAGTTTGTCCATCAGATGATGTTGTTTTTGTTGTTGTTGTTGTTGCTACTGTTGTACCATTATTATCAGTTGGTTTTTTTGATTTATTTTTGTTTCTATTCTTTTTCTTCTTCTTTTTCTCAGGATCAGTTCCCTTATCATTTTCACCATCACCATTCTCAATTACCTCATCATCAGCAACACCATCAGTTCCATTCTCTTTTGTTTCTTCTTGCTTTTCTTCCTTATCATTAATAACATCTCCATTAGTCGCTTCTAATTGCTTTTTGGCTGCTGCTTCAGCTATTTTGATAAAAACCAAAAATAACAAAAGTTAAAATTAAAATATCATCATGTTGTCAATTTTTTAAAAAAAATCGTTCCATTTTTTTTTTTTTTTTAATCTTTCTTTTGATAAAAAAATTATATGCGTACAAAAAAAATTGATAACACATGTAGATATGTAAGAAATTGCCAAATTCTTTCAAACATAACCTGAGAAATTAATAAGCATGAGATTCTAGATTCTACCCTAAATGACTTTTTTGTTTTTGGTAAATTTAACACAAAAGAAAAAAAATTTTTTTTTTTTTTTCTTTTTTAATTGAAATATTTAATTGTGCAAAATGATAAATTAATATAAAATTTCTTACCTTGACGTAATTTCTTATTATTCGGTTTCGGTTTTTTTTGTTTTTTATTAACACCACTATCAGTAATTTGACCCTCAACAACACCATCAATATCTTTTGTTGGAGAAGAATCCTCAATCGGTTCAGAATTTTTTTGTATATCCTCAATTTTAGTTTCTACAGCAGACATTTTATTTTTGTTTTATTAAATCTTTTGTTTTTTTTTTTTTTTTTTTTTGTTAATTTTAAATATAAAATATTCAACAAGAAAATATTCTAATTGCAATATAATTTTATTTTTTTATTTTTTTTTTTTATTTTCCTATGTCTGTTTTATTAAATGACACGGATTTATTTTATTTGACTTTTCACTGGAGATAAATTTAACCTTGAAGTTAGCTATGCATATATTTATTCACTAAAAATGAACTTTGACAATTATACATGTCTAACCTACTAGACAATTAACTTAGAAATGTCATGTCACTAATAGCAAGGAACATGCACTATTGTATCATGAATGATAATGTTTGAATTGGTTTGATTTGGTATTGCCGTGCTGTTAATATTGTTCATTTACACAAGTGTACATACATCCTATACCAAAAACCAAAATTTCATATATTATTTCCAACTTAACCCAAGGTTGAAGTAAAAATAAAAAAAAATGTTTATTTAGTGGGTGGAGCCTTACACTGAAGTAAGTAAATCAAGCTTGAATCATTTGAGTTTGAAAAAGCTGAACTAGTTCTACTAGTTAAAGCTTTCTATCGGCCTCAGTGTTGCCACTTTACTACAATTGTAAATCTACTACTTTTTCGTTAAATTTGGTAATCTGCCACATCTACCACTATTAAGTTCAAATCTACCACATTTTTCTATTCTTTTCAATTGTATGACAATTTTATCATTATTTATCTATTATCCTATTTTATCCATTGAAAGTCACATTCATGTAATAAAAATATTTGAAAAAAAGGAATATTTACTTAGTTTGTCTGTGGGCTCTAATCTACCACATTTTTTAGGACTTATCTTCCACATTTGTTTAAATATAAGTGGCAGCACTGATCGGTCTGCCTGTACAGGCATCTAGTATAAATAGCCAGAAACCACAAATTAGAAATCAGTTCAAGTTAAATATTCATAGAGTACGTGTCGTTAGTAGGTCGCGCATGAAAAGTTTTTAGTAAGAAATTTACGTAAAATTTTCGTTAATAGTGAAGTGAAATTCGTATACAATAAATAATTCGGTATTTTATTTTGGCAATTTTAATTAATTTTCCGGTAAAGACATTCCGATCGGTTTTAATTATAAAATTTTTTTGTGAAAATAGTGAAATAACAAATTGATTGAATTTTGTGAAAATAGAAAAATAACGAAATTGGTATCGCATGAAATTTTTCTAATTTAAATTTAAATTCCGGTAAAGGACCTTCACAAATTTTTTTGTGAAAATAGTCTTGAAGATAGTGTTGTGTTGTAGTGAAAAATAACAAAAGTGTTAATGCACGAAATTTACGTAAAATTTTCTTTGATAGTGAAGTGAAATAAATGTGGAATAAATCATTAATTTATTTTTTTTAAATTTTATTTTGTTAATTTGAATTTAAATTCCGGTAAAGGACTTTCACAAATTTTTTTGTAAAAATAGTGTTGTGTTGTAGTGAAAAAAAATAACAAAGGTGTTAATGCACGAAATTTACGTAAAATTTTCGTTGATAGTGAAGTGAAATTCGAGTAGAATAAATAATTCAGTGTTTTATTTATTTTATTTTTTTTTTTTCAATTTTAATTTAAATTCCGGTAAAGGACTTTCGCATCGGTTTATCATATAATTGTTTTTGTGAAAATAGTGTTGTGTTGTAGTGAAAAATAATAAAATTGGTAACCCATGAAATTCACGTATTTTTAATAAGAAATTTACGTAAAATTTTCATTGATAGTGAAGTGAAATTAGTGCAGAATAAATTGTTTTATTATTTTTTTTTAATTTTATTTTGCTAATTTGAATTTAAATTTCGGTAAAAAGGACCTTCACAAATTTTTTTTGTGAAAACAGTGTTGTGTTATAGTGAAAAATAACAAAGTTGGTTGGTGTGCATCCGGGGTAAGTAATAACAGTTTATTTTTAGTATTGTCCAGTATTGCTTTTAAATTTAAATTTTATTTTTTTATTGCTTAATTCAACTCCACATACCTACAATGTTGTTTTTTTTTTATAAATTAAACTAAATTTACATAATTAGGAATTTGTTTTTAATGTATTAAAATTTTATTGACATAAAAAAAAATTCAAACTATTGAAAAACAAATTGAAATTACAGCAAAAGATCACTTAAATATGACCTATTTATTCTGATACAAGTCTGTTATATATTTCAAATTCCGATATATCTAAAATTTTACGTTCATATTCTCTACTGAACATTTATAAAGCTAATTCTTTTAGATTTTTAATATAATTTCGCCAGAAAATGTTGATTTAGAAAATTTTCAGATTTACTTTTCAATTTCAAAATAAATGGTTCATATATTTAAATACCTAATATTAAAAAAATAGAAATATACCTATTTTGTCAAACATACATTGTTTTAAAACAATATATCATTAAATTCTTATACAATTTTTCAATTTTAATTAAATAAAATTGATGATTAAATCATGAATTGAAATTTAATGCTCTTATACGATTCATATATGGATAATTTGGTATTATTTCTGTTAACCATTTTGGTTCTATTTCTGTTATACCTCGTAAAAAATTTTTTTCAGTTGATACAACTTCAGTAAATATACATAATTTTGGTTTTGTTTTACCATTAAATACACTTGATGGATGAATTTTAGCTTTTTGTCGATTTGATATTATGAGGTAGTAATTATCTCTTTGTTGATATTCAGCTAAATTATTATAAAGGCCAGAAAGAAGGCACTTTCTTACACGATCTTCTATATTATCATTATCATGATTATTATTAGTATTTGTATCAGGATCGATGTTGTATTTATTATTAATCGAATTTGTTAATAATATATTACATTTTTCAAGGATTTCTTTTAATTGATTTCTAACATCTTTAGCATATAATAAATTTCGTACATTTAGAAAATTTTCATGGCACCATAACTAAAATTAAAAAAAAAAAAAAATAGAATAGATAAAAATGGATTTGAAAAAAATAGTTTAGTTTTTTGTACCTTAATTTTATCTGTTTTAATAAAGGCATTATAAATATTCAATAATGTTAAATGATCACCATATTTTGATTCAAATTTAGCATGCGCTAATGTTATTTGATCACGTTTATCTAATGATGTTATAAATATATTTTCACCAGATAATATTGCAACAATACTTAACATCTCTTCAATACAATCAAATTTTGATGATGTTAATAATAATTTACTATAACGTGGATCTAATGGAAATTTTGACATATATCTACCACAATCAGTTAATTCTGGATTTATTATTGATTTTATAGCACCAAGTTGTAATAATTCTTTATATGCATTATCTATAGCATTATTTGGTGGTTTATCTAAAAAATCAAATGTTCGGCAATCTATTCCTAATGCGAGTAATTGTAATACCTATAAAATAAAAAATTAAAATATGTGAAAAAAAAGAAATGAAATTTCATCTTTCGAATTTAAAGCACAATTATAAATTCAAAAAAAAAAAAAAAATGCATCATTTGATGTGATCTTCATTTTAAGATCGTAATACGCTTGAGACAATATGATACATTTTTGATTTTTTTTTTATTACTAACCACTGATAATATATTATTTCGTAATATTTCTGGTTTTGGCATATTATCAAAATTTTCCATTTCATTTTTTGTATACATACGAAAACAGAAACCATCTGATTCACGACCAGCACGACCACATCTTTGCCAACTTTGTGCTTTTGATATACGTACAATTTTTAATGTATCAATACAATTATTTGGATCATATATACGTTGTTTAACATAGCCACTATCAATAACATAACGTATACCAGGTATTGTAATTGATGTTTCAGCTATATTTGTTGCTATTATAACTTTTCGTGTATTTGATGGTAAACGGCTAAAACATTTTAATTGTTTATTTTGTGGTAATTGTGAATACAATGGAAATACACGTAACATTGGTGTATTTAAATCATTATTCTAAAAAACAAAAGAGAGAAAAAGTGCTCTAATATCACAATTCAGACAAGTTATTCTAAAAATTGTATATTTACTTTAATTATTTGTCGTATTTGTGATACCATAGCTTCAATTTCTTCTTGACCAGTAAGAAATATTAAAACATCATGACTAAAAAAAAGTTAAAAATAGAAAAAAATTAGTATAATTTCATGTTCATAATTAAAATAAAGAATTTCTTACTTTGATGGTGCTTCACGATGTATTTGAAATAATGTAACTAAACATGAATATATATAATCAGTTTGTATTTCTTTTGTATGCATAACACGTACTGGATATGTTCTACCTTCTAAATACATTCCTTTAATACCAAAATATTTACCAAAATGATCAATATCCATAGTAGCTGACATTATTATTATTTTTAATGTTAACATATTATTTAATTTACGTTGTTTTTGTGCATTCTTAATAATACCAAATAATATATCTGTATTAATTGAACGTTCATGTACTTCATCTAATATAATACAACTATAATTTTTTAATAAACGATCTTGTATTGCTTCACGTAATAATGAACCATCAGTTATATAACGAATTTTTGTTAATTTCGTTGTACAATCTTCAAAACGTACTGTAAAACCAACTAAATCACCTAATTTACAATTCATTTCTTGTGAGACACGTTTAGCTATTGTTATTGCAGCAACTCTTCTTGGTTGTGTTATTGCTATTAATTGACCACGATTACAATAACCAGCTTCATATAAAAATTGTGGTATTTGTGTTGTTTTACCAGATCCAGTTTCACCCATTAATAATACAGTATCATTTTTACGAATTTCATGGATGAATCTAAAAAGAAAAAAAAATTTTTTTTTAAATATATTTTATAAATCGAACACAGCTCCTTTGAGCCGACATTCAGCTCACTAAATATCGGTATCAAGAAGATATTGTATCCATCATTTACCTTTGTTTACAAGGATATATTGGTAAAGATTGACGTTGTTGTTGAATAATATCTTTTGTGTTATTGTCATTTATTTTCCCATTTATATCATGATTTTGTAAATATTTGCTACTTGATGTGATTTCATGATTTTTCAATTTTTTTGGTGATTTTTCAATACTACTATTGCTGATATTTATGCTGTTATTATTATTATTATTATTATTAGTATTGATATCATTTATATTTTTACGTTTTATTGGAAAACCATTTACATTGCTATTAACACCATTCGTATTTCCACATGCATTTGATGATATTGATTTATTATTAATTAATGCATATTTTGAATCCATTTTTTTTACAAATCTCTACCTTAAAAATATTGAAAATAATAATTTAAAAATTTAATTATTTTATTTGTTATTATTTAAGCACATTGTTTTTCTATTGTTTCGGCAAAAATATATAATAAACTCAATTTTATGTTATTCCTCACATTATACGTTTGTAAATTGACTTTAAAAAAAAAAATGAAAACGTCAAAATATTCATCGGCATGGCAATGCATGACATTTGACAATAATAAAATAAATAAAAGCTTTTAACCTTGACTGTACTATCGTATTGGAATATTTAACTATCATACACACAATACATTCAAAGTCAATCTAGGTCAAGCAATTTAAAATTGTTTTCATCCAAACTAGACATTTCACATGTTGAATCTAGTCCAGCCAATGAACCCAATAGTTGAAATAAAAAAATAAAAAAATATACATATGTTCAGTAACCGAAGATTGAAATCTAACCCAAAATTCAGCCAATTAAGTTTTTGTTGATATGACTAGCAATATAGTCTACTGGTAGTTAGTTCGATGTTTTCTTAAATATTCAACTCATTAGAAATTCAGAAATCACTAATCAGTTAAGATTAGGCACAAGATCTATAAAATATATATATTTTGTATATTTTATAGATCTTGGATTAGGCATTCACAGAGTGCAGATCGTTGGTAATTCACGCATAAGTAAACGAATTTTTAGTTGGGAATTTACGTAATATTTTCGTTGATAGTGAAATACGTCTAGAACAGTGTGTCATTTTTTTTAAAATTTTATTTTGACAATTTGATTTGAAATGAAATAAATCTTCCGATAATTGTTGTTTCAATAAATTTTGTTTAAAGAAAATTACATTAACAAATAATCGGTTTGGCTAATAATTAATTAATAATAAAATATGTGCTCAAAATTATAAGTTATAATTTGCATCCCGATTTATTTTTAACCCGCTCGGTCTTTCGATTTATAAAAAAAAAATTGTGCATTGTTGGTGGTGTGTATGGAAAATTATGGATAATATTTCACTCAACCATAGTTAACTCATTAATTTTTTTTTTTGAGTGGTAACATTTTGAGATAAAATTTCGTCTATCAAATAAATAGAAGAAGAAGAATCTCAATTTTTTGACATTTAAAAAAAAGAAGTAAAATCGTATACCAATTTATTTATTTTTTTTTTCTGGTTTCAACTTTCTGAAGTTATTTTGATAAAAATACAGATTTATTAAAAATTCTTGATTATTCTAAAAAAAGAATTTAAAAAATAAAAATGAATGTAAATAATGATCTTACACATTCGATATTTAATGAAGGTTACATTATACCAGATGAAGGCGAAGCTTCAGGTAAAACAAAAACAAAAACAAAAAAAATCATAAGACAAAATTTATAGTGTCGTACACAATCGTAAATTACCTATTTTCATTTTCTAGATGATTCAAGTATAGATTATAATTCTAAAACGGGATTATTAAGAGAACAAGATCGTTTTTTACCAATTTGTAATATTGTTAAAATAATGAAAAGAGCAATACCAGATAATGGTAAAATAGCAAAAGATGCTAGAGAATGTATACAAGAATGTGTATCAGAATTTATATCATTTATAACATCTGAGGCAATTGACAGAAGTACAAGTGAGAATCGTAAAACAGTAAATGGTGATGATCTATTATATGCAATGGCAACATTAGGATTTGATAATTATGTTGAACCATTAAAAATTTATTTACATAAATACAGAGAGGTGGGTTTAGATTAAATGCAAAAAAAAGAAAAAAAAAATCACGAGAAAAAATTTGTTTTTGTCTAATTTTTGTTTTAGTCAACAAAATCAGATAGAAATCTTGTTTATAATGAACCATCATATTTTGAAGACTCATCCTCTAATGAATTTAGTAAGTTATGAAATAAATTATTCTTTAAAGACATTACAAATCAAAACTATTGGACATTCTTTTTTTCTCCACTCTTTTAGAGCAACAACAAAATGATGTTGTGTCTGATATTTTACGATCACACCCAACTGATGATTCTTTATTGTATTATCAACCAAATCAATCTGGAAATTTTAATTTGTAGTTTATAAAAGCAAGAGAAAAGAAAAATTAATTTATACACGTAATAAATTGTATGATTTGTATTATATCATTTTATCAGTCCGATATGCATCAGTTAACATTAAAAGTAATTTCATCGCACAAAAATTATTCAACCCAATGACATACATACATCTCAATCTGGATAATTTTTGTGATGAGATTACTTGTAATATCGTTTGGTATTTTAATGTAATTTTTCTATTCTATGTCATTAGGTTATAAGTTTTAAAATAAAAATAAAAATTAAGATATAAAATGAGTTTTTGGCTTATTTTCTAAATAAATGATGATACATTTCGTAATACGTAGTCAATTTTATGTTGAACTTGAGAAAATTCGAATAATTGCGACAGTGAAAATTTTCACATGAAATGGGTAAAAAAAAAAACATTTTTCTTATGGTCAAGATCAAGATTTAAAGAACTTTATTAAATATAAACCTGAATTAAAATGTTTTTCCAAAGTGGATCAAGTGTATCCAATGTGAACATTTCTAAATCTTACCATTTCTTTTAATTTTAATAACCATCTCAAAATTTACTCTCAATGATTATAATATGTATTTAAAAACAGAAAAAAAGAAAAATATATTTCTTTATTTTTTTATTGCAATTTATTTATTTCTTAAATTTTATTTTGTTTTTGTTTTTTATTTTGTTTTATTTTTAAACATAAAAATTAATTTTTTACTCCTTGATTTTAACTATATAAATTTTTATTCAATAATACAATTCATTTTTATTTAATTTCTAAGATTAAAAAATAATATTTAAAAAAAAAAAAAAAATATTTTATAGAATCGAAAAAAAAGACTATAAGGTATTGAATATTTATTGTTTATTTTTGTAATTGATTTTTAGTACTTTTGTTTTTCCATTATATGTTGTATTATAATTTATTTTACTCTTATAAAAAGAAATTATAGAAAATATTTTAATAAAATAGAAAAAAACAAAAATAAGAGAAAAATATGAAAAAAAAATTACGAGTTTTTTTAACATTATAATTTATCATTACATTTTTTTTTGTTTTTTGTTAAATTACTCTAAAATCTATGCGTTACAATATTATTATACTTTAATTTAAATCTGATATTACAAATAATGCAATGAAGATCTTAAGAATTAAAATGTATCTTTTGTTTTTTTAAATATTCTTTCTTTATTTTTATTATAAATTTTTATAATGAGAGATACAAGAATAATATAAACATAATTAGCCATTTATCATTAAATCAGTTATCTTAACAAATAATTATTTGAAACAGAAAATGAAATAAATTGAAAAACGTTTACAGAATTCATTTCCTTTTTTGTTTTTTTTTTCTTGAATTTTAAATTTTTTTTTTATTCTTATTTGTTACATTTTCTTTAATTTGTTTTTCTTCCTGTTTTTTTTTTTTTTTTTCTTTTATTTTGTTTTCATATTGTAAATTATGCTGGTAATTGTAATTTTTTACCTTTTAAAACTTTTGTTATATATAAATAAAAGAAATCACAATATAATATTGTTTGTACAACACCAGCAAATATAGCAATTAAATCATAATGTGATTCAATTATATAACGATATACCCAATTTAATAAATATAATGCACGATATGAACCTAATGCAAATAAATAATGGCTTGTTATTGATTCAGCTTCACCAGTTTTACTTACTAAAAATAATTGTGGTAATATAGCAACAGATTCTAAATATATAGAAAATGTCCATAATATTTCCATGAATGTAAAATCATGATTTATAATTAATGATAATAATATACATGGTATTAATAAAAATTCAATACGAAATGTATCATGATTATGATCATATGTTGCTTTAAATTTAATATACATTAAATGTATTGTTGCACATGATGCTGTTATAAATACAATTTTCATAATTGTATTATATAAACTAATATATGTTGTAAATAAATCTAAATATCTTGTTATATATACGATAGCAAATAATATTTGTGATTTACCAGATATACCAGCACATGAACGTGTTTTCCATATTTTAATTAATAAAATAATAATAGCAAGTAAATGTGATAAATCACCAGCTAATCGAAATACATTCATTTTAATTTTTTTGTTTTTTATATTTTGTTTTATAAATGAATTCTGTATAATTTGATAAGAACTCGTGTTCGTCAAAATTTAAATTATTTTAATATGAAAATTAAAATAATTTAATATCAAATTTTTTTTTTTAATTATTTCTATTTAAACAAAACAAAATTGTGTACTTGAAAAATTAATTTATCCTCTGTCTTTTTAATAAACGAGCAAAAATGAGTTTGTAGTTGACGTGGCTCGTCGTATATCGTAGTGTCTTGATTTTTTTTTTTTTTTGACAGAGTAAAATTCTAACACACAAATATGCTTGTATACACGATTATATCAGAATTTTTAATAATCTTAATAATAAAATGAATAAACTTGATTTTCTCGGTTATGATTTTATCGTTATTTGCTTATATATTGTGATGGTTTTTATCTGATTCAAATGGTTTGTTCTTAAAAGTCAATCTTTTCTTTTTACATACAATGTAAATTTATATATCTGTAAATTGTTGATGGTGTAGTAACACGTACATACAGCGACAATCAACCTAATTTGCAAGAGTATTTGTTGACGACGCCGGAATTCAATAATATATGTTTGTATGTAGTATATTCAATATCAAATAATTAAAAACTGCAAAAAGGCCAATAAACTCCTTCTTTTATATCCTCAATAACTTTAAAATAAAAATATTTATTATTAATAAACATTTAATGAAATATTTAATTCATTTAAATAATTTACATTTTATTACCAATTTTTGTTTTTTCGATGAAATCTTTTTCTTTTCTTTTTTTTTTTTATTGTAAAATTCAATCAAAAGCAAAAAAAATAACACATCTACTTGATAAAGAATTTTTTTGACAACTCAATTGACAAGACAACTCAACTCCACACAACTCAAATTTAATTTTCATTTTATATCACATGAAGTTGATTTCATTTTGAACAAAAACCAGAATAATTTAATTTAGGGTGTGTTCTTGATAAATTTTTTTTTTTTTAACGTAAATTTTTAACAGTGTACGGACACACAACAAAATTTTAATAATTTTATAATTTTTTTTTTTTGTTTTGATTTTGAGAATGAATTTTAAACTAAAATATGCATTGTAAAAAAATAACTAGTAACTAGTTAGTTACTCATATTTGGAAATAATCATTTGCAAGTAACCATCAAGTAACTAGTTAATTACCCAACAAGTAACTATTTCCCTATCACTGCCTAATGTTCATTCAAATTACGAATTGATTACAATTAAAATCAAACCAAAATAATCTGTAGATTTCCGTAAAGTAAAGTATAAAAACAAAACTGTGTCATGTATCAGTGCAGGTACATTTGTAAATTTCATTGTGTACGTACGTAAATTTCTGTTTCGGTAAATTCCTACAATTTTTTTTTATTTACATTCCATTCAACTGAACTTCAAAATCAATTTCGTTTCGGTTTAAGTTTACGCGCCAATTGCGCGTGGGTAGTAAATTATAGTAATGTGAACTATTTGGAATTATATGAAATGAAAGTGCAAGTGGAAGTGGAATGTAATGTACAATGTGTGTGTATGTGTACCGCGTTTTAACTCGTATCGTAAGGATCGCGTCGCGTGTGTAAAGTGAAATTTTTATTAATTTTAATTAAATAAATTCAGTGAATTTAATAAAGTGATAAAAATTAATTTTAATTAAAAGGACATTTATCATCTCACCATTTGGGTAAGTCAATTATTTCATTTATATTATTAATATAAAATAAATAATTCATAATTCATATGCTGTCAATTGACATACATACATACACATTGTACTTACAAAAATTGGCGGATTATGTTCAATATGTAATTCAATGTTACTTGAATTTGCAAAATTATAAAAAAAAAAAAATCTTGCGACAAAAATGTCGAAGTTGATCCTAAATTGACAACAGACAAAATCATTATTGATCTTTGAATAATTATTTATTGAAAAGGCAAATATCATTTTGTTGACTAGATATTAAATTAAGAGCCTTTGTTTTGCTCATAAACTGGTTAGTGGTTAGTTGCTGTCGGACATCCATGATTTTTTTTTTTTTTTTTTTGTTTTTGTTTATGTACATGTAAACTTAACTCAAAAGATAATAAGGGTTTCTTTTTTTTTTTTTGTATTATTATCTTATATCAAGTTATTTATTTTATTTATTTCATATGAATACACATTAATACCCGTTTTCTCACATTAAGCATATATGATAAAAATAATAAATCATTTAAGGTTTTGACTGAACCGGATATACATATGTACAACATATGTATATGTACACATGGATGTATATATATGCGTCCATATGTAGGTACACTCTGATTTGTGCAATATTTTCATGCGAAAATATCAGATATTATACACAATACTTGGGTATGGTCAATGTACGTACACAAAGGCAGGGTGTCCAAGAATAAAGACAACAAAATATATATTATCTTTAAAATTCAAATTGCTTCTATATTAAAAATTGTCATCTAAATGTCAGAGGCAAAGGTCCTACTCAAGACTATTTGGCCGTAAAAGAAGAAGATCTAAATTTATCCCTTAAAATGCATGCCTTTTAAGATATTATGAATTGGTAATTTTTCATACGTAAATTACACAGGGTAACAAAAAAAAGGCAATTATGTATACTCCGTACACTATTTCGATACAATTAAGGTCTTATGGAAATGACAAAATGTAGTAGGTACTACGTCGCCGTATATTGATATTAAAAATATTCATCCCGTATTATATGATAACTTTACAGATTATGGTAACATTACTCGTGAGATGATCTTATTAGAAATCACGAGAAAATAAAAAGGACACATAAGACTCTCATAAGACTTTAACTGCATCGAACTAGTGCATGTAGTGTAGGTATTTTTATTATTTTACATGATGTCCGTTAATTTTTAATATGTATGTTTTGTTGGCTTTATTCTGGGACACCGTATATACCTACATAATAAAAATATATATGTACACACATCGCTGGTATAAGTGACATGTATTTGCACATAGTCAGATAAATCAACTTCTCTTTGATCCATAGGAGGCTTAACAACGAATGAATTTTACAAGAAGATATTTCTGTATTTTTGACAGGTTGACATTTATCTTAATGATAAATGACATCCAAATTCGGTAGCTTTAAATAGGTTTTAATTACGGGTCTAAATTGACCTCTCTTCTTACGGCATTTTATATGTATCTTTTTGATGTACATATAATACATATGTATGTACATTGGTATGTTTACATATGCCATGAATGTATAAAAGTCAGATTGTAATCTATACATAATTTAAAATTTTTATGAATATAAAGTGTTTATTTGAGACATAATAAATACGCATGAAATCAAATTAAAAATCAATGAAATATTAATGTATGTAGGTACGTTGTATGTGTGTATGTACACGTACATATGTATGTACACATTTTTTAGTAAAATTATAACGAGCAATTATCTTAATCTAACAATTATCAAAGTAAGTTAAAAAAAAATTTTTGTTTTTTGGAAATCATTTTAAAGTAACAAGGACGGATATTCGATTTTTATTGTTAATGTCGTACCCCACGTGACACATGTAAAAAAAATGTCTGTCCGACGATGATTTTATCCTGTTAAAAAAAAACTATAGAATGGGACATCAACCGATATCACTCATTATTTGACGTGTCGTCTTGATTTTTTACAGGTTTTGTTTTTTCTTAAGAACGTATTATTCGCTTCCTTTTAAAATAACACTGTAAATAAAGTGAAGGAAGAAATTCTAAAAAGGGGCACAACATTTTTATGTACAGTTTTCAATAAAGGTAAACGTGGGGACTCATACTTTTGATTTTGAATATTTTTATGTGATTAGGAGAACCGAGTTCTAAATGAAAGGGTAAATTCAAAAATGCATCATTGTACATGTGATGTGATATAAAGCGTATCTTAAGCTGAATATCGCATTAAATATAGGTAGTGGTACATTTTTTTGAATTAACCCAAACTAATTATTAGTCCTTAAACCATTCTTCTCCGGTAGGCATTTTGCATGCCATACGGTCATACGGATTAAAATTTGGCAATTACCTGATGTCTGTTTTAATCATCTAATCTAATGCGAATTACATACATACATATGTAAAGATGTACATTTAATGACAGCATCATTAAACACCACTTTGTTCATTCACCGGTACCGGATAATAACAACTGTAAGAATGATTAATTTTTTTACTTGAAAATCCTGTTCACTCTAATGTACATACAAGTTGAATTAAAAGCCAAAAATTATAATTGACGAGAAAATTGATGCATTAGTTATAGTGTAAATTCAAATAGCATTTTAATATAATTTCAAATCAAATACATACAGATATTACATTATGTGTGCATAATACATACATACATACAGTATGCATGTGTACGTACATACATTTCAAATCATGTCAAATAATGCAATATAAATTATATTTAGTTACATATAAAATATAGGACCAATTCATTTGTTGTAACGACATAACATATAGCAAAATAATTTTTGGCTGTCATTGTCAATCATAAATTTTGACATATGAATGACTTAAAAGACTACTAAAAGATTATTTCAATCAAAATGTACAAAACAGAATTATAAATTTACAGAGTAGACATTTATATACCTCATATATGTATGTACATAGGTATAAGCGCGGATAACTATATAAGGTGTCAATCAAAATTTTCAACAACGACAACATACCATATAATTTGAAATCATCGCCTTCATGTATACAAAGAAGACTTTTATATGCATTGATTCAATGGAACAAAAATTAAAGATGCATATATAGATATACCTTTGCTCATATACAAAATAGAATGTGCATAATATATGGATAAAGGATTAATAATAAATAAGGAACATGCATTTAAAAGGGGTGGTATATAGACTACCTTCTCATTTCCTTTTCCTACTCGTTTAGCCCTTTTGAAAAATTTTTTGCATGTCAAGTGACATTCTTGACATCATTATCCACTATATAACTTTTGAATGTGATACAATATTGTAACAACTTTAGTGGCAAATTAAAGGCAACAAATATATGTATACATATGTATGTATGTTTATCATTAACAAATTCAGTCTGACTGAATAACACATAAATTGTTCTTATGCATATAGTATGTCAATAAAAATGGTAATCATTTACATTTTACAATATTTAACTTATATATACCAATAATATTTGGCACTTAAACATGTTTTTTGTTGGGCGTATACTTTAAAAACACCTTTTCAAACAATTTCATGAAGAACATGTCAAAGTTATAAATAAGTTTTTCTTCTAACAAAAATGAAAAGCTAAAGGAATTAACATCTGTCATTGGTAAAAAGCAAACAAAAATAACAAAGATGTTGATTTATTTCTAAAGGTATTTAGTCACATGTCGGTTAACTATTTAAATTATTTTGTAATTTAGATTAAGAAAATTATGTGATGAAATTTTTTTTTTTATTTTAACACCACATTTTAAGGATGAATGCAAAAAAACAATTTTTTTTTTTATTCATGCATTGTATAGGGTTAAAATAAAAATAAATATAAAATTGATACATTTAAGGGTGAGATGTAAATGAGTCACGTCAAAAAATACCAAATGGAGTCTCTTCGAAAAATTTTATTTTGAGATACATAAAGTCAAATGAAAACGTTTAATCATTCAATTAATTTAAATTTCACTAATGAAACATTTTATATACAGGGCGTATCAGAATAAATGTTATTCAGCCTATTTTTTCTGAAATTTTGAACTTTTCTTTTTGAGCAAAAACTCTAGACCATTTCTAAAATTCACCATTTCTAAAATATAAGGAATTGAAAGTTGTTAGGATATGCACAGTACATGACATCATAATTGGAGTAAATATCTTTTGAATTATACTCTATACATCTTAATTGTATACTATTGAAATTAAAGCTTACATTTAGGTTTTTTGAACAAAATTTGTTTGGAAATTCACATTTAAGGATTTAAATCAAAAGGATGATTAAAAAGTATGATTACCCTAAATATGACGTCATGTACTGTATGTCTTCAAATACTTTCAGTCACTTATATCTCAGAAATAAGGAAGATGAATGGTCTAGAAAAAATTCAAGTTTTCAGATAAATAGGCTGAGTAACATTAATTATTCTAAGATACCCTGTATATTGCAAATAATATGTATGTATGTTGTTCTATTTTTTTTTTGTTTTTATTTTATTACAATTTTTGTTTTTTTGCAAATTATTTAGATCAAAACACATTCATTTCAAATTAAAAGAATATTTTACATACATACATGTACATATGTATATGTGTGTAGAGAGAGAAATAAGAGAATATATAAAAACTGTAAATTTCAATTTTACTTTTGCAAGATATTAAGTCGTTTGAAAAATTGTTTGCCCATAAAATTCAGTGATTTATGCTTTTCATCTAAATCTTGGCTAAAATTGTGAAAAGCAAAAAAAATAAAAACAAAAAAAACAAATCAGATGTATGTGCAGAGGCATGTGTGTATATGAGATGAGCACATATACATATATACACATACGTATAAAATTTAAACTGAAGTTATATGGCCTGAAGATTTTCACTATAAATGAAAAAAAAAATAAAGAATATATAAAGAAGTAACAGAAAAATGTAATATTCTTCTTCATTGCATTTATAAATTGTGTGCTTTTACTTATATTCACATCTTATCGCCTTTGGCATTAACAAACAGATAAAAATATATTGTACACATAGTACATGTGTAAGAAATGAAAATAAAAAAAAAAAAAAATAAAAAAAAGAACGAGCAAACAAATCTACACAAAAGTGTAAAAGAAACAAGGACGAAAAAAAAAGAAAAATTAATTTCCAAGAACAATGAACCATGTCAAGTCAAAAAGATTTATGAACACATAATTTAAGATCTCAACTTATAATTCAACCTTATAACGTGTGTGTATATCATTGTATGTGTAAATACGTATATGAGACGTTTACATAATATATATATTACATACATACATATGTACATGATTGTTCTCCCACTGATAATACTCCTTTCACCAACTTCCCTTTCGACATTATTTTTTTTTTTTTCTTCTATCTAAATTTCCTTTTTCAAATGCAGGAGTATATGTGGAATTATATATAGGCGAACATATGTACTACAAAATTACGACACGTACGTACATATCTAATAACAATCATTCAACAAATAATATTTTACGCATACATATGTACATTTGTATCATGTACAATATATAAACAATAAAGGAGAACACAAGGTATATCTAAGAAAATTAACAGAAATTTTCGATTGACGATATCTTGGAAAAGTGAATTTCAGGAAATGGATAAATAGTCTAGTACGGGATTCTTATTTAAAACAAACCTCAAGAAAAATATACGATGTGAGCTGTGATCTTTGTTTTGGGACACCCGTTATATATAAATTTATGTACAATTATATGCTGATGTGTTATTTTGTATATGTATAGAAAATATTTATATAGAATTAGAATAACAATGAAAGTTAAAGGAACAAAAATAATAAATCACAAATAATTGAGATCAAGGATATTATATGACTTTAAGGTTATACTATCTGTCCAGGATTTTTAACATAAATTGTATTTAACCAGTCTAAATTAAAAATGATGAAGATATTTATATGTATTTATGAAAATGATAAGTTAAATGCGTGTATATATAAGCAAAAATACGCATACAGGATGGGCAACTAAGAACATCCTTATGAGACAAAAAATATGGAAACAAAAATACGAAAAAAAAAAAAATATTCAAGCATTTTTAAATTGTACTTTTTAAACATTTTTTTTTTTCTTTTTTTTTTTTTGTCTCAAAAGCCTTAGCCCTTTAAAGGATACTGAGCTAATAATAATAATGATGATGACGATGATGACATGTCACCAATAGTATGACATTTCAAAATTTAATAATAATAAAAAAATATATTTATTTTGCAAACAGCCACATTTACCAAAAATATCCCTTACTAAAAACAAATCAAAAAAAAAAAAACAGGCATGAAACGTTTGATTTCTAGAAGGGAAGGGTCGTAGTTTGATGAATGTGGTTTTGAAAAATTATACATATGTGCATGTAACTGTGTAAATAAGGTACAATTTCTATACGTATTTATTTTTAATACATAATACTGTATGATTTGTAGTAAACAGACTTTGTTTTGTTCCTTTACGTTGACTGTTTTGATCTACGCCTGTCACAAATGTGTCATGAAGTTGTTATAATAAGATACATTTCCTTCAATAAAAATTAGCTGACCTGTTGTATTATGGCTTAATGTATCTATGGATATGTATGTATACTCTAGCTTATATGTACGTATACGTAATGTACAGAGGCTATACATAAATATGTATTTAAATACGTATGCTCATGTATAGTATATACATATGTATGTGTATAAATTCAAAATTATATATTTAGTCAAATTGAAGCTGTTGTAATATTATAAATATTGAGTTGTCTACCCTAAAGTGATTAATGACCTAACTTTTGCATTAAGAGGGATAACATGAGTTATTACGTATTTTAGATCTATACATGTTATTATCATTTATTCATTTATTCAGTTTTTTTTTCTTGTTTTTTTTTCATTGTTAATTTTTGCCATTCTCTTTTTTTTTTTTTTTGCCTTTTGTTGCACTGTCAACTTGAAATGATGATAAATGAGCTAGAAAAGAAGAAAATGAATATAATATTAATGTACATATTTTATATACTTATGTGTATACATATTTGCACGATATACCTACATACACACACATGTATGTATGTATATTTTGAACATAATTTAAAAGTCAGGCAAAGGCAAGGAAAGTTTTGCAACTTTTGTAAAAAAAAAAATAAAAAATAAAAAAAATTTATTATAAATAAAAGTATCACATTAGTTACAATTGATCATTATGCAGTGTACTAATCATAAATATATATTTTTGTTTTAGAATAAATATAAAAATTTTACATACCATACGTATGTACATGGTCATCATAAATAAAAAAATTTTGTAACGTTTGAAGCAACATTTTATGTTATAGAGCAAAAAATAAAAATTCCTATTACTACTTATACTCTGTTCAGTAATATTATGCACTTAAGGTCTTATGGCGATTACTTAAAGTGGTACCATTTTACATCACTATTTGTATTGATATTCAAAAAAATGCATTTGATATATAATAAAAGTTTTGTGGATTGTGATAATACTGCTCGTGAAACAGTCTAATTAGAAATTATAAGAGAAGAAAAAAGACATATGTACTCCCATAAGACCCTAAGTGCATAATATTAACGGACAGGGTATAGCTGTTATAATTCATTGAAATCATATTCAAAGTCAAGAGTTATCATTTTTCAAAAGTTCTTATAAAATTCTTTTATCATATAGTCATGTGTATCCTTATGGAGACCTCCTTATGTGTATCCTCTTGGATAATTTTAGAATTTAAGCCCACATACATATGAGGTATGTCTCACCAAGCATTCAATTCCACTTTCAAGGATACTGCTTTCACCACCACATATGTACCTACATTGACTTGGTGATGTGCAATTTTCTAGTGAAATATTTGTGTTTATGTTTTGTATCTCAGGCTCAGGATTCTCAGGCAAGGCGTGATAGCAATCACGAAAACGACAGATATCTTGTTCTTTTAAAAAATTTATGAAATATAATTTTTACCGTTATTTGTTTTTATTTTTTTTTATATCTTTGATATTTGAATTTATTTACAAATCACAAGTATGTTGACACACAAGTCTAATGCAGTGCTGAGTGTTGTGTTGTATATGTAATGTAAAATTCGCATATGTGCATATTTGCATATGTGTATTTATATAATTTTCATAAAAATATACAAACTGTTTTAAATAAAACAGCAAAATAATGTTCAACAATATTATCATATCAAGTCCATTATTTTTCATTTCTAAATTTCTTGTCGCCTGTTCGTTTGATCTGTCTATCTGTCTGTTTTGCCTGTCACACTGTCTGCACTTGAGACATGCAAAATGCATACATTAGCGAATTACAAAAGAATAAAAAAATGAATACATAATATAAAATAAAAATAAAAGAATCTGTTTACTAGCAATACATGATGTTGTCGTATATACATATAACATTCATATAGTGTTGATGATGCTATCAGCTGTAATAAAAGAGTCAAAAACAAAAAAAAGTAAAAAAATTAAAAAGATTGATTTGAGAAAAAGCTGCTAGCTGTAATAACATAACATGATTTAGAAAATATATTTAAAAAAAAAAAACAAACAAAAAGCAAACGTGCAGGTTATACTTTAACACAAGTGCAAAATGTGTCTCATTTTAACTGGTAATTTGACATATTATTTCTTGAAGTGTCTTTTTTTGTGTTTTTAATTTTAACCACAATTTAGCCTCCCTCTTCTCGTTTTTGACATTATTCCCCATTACAAAGAAATGCAGATTTGTAACAAACAACTGTCTTGTAATTCTACAGTGCCATTGCGATGTGGTTGGAAATCACACAAAAGATAAATTGCAATTCAGTGGTGTCATTGAATGTATGAAGAATCTGAGTTTTATATTATTATACTCAGATTCATGTGTGACTGATCTCTGACACAATAGAATTTCAGCTGCAAGTGACATTGCGACAATTGTTTGAGCCACTATAATTAATTTTTGTTCAGAGCTTTTGTTTAGAGCTGTACTCCATAAACTAATTCAATGCAGTTAAGGTCTTATGGAAATGACATAAAGTAGTATCACTTTACATCATTGTATATTGATTGTTAAAAAGCTCACGTCATATTGTATGAGAACTTTGAGAATTGGGGTATCTCTGCTCGTGAAATGCTCTTATGAGAAATTACAAGAAAAGAAAAAGGACCTATACTCCCATAAGATCTTAACTGCATCGAATTAGTGTATAGAGTATAATTGTTAAAACATTTCGCTAACTTGATATTCTGCTAACTTTCATATAAAATTTATGAATTGTTCAAATTTTGTATAAAAGTTAAAGTTAGCAGATTGTTAAATTAGCGAAATCTGCTAGCTACAATCAAAATAGCCTTGATTATTTCGTAAAATAATTTTGTTATACATATTTTGATATCCATAGACACAGTTGATATAATATCACATTCAACACAAATCGTGATTAACCCCCTAAGTACACAACAACAGCTGTCATCATTTTAGCAATTCGTATAACATAAATCAGTTAATTTATCATAAATTATGAGAAATATTTCAAGCAAACATTCTTAATCTACCACGACGTTTTCTCATATAACGACAAATGAAAATTATGTGTGTGTGTCTACACATTTACAATAAAATCAGTTCTATATGTTCTATAAATGAAATTTTCATTATTTTTATGTACATACACACATATGTATGTATATGAAAATTTTATTTATGTATACGTATGAATGTCTCTAATTTTAAATGAAAATGAACATGTAAATCATTTAATATTATATGAAATAAAGAAAATATCTAAAATTAACGTTTATAATAAATTTTTTGAAATAATTTAGATGAATTGTAACTGTCATGCCATCATACTTCAAGTCATTAATCTTGCTTTGGGTCGCTTTTTTATTTTATTTGATTTTTTTTTTTTTTTTTTTTTATCTGTCAGACAGTAGCAAACGTGTCATAAAATAAATATAACGGAAAAATTCTAGCATGAAAAAAGTGTTCTAATGAAATTATTATAAAATCGTGACTACACATTATAATTTGTACATATGTACATATATGTATGTATGTATGTCATACGTTATACTGTATTCAAAAGGTCATTTTAGTGGACTTCTTTAAATAATTTTATATTAGCAAAAAAATTATTCTTAAGCATGTCTACAAGTTTCTTCTTTTAGTTTTCAGTATGAATTTTCCTCAATAATTTTATATCATTTTCATTTTATTAGAAATTTTACTAAATAACATAAATACAGAAAGCTTATTAATTTGTTGTAACTCAATTACAAGGAAAATAGCTTAAATTTCCGGTCTTTTATATTTAAAGCAAGAACAGAATTACGTTCCTTTTACAAAAAAAAAAAAAAAAAAAAAGATATTAAAATGTTTACCGGGGTAATACTTTGATTTTCTCGTTCAACCGTCATTACAATGAATTCGTGTGAACAGGATATGTGGTTGTTATATTTAAAGTTAAACGTTTTTAATTGAGTGGAAAATGTGACACCATAAACAGGGTGCCCCAGAATGAAGATCATAGAAAATTATTTTAAAATTAGGAATAACGTTTTGTAATGTACTGCCGTAATGATAGTGATGAATTTTCGAAAACACAAAGTATGATGGTATAGATTGGTTCTTATTAGGTTGTTAGTATTCTACACTAATAAGGTATGATTTCATTCTCATATCTCTCGACTCGATTAATATAATATGATTCGATTTACATGTATTTAATAAGTATTTTACTAATTATGTAACATTCAAAAAAATTCTTTTCAAATGCTCGAAAAAAAAATCACTGTGTAATCATTAGGGAATAGATCGAATATCTATAGTGCAAGAATTTTCATCGTTTGCATGTATGTATGTATGTACGTGGATATATTTTGCAGAATTGGAAACTGATATTTCATTTTACTATATACTGTATAGTTTATAATGTTTATATACATATTTTATATAATATCAAGTAAAATGTACATATGTACATATGTTCACATACACACATGTCACATGTACGCATGTGAAGTTACATAATCATGTTATGTATATATAGGAAGGCTATCATCATCGTTGTCGTTTTATGACATAGGGATTCGAAAATGATATATTAACGTTATATCTGGTGACATAAATCATTCTATAAAATAAATTAGTCGACAGTTGGATATGCCATGTTACTTCTAAAGTTTTTTTTTTACTCTTTTAATTCTATCAATGAGCAAAATCCACTAGTATAAGTATATTCGTTTTATAGCTCTTATTTATGTATACATTTATGTACAACTGCATAAGTATGTAAATACGTACAGGGTGTCAAAATTTAACATTCATCGTCTTAATAATTCTTTTAACAAATTTTATTGATCTCACCTGGATTTGTCAGATTACCGTCAATTTGGACATTTTTATTGAATTTTGCTGTTTTTCTTTTTTAAATATTAAATGTTGGCAATTAAAAAAAAAATAATAATAATAAAAGAAAAATTTAATTAAATTAAATAGACATTAAATGTATATTTTAAATCATTTAAATGAAACATCCTGTATATTCCCACCCACCATTTTTATGCATTATAGTATTTCCACGCTACATGAATTAAACTGACTATACGTACGTACATACATACATACGTACATGTACACTTTTATTTAGTTGATTTAATACTTCCAACATTATCATTTATTTATTACGTTATGAAATGATAAAATTGTGATGTTAAATGTATGATACGATCAAAGACGAGCATACTGTGTCTTTTTCTGTTTTCATACAAAACAAAAAAAAAAAAAAAAATCTCGTTACGCTGTAATTTATCTTGAATCTCTACAAGCTTACCTTTAAAAACCTTTTATGATCTTTTGGTGTAATAATTAACATGCAGACTTCATTTTAATAATTTATTGGCTTTGGATAGCTCTGCATGAAGTACTCGTATACATCATACACGTCTCTCTAATGCGAGTACACATATAAATACATGCATTGCATATCTATGTACATCATAAAGTGCGATTTTTAAAATACAATAAAATGAGCACCTATACATAAAATGTTATGAAAACTTTTTGTTTAAAATAATAAACATTTTCATTTGAAATTTTATTCTATTTAGTCGACTCTGTCATTCCAATATTATAGACGATTCCCATATATAGAGAAAAATAGTGATTAAACTTTTTACATTTTGTTTTATACTTTAATTTATGTAATTACTATAATCATATTCATTTTATACAGAATTTATATATACTCTATCCATTAATTATATGCAGTTAAGATCTTATGGGTGTAACATAATGTACCTACGTCTTTTTCCTTTCATATTTTTTAATTAGCGTGTTTCATGAACAGTGTTAACACAATCTTTAAAGTTTTCATTTTCTTTGTTTTTTTTTTTTGTTTTTTTTTTTTTTGAAATGTTAATATATACCATAATGTAAAATGGTTCTATTTTATATAGTTTTTATAACTGCATGTAATTAATGGACAGAGTATAGTTTGTTAGTAAAGTAATACATATGATTGAGATGCACTCATAAAGTTGCTGTTGGTTACCAAATCAATACAATAATGGCTGACTGTGGTTACGTGGCTAGTTGACTGGTTTCTCTATACCTGATATCTTATTTCCAGCTATACAATATAAACATAATGTAAACTAACTAAAGTATCACCAGTCAAACAAATAAATGGAATTATATGTATCCAATTTTTTTTTTTTTTGTTTTCATTTGCTATTACCATCATCAATATCAAATCTTGATAAATGCTCATGTTGTGCTTGTTGATGGCAGTTACAACGAGATGAAAATAAATTTTACTTTTGGAAGGTATATCATTGTATTTATATCTGGACAATGTAAAAGATGCTATCAATGTTTTAGCTATTAATTATTCTTTCTATTGTGAAATATTTATGATATCTAACTGAATGATTTATTATATACCAGTTGTATTTAAGTGAATGCAAAATAGTTATAAATCATATAGGACATTAGGTTTCGAATTATGTATATACATAGACATATTAATAAATAATATTGATATGTACATAACGTATTACAAATGTGTATGTAGAAAATTGTATAATTATACTTACATATGAGTTATAATAAATTGATGTTTTCAAAATTTGTTTTGTATACATGAAGCTGTAAATTTTTGATTTTTGTGATAAAACAGTATACATACATATGTTGTATAATATATATACTCGTATTGTACAAAATTTGCCAAGTACATATTTTAAAATTTTTTATTAAAAAGAAAAAAATAAATAAACTATACATGATGGAAAATTTCACCCAACCCCCATTTTTCCTAAAGCTCATACTGTTTCAAATACAAAAACAAATAAAATAAAATAAAATCTTGTTTCCAGATCTCTACCATAAAATCAACACCCTTGGAAAATATTGTGGGTTGAGTATTTTTGGAAACAATGTCTTTTGAACTACTTTATATGAATTCAAAACTACTGCATTTTCAAAATCAATACTGTCAGATTTTCATCAATTTCATTTCCTTGTGTTATAAAATTGCCAGTCTGTGTTATATGGACAGATAAACCAGCGAAAAGCATATTCTGATCTTAGTAATCTTGGGTACAAGCATCAAGTGGTTGTGTATTTTAAAGAGTTTGTCAGCGAAAATGTAATCCGAACGAAATAGAGCCAATATGGAAATCGATGAGAACATTTTTTAAATGGAGACCGATTGGTGACAATATATGCTGATCATGTTATTGAGTACTTGTGGTGGGTGATGGTAATGCAAACTAAGACTTGCTAAGACGGAGGGAGTTTTTCAATTGCACATTTTCAGGAAAAGTGTCATGTATGTAAATTTTGTGGTTGGTATATAGGTACATATATATATGCCTAGTTTCACAACATGACAGGTAGTTTTTCTAAGACTTTACACTTCCAGAGAGAAGTTTCATTCATTTATAACCATGTCCATGGATCTTAAAAGAAAATTTTACCACATTATTGTTTTGTATACGTATACACCTGAACCTTTTTTTTTTTTCTAAATTGTGCAATTCATTAGAATTACCCTGCAATATTAACAATACACGTATTAGGTACCTATGTATATGATGTCAAAAAGAAAAGTTGAAATGATTAAATACAAAAAATAAAAATAAAATTAATCACAAAACGTCACAAACATATTTCTCGTACACATACATACAATCACTTGGGTATTTTATCAGTGTAAATATATGCGCAAGAATAATTTTTGGATGTATGTATGTAGTTTTAATAAGAACATAAAATAACAATCAATCATACTGTCATTAGTTTTTCTTTTAAAGTATATAAATTTATAATAAAGCATATAAAAGCGTGTATACATACATAATAAAATCACTTAGGCAGCACATACAGTGCTACAGAAACGTGAAATAAAGAAACAGATTTTATTCAAATTCAAAAAAGAACAGTATAGAAAACCACTGTTATTATACAGTATATGTAGGTATATTATGTTGCATATTTGTCATTTATTTTCAATTTTGATAATTGAGTTTGGTGTCAAAATGATCATCATTTTTCAACCAATATTGTCTTAACGATTAATTTTTTGATTTGTGAAACACCTTGCATAACGTAAATTTAAGCTAAACTAAAGATTTAATTAAAGATTAACGTAGATTTAAGCTAAAACTAAAATAGTTCGTAGATTTCCGTAATGTAAAGTGTAATATAAAGCTCTGTAATCAAAAGAGCTTACCCATAATGCATATTTTTTGTTATAAAAACACTATGGAATTCGACCACACATACTTTTAATCGCTCCTTTAGTACATACCCATCTACTATTATACCAGTCGACAAGCGCAACGCGATTCGGATCGAATCACCCTGCATTATAATACTATACCAACTATAAATAATAAGGTTTTTGTTACTTTTCAGAAAACTTAATATCAATAAATTCTTTAATATATTATGTGAAATGTCAGTTTATCCTTTTTTCATATTTCATTTATTTATTCATTTTTAATGATTATATGGTAATTCGACTAACTATATAGGTACATTATTCTTCTGAAGTGTCGTATACTTATAAATCCACGTCTAAACATCTGTGCATATATTGTAGTTATAAATAAATTCATGTGTGTAAGAGTATATGAATGAATGTTATATCGCGCATTTCAAAAAATGTCATCACTAATCACCTTTCAACTTGTCATAAATTGTTATCGTTAAAATGAAACTAATTAAACCTCAAAATGTCATATTTATTGTCAATTGTTGACATTTGCTATTTTATTTTATTTTATTTATTTTTTTTTTCGTTTTGCTTCAGATTTATTATTACACTCATGCTTTATTGGTGTTTTCATTTCATATCCTGACTTAAGTTAAAAAGATGTTTTTTTTTTTTTTTTATTTGTTTTCAATATACAAGCATATACAAGCATGCAATAACAAGAGTTGTACTAGGAATAGAAAAGGTTTGTCAGCATTTTTGCTGTCACTTCTTTCACTTAAAGAATAGTGACTTTTTTGTTTTTTAATTTTCATGGTGAGAATTATTTTCAAATACGTATGCATGTACATATCCGAAATCGCACACAGTCTTGTGTATGAACGGAATATTATAAACATTGAACATAAATCAATCTTTTTTGGCGAAGATGGAGGCGAGTGGTATGGAGTGAAATTTAGTAACCAGTAACATGTAAAATTGTTTTGCAAAACATATTTTAGAACCAACAGCTCAGACCTTAGTATTTACCAAAATTCAAAATTTATGATTTAGTAATTCGCTGGTATTCATCCTAATAAAATGGATAGTTTAGTTGATTGCTAAAGTAAAGAACATCCTTTTTGTTTTATTTTAGATCTTCGTTTTTTATTTTTTTTAAGGATATTTTAATCATTCAGTTTTATGACATGACATAGGATTTTTGTTATAAAAAAATCGGAAATTCTCTAATCTCTGTGGTCAAACGGTTAAGGTCCTTAAGTATCTCCCTTTCATTTTATTCACAATTTGTTTTACTTATCTCATTACAATCAAAATGCATATAGATATCAACGCATGTAGTATTTCTCTTCCATGTCAAGACTTTGTTATCCAGTGGATGTTCATTGTTCTTTGAATACATAATTTATACTTTTATGTATACATTGTACAGACACATTTGTTATTATGTGGCAATAAAATAACAACTGCCTACTCTTTTGTAAAAATAACAAAAAAATATTTCATACACTTTTAACATTAGATGATGTGATTTACAAGTAGGTATATTTTAAATATATATAATTTCAAAAATTACACCACAAAAGCCAGTTACAAACATACAGAGTTAATACAAAGGCAAAGTATAATATATACTATACTATGTATACCAAAAAAACTGCGGGATATGATATAATAAATCTTTAAGGTATAATACATACATACATACATATATTAGCCGCTATATGTAACCCTCGACACCTCAACAAACCCAACCCCTATTCAAGTTATATATTCTCAAAATTTATTACACTTTTTTGTTTTGCTTTGCTTAAAAGAATACATAAATCATTTAAGCCATAAAAAAAAATTTTATATTATTCATTCTGTTTTGTGTTATTAACGTCTATTGCCTTTTGAAAATATTTTTGCATTATTATACGGTACAGTATGTATACCTAATCAAGAAAGAACGTATCATATAAAAATAAAATACTCTCATATGTTTGTAAATATACGGTCGCTATATTATAAAGAAAATTATTTTTATCACACCGATAACGTTAGCAAATATATAATATAAAATTTCAGAGCTTGAAGTTGGTTAACCCTAGAGTGAATGGATGTATTCGGCTTTGTATAAAAATTTGCATGTAAAATAAATAAAATTTTTGTGTATTCATACGTTCTAGGGTTAATTAATTTCAAATGTTTTTTGTTTTTTCAGTGACCTAATCTCAATCAAGAATGAGTAAAACACTGTACACGTATACAAGAAATTTTTGACAGATTAACTGATAGGTGTTCATTGGTCGCTGTATTGTATGTAATTAAGTTTTCAAGAGATATAAAAATTCGTTATTCATATTATACTATACTGAATATTTTATTTAAATTTATTGTTTCCATTATTCTTAATCTGTCAGACAGACGCATGTTAAATGCCATAACATTTCTGTAACTATTGCACAAAATAGCCCTTCAATGTTAATCCCATGAGCCAAAATATTTCAATTGTTTCTATTTAATTTCAATTTACAGATTTATTAAATAAACATTAACATTTGGGTACACATACGCTTAAAAACGCATACATACATGCATGCATGTACAATAAGTACAATTAATGATTTGAAATGCATTAAATTCCCTATTAATGTACAGATTAATGATGTCTCAACGGTTTATTATTATTTTTAAATTTTATGTATGTATGTAAGTTTTGTAAATAAATTGTCAAATAATTGTTACAGTTTAATTTATTATCGTCAAACTGACATATTCAATAAAAATTGCCAAAAAATAAAAATAAAAAACTAAATTCATTGATAAAATTATTATAATTTTTTTTTTTACATACATACATAATCATCATAACATCATAAAAGCTTAATTACAATACAATAATCAGCGACCAACGAACAGCAAACAATTATGTACGATTGAGTTTATCTGTTTAAAAAAAAAAAAAAAAATATGTATGTATAGTTGCTAACAATTTAGTGAACAGTGACGAGCAAATCATTCGTTTGGTTGGCAAATGATTAAAATTTAATTTATATTTTTAGCGACTGAGTTACGTTAAATCAAAACAATGGCTATTTTATTGTTTTATTCACTTTATAGTATTAAATTGTCTTATTCTATATTGTCCGTATTAGGAACAACCAGCATGTAATATATTAACCCGTGAGCAGTATTACAAAATATAAATGTCATGAAAAAACAATGACAAGTGAATTAGTTGCCTGCCAGTCGATACATTGTATTCACAGTAACAAATTTTAGATTTCATTTAAATTTTTGATTAAATTTTCAACAAATAAAAAAAAAAAAAAACTTGAACAGATAAATTGGTTGTTTTTCATTTGTTCGTTGATCGTTGTATTGTGTTTAGGCCATAAAATTGAAAAAAAAAAATTAATTTCAATTTTTATATTGCACACCACACACACATGTACATGAAATTTACATTCCATTAAGTAAGAAGGCTAATTAAATGATACATATATCAGAGCTCATTTAGCCAACACAAACTCATTCATGCACCACTCTCATACGCATACACAAATGTACACAGGAAATTCAACAAATTAATTTATTTTTTATTAATTAAATAAATGAAATAAAAATTATTATTTATTTTTTTTTTTTTAATTTAAATTTAATACACGTTTATTCAGTCCATATAGATATTATACATTTCACAATACATACAATATTATGTATTTTATATATGAATTGCTTTTATAATGTTTTGAATATAATTAAACACTATAATTAATGCGCCATTTACAATATGCATTTATTTTTCTTATTATTAGCATATAATTTTCTGTTTTTTTTTTTTTTTTTTACATTTCTTATTAGCTTTTATTACATTATACAAGTTGTTTTTTTTTGTATGACTAATTTAATATTTACATTTTGGAATAATGTAATCTCTATATAATTAGGTATTCCATTTTTTGTTTTTTTGAGTTATAAAATTAATTAAAAATAAAAAGAACTTTTAAAAAATCATTTAAAATTGTCAGATGTTATAACATTTTCATTATAAACACAATAACAAAAAAAAAAAAAAACGAAGAAGAAAAAAGAAAAATGCATAATTTAATACATAATGATATTCGGGTATGAATTTCACTTTATTCAGAATTGATTTTCGTATCACAGTTTTAATGATTTTACGCCCACATTATTATTTAATTTTTTCTTTGTTCATTTTAATGTTTTTTTTTATGCTTTTGTTTTTGTTTTTTTTTTATCGTTTTTTTTATTTAATTTATTTTTTATTTATTTTTATTGAATATTTAGTGTAAGTTGAATTTTTTTGTTTTTTTTTTTTTGGATTTGAAATGAATCCTTATGTTAAAAAAATCCTGTACGTATGTGTACAAATTTATATTTATTTATGGATGAACTGCAGCAGAACCCATTCGTTGGCAATACATTGCATACGGTGAATAATATGGTCCTAATGCAGCAGCAGCTGCAGCTGTAGTAGGACTAAAAGCAGCAAATGAAGATCCTGATGGAATTGTACCAGCTTTAATATATGGATGATATCGTGCAGCCGTTATTGGACTTAATGGTGGTGTTGAATATGTACGTGGAAATGTTGTTTGTGAAAATAATGAACTTAATAAATTTTGTGTTTGTGATTGAGCTAATGCAGCTGCAGCTGCAGCTGGATCTGATAAATTTCCTGTATGTGTACGAAGATGTGTAAATAATTCATCAGATGTATTAAATCTTTTGCCACAATATGAATCACCCGTTATCCAACTACAAACATATGGTGGCGATCTAATTGGTGTTGCATATGGATTACCCGACGGTAATGATCCAAGTGATGCTGCCATTGCTAAACCATATTTTTGATGTTCACATTGTGTACAACCACTTGGACAAGAAGCTCCCATTAACATTTGTTGTGTATGAGCAGAATATGGACATCCAGGGCAATATGGATCTTTACATACTGGAACAACAGCTTCATTACCCGACGGTGTTTTAATCCTTTGATAAACAATATATGAATTTGGATTACTACCAACAGCACTGGGATATCCATTAGCAGCAGCTGCAGCTAACATTGTTACATGATGATGTGGAAAACTTCCGGTGAATGGTGGACGAAATGCTGGATTTGAATGTTGTTCCATACCTGGTGGACAACAAAGTGATGACAGCTGATTTAATCCATATGCATTTTTATATGCATTAAGTGAAATATCATTTGTATGTCCACTTTGTAATACTTCTAGTCCAGAACGAATAATTGGACTGGCGCCACGTTGTGACGAACCAGCCGGCGATACAGTCTTACGATTTTCATTTGAATTCATTTTATCACCATTTTCACTATTATTATTAGTTACATTTATTTCTGGTGTATTTGATTTACTACGAGACGGCACACAGGTGATATTATTTAAATTTAATTTCATATCACTTTGATTTATAACACTTTCACTTGAACAATTATTATTATTATTATTATTATGAATATTTTTTGAATTTGGTCTTTGTGAATAATCCTCTGGTTTATTAATTGAATTATTGGCATTATTATTATTATTATTGTTGTTATTACTTGTTGTTGTATGACTTAGAACATTTGTTTCATATGGTTTAAAATTTAATTTCACTTCTGTAATAGGTGTATTTGATCTTGGTGATTTAGATAATGGTGATTTTGATGTTGTTTCTCTTTTTTTCTTATCTAAATTTAATAATGGCTTAACTGTAGAAGAATCTGATCCAATTTGACTGCATGTTTGTGCTAATAAAGCTAATGGACTTTGTTTTGCATCCAACTAGAAAAAAAAAAAGAAAAAGAAAAAGAAAAAAATTATTTTTATTGGTCCATAAATTTTTTTTATCGATTTTAAATTTTTTGAAGTCGGTGAAAGTTGAAAGAAAACCCTGTTTAAATTTTTTTTTTTTTTCTGATTGACTTACCGACGCTGTTATAGGTGTCAAATAATCAGGCTGAAGATACTGGTTGTTACCTATAGTGACTACACCTCCGCTTCCGTCTAAAACAACCATTTTGAATTCAATGTTTTTTTTTTTTTCAATTATTTAAAACATAAATTTGTCCACAATGCAAAATAGTTACAATTATGTACATATGTTTTATTTATTTTTTTTTGTTCTGCAAATCACTATTATTATTTATTTGTTAGAATTTATATTTTTCTCCAATTTTATAAATATTTGCTACGAATGGTTTAAAACGCACATTCCACTTTTCCAAAAAAGAACTATTCGAAAAGAAAGACCAACTCGAACTAAATCTGCTCATTGAGTAAAATATTATACATGTACAATTTCTTGAAAAACCAGTGATGAAGATATCAAGGAAATTTACCATTTCTTTTCAAAATGTTGGTATTTGAATATTGGAAGGAAATTGAAACAGGAGAGGACGTTAAAATTAACAAATCATGTAGTTAAAGGCTTCCAAAGTACCAAAAGCATTTGTACATTCTTATACTTTATACTTTATTTTCACTATAGGCCTTATGGGAGTATGTCTTTTTTCTTCTCTCATAATTTCATCATAAGACCATTTCACGAGCAGTGTTACCACAATTCTCAAAGTTCTCATACAAAATGAGGTGAGGTTTTTTAACATCAATATGCAATCAGTGTAGTGAAAATATTTAAAGTACAAAGTATAGGCATATTCTAGACTCTAGACTCTAGATATAATTTTCTGTGATCAAAATAACTTCCATAAATGGGAAATTTTTATGGTTTTATAGGGAAATTATAGTGTAAAATAAGATTTTAACACAATCTCGAAAAATAGTATTTCATTATAAAGTATTCAGCATTCTCATTTACTTTAAATCAGCAAACAGAAATTTTTTATTATTATTTCTCTGAATTCGTTTAATACTTTCATCTGAATTTTTTGAATCATTTCTTAGTATTTCTCTCATTTCCTGTATTTTTTGTGTATAATTTATGAATATATTCTATGATTTTGAATGCTGAATATAAGTTATCTATACTAAACATGACATTATTATTTTGCTTTACTCACTCATACAACCAAACATAAAACATCTCAGCCTCAGTCTCAGTCTCAGTACTCACTCACTACTCAGTTCAGCTCAAACTCACTCATTCCGTTATAATATAAAGTTTGTATTTTAAAAGTAAAATGAAAATTGTCAATTTTTCTCTTGTGAGAGAAACCGGTTTTACTAGTTTTTTATTAATTACATTTACACCATTTGAAATAAAAATGGAAGACATGAAAAATGTGTTATATAAATTATAGATTTGATTATATTAAAATGAAATAGAAATATGATTTAAAATAACTTTTGTAAGAAAGAGAACATGATTTTATAATATGAAAATAAATATGGCGTCTTATAACCAATCATAGGGCATGCGTATATAAACCTCCTCTTTAAATATACATTATTTAGAGGGGATAATAATATATTTCCAATAAAAATCAAGTTTTTCAAAGATTTTATACTGTTACATACTATAATGGTTAAGTTAAATTGTTTGTAATGTTTTATAACAAAAAAAAAAAAACAAAAAATTCTTAAACTGCAGCATATAATCACTAACACGTCCGTCACATTACCACGTATTAAATTTAAATTAATATGTTATTCATAAAATAAAATGTTTACAAAATCGTTGAATAGCTTGTATACATCTAAACATATACACATAAATGTTAAAATTATAAAAGAATACATAATATATAGCGACAAAGAGAAAACCAGTTTTAAAAAGAAATAATAATTTGTAAATAAAAGATGATAGGTATTTTTTTTATTTTTTTATTTTTAAATCAATTTATTATTTTACATGTTTTACACACAAGGGGCTGAATTTAATAAGATATTTAAGATAATAAATCGCTTAGAAAATATTTTGGTAGATATTGTGGTAGACAAGCATGCGTGTAGTGAAATTAAAACAAGTATGTATAAGTAATATGTAATATATGTTTAACAAATTATGAAGTCAATATTTTGTACGACAATTATCTCAATCTTTCAAACAAATAGGGGTATAGGTATACATAATACTTAATATTTGACTGATGAAAGTCCCAAGAATATATATATATTTTTTTTTTTAAATGAAAATCAACTCAATTAAAAAATTTACAAGGTGTATGTGTGATTTAGGTATTTCTCATTTTTCAAATAACAAAAATTTGAAACAGTGACGGTTTTGTTTTTTGTTTTGAAAGTCCCAATAAGCTGTATAGTAATCAATTTACTTGCAAAATTTGTGTTATATCGCTTTTTCTTTTTTGCTTTTCTTGCAAAATAAAGAAATGAACTCTTGCACAATTTGCGCCAAATGCAAAATTTTGAACATACCCGGTTGAATAGGTCGTAGACCTAATTATGATCAACAAAATAATATTAGTATCTTTTCTATCAGCTGTGTTTTTTTTTTTCTCACATTTATTACTTAACATTTAAGCCATTTCTCATACGGATACACAGAGTTCCTCAGAAAAAATTGAATTTTTCCTGAAAGCTCAGAATGTTTCAAGCGAAAATATAGGTACCTACATACATATGTACTTATATGTAAATAGAAAAAAAAAATGTATAAATTCATTCAAAATTGTTTTCTATAAATTTCTCCCAAGACAAAACATGAGTTATTTCATGTTTCTGAGTTTTAATTTCATTGATCTTTAATTGTGTTCATTGAACGTTGTCTTAATTTATATATACGACTATATACTTATACAGACGTAACCCCAACACATACGTGCCTATATACATTTTATGTGATTTTAAAATGAAAACTTACATGACAGATGTCTCACTCAATAAAAGCTACTGTTGTTATTTTAATATTTACATACATATGTATATAACACTGTTCATATAGCAGATATTTTAATATTTATTTATACAATTAAAATTTATAAAATAAAAGGCTATACGACGTTTTCAACAGGCTCATTTTCTTCAATCAATATATGGCCACATTTGTGCAATGTGTACACTATATACATACATGTACAAACACGTAAAAACATTACGATTACATGTATACAATTACAATATTGGTACTATACACGTATACTGGTTTGTAAACTAGGAAGTCAAATAAGCATCATATGAACATGCACATATTTATGTATATACATATTCAATTCTCTGTTATAGCCACCCACTGACACTTTAAAGTGATTTAGACAGCAGGAGATGACAGAATATAATTTAGGAAGCAAACATAAAATAGCCCATAATAAAAATCATGTCTTGCGTCGACATGTATAAGAAAATACGAAAAAAAGAAGTACCGGGTATACGTATATACATACAAATGCATATAAAAAATCTCAGGTAAAAATAAAATGTACAACATGTGTAGGTATCATCATTTTAAAAGATACTTATTTATATGTGTTCATTACAAATTTTTGAAAAAAAAAAAAAAAAAAAAGCCAATATAAAACGATGATGTCGAGAAAAACAAGCATAGTGAGATATCTATTCGTGTATTGAAATAATGTGTTTTATTAAAGGAGCACAGTTAATATATTGTGATGAGCAAATCAATACGAGTTGAACTTGGGCGATTCGAATAGCATATCGTTTTGACTTCAGTTTTTTCCATTTATTTGTCTTTCTTTCCATCGATCTTTTCGAAAATTCTCAAGCAGCATTTTTGAGATAGAACCCAAACATCCATTTGAACACACACGATATATCTTAAAATTTAATATAATAATCAATTCATTTTTGTATTATTCATTATGACCTATTATTAGTTGTTGTCAGTTTATTGTATATTTATACTCGTTAAACAATCTGTATCTGTTTCAGAATTATAACAAAGCATATACTGTCAGAATATACAAAGGACATTTACAAAAGAATTATACATTTGAATACATCAAGGGATCAAGGGTAAATTGTTTTCTAAATCTCATGTCCCCTTTTCTTAGAAAATATATGAAGAGATAATATAACCATATAGGATGTCCCAAACAATATATGTATAATAAAGGGACGTAATGTTTAATTTTAAATATCGAATTATTTGTAGAAAAAAAATTGACCATTATAATTATGTATTTTGGAGAACTTGTAAATGTGTGATGATCTTAAGTTATGGATACCGTGTCAAATAGACAATTATGCATTTTCGAATTTACCCATATTATCATGTAAAATAAATGATGTAATTGGTATGTGATATAAATGTTATAATATGTGATATAAACATTCTTTGAGATATTTACTCTGAGACACCCTAAACATATCATACATGAATGAATCTATGGAATTTTAACAAACACTTATAAACTGTGCATGTCACTTCATTTTCATTTACAAAAAAAAAAAAAGAAAAAAAAACAATTTTATTATATTCAGTAGGTAAACATAATAATGACGGGTGACAGGCCATCATCACGGATTATACATGCTAATTTAACAATAACTCCCAATGACAGAACATATAATATGTCAAATGACATTAAAAATGTTCAAAATCAAAATAATTCCAGGAGCTAAAGATTATGGCTTATTATATTACGGAAAAAGAAAAAAAAAATGAAAATGAAAAGATTTTCATTTTTATAAAACAATGTGTGTGTAGACAATGGATAAATACTCTGTTTTAAACAAATTATAGTATCCTAATCCGAATCACAACGATAACAGGTTTTGAAGGTGCTTTTTATTAGTGTTATATCATCACTGTACTAAGTGTTTTATATTTTGTTTCTTCACTAATTCTAAACGTGTATACATATATATGTGTACACAACACAAACACATATATGTAGTAAACATACGTATATGAATATGTAATACAGTATACATTTGAAAATGTTCTTTTAAAAGAAAAATACTATACTGCAATTCTATGCGATTCTACCACACATTTGCATTGTATGTGTTATATCTAATATACCCACACAGCACAAGATTGGAAGACCCTATACTGACCTGTTATGTTAGGCTCTACTCTAGTAGCAATAATCGAAGCTTTAGTTTTTCAAAGGAAAATTATACTTTGTCTAATAATGATTTTCGGTGTATATCGTACTGGAAACTTTTCATTGTTTGCCATACTTTTTAGTCTAAATTTTAACCACAATCTTTTTTCAACACATGGTTTCCAAAAAATTTTAATAACTTTAGATCGGTAGCAATTTCAATCTGGTATACAATACCATAGAACACCCTGTATTATGTAGTTAAGAAAGTACTGGCAAATTATTACATATGTATATGTACATAAATTTGTATATACATGAAATAAAGTGAAACTTGTTTCCAACTCATTAATCAAAGTAAATTTTGTCGAATTTATCATCGTCTATCTTTAATCTAAGAGCCTTATTTTACATTTACATTCTGTCAAGAAAAATTACGACCTCATAAAAATATAAAATACTGGTGTATTATGCATGTACACGCAAACACGAAAATGTACACTTTTTATATACATATATGTATGTGTATACTCTCACATGCTTTTAAAAGTAGGTATATTGCTTTGATATAACATAAATTATACACACAGTACGTATACGTACGTGTGTATACAAGGTTTATATGCGTAACAAACCATAACCCATTATTAATGAATTTATAATTATGAAAATTACACATACACGAAGGATATTCTAATTGCCGCATGAATATAATATAACTGAAGGTTTATTTATTTGTTTGAAAATGAACAATAAAACGATAAAAATTTCCAGACAGGTAAAAAAAAAAAAAGATTTTCAGACAAGAAAAGGATTTGAAAGCTTTTAGGTGATTCAGGTGATAATTTTAATAAAATTATAAAAATTTCGCTAATTTTTGAATTGTAAAATGTTGTAAAAGTTCAGAGAGATTATGATGCTTGTTTTTAATACAATTTTGATGAAGATGTCGGCGAAATTTAAAAAGTGACATTTTTATTAAAGGATCATCAAGATCCTTTTTTTCGACCATGCACAAGGCTAATATTGAAATGGGTTATGTAGCAAAAACAAAAAAAAAAGGGTATTCCAAAGTAAAATTCTTAAAATTCGAGATGGAAAATCGTTACAGACGAATTTTTCCAGACTATGCAATCTCAATTTTATCTTATAAAAATTAAAGCCGAGCTTTTCCAGTTGAAAATGATATTTAAAATTTGATGAACATAATTGAATGGAAGTTAACGTATACATTACGGATGAATTAATTTGATTACACAATTTCGTATTATACTTTATTTTACTTTACTTTCCGGAAAATTAGAAATTATTATTTTAATTCTAGCTACTGGATGGAGGTTAACCATTTTTTCCACCAATATTTCCACTATAGTCCTTATAAGTATAATACATCAATGTTTATGTTGTAACATACATTTTTTTAATGTTTAGTGTTTACACATACATATTCTAAAACAAAAATTTATGCACAAGACTACATATATGTATACTTTCATATGGGAAAATGTGTATGTACATGTAGGATATGTATAGGTTCGTAGAATCCTGATACATGTGTTGTGTATTTGCACATAAATATTAATAAAATATGAGATAGATCTCTACAGTATCAGGTCTTCTAACAAAAAAAATAAAAAATAAATAAATAAATAAATAAATTGCATTAGTAATATGATGATTTTTCATTTTATTTTATCTAAACAGCCAACAACAAATCTTTATATATGTACATCAGTATATGTAATGGAAAAGCCAAAAATAAAAAGGAAAAATAAAGTAAAATTACATTACATTTAAGTGCACACAAATGTATATCATCATGTACCGGGAGTTTATATATATACGTACATACTCACATGTGTATAATTAATGATGTATGATTTGTTAGGTACACATAAACGTACATATGTATATATATTATACCTACGACAATATTTTTGTGTTATTATTACATACGGTCTATATGTGTATGTATCTCTCTATATGTGTAATGTTAACAAGATTTATGTTGACAATTTTTTGTGTGAAATAGCGCAAATTATTGTTTTTTTTTTCATAATAATAAAGGAGAAGAACACACAAAAAATAAAAATAAAAATGACAAAAAAGGAAAAAATAAATAAATAAACATGAAAAATTGCTGATACGTACGTGACAGCGAAAAAGGAACAATAGGAAAAATGAAAAGATGTAAAAGAAAATGCAAAAAAACAAAAAAAAAAAAAAATACAAGTATAGAAATTTTCTAATTCACCGTAATATTTATATCCTGTGGCGTAATTTATGAGTTTTCATGCTGCAGTTTTTTTTTTTTTTTTTTAAATAATATTTTATTTTGAATTTTCTGATGCATTAGTGAGAATGGTATGACTTATGGTTTTTTTGAAAAAAAAAAAAAAAAAATTTCAAATGTCTATATAGTTTGTGTACACACACAATTTGTGCATTAAATGTCAGACAATTAAATACAGAAAAAAATACCTTGTAATGCATTTATATTGACATAACTATATACAAAAGAACAAAATGAAAATACAACAATATACATAGATGAATTTTGGTTAATATGTACAAATGCAAAACAATTCACATGCGAATCCTTAATTGTGTTCCTAAATAATAAATTTGTATTTTCTATACTTAAAAAATGTTTTGGTATTTTTTTTTTTTTTTGTACATCTTCATGTGCTCTACCTACTACCATCTTTATCAAAAGAGAATGAGTTTTTGTTGAAGAAGAAAACAAAAAATACTATAGTAGAAACCAATTCAGAAGAATATTTTGTATTGTGAACTACGCTCGTATATGCCCAAAGAAAAGGAAATTTACTTTCATTTTCAAAATTGTAAAATTCTCCGATTATGAGGTGATTTGAAGGATATTGCTCCAAATATTATGTTCATAAGCTGTACATGTCTATACGAAATTTCAATCCTTTTGGTTTCAAAAAATGGTCAATTTTAGAGGGAAACGAATCTAAGTTAAAAACAGTCCATACTTACAGAAAAAATAAATTGAGTGATATTTATTCTGAGATACCCTAATATTTACATACATATGTGTCATATACAGTATTATGTCAGAAATGTAAATTTCATATTAATACTGCATAGATCCTGTACACTTCATTCATGATATATGAATGTACGCTTGCACCTACATACGTACTTAATTTTCAATTCAAAAAAATCATTGATATAAGGTACCTTTTAAAATTGTAAGTGCATGTCAGCCTTAAAAAAAAAAAAGTTCTAATTACAGTCATAATTTATTTCATGTCAGATGAATTTAAAAAGCAAATAACTAATTTACTTCTTTAAAATCTTGTAAGTCAACTGTTAAAACAATCAACTTTCTTTCATTTATATATAAATAAATACATGTGACTACACAATGCGTGTGTGTGTGTGTGTGTGTGTAGATAAACTGCATGTGTTTAAATATAAATCTTATGTTCTGTTCACACAAATATATGCTGTCAAGCGATATACAGCGATATTTTAACATTTTCTTTTCTTTTTTTTTTACACTTAATATCACTTTTATATGGGCCTGTGTATATATATAGAGAAAAATAAGTTTTATTTTTCCATTTTACTTCTGGTTTTTTTTTTTTTCTTTTGATTTTGTAATGTGGCTGATGTCTGTTTGTAAGACTTTTAGTAGAGTAGAGTATACGTAATACAGATTTCGCGTAAAACGATAAATATGTATAAAAACAGTAATATAACAAAAAGGGATGTATTTTTAACTTGACAACTGAGATACTTTGACTTGACAGCGAATGTGATAAAAGTTTTTGTCGGTAAATTATTGTGTTTTGAAATTCAAATAATTTATTTTTTTATTTTTTTTTTGTTTTTATGATGACCGCTATGCACGATCTTATTTCATGTTCATGGAAAATCATGACCGATTCATGCACTTATACCGGGCGGTTTTTTTTTTTATTTATTTATTTTTTATTTTTTGTTGTAAACATAATTAGTGTTAACATATTACTTTTTAAATTGCTGTACAATGTAAATAATAAAAAATTAAATAAAACATTTTTATCTATTTGAAATTTGGAAATCAACATATTGAGTACATTTGCCATATTTTTTAACTGTCTGACATCAAAATTACATCTATCAACTAATGAAATATTTTTAACATTTAATTTTCTATTGAAATTATTTTCAATTTTTGCTAAAACAAAAAAAAAAAAGTAGAAATCCTTTGGTCTCCATTGTGGGCTTTGGCCTCCTCAACAATTTGCCTCAACTTATTTCTGTTCGAAGATCAATCTCATAAACTTGTGAGGGCTTTTTCAGTATTGAAGAATAAATAATTTAAAAAATCTTTTAGTGAAAAAAAAAAAATTATTAATCTCAGAATATTTCATTTAAAATTAAGCATTCAATTCAAAAAAAAAAGAATTAAAATTAATAATGTTCATATAAAAAAGGGTATAAACGTGTTTATTGTCATTTTAGTTTGACAATTATTTAAATGTGTGAGATGCATATGATTGTAATAATTTATAAAGCGTATTTGCTACAGTATATATGTATTATTTATTTGATTATTATACGATATTTTTCTATCCCATTAACATTGTATGAATAATGTTATAAACACAATAAAGTAAAGGACTTCAGCTACGACGAGTTACCCAATTATATTGTAAAAATTGTCTCATAGAACATGTGAACGGTGTTAAACACACAAAATAGCTATCAGATGAAAAAAATTAAAATCAATTTCTAATTTCTGTATCTAATAACTGACAAATATTATTTTTTGTAATCGTAACGTGTAGCTGTGGTATATTGTGTTTATAATATAACATGTATACATATAAATCAAGATATTCTATTTATAAATTTTTTTTTTTTTTTTTACTTACAGATACGAGTAAATATGTCGTCTAAAATGGTATGTACATATTAACGTTTAAGGGTATATCATATAAATAATGCTATAATCTCAATTTATGGACCAGATCAACACAACATTAATGTATTTAAGTAGAATTTTTTAAATTATTATTTGTTTTCTTTTTCTTTTTCTATTTTGAATTTTTTTTCACATTTTGGTTTCGGAAAGAGGAATGAGTTCAAAAGATATTTAAATTCAAAAAAATTTTTTTTTCCAATTCTTTTATAAATTTTTATCACTATTTCAGATAATATCAAATTACAGTCAGTTCATTTTAGTATTTAGTAAAGGTATTTATTATTGAATTAACTATAGAAAGTTTCCTTGAGTTTCTTGTGTATATATATAGAATGGAATTAATGGATTAATTTTTTTTATATACACATGCACACATAAAAATATTTTAATGTAACATCAATTAGCATAAAATTTAAAAACACATACATAAATTAAGAAAAAAAACAAAAAAACAGTCCTTTACTTGTGGGGTGGGGGAGCATATGCATATGTGGAAAAATTCAAAATAAACATTAACCCGATAACAAAGTTGAATTTATGTACATTTTTTCTCTACGATATCTTCTATTATATATATTTGTATAACAAACATTAATCATATACCGAAAATTAAACAAATTCATATACAAAACGAGCCAATACTTCAAACGAGTCAATACATGAATTATAGGCCTGTTCCCGTATCCAAATAATTATGCAGTGATTCACAGTGAAATACAAAATTTGCTTTTCCATATACAAATCTTATTACTTAATTTTCCTTTTCTATACAAAATAGCAAATTTTATAATCTTGTTGTTTTTAATTGCTAATTTGTCTGTTTTTACATTTGATTAACCCAAAGCTCAAAAAAAAAAAAAAATCAACTCAAATACAGCTAAATCATTCCTCTACAGAACTTTGCTTAGAGTTCAGGAACAGACCTAATTGCACCCTAATCTCACCGTCATTACATTATGTAATATAAAAGCATATAATACTTTAATTCTTTTTTTATAACCACATAAATGTACATACATTTATATATGCATATCTATACACATTAACATGTGTGTAATTTTTAATTCCCATTCACATTATTGTCGGAAAAATATCTTTTGATCTGACAGCCGTTGGACACATCCAAATTGTTAAACTTTACAATTTTTATTTATATTATCTGTGTCTTTTAATGTTTTCCTTTTTTTTACGTTTTTTTTTTTTTCACTTTCCTTTATTTCATTTTATTTTGTCTTTATTTGTATAAGGTTGTCTTATCTGTACACATATTTTCGACATATATTTTTATTTCATACAATTATCGGGTACTGGTGTTTCTATGTAGATGTCAATAAATGCCTTCAATTTGCTACTGTCGAAAAAAAAAATTTTTTTTTTTTAAATGATTGTACAGAGATGAGAAATGAAAACAGGTCCCCTATTAATGATAGGGGATGTTTTATTTATTTATTTTTTTGTATGTGTGACCTACATATAATTGGCTACCGTGTGGTTAGTATAAATTCGTGAAATAGCCTGTGTCTGTGCCTGTGCCCAACTTCAAATTTTACTATGATACCAAATTAAAATTAAATATTGTATTGTCATGTTTCATTTTTTCTAGCATATAGTCATGTGTGCTCTAGTGAAGCATAAAATTTTTCGCGTTGTTACCATATTATCTCGTTTTTGTTATTTTCTTATGATTGTTGTCCTGGCAATCAGAAAATGAGAATAAAAATATTAATTTATTCAAATTATAGACAAAATAAAAAAAATGAGAAGGATCATCAATTTAAAACACACATATTTTATGCTTTAAAAATGAGGTATAAGTGATAACGACTTGTTTTGTTATTATCTCATTATCATTTTTGAAATAAATAAAACCCATAATTCTTTTCCATGTGCATACACCAGTATACTTATTATTGGTACTTAATGTACATGCAGTTAAAAAATTTATTGTTCATTACGTATGTACATATATGTATGACATGCGGAGTAATAAAAATGAATTAGTATAATTGTATGTGTAAATTTCTTGATGACAATTTTATGTTCATTTAAATATACATATATTTAAAACTTCAAGTGTGGTTATAATAAAGTATATTTTTTTATTATATTTATACATAAGCAGCTATTTTAAACCCTTTTATATATTTTACATTTTAAAATCCTTTATAAATACAATGATATTGAAGTACCGGCTTTTTTTTTGTTTTTTCTATACTTCAGTTTCAATTACATTGCCATATACTTTGTAATAAAACGAAATTCTCAAATTACATATACAGTGGGTAAAAATCTACATACATATTACCCCCTTTCATTTTTGAATTTGCTCATATCTTAACAAAAGAGGTGCGATAATGTATTATATAAACCAAAAATGAGAATTATAACAATTGAAATGACTGACAGAAAGGGTTCAAAAAAAAAAACAGTCATATACAAATATAATTCATTTTTTAAGGATCAAAAATTTTTTTTTTGCTTTTGCCTTTCTTTAATCCTTTATTTATTTAAAAATTGACACTGTCCTCATGATCATATGTGTTGTATAAACGTTTTTCAAAACAATAATTGAAAAAAATTTTGGGATTTAATAATAAATATGACAGTTATAGACATTCATATGGTAGTAGACCTTCGACTGGCGCAACAAAAATAAAAATAAATTTGTAATAGAGGCCGTTTAGATTAAAAGGTGTTCGATTTGGTATCGTACAGCACTGATGAAGTATTCGAAGTAAATCGTTAGTACTGTGCCTATAGTTTGTATCTTAGTATCTGTAATGTATTTACAATATTACTTCTATTTTTTCGTGTTTATACACATTTTAAAATACAATTTAATAAATTAATGGGAAAATAATTCTTTTTTTTTTCTATAAACTTATTTTTATTAATATGATTTATTTTCAAATATTTATCATTATATTTCCAACTTTATTCAAACTGTAAAGTAACAACAACAAATATGAAACAATATGATTTCTTGATTCTTACAAAAAAAAAAAAAAAAAAAAATTGATTTTAAAACAAAACACATTTTCCAAAAAAGGGAAAAAATGATAATTTATTTTTTCATTTTAGTTCATTTCTTTTTAGAATAAAGCAAAAATAAATTTTTATTATATTATAGCATGTTCATAAATCTTTAAAAATATGGAATTGAAAGAGTATAACGTAAAATAAATAATATGTGAAGTATTTTATGACTTTAAGACTTAGAATACATATAAAAGTATACAATAAGTAAACAGGGTGTTTCAGTCATTGAAGACTAACCGCAATTATCAGATGGATGTTTTCAAATGTCCATGTATCTCAAAAACATGATAGAATTTCTAATGTAAAGTGATTGAGCCAATAAAAAATTTGAAATGTTCCGGTCTGAGCATAAAATTTTACCAATTTCTGTTTTGCTTGAAATGTCATACTTGAAGATTCCTCACTTGAGAACCGCTTAAAGTGCAACAATAATTTTACAATTTTTTAAAAAGGATATTTTGTTATTCAACTTGTTGCAATATTCATTGTATTCAAATGTTTTTATCACACAATGTCTACATGTATGTTATCAAAAGCTTAAAATTTTTTTTAGGGTAGAAATTGAAAATAAATTTTTACTTTTATTATACCTAATTCTTTAGATTTTTCGATATGATTTATAATCTAGCGAAGGGTTAACCAGCGTATATACATGAGTGAAACACCCTTTGTAATTATATTGGAAAACAAATAAATATTAAATTGTATTTATTTCAAATGTCATTTAAAGAAAAACAAACACAATTGACAATAATAATAATAAATACAAAATTTAATGTCTGTAATTAATCAGTAAAACATGTCTTCAGCACATTAATTCAGTATGTTATTACGTTGTTTATGTGATAAACAGTTGAAGAAAAAAAAAACAAAACACAGAAACGAAAATTTATTTCCTATTTTTTTTTTTTTTTTTTTAATTTTAAAAACAGAGAGCTATTATACTTTGTAAGGGGAGCATGTCATACACAAATACTAAATAGTATAAGCATTTTTGTGATTTATTTTCTTGTGTGATCGCGTTTAATGTTTTGGTTGTCAGTTTTCGGTATTTATCACGCGGTAATGATGCTTCTTATATAGTCACAAGATCTAACGTTAACAGGATCATCTCGAGAAATGAAATTATTTTGTGAGAAAATTAACCTACATGTTTCTACTTTTCCGTTTCTACAGACATTTGAAAAATTTTGGATAAAGGGGATAAAATATGAACGTCATCAGTTTGAAATCGTAATACGTAGACTGGATATCATATCAAATAGACATAGTGATGTATTTTTGAATCTACCCTGTGTATCGTTTTTCTTTAATGCATATTAAAAATGAGTTGCGACATTTGCGTATAATTGCTAATAAATAAATAATCGCTTGTTTGCGTTTACAGACGCATATTGCCCATTGCCTAGAAGATTGCAGTCTTCTCCAAAATTTCAACCATAAAAGCGTAATCTAATAATTAAATTGCATGCCATCACTATTATATGCATCACAGTCATAATCTAGATCTGTTCAATTTAAAAGCACATTTAAGTAGTTATACCCGATCATATTATTACCATTTAAATAAAATAAAGTCAAGTAGCCATTCAATGTTGAAAAGTTGATTTAGGAACAAGTTTTACCATCATTTATTTTATTTAATTTCTTTTATATTTTACCATTTGACGTTAAATCATAAAATTCGAAAACACAATTTTCAAAAGAATCTGAATGATTTTAATGTAACAAGCATATATTCAAATAAATGTTATAACATATGATGTGAGTATTAATGAAAAACATTCGATTATGTGGTTAAAAATGTTTAGTGTCGCTTTCACTATAATATAGTAACATATCATCAGTGTCTATCATCATGCTATAAAGCGCTAATTACATTTCTTCTTCCTCAACCAGATTAGCCACTTTTTTAACAAGAATGTCAATCTATTCGTATAATAGTGACAGAAATAGGGTATTCCCGTGATACAAAATTCTACTGACAACTTACTGTACAAAAAAAAAAAATGCTAAAATTAAGGCTCGTATTCATTAATCAAGATAATGGTAAGATCGAGATAAATTACATTCATTCAAGTTCGATTGAAGTTTTATCCTTTTTTGATGAATACAACGAAATTCTATCGATCGTAAATATATCCGAGAAATAATCTTGTTAGATAAATACGAGTATAAAAGTTTTTTTTTAAATTTTCTTTTAGAATTTGAACCTATTAGCTAACTGGGCTTTGATTCTCTTAAAACTTCACAAACGAGAACTCTTCAACACAGAACACCCTGTATACATAAAAACGCTTGCATGCTCAACATATCTAACCAAAAATTAAATCTAAAAATCATCGTAACAGAAGTTAGTGAGAATAATAAAAAAAAAAACGTGATAGAAATCGACCAGAAACCGCTATATAGCATGTTCAACTATCGGTTTCAATAAACATTATTTTACTGACATTTTATAGACAACAAAATCTTATTTTAGGTTTTATATCCAAGTACATATGTAGGTAATATAGGTAATGTACACTTTAATAATAATAACGACGACGTCAAAAGCTGTCTATTTTATGTTCAACATGCATATAAAACCAGCAAGTATTTATATTAACCAATGACCAAGATCAGTTTTTTTTTTTTTAAATTTTTACTTAAAGGTCTTTTAAATACAACAACAACAACAAAATCTTATAAAACTGTGTAGATTCTTGTTACTTATAAAATGTTAGTTGGCAAGAAATTATATAAATAAATGAACAGACGAATGAGTTGGTTGGTTAAGTATTCATCATATTATTTTATCTTTATATCGTACGTTTATTTTAAATATTATTATATTGTGAATCGACCACATATGCATATATGTATGTACATAATGACTACATACCTACATCTAAACTCCATCGTATGTCAATTCATGTTAAATTAGAGCTGTCACTTCATTTGACATTTCCAGTAATAATACTTTGTTAATACGTTCTTTTGTATAGAATCTGTTAGAGCATGTCAAGACATATCGTTCACATGCTGTGAATTGTGGTGGAAAATGAGTAACTGTCATCACTAAATATGTATGTATGTATGTATGTATGTACATTTAAGGCAATAATTACAATGTACAATTGTATGTATACATACTTATATGTTTTTGAAATAAAAAGTGTTTATTGCCAGATTCGATGAACTGTCGATTTAATTTGATAATCGACTTAAAATTGACAATTTCATATTGAATTTTTCGATTTTGGTCAAAATTTTCTGAATTTTAGTCAACATGCAATTTTGAAAGTTTTTTGATATTCGACATTTCATTTTACACTGGTGGTCATCGGAATAACAGGATCAGGGACAGGGATAGCAATAACATAAATGGTGAAAGCAAAAGAATTGGTTGAAGCATCCTAGTGAATGATTGATTATCTAAATATGCTTTGAAAATCAACTGCATAGTTGTAAAGGGGTTTACTTGTAAGCACTCTTTTCTTCTAACGACGAGGTAGAGCATTGCGATCACAGAGATCTACTGTTGTCAATTAGATCTACAGCCTTGATACCTCCAGCCTTGATTATGATGCAAATGCACAAATTTATCGAGCAACTCAATTTTTTTTATACAGGTGCAACTAATAGAACCTGCGTGTCGGACACTCAGTTTAAATTAAACTCTTTAGTCCTTTAACAATAAATTTCTAAACTTAAGACAGCTATTATTTCAAAACGAAAAAAAAAGTCATTGATTCATGAAGTACTTAATGACTTAGCGTTAATTTTACAAATTAGCATTCAGTCAGTACTAAAAAAGTAAAAACATAGAACTGAATTAGAAAAGAATTACATTAACTACAAATATTGCAGATAAAAATCATTTATTTGAAATATATATCAAAGTTACTTCATATAAATACAAGGGACGTTATGTATATATATGCACATTATTTATGGGAGGGGGGATGACTTAACATATTTCAAAATTGAACATAATATTTTATTGCAAACATTTTTCTGGTCATGTCATCATAAGATAATTTTTCAAAAAAACAAAAAAAAACAAAATGGAAATAGAAGTATAGATTTTAGCAACATTAAGAGACCATTTTTCTAAATTATTTTGATAAGACAGAGGTACATACATATGTGTGTATTTGTTAACATTTTAAATGTGAATAGTTTGTCCTGGTTAAAAAAAAAAATCGTACATGATAAATGAGTTTTCGCCTTTCAGTTATTTTGAGTTATCATCATATACTCTGCACAGCAAAAAAAAAAAAAACTTTTTTGTATATGCATCGCACGCTACACACAAATCCACAAAGAATGAGAATAGTTTATTTTTTCTAATCAGCAAAACTGAATAGAAATAATAAAATATAGGTATACAGAATGATTTGCTATATTATATGTGCGTGATAACGAATTTTCTTTATTCTAACTTTATACTTTTTAAACAATATAATAAGCAGGTTTATACGTTTTTTTTTTTTTTTTTTTTGGAAAAATTTAATACTAGAGAGGGTGTCCCAGACTAGCAGGGTAAAAAATCACAAAAGGTTTTTTTTGTATTGTTCAGACTTTTCTTAGGAAAAATCCCTTCTAGACCTCTTCCTAAAATTTTTACTTCACATGGACAATTGAAGATTTTTGGATACTCGAGGTATTTGACTTTGTCTATTGGACGTATAGTTTCAAAATCAACCGATTTTCATATTATTGTCGTGTACACAAAAATGAAATTGATTGTCGCATGAGAATGAGTTATTGAAAAGTTCAAAGGGGTTTTAAAATTCAAAATTTTAATAACGTAGCTAAACAACCATTGAAAAAATATCCTTGGACAGTATTACCCTAAGATGTAATTTTTATAATCATAGATAGATACGTTAACATTGTATTGATAATTCGTGTGTTTTTACGTGTAAAACAATTATTTTATGCATAGCTATTGATTATAAATTTTTTTTTTTTTATTTTACTTATATAATAAATATTTACCAATTATTGTAGACATAATTATTTTTATCGATTTTCTGATATGTAAATTGTAAATGTAATTTTTGCCAAATAGGTAAACTGTTTAACATACAGATTTTTTTTTTCATTTTCAAATACAAATTTTATCATATTTGCAACACAAAGTATGGTAAGGTGAGTTCCATTATGTTGTTTAAATGTTGCTTCCATGTAAAATTCAAAATTTCAAGATGATAATACTCAAAACAACAACAAAAGTTTCATAACGTATTGTGAATGTATTTAAAACGCTTTATTAAAGCAAACGATCCATCATGAATTTTTTTTTTGACGTGTAATACATTGATGACATTGAATAGTTTTTGTATCAAAATTGTAATATTATTGCATTACAATACATTTTTTGATGTTTTCAAACTCATCCACATTCATAAGAAGTGGCTAAACGAGTTGTTGTCACAAAAACTTCCTTTGAAATTTTTAAATTCACAATCATCATCATTTCATGTACATAATAATAACAGCTAGAAACATATAGTAATACGTGTACATATGTACTACGAGTATGTAATGTAGATTATTCATACTAAGTACTTGGTATAGCTTTGTGAAATTAAAACTGATGGAAAAACATTGACAATATCAAAAAAGATATGACTTTTCTATCAAATTTATAAAAGTAAATGGAAGATACTTAAATAACATATGAGCAAAAATTGATGTTTGAAAAGAGCGAAATTTTTGTAATTGACGAGTTTAGTAGTTTACATATCTATGTATACATTTGTTAATGTAGACACAATTAGGTACATGTCACAGATCACCACAGAATAAGATATGACGATGGGTGGTATGGGCGAGAAAAAACTCAATTCTTGTTTAGTTATGATGAGGGAAAATGAAAAACCAGCCCTCTGATGGGAAAATCCCGGCTTGGGGATGAAAATAACATTTTCCATGACGTACCTTCATGTAATCAGAATGTGTATTGAAATTTTTTATCTTTTATTTTCATTATTTGTCAGTTTTTTGTATTTTTTTTAATGAAAACAACAAAAATTATGAAATATACACAAATGATAATATGACAACAACGCGAAATTTTTTATTCTTCATAGGAATTGCACATAACTTTAGCGTATATCCTATATCCTAAAACAAAAAATCAAACGCATATAGAGTGTCACTACTGTACAGAAAATTATCTGTTGTGTTATGTACACAAGTTTACAATTATACATATGTATGTATGTATGTATGTACATTTATAAAAGTTTTATATTTTATTTATTTTTTATTTTTTTTATTTTTTTATTTCAATCAAAAAATTGTCGGTTATACATCAATTGAATGCAAATGTCGGAGACAATTTATATTGAATGCTGGCAGTTGTTACTGTCTTCTTTGGTCGTTGTTACAATCTTTGACATTCGTTGTCGTCACTGTCATCACCATCCATCGTAACTATCATTTATCTTTTCTTATATACCTTGCATACAATATTTATATATAAATACATATAATCAGTATAAAGAAAATGAAAAAAAAAAAAACCAACAAAGCTAACAAGCTCTATAACAAGTTCAAAAGACATACATATAGTTTGATTGTTGAAGATTGAAGACATTGATGAGTACACTCTCATATGCGATCGTTTTCAATTTAAGAAAATGCCATGAATTTATGTACATTACATATGGAACGTATGTAAAAAAAAAAAAACCAAATTCAATATAATATGTGTGCGCATTAAAATATTTATTTTAGTTGGACACATATAAAAACTGACTAAAAATAAAATAAATTACAAAAGGGTGTTCCAGAATAATTATTAACACACAAGGCATACATTTGGGACTAGTAACTTCACCATGTAAAAAAGGACGTATTAGGAAACTAGGAAGTGTGCCTCGGATAAAGGATGGATCTAGGAAAAGGTGGAGAGACACAATCCTAGAAGCCAAGGACCAATATGGTCTGTCGAGCTATGGATGATGATACATTTTATTCTAGAAATTTGAAACTATTTACAAATTATAAAACCTTCAAATTATCATCACTCGGAAAATCAAAATCTCAAAAAATGAACATTCGATAAAATGTGTAAAGTCAAAAGAAAGTGACATTAAAATTTCAATAATGTTCTTTTTTTTCATACAATAATTGTAAAGGATTGACAAAAAACCGATATTTTTTGTCCATACAAACATTTTTTAAAAATGTTTACAAAAATCTTGAATCTTTAATATGACAACAAGAGAGATTTGTTTTGTTCAGGAGACCAGGGAGGCCAGTGGGTTACATGTTTTAGTTATAGAAACAATCTAAACTGTAAAAACGAAAATTTGTAAAAACTTATTCAGGGGTACACCCTAAACATGTATGTACGTGTATCTAAATTTTATTTTATTTTTCTTATAAAATCTCCAAAAGATTTAACTTAAAATTTAAAAGACATTTTGATTGTCGATTGACAGCTGCTAATCTGCTACAATTTATGCCGTCGTTAGGTATTATATTGTTTTTATTTTTCTTATATTTTTCTTATATCTTTTGTTTGCTATGTACATAGTTTTTTTCACAATAACAATTTTTATATACGAATCATTTTTATAAATAAACACAAAACAGTATCTACAGTGTAATAGTGAAAATTTCTAAAAGGTCAAGGTTCGACATAGAACATAGCACTCTACGAACTGTAATGCCAAATAAAAGACAACATGTCATGAAACAATTTGTGCAAGGTACATACTGTTACATTATATTTTATCATTGCAATTTTAATTGTTTTTCTTTAAGAATCAAAAAAAAAAAAAAATACACGAATATTTATATGTACAGGATGTTTCACAAGAGAACATTAAATTGACAATGATTGATCATTGCCAAAAACAGAATTGAAATATGTTTGTAAATTGTGCACGTTATCTTCAAATTCAAAATTTCCAGTAATCCACTCGATCATTTTACACACATAAGTACATACATACATATGTACATGCAAAAAAAGGATTCAGGATACGTGGTATACCCAAAACATACCACAATTTGTAATATTATAAAGAATCTTTTAATTTTATGTATCAATTTTTTGGAGATCGAGCATTGCTTTAGTGTATGAATTTTTAAAATGTTTTCACGATACGAAAAATACCCCGATATTATCTTATAAATGGACGAAGGGTCTCACATATGTATAGTAGGACTACGTGTACCAAAAATTAGAAATATGAATTGATTACTGTTTATGACGTGAAAAATTAATCAGTTCTTCATCTGATTAATAATCCAAAGATACAATGAATTCGAGTTAAAAATTGAAGAGCGTATAGTATTTTGCCATTCAATTTTCTCTAATTCATATAAGTTCATCGTTTATAGGCAAACCAGAGCAATTATGTCCTTACATCCGAACACAATTTCGAAGTAAAAATTTTTTTTTCATCAATTAGCACAGATCTGCATGTGTCCTGATTGATTGTATTTAATGCTTTACCTCAATTAAAGAATAGGTTATGAACATCGTAATTTGAAAATTAAAAAAAAAAAAAAGCACCCATGAAAATACTGAAAGATATAGAAATTAATTCTATAACGTGCAATTTATTAAAACGAATGTGTACAATCAGCATTATTCAATTTGTTTCATATACATACATAATAAGTACTATATTATAGTGTAAATGAGAAAAATTGCTTTCACATTTTCTTTTTTTGACATTGAAGTATTCTTGTATACTGAAAATGAAGTCACTTCAAATTAATAGCCTTTCATTATTTTTCGAAGAAAAGCTATTTTCATTTCTGTACAATGTCTAAGCGTTAAAAAAAAAAAAAAATTCGAACAATTAGGTTGTAAAAGAGGATAAAAATGAAAATTCAGACTAACAGTGTTCAATTTTACACAGAATGGTTCATAGTAGTTCAAAATCATTTGTTTTTTCTTTTTTTTTCACTTTCCTTAAAAACGAAAAATCATCTTGTTCTAGAAAAATATTATTTATATTGTAGAAACCTGATTAGAAAATCAATTTGATCCTTAAAAATGCATCATTTCGAAATTTAAGTCATTAAAAAACAAATTAATTTCTTAGTCTGACAAAAAAACAACAGACACGGCTCATGCCCGGCATTTAAAAAAATAAAATGTGAAAGATAAAAAAATTATTTGAATGTTAAATATAAGCCTCTGTGTACCAGGAACATTCAGTGAACTAGAATTTGTAGTATGTCCAAGATGTTTTGTTTTGCGTTAAAAAAGGAAAAACCAATTTTTATCTTATTAAAAATTGCCCGCGTGCCAAAATAAAAAAAAATTGAATTTTAGTAAGATTTTTTAGTAGGAAAAAGGATAAAATAAAAAAGCATTTTAGAACTTTGGAGGGTGAAAACTTTAAACAGATGACACCTACTATAGATAAGACGGCCCTGTGGAAGGATGGTGAGAGTAGGCTCGTCCTCTATAAACCTTTTTCCTTTTCTCGGTATAATCTAACAGTTTTCTATGTTTTCATCAACAGAACCACGAAACATCCTGCATATACATAATGTATGTTTGTATGTGTATACTCTCTATTGTGAAAAGCTGTATGTCGAAGGAAAATTTTTGTATTATTATATCGTTGTCAGTTTCTGTTTTTGACAATGATTGACTATACGAATAAATTAATTAAATGATAGTGAGCATGTTGATATTACATAGTATGTAGTCATAATTACTTATATAGCTGTATTACATATACATATGTATATAGTATAAGAATAATAAATATGATATTGATGATGTCGACGAATTCGAATTTAACTAAAATAATAGTTGATGGATGTTTATAATTTTCATGTTCACCATCAGATGCTTTTATTAAATACGGTAAAAAAATTCTGTTCGGTACAATAGACATTCTTGGATAAATGTAAAGCAATAATTTATATGAACGTCATTTGTATATAACTTATGATTTTTAGTTGAAATATGTTATAAACTGTCTGTCAAGACAGTCAACACACGAGACAACACAATATTACATCGCATTCAATTTTTCGTTGATTCTTTTTCTTTAAAAACAGTCCAAATTCAGGAAAATATCTAAATTCTGAATGACTATTATTCTTAAACACCCTGTGCATTTACAATGAAAATCTATACTCCGTCTAATAAGGCCTTATCGAAGTACATATCGTTTTTTCTTTACTCATAACTTCGAAGATGTTTGTGTCAAGAACTGCATTAATGGACAAAGTATAAAACCGTATATATTCTTCGATTTACACGATAAAAACGTTCATCGAAATATCATTCAAACTGATACAGTGTAAATCAAAATAAAAATCAAAAATGATTTTTTTTTATTTTATTTTATTTAAAACTGTGTTAACCAAATGCCATGTAAAATTGAGGGATTGATGTAGAGATATCGTGTAAAACATTAACAGAAATATAAATGTATGTATCTATACGTATATATATGTATACACAATCAATATGACAGGGATTTTAATACACACCCTGGTGGGATTTTGGAATTTTATTACTCAATTAAAAATTCATCTCATGTTAAATTAAGTTGAAAACAATATTATTGGTTATCTTCAAATAAATTACAAATAAAATGTACGTATTTTACAAACGTACATACATACGGATATAAATAGATATAATAAGGTATACTCTTTATTTTTTATTTTTTTTTTTTTTATTTACTGTTGGCATATCATGACGGCGACACTGTCCAACGATATGAAATATCTGATTAAGATCGAAGTTTTTAGATAAGTCACGCTTCATCATTTTTGATTAATGTTTACCTGGCATATAACATTCTTAGAGTGATTATTACCATAGACACACAGTTGGATATCAATTTTATATTGTCGTTCTTTTTTTTTTTTTTTAACTTGTTTGTTCGTTTGTTTTTAAACTCGTTCATATGTATACACAATTTTTTTTTTTTTATCTGATAACCAATTTTTTTTTTTTTTTAATAAATCATTTAATAATTTTATTCGCATATAAAACATTTTAATAATAAAAATTGTATATTGTGAATGTTTTGATATTAAAACACATCAATTTTTCAATGATGAAAGGTTTGGTCATTGAACGTAATGCATATATACATATAGTATGTACATCAGTAAAAGGTATGTATGCGATGAATAATGAAATGAATTTGTATATTAATGAATTTAGGTGGTCACAAAATTTCAATATGTCATATTCTTGCTTGTTGTTTTGTATACATTACTTTATGTCACATACATATATAAAAATACAATTTACGTACAGTGTATACACGTAACATATAAATTTCAAAATTGATAAATCAATTTTAATAAATATACAATCCAGTCTGGTCAAAAACTTAAATTAGTAGATTTTTCTCCTATAAAAAAAAACGTTAGCAGGTTTAAATGTTAGCAGATACTTCAAAATTCTTGTTTTAATCACAAATTTATTTCGTAATAACATCAATTGAAGCTTTATTAAAATTTTATTAAATTTCTATTCATTTTTAAATTAAAATATCGATCAATATATTGGACAGCTTTTCTGTACTTGTATTTTTAAAATTCAAAAATATTTTCTAAAAAAATTAAAGTATCTCGTTTTCCAAAACAGAGATACAGAATTTTTAGATGGTTATAAGAAGGTCTTCTCTGGCTTACAAGCATTGATCAAGTACCCATTATCGTTAGTACTGCATGTGCTATAAGGTCGCACCGTACGTTACTTACGAAATATTTGAAAAATACAGACAATACAGGGGATTTCATAAAAGAATGTTCTACATAAAAGTTGGACAAATCAGTTCAAAATAACGTTTGTTTGACGAATTCGATCTCAAGAGAACGTTTCAATATCGAATCAAGAGCATTTTAGATAAATTAATGTAAAAAATGTAAAACAAAAACGTTTAACGTTTTAATCTCAATGGTCACCTGAAATTCATGCAACAATCGATATTAAATGCAATGTTTCACATAAATTTGGCTATTCTTTTTTTTTGATCAAATTAATGTGTAAACCAAAACGAAACAACTTGAAATTTTATGGCTCTAATTTATATTGAGTTACTTAATATCGATATATGCTTTGGTTTTATCACAGTATAAAAGCTCCAATTTATTTTTTTGTTTTTTTTTTTTTTTTCTACATAATACTACCGCTTAACTAAGTTATTAAGAACACCTTCTTAATGTCAAGAAATATAACAGATAAAAAAAAAAAAGCAGCAGTATCATTTACAATATGTGGGATCTTCATATAATATCCTATATATACTTTCATATCTTTTATGTTATTGATCAGATTGTTACTATTAAATGTCTTATAAAAAGGGAATTTTATTTAATTTATTATATACTAACCATAGAATTATTTACTAAATGCATGTACGAAATCAATAAGAAAAAAAAAACAAAACAAAACGAAAAACAAAAAGATTTGTACGTAATTTCCTTAATACAGCAAAATCGTATTGATATTTTATAGTATCCATAAATGGTCACATATTGTCATAATGCCCACATATTTAGTAAAGCTTAACATTAAAGAATTTTTCGTATTTTTTTTTTTTTTTTCTGACTATGTAATTTGAGTTTTAATATTATTTTAACAGCAATACGTTGCGTAACATTACGTACATATGTGTAATAAAAATATGTGTATATCCTTTATAAATGCCATCATAAGAATATAATTTTTTTTTTTTTTGTTTTTAATACTTAATTCTATGTTTCAAGGATATAAAAAAAAATTTTTTTTTTTTTTTAATGTCTATACTATTCTTTTATTGTTTTACATTTCAAGGAAAAAAAAAAATTTTTTTTTATCGTATAAGATCGCATCTAAATTTGAAATCATAAAATCGCATGCTAAGCATCTAAAACGATTCTGTAATCGAGCATGTATGTATAAGGATGACACCAACACGTTAGACTAATTTATTGTACATCTATGGGTGGATTCAATTTCTTATAGAAATAAGTTTCCATCTTTTTAATAAGATGACATTATTTTGACTTATTAGTAAAACAGGGTATTATTTTGTAATCGTCTGAGTTTTATGTGTCCATACATATGTTTCTTTATTTCCTCAAAGATTTCCTTCGGCAAAAAAGGAGAATTTCACAAACGAATATCCTGTGCTAATTTAGAATATCAGTTCAAAGTTACTGTAAAGTATCTGAAACCATTTCCAATTTATTGACGAAAATCATTCAAAAGCTCCTTAAAAGAAAATCAAAGTTTGGAATGAATCGAATTTTGATAATTCATAAATTTTGTATGAAAATTAACAAAACGACGTGTTAACGAAATCTGTTAACTGTGACCAAAAAAGCTCGGTTTATTCTTTTTGATGATTCCATTTATTATTTTAAAAAGGACCAGATTGACGTGTAAATTGTAACGGTCAATTCGTGAAGATGATTTTGAATATCTCAATAATTTTTCAAAATGGCAGCCAAAATATTGTTTTCAATATGAGGCAACTGTATGAAAAAAGAAGTCTATTAAATTGGCTAATATAAACTGACAATCATATTTTATGATATACATAATATTTGTTTCCTTTAATAAAAATGCATCAATATATACAGTCCAGGCTCACATACATACATAAATCACCAATTCTTTGTTTTTTCGTAAAATATACGATTATACTGTATATCATGTATAGTTTAAAATCAGATCTTAATAATAAATTTTTCGTTTTTTTGTTTTTTTTTTTTATATTTCGATAACCAGACAAATAAAAATTCAACTCTTTTGCGGCATTTGACTTTGATATGGCATCCAGAATTAATTTTAAACCAATTGAAATCGACCTGATTGACATTCCCTATAACCAAAAGCAAAACAAAAAAAAAACTTAAACATTCAACTAACAATCTACCAGGGACTCAAGTTGAAAATTGATTTTACTACTTTTCTGATTTTAGACTGACATTCATCAAAACAAAGTCAGATTTAAACAAAAATGCTGTCTGACTAAATCTGACTCTATCCTTTTATACTCATACAGGGTATTCAAATGTAAATTACATCACGAAAAAAAAAGATTTTCTTAAGGTTTACAATGTTTTCAGTTGAATCATCTCCACGGCCTCTAAAAAATTTACTTTTCGAAGTCTCCATGTGATGTCATAATAAAAAATCAAAAATCTTCAGGTTCTTTGTTTATTTACTTTACTTTATTTTACATTTTGTTAGGACTCGTAAGTTAAATGTGTTTGTACATGGCATATCCTGTATTTTTTTTTATGTGGAGTACCCTGTACAGATTTTTTCATCGTATAACAAAAACGCGATTTTTAATGTAATGAGAGAAAAGTGACTTTGGTAAAATAATTTTTTTTTTTTTCTTCAATAAAAGGATCCTACATACATTTAACGATATTAATCCATTTTTCTTTTGTCATTCTCAAGATTAATTTTGCATTCATTTATTTATTCATTTTTTTTTTTTTTCAATCCTTATTTTTCTTGAAGTTATAAATAAATAAATTATACATAAACGTTTCACATGTTTTACATATACACCGTACGTCTCCACACCTGTACACGTTATATTGTGCGTATATGTACATATGAGTGCATACGTTATATGTGTTTGTATAATTTAATGTTGATTTTTTTTTTCTTTTTATGTTCATTCTTTTATATTATATTTGCCTGGTTTTTGTCTATATCTGTCAATAAAAACCAACTCAACTAAAACATTCTGTCAATCTTTATTTCTTTGCTTTATTCGCATTGTATGTAAATTGTCACATCATTGTCTGTACTAATAAACAACATAGCAATTGATTGATCGAATCAAAAATATAAAATCTTCAAGTTAACTTCAAAATACAGCTAACTAACTAAATATTATATAATTAATGAAAACAAAAAAAAAAATATTTATTTGTTTGTTTGTTTGTTATATAGAGACAGACTTATGTATGTGCAGCTGTATACAATCATAAAATATGTATTATTACAAACATCAATTTCTTTTAAAGTTCATGTATTCTCAAACCTCTTAAAAATCTTCATACAACTGATGGTATTAAATAAATATAAGTTTTATTTAAAGTACAGCTCGTTCAAGCAATCGTCATTGTCATCAACACAAGATTTCAATGAGAACCAGAGGGTCTAATCATTTTGATGATTTATTAAAACATTTCTATCATGTTTGTTAGAGCGGAGACTAAACTATGATAGGGCCATTTGGTATGATAGGGCTTGAGATGGACCATTTGGCCAAAAAAACAAATGTTTGAGTCGCCTGTAACAAAAATCTCCATACCCCGCACGATCGTTGGCAACGTTTCTCCAATTTCTTATTCTCATAATTGATGTGGCATCTTTCATCAGTTCGTCATCCCAACTTGATCTGGGTCTGCCTCTTGCAGGAATACCTCTTGTGAGTTAGTTGAAAACCCATAAACAGAGAGCTTATGATAATCATTTAAAACTAAGTGAATTTGACCGAGATAAAGTAGTGATACCGGTAAGGCACAAACAATGAAAAAACATTTCTTATATTTTCTTCATTTGCCTGTACCAGCCAACAATCGTGGAATCGAAATGCTTCAAAGGCCAGTGTTCTGTATATTGAACCACTGAGTCCCGTTTCAAATAAGAATGTCAGGAATTTTGTCTTTTGGGAAAATCTTACTCAATCTCCCAGAAAACCGAACGTCATCAGTTTTGAACAATCAACTGAGTAATGCGAATAGTCTACATTTACATCATCATATTCACTGCAATAAAATACTTGTATAAACTTTACATTCTAAAATTCACAATTTTTAATGCATTTATATCCATCCGCAATATAATAAAAGATACGCGATTTTCTACACTTTTTTTTCAAACTTTAAAAAATTCTTATTATTATTTTTGTTATTTGTTTTGTTTACTTTTTACCACAGTAATTTTTATGTTTGTTACCTTTTTTGCAAGTCATTTATTTGCTGTCTTTCAAAACGATGGCCATCCATCAAAATTGTCAACACTGTCAATCTTTCTCGGTTATTTATAGTTAAAAAAGGAAGATGTCAAATTATAAGGCAAAAGTCATCAAAAAGACTATTATTTTTATGCTTTTAGTATTTTTCTTGATGATTACAGTAAATATATATTTGTACATATGTTGATGTATATTGTATCTAAATCATTTCAGTATGTAACTATGTATGTACATACTAATATATGATTCTGTGTTTACCTAAGGCTATTGGACAACGTACATTATTACCAGTATGTATGTATGACCCAAAACTTCAACAATGAAGGATTATATTATGACTTTTTACATTTCGCTAATACTATACACACACGTACAGATACATGTATTTATGTATGTGATTCGATATATTTCTTGGATCATGAATTAATATTATAAGTTTATTAAATCAATCATAATGCTACTAAATTAGTAAATGCTTTTGTCATTTGCGATTACATAAATAGGGTGTAGAAAAATTCAAAATACTTAATATGGCATATCGTCATGTACTGGCACTCTTTGGCCAGGCTCTGCAGGACTGCAGATTAAATTGGCAAAAAATATATCACTGGCTTGCTATTCATTTACAAAGTACAGACACTTTTCTGAACTATTGTAGAATAAACTTTTTTAAATTTCATATCCTTATTTTTTTTTTTAAATTAAAAGGAAAGTCTTCAAAAATATTCGATCGAGTTTCAAAACGTTGCTGACACATTACATCAGGAAAAAAGTAATATTACGAATTTGATGCGAAAATTCAGGATTGTTAAATAATGCATTTTAGATTGGTTTGAAATTTTAAGCGATGTTGCCATTTTTTTAGTGTTTAGCATTTTGAAATTTGAAAATTTCGCTTAAAAGGTAATATTTAAACGTTTTGAAACTTAAGAAATCATAAAATGAATTTTTTTTTGTAAAATGCCTTTACATTATTATACACACCATGTGTGTATGTACGAAAAAAATGACGATAAGATCTGAAAATAAAAATTCAAAAGAATTTCTTTATGTTTCTTTGATATGCAATTAAATGATGACACAAAACAAAAGATTTTTGAATATTTATGTTACGATCAAAATATAAAATCAAACCAAAAAAAAATCACATGAAATAAATTTTAAAAACAATCGCTTTTTGGAATTCCGTTCATATATGTACATATATGTGACGTTTTTATATTATTGCGTATATGTACGTAATATTGCATTTGATCTTTCAAAACATTGAAATATTTTTATATTTTTAGGAAAAGAAAAAAAATTTTTTTATTTATTTATGCTTCTATTTGCGCATAAAGTAAAAATCACAGAAAAAACAAAAAACGTTGAATATTTCGATTTAGTAACTATGGTATACGCGCAGAGGTATCCCTAAGTCTACACTTAATTTTCACAAAATGGGTCATCAATCAAATTCAACAATGTATACTTAAAATCGTAGTTTTTTTTGTTTTTTGTTTATTAATGAAATCCTAAATCCTTTTTTAAAACAATAAGAATATAAATCGAAAAATTTCATTTTTTTGATCCATGCGTATTATACAGGTTTTTATATCTATACATAACATATAACATTATGTGTCTACAGTTTAATAAATCATTTCGGCAAAAGTTCAAAAACGAATATTTTTTTTTTTGTTTGATTATGAAAATGAAAATGTTATTAAATAATAAAGGATTTAACGGAATGAAAAAAAAGCAAATTTTTCAAAAAAAAAAAAACAAATTTAATTCAAAGACAATTCAAAAATATTTCAAATTAAAGGTAAGTCATAATTTTGTAACATGGTCAAAAAAAAGATTCGAATAAAAACAGAGTTTTTGGTATATCAAAAAATCAAAAAAAATTTAGCCAAAGATAAAAGTCTTGTTCAAAAAATCATTTGGGTGTATTTGGGTGAGAAATCTATAGAGTTGAGGATTTTTGCGACGTTTTTCTGCAAAGTTTAGAAGTTTTAGAAAATCATTAAAAAAATTAACACAAATAAGACAAAATTCAGAATTTGTTTTAATTTTGTTTAAAATGGGAGGGATTTGCGTACTATGTCATCTGAAATTGAAAATTCATATCGTGATATGAACCATTTTTTTTTTTTTTTTTTGTCAACAACACACTCATGATATCGTAAAATCTGGAAATGGCTTGAAATTCTGTGTCCATTGTAGTCATAGCCTTAGGTCGCAAATTTTCTGTTATTATTTTTTTTTATTCAAATAATTTACATGATAAATAACAGTGCACATTTCACGATATCCAATTATATGGGGATATCGTGATTATCGGTGAATACATTTCATCATATATGTACATACATACATTCAAAAAAAAAATCCCGCAAAATCATCATTCTCGCGTTAACATTAAAATGTTTAAAAAGAAAAAAAAAAATTATTAAAATTGTTTTTCATACATTTTATGGCATATTATCATTATTATTATATCATTTTTAACGAATTTACGTTTTTTTTTTGTTGCTTTTTTATTCTAATTCGATTAACGTTTTCTGCCTACATTTATGTGAAACATGTTAAATCTTTTCATTCTTATACATGCGATAATGAAAATATTTTATATGTATAATTTCGCCACTGAATTCTTAAATACACGTATGGTTATGCGCAAATTAGGATCTACACAGGGTGTCTTAGAGCAGTTCAAAGTATTTCTAGAAAAAAAAAAAAACCATTTTAGACTACGAATAGAGATTTTAGACTACGAACTGAGATACGAATAATTGATCATTTTCGGCCACATAAAAATACATGACGTTCTATATTGGATAATATCTTTTGAATTAACCTATATAAAATTGGTTCATTTTTGCTACAAATATAACTGAAGCTTAGATCTTCTCAACTAATTAAGATTCATTGATATCGAATGAATAAGTTCAAAATTATCAATGTTCAAAAATGTTGTTTTACTTTTAGACTGAAACACCCTGTTTTTGTGTGTGTATGTACTGTAGTAATTTTATAAGTATAACATGAAACATTACATACTCAAGAACAGATCGATTAATTTAAATATATTAAAATTTATTAATAAAATTTATACATTTTTATGCATTAATTCAAAGGTTTTACACATTATCTTTCATGTAAAATGAGCAAAATATGCAAAACATGATGAGATTGTATACATGTCCGCATGCAAGCAAAATTGCAAACATTTATAGAAGTTACAGAAGTGCATATTTTATGTAGATACATATATGAATACATTTTATTATATAAATGCATATATAAGTGTGCATGCTTAGAAGAAATTTTTGCGAAAAAAATTAAAATGTAAATACATACGTTGATGGTGTACGAACTTTAAATATGTATAATTGTGGATGGGTAAGTTTCAAAATGTTAAAAAATTATTTTAATGCGATTACACTGCAGTTTTGATACAAAATACTACTGATGATGAAAATTCATGCATTGCCTGGAGGTCGCAGAGTAAAGATCCCAAAAAACGTTTATCATGCACCTCAGAATTTTTCTAACAAGAAATCATCCTAAATTATCTCCTCTATCTTCTAAGGTATAGAGGATTGAAAATTATCATATATTATTTATTGGGATGGTTTTTTTAGGTCATAATGCAAGGAAAATTTTTTCATGAAAAATTTTACCATTTATTTTTCAATTTCAAAATTTGCATTAAGTCGGTATTCAAACATTTCAAAACTCATCATAAACACATGCATGTATGCATATATTATTGAGTTTGGTCATTAATAAAACAATTTATCAAAATGTAATGCAGTTTCACCTGGTATACTGAACGGTTCAAAATTTTGTTTATTCGAATTTTATTCGATATACATATACGTATATAAAAAAATAAATTATAATATTACTTTAATAGTATACTTAAAAACTAAGTATACACATGCACATTATTATATGCATTTAAATATATGAGATGTATATAAATAAATGTCTGCACATTTATTATTTTATTCCATTTATTTTTTTCTTTGTGATTTATTTTCATTTATTTATTTTTTCTTACTTTTGTATAAATGTAAACTTAAAGAAGCCTATATACATTATTCAACATGTTAGTTGATTTGATCGAATATATATTGAATCATCTAGAAACTGGTTAATAATTCGACAAAGTTCATTTTTTCCAAATGAAGTTGAAAAACAGCTTAAAAAGTAAAATTGAACAATGTATGAGCTTTTCTTTCATACTGTGTATTCGCAAGATAAACGAACTTTCGGAAAGATGTGTAACAAAGATCCATTCAAATTACAAATATTACTCGTATTTTACTGTGAATGATTTTAATAGTAAAATTTTCTAAAATACTTAAAATCACATATTAAATTCATTTTTTTAGCATAACCATGTACTTTATTATAGAGTATAAAAAATTTTACATTGTTGCCATATCATTTAATATTGTTTTTTTTTTATTCAAATAAATTTGAAATAATATTTAAAAATTTTGACATTGTGTTAAGATTCATTTTTTTAAGCATAGTCATGTATGTTCTTATAAAGCATAAAGATAATTTTACATTTTTGCCACATTTTTATTTATGCTATTCTCCTTTCTTTCACAAAATACAGAAAAATGATAATCAAAAAATGATAGCAAGAGATATGTAAATTCTCATTCAAATTGAATGAAAAATAACAACACACATGATTATGCTTTAAAAATGAAGTATAGTTGACTTGTTGGTTACGTATTATTACATATGTACAATTTTTCAACATTCACATATGTATTTACATATAAATTCTATACCTGATGAATATAAGTTAACTACCTGTGCTCGAAATTACATATGTACGTATCTACAGTACATTAGGTCGAACTTATTAGGCTACCCTTAGTTAATCTCTCCTGCTGTTTAGTTGGTTAAGTTGTTTTCCGACTGCCATTTATAAATTTTAGCGGTTATTAATTGTAATGTAAATTTTGTTTAACATTGATTGTTTCATTTTTTGTGTTTTTTTTTTTTTTTTTTTAATGTCGACAGGAAGGGACGCGATATGAGGAAAACAAAAAAGAAAAATTTTTATGCTCTTTTTACATGTCGGTAAGTTATTAACTTAAGACAGGTAATAATTCATTTTTAAATTTCAATTTCAATTTTTTTCTTTTTAATTTTATTTTCATTTTACACGTTATTTATGATTTGTTTCAAGTTTTGTTTAAAAAGAAAAAAAACAAAAACAAAAACGTTGCATTCATACATTTTTAAGTTTTATGAAGGTGCAATAAAATTTATTATGAAAATGAAATTGCATACACATGTACATATGTACATATGTATATCGTTAATTTAAAACGTAAAAATAAGGAAAAATGAAAATTAATGAATTAATATAATAGCATGAAACATGTTCAAATAATGTAAAATTTTTGATTTTTTATTTGACGTTAAACTGACAATCAAACTTAGGAGTAAGGGTGGAGAACGGGGGTGGAGTAGGTTTGCATTATTTCTACAAATTGATTTTTAAAAAATTTTAGTTAACATTTTCGAATTGAAATTTTTTTTCTTACTTTCGCCATTGACAAAGCAATTCATTATCGAATACGAGTAAGAAAATCGTTAGTACTGTGCTTTCGCCAATGTCTCACAAAATCATGTACCATGCAAATTGAAACTGAGGTTTACGCCTTTTCAAAAAGCCATGTTTGATTGAAATCAAATTGAAATTGGCCGAAAATATTAAAATCTGATTTTGAAAGACGCAGATTTTCATGCAAACTATTTTTTTAGATCACCTTGTATGATTTTCGTGTGAAAACATTTTCTACTAATTACCAAAAAAAAAAAAAAAAAATGTTGTCTATCATCAATATCCCTAAAGGCAGAAAATTTCGTGTAACTCCAAGGATATATTCTTGAGACAAATGCATAGAATAAGAATAACATTGTTAATTAATGCCATTTTTCTTTTTTTGACACATTAACATGTTACGTAATTTATATCAATTTTATACGTAATTTGTTCTGAGTTAGTTTTTATTTTCTGATTGGTCACAATACAATCAGAATCAAACAATCGTTATTTGCATTTGTTTTTCTTTTCATAGAATTTTTGTTATCTGTTTCTGTCTTACCATTCGAACAAAACAACTTTCCTTTGTGTTGTTGATCATCAGGATTATTGATCCTTATCATGGTGTAAAGAATATAAATAAAATCATTTTCTATATTAACTGGAAAATGGATTTTGTTTTGTTTTTTTTTTTGTCTTGATGTTATTGAATTACCAAATTATTATTTTAAATCTAATTGTCTCTTTAAAATGAAAATTATTTATTATATAGTTCTGTTTTCATTTCGTACGGTTCATTTTTTATTTTTTTTTTAAATATTTTTCCTCATATTTTTTTAAACGTCCATTATACGTACATCACATTGTACGTATATACGGCATGAAAGGAAAATAAATTGCATGGCAATTTGTTTTCGTATATAAATGTCACCTTAGATACCTACCCTACAGTATATGCTCATATTTTTATTATGTGTCAGCTTTATCTGTAGGGTGTTTCGTTTCTAAAGGACAAACATGATATTTGAATGGCTTATATCAAGTTTGGGATTTTTGAATCAATTTTAAAAAGATGATGAAAAGTAAAATTCTCAAGTTCAGGCAAAAACTTCAAAAATTTTTGATTTTGTACTTCGACAGATAATTTTTTTTTGGAAAGGTAAAAAGATTTTCAATGATTTACCACCAATGGTCTGCGAAATAAAGGACATTTAAATGACAAAAAGTGAAATTTCCACACACATCATTTCCCCTTGCTATTAATTTTCTTTTTACCTCAACAAGTCAAGCAGGAAAAAATCACTCTGCAAGTGAATATCACACTAGAAAGCCGTCAAAGTACCTCGATAATGTACACCCTGTTAAATGAACAAAAAAAAAAAAAATTACCCAAGTTCATAAATTAATATAAGTCAAATGAAAAATGAATATCATGAATAACCCTCCTATAGGGAATTAATGTAGTGATTTATGGCATTATGCTGCACAATGTATACATAATGTGCGAAAATTGGATTTCTGTCAGTTTTAAACAGATGTTGAAAAAATAATAAAGCATAAGAGTATAATACATGGTATGTCTGTACATATAACCATGTATACTCTTGTGTTATGTATGTATAAATCTAGATACTATGCCAATGTAATAACTAGAAATAATTTTATTTATTTCTATTTTATTCTTTAAAATTGTTTTTGTTAAATTATTGTGGATTTGTGTTATTATACATAGTATTTTCCAATGCTTTTCCAGTTCAGGCCAACGCTATATTTTTATTTTCTTAAAATAGTCGTGTTTTTTGGTTTCTGTTACAATTTTAACCCATTGGTGTCCAATAAATGAAAATCAATGAGAATGACAACATAAATTTCTTAAACTGAAATGGTCAATGGTACATACATTGACAAATTATCGTGCTTGCCAAAATGGGTTCCATTTTAATTTGATGTTTTACGACAATGGTAATATATGTAATAAAGAAAATTCAAAAAGTCCATGTATACCACTGTTCAAATTATGTTGACATTTCCGGCAAATTATTTCTTACTAACACGTCAATTTTCATTTTTTTTTTTTTTAGTTTTTTTAATCAAATTAATGATCTCATTTTGATATTTTTATCTCATTCCAATTGTCATATTCATCATAATTTAATTTTTTAATAGATTTCAAATTTTGAATCTAATTTAAATCATCGTCAAATCACTGATTCAATCAAGCGTAGACATTTTATACAATAGCATCTATAGTAGATACGTATAAATGCATACAGGGTGATGACGTCTAATGGTTTTAAACCATGCGAGTTTGTAGGCATTTTCATTATTTTTTTTTGCAAGACGAAAAACAGAATTAGAGTAACAACGAGACTTGGAGGGTAAAATTACGGTGAATTTGAAAATTAATGCCTCGTTGCAAAATTGAAATTTCTAAAAAGTTGGTACTCAAAAACCTTAACAACATCGTTTCATCGTTAAAATTGTTGAAATTTCTAAACGTATTGTGAACGTATCTAAAACGCGTTATGAAAGAAACGCAAATGACACATCATAAATTTTTTCTGATATATATAATGCATCAGTGACATTGCACTAATTTTTGTATATCAAAAATGTATTAAACGTTTTTTTGTAAATTTTCAAATTCACCCTCATTATCAATAAATATAATAAATTCACATAAATCTGAATAAAGGTGAAAAAATACAATTTATTATCGTCATTTTGTATTAATTTGTTACATTGAATTTTCATTATATACACGTATACGCATTAATTACTGTGTACTTATGAATCAAACTGTATGATATAAGTAAGTCTGTCAATATATTTATTTATTTATTTTTTTTATAATTCTTTGCATGTAATATATTATCAAAAATGTCAATCTTTTGAGAAAATATTGAAAGTTAATTTCCTGCTTGAGCAATGTTTTCATTGCATTGCATATGTCTTTATATACATATTTAAGTTTTAAATTGTGAATATAAGTTAGAACATTCATCAGAATACAATAATACGATATTCATATACAGGATGTTCCAGAGATAAAATTTTTCATTAATTAGTATCTTCAAATCATAGTATATCATATATGAAATGAAAATGTTTATTTTACTCCATTTTTACAGAAAATATGCAGAGTGGCTTAAAATATGTATCTGAAAAATTTTCAAGCTATTGTATTTGCTAGAAGGGGTAATTTTCAGGGTAGAGCAGGATGATTTTTGCATGAATAATTTTATTTAATGAAATAAACTCACTTTTGAGAAGAGAAAAATTTGACACAAAATTCTGGGGCAACCTATATACAATGTGTACATACATTCATGTATATAGATATCGTTTTCGGTACCTAATTCAGAAGAAAATATGATTCTAATAGAGTCATGCAAGTATAAGAATATTTCTTGAATACAAAATGAGTTTAAGAAGATATGTATTTATGTATTTTGTATTTTAAAATTCTTGAAAGGGTATCTATATGTATCTGTTTACATAAATTTCTCATTTAAATAAAAATTAATCCCCACCTATATGGCATCTATTATGAAAATCTATTCGATAGACTTTACATTTAGATCGAGCAAATTCTTGGTATTATGGATTTCAATCGATTTTTGACTTTTTTTTTTCGACAATTGTTATTACGATTTCGATTTTTTCCCTGGTGGATATGAAGGGTTGGCAATTTATTGTCCATCTCCTTCTTTTAATAAAATAAAATAAATAAAATTTCGATTTTTTTCGCAATAACATTATTGAATTTGGCTATTTTCAAAAACTCATCACTGCCCATTTGATGTGATACTCAGCCTATTATGACCATAAGCTGGATATCACATCAAATAGGCAGTGATGTGTTTTTGAAAATAGCCTTTATTATTTTCATAATATCGAAAGTCTATTTCAATTCAAAGTCTACTACTACTATCTATCGATTTTCATAATAGAGGACTTATGTTTTGTGAGTTCAGCTTGTTTAATTTTTTTTTTTTTTTTTATTAAATAATTTTACTATACAATTTGTTGTCGTAATTATTAAAAGATAATATGACAAAACATGATTATTTTAAGTGAATTGCATTTATCTACTCGTATAGTACATTATTATATTTAAATGACAAGAAAATTATTATTATTCAAATATTATAGACATAAAGTATTCAAAAAAGCACTGAACATATCAAATAATAAATAAAATGACATGAGGGAAATTTTTAAAATCGTATCTAATACATTAGCTATAGAGTAATTTTTTTTTTATCATTAAAATAATAATTTATTCCTAACCTAAAACGTATAATTGCCGTCCATTTGTCGACTTTGTGGTCGACGTGACAAAATTACCGCCTTTAGGCGCCACAATTTTTTTTTTTCAGTTTGTATTTAAAAAAAATAAAAGACCAATCACTTGGTAATCATAGGGTGTATCTACTGATCATCGTATTCATTATTTTGTTAACTTTAATTTTTTTTTAGCTTTTTATATTTATTCACAGGATTGTGAATTTTTTTTTTTATTTTTAAACCTGTCTTTGTCAATAACATCTCATTATATTCAACATTAAATCTTCAAATAATTCAATGTGTCCATACAAAATGTACCAAGTACTTAATATTATTTTGTTATTTTATTTTCATTTTATAATGTAATTTCATGACAAATGACTTTAACACTTGGTGGAATGTCGCATCAAAAGTAAATGAACATTTGTGCAAACACATATGTACATGTTCATTTATATGTACATAAATTTTCATTATATATATATGATTATGTGTGTTGCAATTAAACTAAGTATATATGCGGTGCCTTCATCGTTTTTAATAAATATCCTATTGTTGTATTCGTGGACCTATCTATACTTTGTCTGTTAATTATATAGTTTTCAGGCCAAGCCTCATTCAGGCGTAGAGCTACAAGAATAGCTCAATATATAGAAGACAGACAGATTTAAATAGAATGGTGTACGTTTTTATGTAAATAGATAAAATTGCAAGATATTTTTATACTCCGGACATACACTATCTTCAAAAACGCTTCAGCTTAAGATCATAGTACGCTGAGTATCGCATCAAATAGGCACTGATGTGTTTTTGAAGATAGCCATAGTTTCTAATAAGGTATGCAGTGAAAATCATTAAAATACAAAGTATATTTTTTTGTTATTATAAATAAATTTCATGTATACATTAGCAGTACGCTATGCTGTAGGTAGTGGTGGTGGTAAATATCTTTATATACATATATGTACATTTAAATTGCACCCATAGTTAGATATTGTATATAGTGACGCGTATTTTGATAGCATAATTTCACATTATTTTTCATTTTATTACTACATTTCTCGTTATTCCATCAGAGAAGTATATACAGGAGGTAATTACAGCATGTCGAACAATTCCTGTCATTAATTATATTTTTAAAAAATATATATATATCTGTGCATGTTTGTATATATACGCACATGTACATTTATTACAATATTCCACGGTAACAGGGTGTTTAATTTTTTTTTTTATCAACGTCAGTACGTAATATATCATTAAGTGTTTTTGCTGTTTGCGCCCGTTTCAATCCATCAACAATTTCTTTTTCATTATGTTGTTAGAAATTCATATCATATAGGTATAGAGGATTTTTATTTTAATCTTTAACAGATCTTTGCCGCCACAATCATTATAACACATACAGGCGCATACATACGAACATGTATACGGTTTTGTACACACCTATGTATATTTTTTTTAAACATATATAAATGTTAATGTTACAACACGTATAGAAGAGGAGAAAATAAAATTGACCAAAAAGAATTTAACCATCCTGAAAGAAAATATATACATATACATATGTATGTGAAATTCAAAATATATAAACGTGAAAATTTTTAATAAAAACGAGAATTGCCAAGAGAATTTTTAATTTCATGCTTAAATGTGGCATAATATGAGAAGAACAAAATAAAAATGTTTTTTTTTTCTTTCATGTTAGTTACCATGTATGAGACATGTGGAAATTTTTTTTTTTTTTTTTTTTTTTTTTTTTTTGTAATTTCAAAATGTATACATTGTTATGTAATTATTATGCATCGACAAAACTAAATATTATCCTGATTACTTATCTTTATCTTCACTGTATGTGTATGTAAATTATGTAGAAAACGAATGGTTAATTGCGTAACCTTAAATAATTATTATTGACTTTAATTTAAAAAAACAAGTCACGATAAATATGAACAAAAAAATTACATATAAATATGTAAGTAATAATAATAATAATTGTATTGATGATAGTACATAATAATGACAAATAAAAATTATGTTTTGGTCGTCAAGACTTTATGTAGACTGTATATTGTCAGAGTTTTTCCAATATGTATACAACACACACAGTCCCTACTAAGGGAAGACATTGTGAATTTAATTGCTTGATAAGTCTGCCCAATTTTCTGCATTGCTTATAGAATGGAATCCGCAAGGATCACGAAAGAAAAACAAACCCAAAAGGTCTTGGAGACGAAGTATCGTGACGGGAGTAGAACCAGTTGTAGTGAAATCATGGATCGAGATTTTTATGCTCTTAAGGAGCTAAATTGGATGAAAGATTTTTGTAAAAGAGTTGTGCTCTCAAACGGAATGAAAAAGAGAAAATAAAAAGCGTTAGATGCGTATCAAAATGATTCAATCGTTTATTTGATACTAATAAGAATAAGGTTATCAGGTTCCTTTCCTTTTAAAATGATTGTTACCCCTTTTCTAAGAAAATTATTCTAAACGGTCTCTTTTTCTTTTGATTGTAGATTTCCTATTTTCAAAAAAATGTTCTCTTTTTTCGGACTCTTCAAAAATGAGAAAACATAAAAAATTTGAAAAAAAAAATACGTTTTATTGGAAATTAAATGCTGCGTATTAAAATTGAACAAATTTTCCTGAAACCGTATCTGAATAATGTCAAATGTGACAAAAATTGTACAAATTAAGTGTAAAGCATTCTGATGGTTTTGAGATGTTTTTTTTTTAAATTATTTCTAATTATTTTTGTAATCACTTTCCTGTCACTTGTATAAATTACAATGCTATATGTTATACATTTATTTGTCAAATATTTCAACAGAAATGTCATACATTACACACATTGTGCATAAATACGTAACATATATATGTATATGAATGTTTAACACACAAAATTTATATTTCATGCGTGTTATAAGTACGTCTATATATACATACAATTTAGTCATTTTTGTTATAAATAACACAGTAGCACAGCAGTAGACCTATGTTAATGATAAGAAAAAATGACTTTGTTTGACATGACATTTTTGGCATCATTTTTCTAAAAACCGTCATTGTTATATTACATTATGTTATAATGTCTATGTGTACATATTACATATTATACCTACACATATGTATGTATACATACTAAATTTAACATGTGTGCACATTCAAAAAATTTTCCAAGTCATTCATTTTGATATATTTCTTTAACGAACCATGATTTAATACTTAACTAAATTGTACATACAATCACTCATTTTTAATATGGCTTTTGTATAACATTTTACATTTGTAATATTAAATCTTGTATGTATTACGCACTTAAGCTACTTTGAAGATATAGTCAACCGGGAATATATAATTGATAAATTGGTTTTCTTTATTTATTTTTTATTTATACTCTGTTCACTAATATTATACACTTAAGGTCTTATGGGATTACATACTTATGTCTTTTTTCTTTTCTTATAATTTCTAATTAGACTGTTTCACGAGCAGTATTACCACAATCCAAGAAGCTTTTATTATACTTCAGATGATTTTTTTGAATATCAATATATGGTCAAAATAATCAAAATGCTACCACTTTAAGTAATCGCCATAAGACCTTAAATGCATAATATTAGTGGACAGAGTATAGAGGTTAAGAAAACTAAATTCTCAATTTGTCTTTCAAACATGTTTATTTGAAAAATATCTTTAGATGGAGAAGTCAGGTATGAACCATAAAATACTTCATAATTTAGTAAATCTAAAACTACGAACGACGAACATTTCAGATTCTTTTAGAAATGTACAAAAAAAAAATGTTGCGTATTACAAATGAGATTTTATATATTTTTTTCTTTTTCCTTACACTGAATATAATAATAAACTACAACGGCTTTAAAAAAAAAGAGAAAGATGGTTAAACATTAAAAAAAAAAAAACTACGAAAGGAAAAATTCATAACACCGACATAAAAAATTTATTGTGTGCTTTGTGCCATGAAAAATTACTTTTTCGGCACATACGTCTTAAAGTCATTTATCATCTCAGACGAATACAAAGTGAAATTAGCAAAAATTTTTGAATTTCATTCACTCATTTATTCACTTTTATATATTTATGTATGTACATATATTTTTATGTAGGTATTTTATTTTAATTTCGTTTGGTTAAATATTTTAACTTTTAGCATTGCATGCACTGTTGTCGGATTTATAACAAAAAAAAAAAAAAAACGAAAAAAAATTATTTCATTTTATTTTGTCAGGAAATTCATTTTAATTTGTTCATAAAAAAATATTCTTCATAATCAGGTGATTCAAAAAGCATTCTGGTAATTATTATTGAAATGTGAACATTTTGTTTTTGACGGTTTTAAAAATTATCCCTTTTTTTCGAAATTTCGAATACATTGCATTGACATTGTTCTTTTTAAGATTATTTCATTATTTTACTGGGATTCACTATGATTCTAAATTTCATACTTAATTAAATCTCAGTATTTTCACTTTCTAATATTTAGACCTGTTTAGATTATAGACATAATCAGAGTGGAATTTGCTAACTATGACCAGAATGGCCATGGATAAAATTGATTCACATACATATGTATGTATCTGTTAAAAAGACAAATATAGATATGTATAGTAAGCAGATTTCGCTAACTACGATCAGAAATTCAGAATGGATAAAGCTGATTCCTGTACATATCTACTAAGAATATCTCTAATTTTCATATTTCTGTTATGATTGAAGTTCATTCACAATAGTTACATTTTTTTATTGTTTTTTTTTTTTTTTTTTTTTTTTTTGTTTGTTACAAAAACTAGTAGCATGAGTCTATCTGTATATACATTAAACCGTGAACAAAAAAAAAAATAAATAAAAAAAAAGCAATCAATAATCATCATCACAGTATTTCGTAATCATATCTTTTGATGGATCATCATTCATTTTCATGAACTGTTTGATGACATGTTGACAGCTGTGTTTGATGAATAAATATTATATTCCTCTTCATAGTAAAAATTTAATATCACTTAAAAAAAAAAATCAAAAATGTATACATTTTCTGTCAACAGATGTGTGTTATCTCTATAATTTCATATACATACGTACATACACACGAAAATGTATGTAAAACATTAGATCCATATGATACGTATGTACATATGTAACGTATTAAAAACATAAATTATAAGAAATTAATAAATAATAATTTACAATAACAGAGCTAATAAATTTAAAACTTATACCGTATAAAAGGTACTTTGTGTGTTATATTTCATAAATTTATTATAATTTATCGTTTCACGGTCAATCGGATATATATTGATTATTTTTTTTTTTGTTTTTTTTTTGTTTTCTATAGATATTCTATTCTATTCTATGACATAAAATTGTTTCATTGTATACATATGTATAGTTAAATTTAACCTCAAAATTCATTGTTAAACATAAAACGCTTATATGTATTATTTACTTTATAATTTTTAATGGTCTTATGCTATAGACATACAGTACATACACTGTATATTGGCCTACATTTTATTAGTACACATTATTTGTACACATATGTATTTCGATATGGTTGTTCGGAATATAATAGAAATAATAAGGGATATATGTATATGCTTGCAATTTTTCTTTATTATCCCAGTGGGCAAAAGAAGGCTTCTAAAAGGCTCCTGAAGGCCTTTTTTGGAAGGACGGAGACCTTCCTCTTCGTATCCTCGCTCATATCTTTTTTATACAGGCATGTCATTGGAAATCATGCCTTCCAAGGAAGGGACTTAGGAGTGGTATTGAAGGCCTTCTAAAAATGTTGATTTTACGTACAATTGAAGGCCTTCTTATGAAGGTGCTTTGAAGTTATATAGAAGGTCTTCTTAGAAAGGTGTATTTTACACACAATGGAAGGTCTCAAATTCAATTTACAAAGAAAACCAAAAATTTCAAATTCAATACAAATTTTATTACACAATTTATTTTAACTCAATACAAAATATATAATTATTTTAATCCTCAATGAGTTGAATCCCTTTTTGTGTAATTGACCCAATCCAAAGTTTTCTTTTGTCAGCATCTGAAAGGATTAAAGTACGAAATTGAAATTAATGAAAATAAATAAATATTTATAGTTTAAACCAAAATTACGTACCATATATACATTTTTCGAATTTATCAGCTACTTTTTACAAGGCTCTTCACAGCGCAATGGCATCTTTGTGAAAATTATCTACAGTTTCTTTTATTTCTGAAATGATAGAAAATTAAATGTTTTTAATAAAAATTTTTCATTAAATACAAAAAAGAGTATACAACTGCTACTTACATTGTTTTTTTAGACTCTGTGTAAACTTTATTATCACAATAATTATTTTTATCTTTATAATTCTTTCACATTTTCAACAGTCGAACTTAAAAACGAAACTGAACTAAAGCGAAAAAAATTAAATTACGTAGTTACTCTTGTTCGGCTAATAAAAAATTGTGAAATTCCAGAATTTCTTGCTTTTCTCAATCTTTTTAAGATCTTCCATCTTCATTTTATTTGCCTTCCACAGAAGGCATGAAAAATAATGAAAAAAGACGTCCTTCTAAAGCCCTCTTAGCAGAAGATCTTCAATTATGGACCATTGGGATAATATATAAAATATACACAACAAAAATATAACTAAGAGAAAATCAACATTAATAAATAATACATGAACAAAAAGCCGTGGTTGTCCTCATAAATTTTAAACTACTGGTAATTTATTATATACACATACACATGCATGTATGTATATATTAGGTAATATATGTATATAAATTATATGAGCCCAAAAAAGGAATGAAATAATAAAAATCCCCCTTCGTGTTTTTTTTTTTTTTTCGTTCATTGTACAACTTAAAGTCACGTATAGACAATAAGCTTATACTTGGCAACTCGGTTGCCAACCGTATCATCAATCATGTTGCCAATTTTAACATGAGAATTACGAAAATATGAAAAAAAGATTCGATGTATTGCATGGTTTTTAAAGTAAGGTTGGTCAAAATAGTATCATTTTATATTAGGATACGTTATTGGACTCTCTCTTGAAATTTGACATATCAATAGAACGGAAATAACTAATCCTTGTAAGAAGCTCTGGAGGACATAGATAGAAAAATCCGATCAAAAACGGTCAACAAATCAGATAGTTCAAAATGACCTTGTTGGGCTATAGGTATGCAAGATTGGCATTGGAAGGTTAAAGTAACTCAATAAGCTGAACTTTAAATGATGGTAAATTCCCTTAAAAGCGAATGACCTTCTCTTGTGTTGCCTGTAAAAGGATCAATTCATAATTTCAACATGTAAATGGTTCACGTTTTCAAAATAAAGTTGTAGCGTTGTAGTTATTTAAATGTTTAACAACATTTTCGTATGTATATGTTATTTTATCTCTTATAAATACATAGTATGGCATGTAGTACATAATTTGCGAATAAATATCCATCCATAATTTTTTATAACGATGACGATGATTAAATCCCACTAAGCCTTAATTAACTGCCAGCCTGTCTGTTATTAATATGATTGACGTTATATCTCTTATTTCTTTACGATATGTACCTGTTTACGTATAACATCGTATTTAACTTGGTATAACGTATTTTACGCTTTTTTTTTAATAACCACACATGTGTTGAATATTCGTTGAATTTTTATAACCATTAAAATATCTGATTGATATATGTGCATAAATTATATGTCTACAAATTTTTATTGATCACAAAACTGATCACCGATAAACTAAAAAAAAAAAAAACGATCGACACCCATATTAACTGCCATAGTTATTATAAAGATACTTAGTTATATAGTTATTTGACTTTGGTTGAATGTAATTTATTGATATAATAACTGTAGGTAAAGTGAATGGTATACGAGTATATAAAAATTAATAGGTATATTCTCGACTATATAATTTTAGTTAAAAACACTGTGTTCATATTTTATGTGAAAAAAAAAATAAAAATATCTTTCTCATATGATAGTATTTTAATGAGACAGATTTTAAATATGGCGTCAAGATTTTTAATCTTGTTTAATTTAGATAAAATAGAGAGCAAAACAACGAAATTAAAAAAAAAAAAAAATTAATAGGTTTTCTTTTTTATAATTCGTATTTAAAGCATTATCATCTGTATTTCAAATGGATTTTTTTTTTGTATCCTTTTCCAGTCAGTTTGAATAAATTCGTCCTTTGTTCTAATTTTCTTATTGCCAGTTTTCTAGAATTTATAAACGAAGACAACAAAAATCACACGAGAGCAACATGACGAAATACATACGTAATACTATGCTCCAAAAAACGGACTGTATCTGAATTTGAATAAAAATTTAAAAACAAAATACAGATATTTTGAAATTTTTCACTCTGAACGTGAACATTTTGAACAATTTTTTTTTTTTTCGCCAAAATTTCAGATTCTAGAACATTCAAAAACCGTAGCCAGAATTAAAAGATAAAGATCAACATCCTTCTCTCGACGATGTAAACACATTTACATATACAACATACAAGCATACAAGCTACCAAACGTTAAGATGACAGCTGACATCGACCGTTTACAACAATATACATAGATTCTAATTTAAAATGACTTCTCATTCTATCACTTAAAATATTCAATTCTTTCCTTTTTTATTATTTTGATTGATCAATGAAATTTCATATTTTTATTAATTTATTGTTATTATTAAACGCAAAATATCACACATCTGTTTCGATTGTTATAAAAAACTCATCATGGTTTTATAACAATAGAGGCAAAAAATTTAAATTTCAAAAACAATTTTCTAAATAAACGTGTTATGCTTATGTCCCCTTTGCCTTTTTATTCTTATTTTTTTTAAATCAAAATAAAAAAACCAAAAAAAAAACAAAATCCTAGTTATATCCTGTTTAAATGATTCAACCCAAAAATACAGAAATAATTTTCCAATTATCTTAAAATAACACAAATTCATGTTGTTTTTTTTTTTTTATTCTTTGAATATTCCATCATAAAATATCAACATCAACAAACTAATTCGACATTATTATCATCAATATGCAAAATGTCAGTGCTTTGTCAAAAAATATTTAAAAAAACAAAAAAAAAAAATATTAAATAAAGGACAAACAAGATTTGGATTTGTGAACAAAATAGATATTAATGTACATGTGTACAAATGCGTATACGATTTCAAAATACAATGAAGGCCAAAAATTAGTGTACAACTAGGATTTGAATTTTGAGAGATTTCCTGGATCAACAGGTTCAAAACATTAACGTATCTCAGAACGGTATCCTTCAATTTTCATCAGATTTTCAGGATCCAAAAATACTAATGAGAGACAACCAACTTTTTTTCGGTGGGTTTTTGGGGGTGGTTTAGAATAGTCTAAACTATACAAAAAATGGCATTTCATGACATTAACTATGGGATATCCTGTATACATATTAAAAATCTGAAAGATACAGAAAATTTCTAAGCAAAATTTCTTCTTGTTCTTAATTTTGTCCTCAATTTTGTAAATTTTTTAACAAAATCTATTAACTGCAACCAGAGTAACCCAGAAATATTTGAATGTTCATTAAACTTTGACTGTCACTGTACATAAAGGCATATATGTAACATATTGATGTAACATAACACATGTAACTTAATTGGCCTGAATCTTTTAGAAATGCATACATACATCTACATATCTGGTATTATTATTTTCTTTTCTTTTTTTTTTTTCTTTGTAATTTGATGTCTGTCTATATTTTACGCAGAGCACAACTATATTTAGACAGGCTGCCAACAAAATGTCATAAATTCCTTTTGATTATCACACAGAAGGAATTTGAATTTTCGGTTTGTTTTTGCTTGAATGCCTTTACGTACATACTTACATACATGAGTATGTATGTATGTAAAAAATGCCTAAACAAATATTAATTTGGCTTAGGAAGTGACTCAAGTACTTAAATGTCATATATTTTACTCTTATCCGTTTCAAAAAAAAAAAAAAATTTTTTTTTCAAGTCCCTAAAATGATTGACATTTGGGTAATAGGATCAGCACACATGAAATCATTTTCTAAAAAAAAACAGAGAATTTATTTGTATTTAAATAGAAAACATAAAACACTCGTTAAATGTTTTTTTTTTTTCTTCTTTTTTGTATTAAGAACTAGTTGTCGAAAGGTGTCATACATCATCGAAAAATTCAATTTTTCTCATTTTCACATTTCCACATTATTCATTAATTCAAATTGGTAATTTTAAACTACTTTAAAAAAAACAGGTCCGCTTTCAATATATATCAACAATAATAAAAGAAAAGAAAAAATAAATAATTTACATGACAGTAATTCCTCGTTTTGTTCTTTTGTGTATGTATAACCTTTGATCTCTTATATGTACATATATGTATATATTCGTCATTTTTGAAATGGGTTCTGTCATTTTGTGAAGACAACGAATTAGCAAAATGACTGAATTGATTTCTATGAAAACGAAAAAAAAAAAAAAAAAAAAAACAAAATCACTTTTTCAAGGATTTGATGTTTTGTATACATCAGGATTTTCTTGCTACACTTTTTCTTTATATATGCCAATTTCATTGTTAACATATTCTAGTACATGGGTTAATAAACAGAGGACTAATTTAGGTCTTAATTTGAATTTAAAAAAAAAAAAAAAAAAAAAAAAAACCGGTAAAAATTTTTTTAAATCACTGTTAAATTGTTTTCAATATTTTTTCATTGTGGTATAATACTAATTTTGTTGAAATCCCACTCGAAATTTACTCCTATAGTGAAATATAATAGATAATATTGTATGGATATTAAGAATGCTATATATAAGCCATAATTGGACTTAATTGTGTTTTTAATCAGCACCCTGTAACCATCTAAATTGTGAAACATGAAAACTGAGATATTAGCCTTTTCAATAAGTTGAATTTGGTTAGGATCGAATGATAACCGCCGTAGTTATTAATATTCATAATTTAAAAAATGTTAATTTCTCGCAATAAACGATATTTTATGCATTACCACCCTATACAAAAAAAATTTTTTCGTAATAGAACGTCTTTTTCACATTAAAAAATCATTTTATTTTATTTTACAATCTCTTTAAATTGTTGATTTCATAAATATGTCGTTCAACTAAATCCCTGTTATTAAATCTACAAAAAATAAAAAAGAAGAAAATTCAACAAATAGTAAATTTTCACAGATTTTCATTTCGAATCTCCTTCATACTTTTAAATATCCTTTATGTAAAATTATCCAGGAATTTTCGAGATAATAATTTCGTTACTAATCCAAATATATGAGTATTTTTATTAGCCCAGTTTTTTTTTTCGATAATATCATATTACATGATATTTGAACAGTAACTATAACCACTATATATAAGTACATACATAAATGCAAACTTTAATTTGCATAGTATATGGTTCAAATTGGAAGAAGCTAGATATACCTGGAATGATACAAAGAGAATAGGTAGTAATAGGGTCCAATGCAAGAAACTCGAAGAGGACGTATGCTTCACAATGGAGTTGAACGGATAATAAAATAAAATATGGTTTAAATAAATATGGTAAATTCAAAAGATAATATCTTAATTATGACGTCATCCTCATGTATAGATGCTTAAAAATTTTCATTCTCTTACATTTTAGAAGGATTGAATTTTCGAAGGAGGTCTAGAAAAATGTTTGTGTTGAAAAACAGTCTGAACTTTCATTAAAAAAATGAACTGAATACAATATTCATTCTGGGACATCCTGTGCACCTGGCTAGGGTGAATTTTTGGAGAAGGTCTAGAGAAATTTTGTTCTCATAAAAATATAGACTGAGATATATAAGAAAAAATCATTTCAAAAGTTTACCACTTGATTCACAATAATTGGAAATTTTCTGTTAAAAATATTTTTTTTAAACTTCTTAATCTGATCCCATAAAAAAAAAAATAGGAGGAAAATTTCTTCTCATTTTAAAAAAAAAAAAAAGTTGTAGAAATGCAGCAAATATAATTACAATATTTATGTTACTTGAATTCATTTATCAACGAGATCTTATAATAATTATCTCTTGTACTACATATCTACATATATCTCTTGAACAGAAAGTATACATTTTGCTGTGACCATGAATATCAATGTTTATAAACCCATGTTAAATGAAATAGCAAATTGATAAAATATGAGATATATTACCATGAGGTAATAATTTATTATAATTAAAATTTTCAATAAAATATAAACACACGGTAGAAAATTGTACGTAGGCATGAAGCGACACACACACACACACAAATACAAGCAACGATATACATATGTATAAAGGCCCATATCAATATATTATTCTTCGTTGACAAACTCTAAAATTTATAAAAACTTGAAAATTCACTCTATATAAAATGCAACATATACATACGAACACACACACACACATAAGTGTTAATTTAAATGAAATATTAAAATTATTTAAAAAACAAAGCAAAAAAAAAAATAAATAAATAAATGTACATGTATGCACATGAAGTCAATAATTATTGCGGATGTCGTTTTTGATGATATTGAATATTTTTTTTATAATTTTGTTGATATTATAAAGATTACAATTTTATATACGAGTTATATTGATGATATTTTTCTGTTTATTTGATTATTTTTTCAATTAAATAAAAATGATTATTATCACATTACACAAATTATAAAATATAAAACAGGGAGTTTCAAACATGTGTATGATAACATTTAGGTATTTGTGAATAATGAGATAGTCAAAGCAAATTTACTCATTAGAGGGAAGAGGGATTGCTAAACAGCTTAACAGACTGAGTATATAGGATTGTAACATAAGGCCAAGGACCTATTGAGGTCTATGGAGCCATGAAAGTAGAAGATATAGGGTTGTAAAGCATATATTATCCTGGGTTCAATATCAAACTCACACGAAAAACGAAAAAAATTGTATTATTAGTATTTTAATTAATTTTTCATTGAATTATCGACACATCACCACCCCTAAGTTCGTTTAGCTTTGCATAAGGACCCTTAACTTTTTGGTTATGGGTTCTAAGGACGCTTAGTAATGTCTATTGATCGACCTGAACTAACTCAAATGATCCATCTCAATTCTCAAGCCCTCTGAATTGCTCTGATACAAAAAATTGAGTTTAATCTCTATTCTAACAAATTCAGTGGTTTACAGTCCACGTTCAACTGTAAGTGTACATTTGATAAAATTATCAAATAAAGAATCATCACCATGATTAGGTTTTGGCTCACTTCAGGCTGTTACCCCAGTGATGATGATGATGATGATGATGATGAATTCAATTTATCAGTTACGCTGAATATTTCTAATTGACGGCGAGTATCTTACCCAAGGATCACCCGGCATCAATTTTAAAATTTTCAATAATTACGCGACATTAAATATCATGTTGATAATTAAAATATTTCTTTATTATACATTCAATGTATAAAAGCAATAATAATAAATACATTACGCATTTAAACAACATTTATATTCGCAGATATAGTTTAAAAAAAATAAAATAAAATTTTTATTTATGTTTAAATCTCAGTTGCGATAATAAGATTTTAAAGTGAATTAATAAAAGTTAACATTTTATATTTTTTAAACACTTTTAGTTATTTTTAATAAAGATATTTATTTAATTAAATATTAAATACAGATTTAGGCCTGACATAAACGTACATATATACAATCCGCAATCCGCATGTACAAATTTATTATAATTTATATCCGTGTATTAATAATATTCGTTAAAATGTTGATATTTGCGTTAAAATCAAAATGACAGTAGCGCATCAAAATAAAATTTAATGAATATGGGTATATATGTAGGTACTTTCGTTTTGTACAAATTTTTTTTATTATTTTATTTTGCTGATGATGATGAAAACGAGTATGTCATAATTTAAAGATCTCTTTTTAATAATTAATAAAATAAACGGGGAAGGGGGATCTTAATAACTCAGTATGTTGAGTACAATGATTTTTGAATTCAATGATCACAAGGCTTGATGCCTGTCACAGATAAAATTCGAAAAAAAATTTGATGTTTCATCGATTGTCCATACATTAAGGTATGAATTTTTATCTCCAAGTTCACGTAGGTTTGAATCAGCTGCATGACTTTCTACACATATGGGTTCAAGTGGTTGATAACATTGATCGAGCCTATATTTTAGTTATAAACAAGTAAAGGGGATGCTTGAAACGGACAAAAATGCTAAAATTTTTAAAAACCTAAGTAAAATCTGATGGACATCTATTATTATCAAAATTTAACTCAGACTTCAACCATTTCACGCATACTGTAACGTCCATAACTCAAAAATAATTACTGAACATACAACCATTCATATAACATGTCCATATACACATGTGATACCATGGGGTACTTTCATTTCATAAATGCGTCATCGACGTTGACAGCAAAAAAATCAATTTCATAAATTTCTTTCCAGCGCAATGGTGGCTTCATTAATTCAAGTCGTCTGCAAAGTTTACAGAAATTAAGTCAATCGTTTTCAAACATCTGCAATGCTTGTATGTACAGTTGACAATTCAAATTACAATTTCAGCGCATTCATGTCGTTAACACACGTCGACGACGCATTCATGAAAGTACCCATAGTATTGTGTATAGATGTGAATTTGTCCAACAATTTGGATCGATTGACAACTCCACAAAATCATCAACTAACCAGACGCTATAGTTCATGGTTCGAAATCTTGTCCAACATTCCTATATGAATCTTTCGATCGATGAATGGCTATAAGCTTTTAGCTTATAATCATCACAAATTGAGTAACCTCCATTCTAATATAGCAATTCATTGGATACTCAGTTCCCAGTCCATCATATTTAAAATTGTACAACAAAGTGATTAGGCCCTGACTGAGCTCACATTTAACCGATGATAATGATCAAAATAAAACTAATAATAATATTCATAAAATATTTCGAAATAATTAACAGTGTAATATTAATAAATGCGCATTAAGATTTTTTTTTTGTTTGGTGTTCAACGAAAGAAAGGTTTAAACTTTTTAAATATTAAACGGTGAAATTTCCATGTACAATCCATAAAAATGGAGATTCGTTTTTTTTTTTGAAGATTTTGTTTCATTAATTAAGTTCTTTTTTATACCGATAAAAATATAATTTATAACATTTTTATTTTTATTTTTTTTTAAAGAATCAACTTAATTTAATCTTTTAAACTGATTATTATTAATAAAAAAAAATAAAGAAGAAATAGAAGAAAAAAATAAGAAAGAAAGAAAAGATACGCTAAAAGATATAAAATATTTTTGTTTAAATATGATTTGTCGTATGGCGGCATTATATTATATTATGTATCGCACACTCATTTCACATACACCAGAGATAAAAACAATTAATGCGATATGTTTACTGCCTATATATGAAATGAATTTTCTTCTTCTTAAAAAAAAAAAAAAAAATATTTAAAAAAAAAGCAAAATTGTGAAATATAGCGACAAAATGTTACATTAAGACATCCTACTTCATTTTATTACATTTCTTATTAATTTTATTTTATTTTTTTATTTTCCGTCCGCAAAGTACACCCAATATGTATACTTTGTTCAAGAATTTAGAGCACAATCAAGATAAAATGATGTCCTTGAGCAAATTTTTCTTTGCAGTAGTAATTTGATTTCAATCTGATTTCATGTAAAATTACAGCATGAATACGTCATATTTTATTATCATTCTTAGTGACTGATCAATTACTATAAGAATTCAATTTTGAATGTTACAAAAATGTAAAACTAGTCTCACTTCAGTCTCACATGGTCTCACTTTCGGGTCATTTATGTTACAACTGAATTATTCATTTCGAATTAATTTTTGTAATGAAATGAATAACGATCATGTATACAAATTCAATTTAATGATTCAAAATTGATTTAATTTTTTTTTTGTTTTTTTTTTTTGGATTTCTGGTACCTAAATCAGCTATGGAATTATTTCATATCAAATTTTATCACGTACATGTCCTTTTTGTTCACATTTGACGTACACATTATACACTGGGTAAGACAAGTTTTGTACAACACAGCAATGAACAATTTTGTCTGAGTGCTCAGCAGAGGCCCTTACTCTTTCCCCCCACTTCAAACGATAACTACAAGTTTTGATTGGTGTTTCATGATCATGAATAAAATTTAAAGTATTGGACTGTTCATTCTTTTAATCCCAATTAAACTGCATGTTTTCGATATTGATCCCGGTAAATTTTTCAAAATTTAGTTAATTACTTATTAATTGAGTGTTCAATCAAATTTGTCATTCAGTTCAATGAATGATTCATTCATGATTATCATTTTAGGTAATCACGCTAAAATTTCTTCATTGAAAAGCAGCCCACTTTACTAAATTTTTACTGTATCGAATACTTGAATGAAGTATAGCAGATATGTGTAGATACATCGTTTATAATATCTTTTAAAAAAATATATATATATTAAAAAAAAAAAAAAATTGAATTATATGAAATTAAGATGACATGTACAAAATATATGATAATAGCAAAGAGACATAAATACTATATATAAAAGAATTAAAAAAACATAAAAATGAACAAACACATATTTACAGAATTTTTATATGTTCAATATAAGTTTGTATGTGTAATTATACACAAGATTTTAATAATATGCTTTATTTATTTATATGTGTATGTTCGTGTATACATTTATATAAAGAATCCCACAAAATAGAAAATAAAATCAGTAGTACAGAAAGTAGTTAATCTAATTTATTGCAACATTTTTATGACCAACTTTATTGCATATAAAACATAATTTACTGCGTCTGAAACTGATATACAGGCATATTAACAAAAAAAAAAAAAAACAAAAAATTATCTATGTATGTAGTAAATATAGGGGGAGGAAGGAAATATAAAGAAAATTTCGAAATTATGCTATAACCAAAATAATATGAATTAATAAAGTAAAAATACAATACGTGAATTTTCAAATTGTTTATTACATTACTATACGAAATGTATCTTTTTCAAAAGACCAAAAAAAAAAAAAAAAAAAAACAGACCATTACTACATATGTAGTCACATTTCGTATAGAAATGTTAAGGTTCGCTTGTTACACTCTGTTTCATTTCACTTTACTTGATATATTTTAGTTATAACATTAAAATGAAAATGTTACAGTTATATATAAATTATTACATATAGATATGTAATATAGATACGTTTATAAATTACACGTAGATACATTTGTACATACATATATGTATCTTTTACACCTATGTGTATAATTTGCCCACCCAGTTTCATACATATTTTAGTCTTCATTTATGAGGGTGTTAAATAAGGTTAAATAAATATGTTTTCTCTTTGGACACAATTTGTATACCTATGAGGTTATGTTATTTGAAAAAATGACTTACGTGCGGGGAATTCAAAGCCATGTGTGAGAATTAAAACAAAAAATAAAAACATCACTAAAATCATTAAAATAGAAAGTGAGAATTTTTGAAGCTTAACGAATTACTAGTACAGGTTACATTGTCACACCAAGTAATAAAAAGAAACCTACATGTGTGTGTGAAATTGAACGATCTATTTCATCGCATATTTTAATTAAGACACAGAGCCCACAGATCCTCTCGGATATTCAGTGTGTCCAAGTTTCGGAGGCGTTAGTCGCCACAGGGTTTAGGTCCTTTCGAAGGCGTAAGTCACTACAGGTCTAAATGCTAATTTAAGTTTTTTTTTTTTTAAGTTTGCAGTTTTTGATCTCTTGGACAACGTGACGTGATGACCCGTGCGCTTTGTTTGTCACTGTTCAATTTCAAGAAACAATTTGAAGAAACAATTTGAAATCAAAGGAAATATTATATAAATTGTTAATTAAAATGTTTTAGGTGGTTATAGCCTTGGCAAACATGTTAAACACAGATTCATGTCTTTTTATGTGCTCATTTTTTGATGTCATTCCTAATTTGTTTCTTTTTACAGTCATCTAATATATCGTGTGTTTGTTTTTTTTTTCACAAATACAAAATCCTTTTTTATTACAACACTATACATAATTCGTCCTTTTTAAATAAAAACATACACGCACACATACATACTATGTTTAATGTAGGTAAATTGTTTTTTTTTTTTTTTGGTTTTGGTTTTTTTCCCCCCACAATTTGAAATATTACTCGTTTAATATAAATGACAAATCTGACAGGATATTTATTGAAGAGGGTGCAAAATGAATTTCATGAATGTACATGAGTTCTGCATATGTTATACGTGTGAATTTGTATATACATAAATATATTTACGTCTAAGGAAAAATATAATAAATTACATAGTCATCAAAACATGATATGTGTACCCGTAAATACATAAATTTACAAATATGTACATATGTACATATGTATACTTATTCACATAATGTATGAATATTTTTGTTGTTGTGAAGAGTTGAGAGACATTTTAGAGGTGATAAATTGATTTTTATTTCTAAATGCAATGTTGTCTGTTATCAAGACGAATGTGTTATATGTACATGAAATATATGTATTTATGTGTTACTTTTAAATGGAGACTGGGCAAAAATTGAAATGAAACCTTTTTAAGTATTACATATAAATAAACGTTGTTAGCAACCATTTGTATATACCAATCGATAAATTTTGATCATTCGATGACCAAAAGAGTCTGGACACTGAACTCTATATGTGTATGTAAATCTTCAATTGTTTATTACCTATGTAGAGATACTTCAAAATTTCTGAACGACATGGATTTTTTAAATTAATAATTTTTTCTCAAAAGTATCTTAATCGAACACCTGTATATGGTTTTAATTTTGGATGAATATTTAAATTTTATTTGGGGATCAAGTTATGAAATAATATTGTCCAATTTATGATGTCACATTTAACACAAAAAATTTTCTATTCATGATACTTTCAAAGGGATTAGCTAGAGGGAGATAGGAGAGAGGGTTTCGAAAGGATTTTTGGTCTGTACTTTACAATTAAATGGAAAATCAATTCGTTGATCAGTTCCACATTAAATTGTCAAATTATTTTCCAATTTTTCTGGAAATATTAAAATCATACTTTATATTACTTTTTTGACTTTTTCGTACTTTGGTTTTTTGTTTTTTTTTTTTTTTTTTTTTTAAATTATTAAATCAAATAATTTTAATAATAGTAGATTGCCATATAAAATAATAGAAACACCCTGTATAAATGTAACATACGCATGAACTAACATTACTTGTAAACTATACATATTATGATATAAAGCACATGCATGTACGATTGACATGCAGGATAGTTAACTGGACACATTTTGTTTTACCCATACCACCCCTAGCGTCAACACCATATGTACATACATATATCCACATATCCACATATAGAATATGTATCTTCCTTAAAAATGTTGTTTTCAAAATATTGTATGTATGTATATAAATGTTACCACAACATATTTTCGTATGAATTATATAGTATATGACGATGATTGATGGATCCTGTCAATTTTAATATACAAAACATAACATATAGAACGTTTTTTTACAATATACCTGTATATTTTGTACAGTAAATTATACAGTGTACGAAAAACTTAATGTATCACATGTAAACAAAACATGTATGAATGTAACCGTATCGCATATAATCATGACATGTACAAAAAAAAAAGAAGGCAAAATATACAAAATAAAAAGGTCTAAAAACTAAAAACATAAAATTATAGGTGTACGTTAAAAAATGAATTATAAAAACAAAAAACAAAAAAAGAAAAAGAAACAACAGATAATTTTAAAATAACCTTGATGATATGATTTTGCTTACGGCACAAAAAACAGAAAAACATAAAAAAGGGTTGGCCTGATAAATTTGTTTTTTGCATGTTAATGCAACTGGTAAATTACAAAACAAAAAAAAAAAGGATAGTCATTATCAAATTCGTCTTTTTATCGGTTTTGTTTTTGTTTTTTTTTTTTTTGATTTTTTTGGACATTTCATTTTACAACGAATTTTGTGATAAGTTAACAATAAAAAAGGTAAAAGTCATAGCATATAGTAGCATCAAATTTAAATTTTGTACGTAACGTGTACAGGGTGTTTTGAAATAAATATCCTTATCAAATAATCGTTTTATGTAAACATTTCTTTTTCAGCCCTTTATACATCTATTTGTTCTGTGGTATAAGCAATTGAACGTTTTTGGACATGTACACAGTGAAACAATATCTCAAATTTTGAAACAACATCTTTTTGAACCATCATACTTAACTGAATCACTGACAATCAGGACTATTCTGATCGTAGTTAGCAGATTTCGTTAGTTTAACATTCTGTTAACTTTTATATAAAACTCATGAATTTTCAATAATTTTATATGAAAGTTAGCAAAATGTCAAGTTAACGAAATCTGTTAACAATGACCAGAATAGCCCCGATTATCTATACCCCAAAATGTATAAATGTATTCTTTTAAATGTATGTGTATTGTACCATATAATTTGTAAATTTTAATAAAAAAATTTTTTTGAAAATTTTAAACCCTTTTAAACCACACATTATCCTTTTTAGGATTTTGTATGTAATAATTATCTCATCCACTAATTTTGTTTTTGTTGCATTCAAAATATAAAAAGGTTAAAATGGTTAATAAATTTTTCAAAAAAATTTAAAATTGAAAGGTAAACAGAGTATACATGATCATTATGTTTAGTGTAAAGTAAATTTATATATATATACGATTAGGTTTGGTAAACCATATTAAATGACCACAAAATTTGCTTTCCTTAACTTGTTTATTAAATTGAATTTTATACATGCATACACACACACACATAATCATTGACTATGGTTTTTATAGAATTTTTCTGTAATATAGACAACAAGATAGCGTCTGACGGCACAGAAACATTGACAAATGAAAATTTTTAAAAACCAAAAAATATTTTATGGTCAAATGTTGATATTATTGCAATTATTTGAATTTTTATTTATTTTTTTTTCAATCAATAGAAATTTTTTAATCAAAAAATGAAAGCAAACAGACTAATTTCATTCAAATTGAATGCGAAGGATCATCAATTTTTAAAATGCAGATGACTATATTTAAAAATCTTATCTATGAATTGTTTTTGTATTTTTGAAAAATTTATCGTTACTCCACAAATGGAGCAAATTACAGAGTTTCTCAGCCATCATAAGGTATTTAATCATGGACTAAAATAAAAATTGAATCGTTGAGGTATCGTGTTATAGACGGGTTGTCGATATACGAGTATGTAAATAAAAACCAGTAAATAGTAATTTTTTTTTTGAATTTTTAAAAACAGCTTTCATTCCGCATTTTTGTTTTTAATAAGATACTTATTGAAGATAAATGTTATCTAGTTTTTTTTTTATTGAATTATATACCAGTGATAATGCTGTAAAATGATAAAAATCCATAATTCAAGAGAAAAACAATAACAACAATCATATGACCCTTTTTTCATCTCCTTTTAATTTATCGTATATTGTATAAATGTATGACGGGTATATATATAGACAAAATGACTGGAAAATAACAAATGATACTAATCAATTTTTATTTTTTATTTTTATTTTTTTTGTTTTTGGTTTTATCTTGTTCCCAATTTTTTTTCAACATTTTTAAAAAGTGATTATGCAGTGAATATTAAATAGCATCTGTTAGTATATAAAATAAAAAAAAGACCTTTTTCTTAAACATAATAAATGGGAACTTATTAAATATTTGTGTTTTTTTTTTTTTTCTGTGTATAATTAGTAAAATGATAAATACAAAACTTATACACCATACATCTTTACATAATTTTCGAAAATTTTATTTAAAGCGACTGATACAAGTAGCGCAACATTGTTGTATGGCTTTTCAGCACATTTTTTATTACCTTCAATTTACAATGACAACGGTAATTAGCTATCAATATAATTTTGATCAAGTGTATTCATTTTAAAAAAGTCATTTTTATTTGCATGAAAAGAGTCGTCAAAGTTCAATTGTATTTGTCAAATTGAAAACTGTTCAGAACACATTGAAAATTAAATCTGAGAATGATTTGGAAGCAAAAGAAAAAAACGCCGCAATATTCAAATGAACCTTTGCTGCTCAGTAAAGACGTTTGTTTGTTCATTGATTAATGCTAATGGAGGACTTTAAACTATGTGACACATTTGAAAAATAATTGTGTTATGAGACACCAGGTGAAGAAAGTGAGGCGTGTGGATGAGGTTGCACGGTACCTATGGGCTACCTGATACCCGCCTCACTTCCTTCACCTGTTACACTGGAAATAGTGGAAAGTGTCTTTTCATGTAAAATCCCTAAATCCAACAGATTCAATTTATTAAAACGCTCCGCTGCGCTGAGAAATTTTGCTGCTCCTGTTGTATTGGGATCTTAAATTAGTTTTTCAATAATACAGTACAGGTAGCTAAAAATACATTTACATAAGTTTGTTTTATTTATTTTCAATATTATTATATTAAAAAAAAAAAAACTAAGTATATACATAAAATATTATAATTACAATACAATGTAATTTTAGGCTATTTACATAAATTTATTTATTTTTTAATCTTAATTTATTTATATTTTATTCAGTTTTTTTTTTGTACACGGTCCGAATACATGTGGATCTCCATCTCCATGAGCTAAGTATACTTACACACATGTACGTATACATCCGAATGTGTGAACATATATTATTATCTCATTTATAAGATATTATCAATAAGTATCTATTTTTTATTTTTTTCATATTTTTTTATTTTTATTTTTGTTCAAAACAATATTATACGCGGTATATTGCCTATTTATGTCGAAATGTATTAAATGAGAAAATCTATATACTTCGATTAATTTACAAAATGCTACTATAATTATGGTGTTATACGAGTATATAAATTATTATTATTTAAATATCGTTCACATTATAATAAAAATAACTAATAATAATCATACAAATGCTTATAGAGAAAATTTAGAATATCAGTGGCGGAACACACAATTTTTGAAGTCCCCCTCTCCTTTGCCCCATCCTACTTGCAAAATGTAATTTTGCAATTTAAGCATTTTATTGCAATAGGTACAATTGATTACTAACAGCATTGATAAAGTATTCTTTATGGCTTACTACGGCTCATAATACTGTGCTAACAGGTCCCATTTTAACTTAGATCTTCCCCAGCTTGCGGGGTTTCACTGTATGATAGGTAGCTCCGCTACTGTTGTATATGTTTATAATCATTTTTTTTGTGTTTAGAAAATCCTACATATTTTTCAATTTAAACAGTATTTAATATATTCAACTTTTTTTTTTTTGTCTTCGTTCTCTCTGTTTTTACATAATAAACCTTTTGTTTATGATGACATTTAGTGAATGTCACAAAAAGCATAAGATATAAATTTAATTAAAATAAAGAAAACAAAAAAAAAAAAAAAACATTTAAAAAATACGATTTTATTTACAAATAATCACATTAATCATTTTATTAACCACTACTGTTTTTTTTTGTTTTTCTTTTAAAATGTTTTTTTGTGTGTAACAGTGTGTATACAAGGTGTCCCCAAATCAATATCAAATTTCAACGAATACATTTTTATTTAATGCATAGAATGTTCAAAAAATCGTTTAATACAAAAAAAAACCAAAAAAATTCACCCCTTTCTGAGATATAGAAAGGGTCGAAATTTTTCAGACATGTGAGTACATGAGGTAATTTCTTGATACGAAACTAAAAGGATTTTAGAATGACATGACATCGTCAGATTTTAATGAAATTTCCAGAATTTAAGGATACTATTGAAGACAAAATTTTTTTTCTTCACAAAAAATTGCATTTATGAATTTTGAACGTTGAGGACTCCTGATTTTCTTAACCCGCTTTAAAGACGTACACCTTGCTCTAAACAGAGTATATTTTCTTATACTCTGAAAAATTTCAAGCCCCTATATCTCATGGATGAATTTTGTGTGGGGTGATATGGGATGATACTTTGAACAATTTGTTTTATACTAGAAACAGTCTGAATTCTGAACTTTAACAAAAAAATATAGTTGATGACACTTTATCTGAAACACCCCTGTATTTCTTGTATCTGTGTATATTCGTTTTCAACTGTGTGTTTTTTTTTTTTTTTTCTTATTCAAATTCTTCATATAAATTTTAAAATATGAAATATATAATCTGTCTTAAATTTTTCATTTAATGATCAAAGCATTTACATTTTTTTTTTTTTGTTTTTGTTTTTGTTTTATCGTATTATTATTATAATTATATTATAATCATTATTTTATATTGAATATAACTGAGATGTAGATTTGAATGTATCGCACACATTTAAAACATTTTTAATTGATGACATTGTAAAAAATGTTGAGTTAATTAATTAGTAGCGGCACTTGAAATGAAATTCAATTAAATATGCATTTAGGTATGTATGTTAGATCATATAATATATTAACACACATGATCATTTCCACATATATGTATATGCATACATAATTGAATATATTTTAATTTTCTTTGTATGACTTAGAGGGACGTATGTATCTCTTAAAAAAAAAGATTTTTGAACGTGTGTGCGTGTATTCATGAACGAGTTCCTCTATTTTGGTTTTTTTTTTTTGCTCTTATATTTATAAATAACAAATATTCATTTTCCTATCAAATTTCAAAATTTTTTTATAGTCAAATACATTTTTGTTTATTTATTTATTTATTTATTTATTTTTTTTTTTTTTTCAGATTAAACGTATGTGTGAGCACAGTGTATGTGAGCCATACGTACAGTACATCGACATGTCTACAAAGGTAAGTTTAAAGCTTATTTCTTTTAAATCAGATTTTTTGTAATATTTTTAAAAATACATTTTCTGTTAAACTCATAAATTTTCAAATTAATTACATACAAACATAATAAAAAGTAAAAAAAAATTGAATGCTGCTTTACTAGAAAATTTAAAAATAATCACATAGAAATGATCATTTAAAAATAATCAACATATTAACACCGTTTTCTAATAAGTTGTTTGTTACCTATAATTTTCTGTTTATTTTTATTCGTTGTGGGACTTGATTCAATTATTGGAATATATAGGTATGACATACTACGGGCACTACGGCCACAATATTGTGAACCGATATAGAACGCATGCTACAGCTTTGCTATATTCAATAAAACGTAAAATAAAATAAAGTAAAATAAGGAATGTCACAAAAATAATTCACGAAAGACACATATATTGACTTTAAAGTAAAGGAAGCTCAGTGAAATAGCTGTTATTCTATAACATCCACTTTGGATTTCTGAAATACGATTAATAAGCCAAAATTTTACTTTACATAAATCTCCATACGTCAGATTACTTTTTTGATATCTGCAAACTGACAAAACTGTTCGAATTGAAGTTAACCCATACATTGTGGGATTAGACAACTTCGTATTCTACTTTGCTTTACTGTATGGAATGAACTTATTTGGTTTTTTTTTTTGGTTCTGGGAAATATTTACAAAACAAACAGCATTTTTCAAAATTTAAGATTTTCAATAACTTTGATAAATTTCATTTAATTTCAATAAAATATCACTTTTTGGAAAGCTCAAATCCTTGACTACAATTTCTATAATGCACAATTATGATATACAGAGCGATTCAAAAAATATTGCTTTAAATATTATACATTGTGCATTTTCAGGACTTTCAATTTTCTATATCTCAGAGATGAGACGGATTTTAGAAGAGAAGTAGTTGGGACAGGCAATTTTTTTTTCTTGCTACTTAATGACTTTTTTTCTGAGACACCTTGTACCATATGTACATACGAACGGATATTATAGATTTGTTTATGTACAAAAATATACAATATTTTGTTGTGCATGTCAGTTTTAACAAAACATCATTATTATCATTTTAATAGAAAACCAACTGAATATCCTTAGACAAATCCTTGTTGTTTTTTGTTGTTTTTTTTTTTTTGTTGTTTCGTCGTTTTATATGGAATCATACATAAATTGTGTATACATACAAACATACATATACACACTTATATCATGATTTGATGCAGAAAATTTATATAATGGTCTCGTATATATATATAACAACTCATTATAATACAAATTTAGAGTATTTATTTCGTTGGCATTGATAAAACGTTGGAAGAAGATCAGGGTATTTGTTCCTGTCATCGTTATTCACAAAACCAAGAAGAATTAATGTTTTGTAATTCACCATATTTCTCTTTTTTTTTTTGTTTTTTTTTTGTTTTTTTTTTTTTGTTCATTCGAAAGTGAAATATGAGTCTGAAGTTATATTACTTCAATTTATGCATGTGTTTTTATGTATTGCACACAATAACGCAGTATATACATGTAGATGTACACAGGAATCATTTATACAATTGATGTATATTACATTTTTACATGTTTTATATTTTTCATTTCGGAAACAGGGAATATATGTATATAAATGAAAATGCTCTATGATGGTATAAATATACACCATCAACGTACATATAACAAAACGATTTCTTTTTACATATAAAATAAAATTCGTGTTGACAGTATTGTTACAGAAGTTAGTTAAGACCAAATAAAAGAAGGATAAAATATGTTCACAATAAACATAAAAAATGTGTTAAAAAAAAAACAAAAAAAAAACAGAGTGAAAAATAAATCATTATGTACTAAAACTAAAGGAAAGCAAAGAACATGGAAAAGGGAAGAAAGAGAATGGAAAAGAAAAAATTAATGTGTACAATAGAAAAACAAGTAGTAAAAGCAAAATAAATCGTATAAGAGAAAAAAAAAACAAAAAACAAAAAGAAACAATTTAAAAAATTCATTTAAAAATCTAACACTGTATCCTAAATGACAAATTGTCTACTATGAAACATCAGAGAAGAAAACATTATTAAATTTGAGATCGCTTTTTTTGTTTTTGTCTTTTGAAAGTGGCTTAAGTCAGTTTTTCTTGGAAAATTTATTATATTCGCAAACATAAAAAGAATAAATTTGACAACATTGTCCAATTTGTAAGCAAAAATTGTAAAATAGAGATTTAGTGGGCCACTTTCAAAGAAAAAGGACTTATTCTATTCATATTAGAAAAAAAAAAAATCATGGGTCAAAAATTTTAAGGATACGATCTCAGGGATCCGTTGATCGATATTCGACGTGCAAATATCGTATTTTTTTTCAAATGAAAGTAATGAATGGGGGGGACTCTTTTGTAAAATGTAATTTTTTGTTTTTTTTTATTTATTCGGCATTTTTTTGTTCCTAATTCGCATCTGTTTTGTGAAACACCTTACAACATTTCTGGTAAAATGCGAAAATGTTTGAACATTAACTCTGGATTTTTATTTTATTTTTTAATTTTTTAAAAATTTTTTTTTTGTTTATTCGATTTTTTTTTTCTAATTTTTATAAACAAAAAAAAATTTTTTTAATGCATTAACGCACGTTATTGTAACGCTTGCGTGTCATTAGCCTTATCCAACTTAAAATGAATTGTATGTATGCATTTGATATATGAGTATATAATCTGTATTACATTTTAAATATATTAATTCAAAGCAGTAAATTAACATTTTATTATGTGACTTTCATATTTTTTTATTTTATTATATATTAATTTGCGTGCAGACAACTTGACAACGATGGATTAAAACTGTAATTTAATTTTTTTTTTTTTTTTTTTTTGTTTTTTTCAAAATTATTCAACTTACAATAACCATGTAATAATATCTTAAAAGAAAATTTTTTAATAATAACATGAATGTTGGGGTATATAATAGTGAATGTAATTTTTATAAAATCGATATTTTATGAACCAATTACATGCTTGTATGTATGTATATATTTTCAAAGAATTCATGTACAAACAAAAAAAAAAAAAAAAATTCAGACACGGCTCTGCATATGGGATTAACAAAACTAAACTCCATTATCCATGGATTGTTAAGCAGAAATTTTGAAAATTTTTGAAACGAAAATATTAGATCTGTTTCCTTATTCCAGCCAGCCGTAAAATTCTGTAAATTTGCTTCATTTGTGGAATAGAGATAAATTTATGAAAATGCCAGGAACGACTTAACTTCATTTTTACGAAAATCATGAAGAAAGTTCAAATTTTACTTTGAGTCTTAAATTAAACAGCTGTTCAATTAAATCTCAAAATAAACAAGTCGTTAAGTAGAAGCAACATTAACTTCAATTTCAAAAATTTGCGCAACTTTCCGCAAAATGATTTGGATCTCAATATATGGATCAGTTCATGAATCTTCAAATAGAGAACTGATTTAATATTTATTTTTGCAAATACATGATTTTCAGATGAAAAATTTTTGGAAAAATCGATCACATTGGTCAAAGCGGTTTGCATTATTCTATCTCTAAGATTATTAGCAGTTGTAACTTTGTAACTTACCATCCACAATCCGGATTATTTTTAGCCCTATATCAACCAAAATCGATTTTATAGCCGCTACTGTAAATTGTTCATTTACATACAATACTTTCTCATATGAATAATGCGTTACAATTTTTTTTTTTTTCTTATTTCTCTTATAAAAAAAAAATAAATTTATTTACACGGACATGACACAGTCAGTTATTTCAGGTGAAATATAATTTATTTACTTGAATACATGTTTTATATGCACGCATTTTTGTTACTTTTTTTTAATTTTGTTTTTAAATTTTGAAAGAAAATTTTCATATTCTGCGGGTATAATAACCCTCTCTGAATACATTTTTTAAACAGATACATGAAAAAGTGAAAATATATCGTACAATATATTATATTAAAAATAATCTGATACACACAAACTGATGCAAAAATGTGCTTAAAAAGGATACAAAAAAAAGAAAATGTGATAAAACCATTTAAAATCTTTCTTTGTGCATTGTGGACAGGTGTGTGTACCACATACTCATATATGTATGTCAATTTGATGTAATGTAATTTAACTGAAATTTCAAGAATTTCTACATAATGAATATTTTATCTATGCAGATGGAATTTGTTTATGTTGATAAAGAGCTACCATTTTAATTAAAATATACCTACATACATGTAATTATGTATTATGTAAACAAATTATTCAAAATGTTTATAAACCATTATGGCATGACAATTAAAGTCAAAATAAAAGGATTCAAAATATGTTCTAACTTTAATATATGAAAAATGATATTTATATGAATTGCTAAAATATTTTTTTGAAAAAAATTCGTTAAAATTTCGTTAATTTTCAATTTTAATTCAAAATAAATTATTTCAACTTTCAGACTTAGGACGTTGATTAGGGAATAGTTCAGGATCCTTACTATATGGTGTCAATAATGAGAGACTATTGCTAATCGACTTTATGTTTCAATAAACTTTTGGTTCTATGAAAGTCTATTTGAGTACAAGTTTTTCTATTTATAGACTTGAAAAGTCGCTGATATTTTTGTGATCGACTTTCAAAAAAAAAAAAAAAATGACAACAAAAATTTTTCGAATGTCCCTTCAGTGGCCAAATGGTAAAAACAGAGATAATTACAATTAGTCATCTTTTTTTTTAAAAAAAATAAATTCTGTTGTCTCCCCATTATGACCTACAAATTTGTTCAATTTTTGGCCTTCGATGGTAAACAAAAATTTTACATTTCATTTTTTTAAAAAATGTGTTTATAATCATTTTTTTTATATTTATTTTTACTTTGTAATTTTTGTATTGCCCTTTGTTCTTTTACATTTCCTAGAAAAAAAAACACAATCATAAAACAAATTCACGTTCCAGACAGTTAATTCATCTAAAAGGAAATTACGATTCATGCCCTTTGGCTAAATGATTTTCGCATCAAATTAGTGTCGGACAGAGTTAAACAGAAATAAAAAAAAAAAAACAAAGTAAGTTTCCTCTTTCTTTTTTTACTTTCTGCAGTTTTGGTTTTATCTTTGGGGTTTTTTTTTTTGTTTTTTGCATGTCGTCCTTTAAGTGGAATGTTGGGTCGAATGATGAATTTAACTTGAACTCTTTTGAATTTCTAGGTTGAGAAATTTTTATGAAAAACAAAAAAAAAAACCAAATAACACCTTTGGCATGATTTTGGCTCTTCTTTATAATTTCAGTTTTGATTATTACGTATACACACATGATATAAAAATAAAATAAAATCGTATACAGGGTGTCATTGAATTATTTATATTCTAAAATAGTATTCAAAGAATGGGGTCAGTATCGAACCCATATATGGGCATGATGGGCCTTTCATTTCGTTTCATTAAATTATCTTATTACTTATCTTACCCCCTTTTAAATTTTCATACACACACAGTGTTAATGAAACACCCTATATCCGATCTATCTATTTACATATACTGTCTATTCACATGATATCTACATTTTATCATATTACAACAATTATGTTAAATTTTATTTGAACATGACATGTTGACATGTTATGTTCATATAATAAACTATGTATGTATGTATATATACGAAAAATAAAATTAAAATTAAATAAGATAAAATAAATTACTGTTCATCAATCATCAAATAAATAAAAAGGGATAATTGCTAAACTATATATTCTCGTATATCGTACATTTTTGATTGAAAATTGAAAGTTATAAAACTCCAAAAAAAAAAAAAATTTAAAAATTCAGAAAATTTTCCCCCTAATTTTTTTAGCTAGAAGGTTAACAAAAATGCTTAGCTAAAATGACAGTCACAAAAATTGAATTGATATCATGCCAAAATGAGAAAATACCTAAAATCAATATAAACGTATCTACATATATGTATGTATGTGACTTGAAGATAACAAACATGCCAAGTTACATTAAATTACATTTGTATGAATTTTTATTTTTTTATTTTTTCTGTGATATGTGTATGTACCTGATGTGGTGGTGCAGATACGCATACACATCCGTACGTATTTGTTGGCCAAGGATTAAGAAGAATATAATATCGTTTGATGAATAAACTGGAGTTTTGATTACAAAAACGTGCAGATTAAATAATTTTATTGATAAGTGAAATATTGTGTATATTATACTCGTATATGTAATGATGTAGGTTGGAAAATGAGAAAATTAAAATAATAGAAAAATCGAATGTATGTATGTACTCGTATATCAAAGGAAAGTAATTTTAAGTGTAGTTGCATGTCTTTAGTGGGCGGGTAAAGGATAAGTCTTGAATATTATAAGAAAGAGGTCCAGAAATATTTTTCTTTATAAATATTTTCTACATAATATACAAGATGTCCCAGAATAAATGCCACGAAATGAGTTTACCATATAGTTTAAAGATCGTTACGTAATCCTCCTCCCCGTTTGAAATTTACTCCTTCTGAGATGTTGGCGATTGAAAATTTTCAGACATGTACAATACATGACATCATATAATTAGCTATATCTTTTGAATCACCCTATTTATTTGAATCATTTTAATTGTAAATTAAAGCTGAGACTTAATCCTTTCTAACAAGGCATATTTAATTAAAATAAAATGAAAACTTGCTAAGTTATTAGAATTCAAATTTAAAAAAAAACGGATTTTTCACTTAAATCATATGCGGTCCACTCTTTAAAATTTTCATTAACGATTTTCATCTATTCTAGTTGAACCTTTAAGACTGGCAGATTATTTTCATAATGGATTTAAGTGGTTATTTACTTAATATCCTGGGGAGGTGGTTGAAACATTTTCATGAATTCCTACCGTGAGACATAAAAAACTTCTAACTGTGCGGATAATGTAAATCTATAAATGTAATTTTTGTTATTGTTTTTTTTTTTTTTTGGTTTCATTTAATTTTCAAAATGGTATAAATACCAGCGATCAAAAACTATACAATCATTATTCATTTAATTATTTATTAATTCGGTATATATACATAACATTAAATAATGTGTAAATTTAATTTTTATAAATTTAATTTTTAATTTTTAATTTTTATATATTTTATTTGTAATTAATATTAAAATAATTAATGGACAAAATCGTGATGGTAAAGGTGATGAAAATTGTGGTACATTAACATCAGAAATACATTTAATTAAAGAGGAATATGATGAATTAGGTAGATTACAAAGAACATGTAATGCTGATGTTATTGTTAATAAATGTGAAGGATTATGTACTAGTCAAGTTCAACCGTCTGTTATAACACCAACTGGATTTTTAAAAGTATATATCTATCTTTTGTAATTAACTTAAATTTTCAATTTAATTGTAACATTCTTTTGTTGTTTTTTTTTTTGCGTGTGTATAGGAATGTTACTGTTGTCGTGAAAGCTATCTAAAAGAACGTCTTATTACATTAACACATTGTTATGATCCAGATGGATCACGTTTAACAGCACCTGAAATGGCAACAATGGAAATTCGTTTACGTGAACCAACTGAATGTAAATGCTTTAAGTGTGGTGATTTTGCAAGATAAAGTAAATATCAGGATTTAATCCTTTTAATCCTGATATTGAATAAGAAAAAACAAAAAAATGTTTGATTCTCAATTTTTTTTTTTTCAATTAAAGTTTTCTAATTTATTTATATAAATTTAAAGAAAAATCCTAGAAAAGCTTATTCTCATCCTGTATGTTAAATAAATTTTATATATTTGTCTGAATCAATTTAATCTTCTTCTTGTTTATTTGGTATTGGGTTAATTTTGACCTTTTTCATCTGTATGAGTTCCTGACCTAACCCTTATTTTTCATTTCTTTTAGTTATATCAACATTTTGATGACGTCATTCCCCTTCTTTGTATGTAGAAGACAGATTGATATTGTGAATTAAAAGCATAATTACAACTGATATTCAATGTAATTAAGAGAAATACCTTTCAAATTGAACTTTCATTTCCCATGTCATTTGGAAATAGAAAAGAAATTTAATTTTTTTTCTTTTTTTTAATAGAAGGATTTTGCAATACAGTTTTTAATCTCTTCAGATATATATTTTTTTTTTTTTCAATGGTTTTCCACTATACATAGTTTTCCAATGGTACAATAAAAAAATCAATTTTAATATTTAAATCAAAATTAAAAAATTAAAATTTCAATTCTGATGTAAGCAATTTAACCATCAATTCAAATATTTCAAATTATACCTGTAAATTTGTATACATACCATAAATATGTACTTACTACATAATGTAAGTTACAACACGATGTTCGTATGTAGGTATATTTAATAGTCAGCCGTTACAATTTTATTCAGGTGTTGGGTGATGACACGAAACAACACATTGTTTAGTGGCAAACCACCTATTAACCGCAAAGTAATGGCGCACGTAAATACTAAATACCGACGCCATATTATGAAATACTTTGTCGTCACTTCAATTTTAAATCACAATATCTTACTCAAATATACAAACATAATATAATTGTAATTTTTTATTTTCTTCAATGCTCTTTTATCTCATTTTTATTCAGGGTGAGATATAATAATTCTTAATCTCAACTCAACTCAAAAATAAACTGAATTATTCTGAATTACATGAAAGCATTTACCACAACTACATAATTACAATGTTATTGTTGTTGTTGTTTTAATGTAAATAAATTGTGTTATAAAAATTTAAATGACGTTAAATTGTAGTATGAATAGCTTTCAATATGTTCAAAGAAACATATGCATGTATGCACCACATGCAGTCTCACTGTCTCATCTTAGTAATGTTTTCTCTGTGTATTATTATTTGGTGGTATATTTCTCAAGAAACTCTATTTATCTCATTTGACTTTCGCTTTTCAACAAAATGTTTCTATCCTATCGCTCACTACAATGTCAATGTACCAGAGCCAGCCAGAGACCACCAGACCAATTACTACGCAACTCAGTCAGTACAGTGAGTAAAACATTAAAATACCCAAAAAGAAAAATAAAAAGGTTTTTTGGTCTAATGACAATTTAGATAGAACATTGCGACCAACAAAGATCTATTGCTCCCTAAAGATTGAAAGAGTAACATTCCAGACAGGCTCAGGTCCAATAAAGTTTGAATCTATTAAAAAGCAATTCATTTGAAAAAGGCAGTATGGCCTGACCTTCTTAGTTCCCTGATGATGGTGAGGTTCTAAACCTCAGTGCCCTAATAGAAAAAATCATTTTATTGTAAGAAAATATATTTGACAAGACTGTAACAATCAAAAAAAAAATATATTAAATAATATTATGGTGATGATAGCATATTTTGTGCACATATACACATTTGTTTTATTATTTTATCAGGATTTTGTTAAATGAGCAAGACGATGACGGTAATACAATAATAAATAACATACAATAAATCAGCTGAGCCATAATCGAGATATTTTTGTAGTTAAACTCTTCAATAACCCAGATATATGACCAAAAACGGGTCTTCCTTCACTGCACTACTCCGTTTCATTATAAAAAAATCGCTAAAATAACTCACCAACACCACTACATGACCACTACGAAATGATCGCAATTCTCTTCTGCATCATCTCTTCTACACACACTCTACAACATTTACGCATGTTTTTTTTTTACTTCTATCTGTTTCTGTTTGATTTCTACATTTCAGCGCTTTCAAACCTGATAATGTTTTCATTTGATTGTATTGAAGTGAGGGTATCTTTTTTTTTTGTGTAAGTGTAAGTGTTTTAAGCTGAAAATAAATTTTTGAAGTTTGAAAGAGAAATTTCATTTTTTAGTTATTGTTTAGATGTTCTGTTGTTGATTATATTCGTTATTCAGTTTCGGTATTTTATGCGATGTAAATTAAATAATAATAATAAAAAAAAATACATACATATTGCTAATGGGCGCGCATATCCTATTACAATTAAATATATTATCAAATTAATCATTATTTAAATGTCATTTTTGGATTTTTTTACTTAAAACTTTAGCAGTGCCTTTATAAAAAGATAATTTACTTGAATTTCGTTTTTTTTTTATTTTCGAGATTTGTGATTTTTTGTTCTATTATGTTGTCCAATAAAATAATTTCGGAATAATTTTGTGAAACCAAAAAAAAAAAAAAGAAAAGAAAAACCCTCGAAAATAATCAGTTACATTCATTCAACTGTGTGTTTATGTGTCACATTTACAAATTATTTAAATAGAATGTTTTTAATTTAATTTTTATAAATAAATGTCATTGAAATATGAAATATGTACATAAGTGAACAAGTGAATTGAAAAAAAAAGAAGGATACCTACCAATGTATATAATTTTCTAAATATCGAAACACAATTTACTTACTTATATAGAAAAACAAAAACAATGTTAGACTATCTGGATAATACGTCACAAAAGTAAAAAAACAAAAAAAAAAAAAACTAATAAAAAAATAAACAAATAAAAAACGTTTACCTAACTTGGATATAAATATAAAATATAAAAAGGATTATTTCTCAATCAAAGTGGATTTAACTAATTATTACAATAAAATGCTGACATCTAGTAATCCTAGTAATCAGTATTTAAGACCGGATTATCTTACACCATTGCCAACAACAGTAAGATATTTAAATCATAAAATTTTTAATACATATAACCATAAATACATTGTTCATTTTTAATAGATTCAACTTATACTCTGTCCATTAATTATTATATGCAATTACGGCTTTGTGGCTCATAATTTCTAATGAAAATGTTTCGTGAGAGCAGGATTTCCATGATGTTTAAAATTTTCAAAAAAAAACTTCAGGTGTATCTTTTGGAATATCACAGCATAGATATACTATTTTATGCAGTTTTCATCAGACCCTAATTGCATAGAATTAATGGACAGAGTATAATAATTTTGATTTTTTTGACTGACAGTAGTGTGTGTGTGTGTGGGTGAACATATTTGTTCTCTTGTCTTTATTCAAAAATTTGTTTGATTTATGTTAAAAGGGATCCAACCATGTGAAGTAACCATTCAAAAGAAATGTACACAATCCGAAAGATACCTCACAAATATGCTTGAAAGTTCTAGGCAATCTGGCAATTATGGCATTTTTCAGGCTAAATTTGGCAATTTTTATCCTTCTGGCATGACGAAGTATTCATTATCGTTAGTACTGTGCTTCTGGTAACCTCAAAATTTTTTTTTAGAAAAAAGGTTTAGCCTTTTTCCAGAACACAATAATTTTTTTTACAACTCCATTAAACATTTAATGTAAATGCATTCTAAATAAAAATTTTAAAAGATCGTTAGATTACTTGCAAATTGTATCAGATTTCATGCGATTTTCGATCATCATCAGAATTCTAATGTAAACTTACATTTAGTCCTGTTACGTGTAATAGAATTTATAACATTAATCAGAATTTGTTGTCATGAAACATTGATCATACTTACAAATGTCATAAAAATTTTACCAATTGAAAATCACACGAAATCTGATATTAAGTGATCATATCACTTTATTCAATCAATTTAAAATTTGACCTTTTTACATTTTCTCTTTTTCTTTTTTTCTCTCATTTCATTTATGTTTTATCAATAAATTATGTGTGCTTATTCTTTAGATTTAATGATATACAAAAAAAAAAAAAAACAAAAAATGATACATAGCGACCATAGCGTAGACATAGATGGAAATATAAAAAATAAATATTTGTCATCGTTATAATTTTGTCTTGTTTATTGATTATCATATGATGATCAATAAAAATTTATGAGATGGTATTAAATGAACATTTATACAAGGTGTGTTTGTTGTACTTGAATCATTCTTCAGATGATAGGTTTTTCCGCAAAAAAATAAAAAAAAAACTAAAAGATTAGAAAGGGGTTTGCACGTTAAGTGACACATTTGAATGTGGTGTGATGTAACTATTAAATGCGATACAATATTGTAACAGTTTTGGTAGCAAATTAAAGGTAACAAATTATGCTTTCAAAAAAATGAAAAGTTATTACATCTTAAATGGTTTCTTATATATTTGTGAGCCTTTACCCTGAGTGGTAATCCCCATATCATTTTCAAAAATTCTTTTTACAATTTTCACTTTTACATAAAATAATCACAGCAGATTTAGCTAACTATACGAAGAGAATCCCCTCGAAAATGGCAATAAACATTCCAATAAAAAAAATGACAATAAAATAAATAAAAATATATGAAACACCCTTTATTTATGCTAAGAGCTATGTATGTACATATGAATAAAATAATGCATGTAAGCGTATGTACTATATATAAAAGAGAGATAAAATTAATAAGATTAAATAAATGACTTAAGAATTTATGAACATATACTATAAAATGAGAATACAAAAACATTATAACAATGTAATAAATAACAGAAAGTCATAGAAAAAGGACATTAAGAAAATAACGTTCCAAATAAATTACAAAATAACAAAATTAAATGCTTGGTTTGCTACTTTGCATGCTTCATAAAAATGTATTAAGAAAGAAAAAAAAACAAAAAACCCCAATTAAAAAGCTGAATATTATGTAAATAAAAAAATTTCATTTAAACACAAATTAATTTTAATTTTTTTTTTTTTTTTTTTGCTTTGCCAATCGACATTGTCGTCTATTTGACAATGTGACACATACAGAAAAAAAAAGTGCATAAAATACACAAATAAATGTGTAATAAAAAAGCTTTAATCATTTTTCATTCGCCAAAAAAAAAAAATTAATTTTTGTTTCTTTTATTACCCAAATAAATGTACATACACACAAACATGTAATACAGATTGAAATTTAAAAATGTGAGGTTTTTGAAAAAGATGTTTCTTTTTGACAGCTAAACAATTCACACAATACAATAACAATTAAATTAATATACAGATTATTTTAATAGAACAGGCGGAGTCTTAAGGAGATGACAGATAATGTCAAGAAATAAACAAAACAAAAAAAAAAAAACATTTCATATCCGTTACAAATGGATAAAGTCTGACGCACAATGATCACGTCATGTTAAACGTCATGAGAACGTCAAAAAGAAAAAAAATTAAAGCAATACAACTGATAAGTGATAATTAATAAATCACTGGTACTCAAAATTTTCAGATTTTAATTGAAAATAATGTAAACAATTAAGGCTATTCTGATTGTTCTGGTAATTTTGTTTTGAAGTCCATCATTAATTTACTGATGTTTACATCATGGTATAAAAAGCTCTTTATAAGGTAGATTTAATTTGGAGCTTTATGACGTAAACATTTGACTAAGCTTTGAGATGTAACATTGGCTTGACGTTATCATTGTACATCAAACATAATATTAAAAATCTCCTTTTGCAACGATTATTTTTTTTTCATTACATATTTTAGCGAAACACCCTGTACCTATACAGTAGATACAAATAAAATGTACATACACAAAATAAATATAATGTATGTAGGCTGCCAAGAAGACAAACATAAATTTTTATAAAATAATTTATGATATGATCTTCAACTTTTGTTATATTTATTATTAATAATAATTATTATTTATTAAGTTTTCTTCATATTTTATTTTATATTTTGTTTTTTTGTTTTTTTTTTGTTTTTTGTTTTTTATGGTTGCAATCAAAATGAAAAGATTTATAATGTCATGTTTCATAACAAATAGCTACACAGAAAAATAAAATTAAGAAAGCAATGCATATGAAAAAACAAAACGAATAGGAAAAATAAAACATAATAATAAAAGTAAAATTATGAATGCTCTGGTGCGTTTTGTTTACCCACACAATAAACATTCTGTTGTATATTTTATATATTATGGTTATTATAGGACATTTTTATTTTGTGATGATATGTCATATGATGATAAATTTCCATTTTATATCGGAATTACAAAAAATAGTGACAACTAACAAAAAATAAACAGTCCCAAAAAAAAAAACAACTGAAAAATAAAATTAAGTTGAAAGTGAGATTAGTTGATCACACACAGTACAAGAAATTTCTGTCATCTTCAAACGGTCAGTTGATGATTTGTCTTGGATTTGGATGAGATAAACAAAAAACTTTTGTATGAGGAGAAGAGGGCAAATAATCATGGTCTGAATTTTGTAGGCTCAGAAACCCACAATTCGTTAGCGATTAGTCAATAAAGTGGTCACCAAAACTACAGCGAATCTTTTATCCTTTCCAACAAAGTACTTTTCAAGACTCTACCGATGATGTACTGTTCAAGAGTTATTCAATAATGGTATTCGAAAATTAGAAAAATTCTCACTTATTTTTGATGATCTCCTGAACGCAAAAATTCAAAACGCATTCAGATGATTACTTGAACATATAAATGAAATTCTCGCTGTTTTTCCGTAGGTCCTACTATGACTTAAAATTTTTCTTTTTTTTTGTAATTTTTTTTGCCACCCTGTAGATATAAAAAAATGGTTAAAATTAAATAGTGAAAACTATTCAAATAATCCAAAAGAAACAAAAAAAAAAAAAAATGTAGATGCAAACATGCGTGTTATTTACTCCTTGTCATAATTATTTTTCTGTTAAATAGTAAATTAGCCATTCATGGTATTGTAGCTATCGATGTCAACTGTTGCATCTTAAATTACATTCCTATACACTTGTAATTTGACTGGGGATGATAACATACAAACAGGGTGTTAATTAACAGAAATAGTTGGATAATGAAAGATTTATATGGTAAATCATATTACCACAAAATATTCTTGAAATTTTGTCCTATATATAGTCCATTGGAGAAGCAACATAAAAGAAGTGTGGCAATATCTGTAAATTTCGTTTATATGGAAAGCTTAAATGTACAACAACAACAACAAAAAATCATAATAACACATAAAATGGAACATGCGTGTAAGAAAACTTTGAAAATTGCAAGGATACAAACAGAACAAATGTAGACTGTAAATTGAACAAAAAATTTTGTACGTTAAGTTCAGCCAAACTATACAAATTTTTGAAATTTGCCTATATTTGTGGAGTAGGATGAAGAGGGATAAATTTTCAAATGTACATGACAAAGTTGCAATTTTCTGAAAATCAAGAAAAATATTTGAAATTTTATTTTGAGTTCTTAGGTTCGTTTTTTTTTTCATAGATTTAGACAATAAATAGAGGCAATATTGGTCCACCTTCTAAAATTTATACAAGAAAGAAAAATTTAAAAAATTTTTCCACAGCAGATCTGTATATGGGAACGTAAAGATTACTGCACACGAATGTGAGGAAATATCAAAGTTGTCATTAAAGAAAAATATTTCACCGATTTAGGAATGACCATTATCGTTAATTATGTTCTAAAAGTTGTTTGTCCAATACATTAATGTCTGTATAACAGAGTAATAAAATTTGTCAAAAAAGAAAAAAAAAATTTTTTTTTTTTTTTTTTTTTTAAATAATTTATTTAATACTTTACGCCTGTTCACCATTTTTTATTGTTGTTTATTTCGTATTTTATTTGCGTATAAATAAGTTTTTTTTTTTTTTTTCATTTATTAGATGAAATAAAATGTTTAGCAAGCCAATTTCATTTTTTGATTTCATGGAATTACGTACATCCAACAGCTATATAACATAAAGCAATAAAGAAATATTGTAACGTTGTTTTTTCTGTTTAGTAATGTTATCTTATAGTAAGTAATAATCATCAATAAGTTATGAAAATTCGTTTCTTTTAATCCACCCACCCGCTGTTTAGCTGTTCACAGTATTCATAAAATGAGATGTAAAATAAAAAATAAAAAATAAATTTTCCATTAAATGTCATAAATCAATGAGGAAAAACAAAATGAAATCAATTTTTATGTTAGTTTTTAAATATATACGATTTTAAAATGGGCACGATAATTTTGCAACTTATATCATAAATCAAATTTATATAATGCGTTAAAAATGATGAAGAAGTAAAAAAAAAACAAAAATGTATATAAATTCAGTATAAATAATGTACAATGCTTGCATGTATAACATATATTCGTGCACATATGTGTGTATCCTCTTATACAGGATGTTCCTGAGTAAAGATCACTAAAATCGTTTTTCGTAAATAGTTTAGATCTTGAATATCTCAAAATGATATCATTCGATTTTCACGAAATTTTCAGGAAAATTTTTTTTCATGATGGGTACAAAATTTTCTTTGCAAGAATTTAACATAATGATCCAAAAATTACTAATTCCTGTGTACAAAGAAACATGATTTCTGAATTTTGAATGTTATTAACTTTGGACTTTCATTTGATTTCAATAACCAATAATTCGTTGGAAAGACCTAGGTCTCGGCCATAAATTTGCAGTGGTTCAAAAGATATTTCTCAAAAGATGATGTCATTTAATGAGTCCAAAATATGTTAATCCCTTATATCTCAGATAGGGGTAGATTTTTGGTAGAGTGGTTTAGAACGTTTTTTTGCTTAGAAACTTTTATACTAGAAAATTTTATGAATTTTTCTCTGGAATACCCTGTATACATATGGGTATCATGTGTACTTAAACATGTATTATATAGCCTATAAAGATTAAATAAATGAGATATATTTTAAAATAAATGTTATGAGTTCAAAAATAAATTTTATGCATATTTGACACTAGCTGTCTTAAAGTTGCGCCTACGTTCACATCCATACATCCATACATACAAATGTGTTTGTATTCATACACACATACATGCATTTATATATACCTACATATCTATACATATGGGCACGTACATATATTCACTTGTTATAAATTTTATGTACATATTCGTGTATTGGATGTAAATATGCAGATATACATAATATTTTATTCAAATCAATTTGTTTTTAAAAGTTGATAATTTGATAATAAATTATTATGGAATAAATAAAAAAAAAAATTTTTCATGTTAATTAACATTTAAATTTCAAAAATAATTTCATCCGTTAATACTTTATTTTTTATTATTTTTTTATGTTAGGTTAAACGTTTGTATTAGTGAATTTAACACATATAATGTGAAATTATGTAATTTACATTTAATATATTTGACAAAGTTGTATATCATTAATTTGTTGTGAACGCGTACAGGGTAATTCGATCTTGAATTCGGTAAAAGCCCGGTGGGAAATCTGGTTTTAATGAGATAGGCTGAGATACGATAGATTTAAAACGTCTAAAATTCAAGCAAATGCATTGTCAAAAATTTCGAATTTTTTTTTTTTTTTATATTTCGAAACTCATCAACATAATCAAAACATTTCAATGGTGAAGTGTATGGGGGGGTGATATATGTAAATATTTACTGCTTTTTCGCTATAGGAGTGTTAAAGAAAACTTTCCTCATGCAATGAATGACTTTATCATTCGCTTACTGTTGATGATAAGTAATTGAAGTGATCGTAAGTGAATCGTAATGATTGGATTTGGTTCAAAAACTGATCAAGTTCAAAAACTGAAAATCAATGACAATTTAGATCTTTAATTAAAGGAAACAAAAATTTCTTTAACCTTCTTCAGAGACCTGATAATAAATATTTACAACCCCTGTACCCCTGCACAGAATCATCCTGTATTTAACACGCTCTTTTATAAATTTTAATTTATATATAAAAATTTCATTCAAATCAATAAGTCGAAATTGAATAACAAAAAAAAAAAAAAATCTATAAAACACATATCCAGGTTTTAAATTGATAAAATTTACTTCTAGGGGATAAATTCCATGTTTATGGTTTATTAAATTTTTATTAAAAGACATGAAATACATTTTGTTTGTGTTTATGGTGTAAATATACACCACATACTTCACATATGTATGTAATGTAAGCTTATTACACAGGATGTCTCATTTTAATGTAAATAAACGCAACGTGATAATATCAGTGATATCGTATGAATGATCAGGGAGGGGAATCCCTTGAATTTGTTTTATTGGGCGACTTGCACTTGTCTGACAGAAGTAAAACAATCCTGTTTAAGTGCTCGTGTACCAAAAATATGTAGAGTTGCTTAACAGACTGAATTCGTACAGCATGTTGGTGGTCATTGGGAATATCAGAATTGTAGATCTAATCGAGCAACAACAGAAATCTACAGAAATAACAGAATAACAGAAATCTTTCTTGATCGCAGAGTTTTAACTTGTTGTTAGATGACACCCAAAAAATAAAATAAAATAAAATAAAAGAGCAAAACATGTTCAAATTCATACAATTGCCAACTAAACTATAAAAAACTGATTAACATAAATTTTATAAAAGTCGTATCACATGATGCAGTTTGATTCCAATATTTCATTTGAAACACCATGTATTCATGTGTACATCTATAAATCAATGCTGTCATTACGAAATCCAAATAATATTATCTAGAATCTATCATTAAATATAGCAGTAACATATTTTATAAAATGTTGTCTATTTAATAGACTATATGTTGAAAAAATTTATAAAACTGATAAAAATATAGGTGTCAGTTTTATCAGCCATATCGTTGTATATATCCTTCAAAATAAAATTGTTTACTTATTTTTTTTATTTTTTAAAATATAATATAAATAATGTTTATCAAAAATTGTGATCCTATACCTTTTGCTTAATGTTTGCGTATATATGTTTACGTTATGTTAAATATATTTTCTTGAAATGAAAAAAAAAAAAAATCAGATACTTTGCTTATAGATATACTTAATTATGCACGTATTTACGTACATGTAATACTTTGTGCACATAGTCCAACGCATTGAATAACCTAGTTTGTCATCCATGTCCATGTTATTTGTAGAAATTTAATCACTTTGTTTGATTCATTCGAATGAAAATGAAGATATATTAAATGACAGTATAATTTATGTCTAACATCACTACTACATACCAAAACAATATGGTTGTTAAATTCTTTTATCCTCCAACTTTCATCCAACTATTTGATAAACTTTGTTCAAAATTGAACTGTCGGATCACTTGATCGTGTGTATCTTCAGAATTTCACGTTGAATTCCACCAATTTGTACAACCACATTGGACGATGTGCACAAGGTATAATTTGGTATGTGTGTATATTTCAATACAAACAAATCCCAACGAGTTTAAATGGTCACTTAATATCTAGGATTATAAGTGAAACCAAAAAAAAAACGACAAATCGAATTTAATTTTAACTGAACATATAGTCAGTTTAAGTAAATTTTTTTTTAAATTTATTTATTTAATTTTTTTTTGATTTTTAGTTTTTTTCTAAGCTATTAATTTTCTTCAACAACAAGATAATATATTTACGTATTATAAACTATAAATTATTATCAAACGACGGCAATCACAATCAATATATATATAAAGACTTGGGGGACAATATGCAAAAACGTGTTTTTCTCATTAGATACGTGATCATGTCATTAATTTTAAATGGGTCTGAAAGATTTACCATTATCTGAGCATTAGTTGTATTGATTTACATATATACAATATATCTATATGCTTATTCGTATATACATATAATTTTAATGCAGTTATGCTAATTTATAGATTGTTTTGAATATTCTGTGATTTATATTTATTTTATTTTATTTTTTATTTTTTTTTTTAATTTTTCATCTAAAATTTCAATTTTTATAAACATGCATATAAAAGATATCATTTTTCTAAATGGAAATTTTAAAATCAATTTTTATGAAATTAAAACAATTTTCATGCATGTTTGTATATGTTTATTAGAAAGCTACTATATGAAAAAAAAGTATCTTATTTACCCTGTATGTGAATGGGGTGTACCAGAGCAAAGCTCACAAAATCATTTTGTCGTATATGAAGTTCAGATTGTTTCTAACAAAACAAAAAAAAAAATTTCGCATTTGAATTGCCTTACCCCAAAAATTCATTTTTTCTAGGATATAAGAAATCGAACATTTTTGGACATGAGAGGTACATTTAAGATACAGACTGCTCCTAACAAAAAAAAAATCGTATTTGAACTGCCTTACCCCCAAAGTTCATCTTAGGAAATCGAAAATTTTTAAACATTTGAGATACATGACATCATAATCAATATCTTTTGAGCCCCGCTCTATGTATTATATTTAATTTTTATTCACTGAAAATAAAAGATAAGACTTAGATCATTTTAATAAGATACAACTTATTAAGGTTGATTGAGATGTCTGTTAATATTTAAATTTGAAAAAAAAAAAAACAAACGGTGGATTTTGAATCATCCCTGTATAATTTTTGAACAGAAAATTTTAATTTTTATGTGACTCTTTTAAAATATTTTATACTCAAGCTTTTGCGTTTTTTTACCTTTTCAATCTAATAAAATATAAATTTTGTGTCGTTGTATCTTTTGTGCCTTTTATTGTACACCCTGTGTACAAAAACAAAATGTACAAATGCATTAACTGAAAATATTTAATGTTTAAAATTACTTAATCAAATAAATTTTTTTTTTTTTTCATTTCGTTTTGTTCATTCATTTACTACATTTTTTTTTTTATTGCATGCGTTTATATACAGGGCATTCTGTGGTCTATGCAAAGAAAAAAAATTTTTTTAAAAAATAAGGATAATTTATTTTTACTGTCTTCTTATTGCAAACATGGGGAAAATTGTTTGACATATTTCTAATAAAATGTGTCATAACATCTCATCGTGTGTCAATCAATATGAAAATATCCTTGAAAAAAAAAAAAAGAAAACAAATTGTCAACAGACTGAGATTTCAAGATTTTCTTAATACATTTAAATAGGTCGATTATTGATCCCTGTAACGAACTTTAACTGATTTAAAATGATCAGAACCTTATCAGCTAATCAGATTTTTTTTTTAAATTCTTTTTAAATAAACTTGTTAGCTTTTCTGATAGCTTTCTTCTAAAAACAAAAACAAGAAAAATTCACAATGACAACTATGGTCCAGTCTTTGGCTTGTTAAAATCAATTCATAACCAAGAACATTATTTTTTTTTTTTCCAAATTAGTTCAAGGCAAATTCAATTCGATAGAAGATTTTTGTCTGTCGGAACTTATACGCACATCTGTTGTGTATAAACATTTAAAAAATTTATACAATCAAACACCCTGTACAACAGATATCTTCTGTGTCTAATAGACTCATTAATCTTTCAATATTTCATTTTAATTAAAATGAATTTATCATTTAAATTAAAACCTGTACCAGTCATCCATATACTGTTTCATATATGTTGTATATATACATACATACATATACAAATAAAATATTGTATATAATGAAAAAGAAAAATTATTATTTTAAGAATTGATGATTATTATTTAACGTCAAGACAAGACAACAACAACAACAACAGCAAAAAAAAAAATGAAACGAATGAGAACAACAACATAAAGAATAATAAAACAAAAAAAAAAAAAACGTGAAAGAAAAAAGAAATACAAGAGAGTCAGAAAATTATTTAATAAATTAAAACTGTATGTAGAACGAAATGTACATGTACAATAAAAGACAGTAAAACTTATATAGAGAGAAGGAAAATTGTATATGAATAAAATAAATAACTGAAAGTATGTAATTTTATCATCATGAACAAGATATATATTTTAATAAAATTACCATTTTATGTGTGAACGATATAATAAATATCTTTTTTTTTTTTTTTTTTTTTTTTGTTTAAAGTATTTCATTATGTACAGGGTATTTCAATTGTGATTGGTAATCGGTCACCAGATGATTGCTTGTTCCAAAAAAATAGTAAAAATAAAAGAAAACTGTGTTAAAGGAGAAATTTTTCATTTATCTCTACCCCCTAACATTTGGAAAATGTTTACATGTTAAATGACATAGATATGTATGTACGTAGATACATTGTCCACTATAACTTTTGAATACGATACAAATAAATTTTGTTATTTTTCATTTTCACTTGGCCGTGGAGGAAGCATAAAAACTCCACAAAAGCCTTCCATCTACCATTCCAGGATTTTCCTGTTGCCTCCAGGAAACTTCTTGGACGTACCTTTCGGTTATACTCCAATGGAATTCCATTCGATAGCAGACTAGAAAATGCTGTTTTCGCCTTGTGGTTGTCTGTACGACGTGTTTGACCCAACCAATACCATTTTATCTTCGTAAGTGACAAATTAAACGTAACATGATATCCTTTCCAATGAGTATACAAAATTACTTTTAGCATTCACAATTGAAACAGGCTGTAAACCGCGACTTATCATAAATAAATGGACATTTAAAAAAAAAAACGAAAAAAATGTCAGTAAACTGTATTTTCTTTTCATTTTCATGCTATTTAATTTCTGACTACAAAAGCAATATAACTGCATAAATTTTTTGAGCAATTTATTAGGTAACTTGAAATATATTGCAAATGAAAAATTATAATTCGTTTATAAAGTCATATAGTCATCTGTATTTTAAATTGATTGCTTTTTTGTATTCAGGTTTGAATGAATTCGTCCTTTTTTTCTCATTGCCAATTTTCTCTATTTTGTAAACGAAGGCAATATGGCAACAATGTAAAAAATTTTTATATTTCATAAATGATGCAACAATTTTATGCATCATATAAAAATACATGACTATATTATGCTTTAAAAACGGACTATAAATTATAATTTTCTATGAGATATATAACTGTTAAGTTTTTACAATAATTTGATATATGACAGCATATACAAGTTGCAGATTAAAAATTTATAAAATGCAAGAAATTAATTTTGAATTATTGATGTTTAGTGTACAATGTAATTATTAATAATAAAAATATTTAAAAAAAAAATAATAATAAATGAATTTAGAAACATGATTTATTTTGTTTATGACGAACGAAAGAAAAAGAAGGAAAAAACATTTTTTTTTTTTTTTTTTCATTAATGATATTTATGTTCTACTAAAAGTAATTAACATGATTAATGATCCATTCCTTAATAAAAAAATAAAAAAATGTTCAACTCATGTTATAAAAGCAATATTTGTGTGTACATACATATATTGTAACATTTAAATATGTACTGTGTACATATTAAATGATAAATGCATAAAATTTATTATAGTAAAATTTCAATTTTCAACACAAACTTGTCACTGTCATATAATATCATTCGTTTTGAAAAATAAGTAATTAACGTAATATACAAAACATGACAGGTGTCAAATATTTATATATATAGACGTGTCTTTATATATTATGCGATATACACACATATATGTATGTATGTATGTACATTAAATAAAACAGGATGTGATAGATATAGCTACATAATTGGCTGCCATATTGGATTATAGATTCATTGTTTTTATACATTATAACATTATTAATATTTTTTCGGTTTTTTTTTTTTGGAATTTTAAATTAATATAGTAAATTATTTGGCCAAGACGATGAAGCACAGACACAATAGATAATTGAATAATGGCTATCTTTAAAAACGCATCACGAAGTATTTAATGCAATACTTAGCGTACTTTGATCTTAAGCTGAACATCGCATCAAGTATCATGGTATAAAAAGCTGTTTCCATACAATTGATTAAACTCGTCAAATGCTTACGTCATGAAGCTCTCAATTAAATCCATACCTTATAAAGAGCTTTTTATACCATGATCAAGTATGTAGACAGTGATGCGTTTTTGAAGATAGGGAATTTTTCATGTCTATAACGAAACCGTCTGAATTACATTATACGAGACTTACATTACAAAAAAAAAATATTTAAATTTGAAAAAAGAAAGATCAAATTTCTTAGGATTTGGCTTTATCACCCATATTCAGGGCTATTCTGGCCATAGTTAGCAGATTTCACTATTTGAAATTCTCAATTCTGTTGATTTTCATACAAAATTCGCAAACAGCCAGAACATTTTGTAAAAGTTAGCAGAATGTCAAGTTAACGAAATCTGCTAACTTAAGAAAGGACTTTTGGAAAATAAAAAGCTTCTAATAGTGATCATTAAAATTCTACTTTTCCATTGAGTTTAGTAGAGAATGCAAAATGTAAAATTCAAAATATCTTAGAATTTAAAAAAATTGACACTTATACTGTATGTATGTACGTCTATTGAAAAAATTGTTTATCAAATAGATCAGTCTTTTAACTTGACATTAAATCTACATACTACATAATATACATATTGACAGCACATTTTACAAAGTAAAAAAAACGTACAGATATCTGTTTAGATTCATCATGAGTATATACGCTAAGTTGCTTTTTTTGTCTGACATAAATATCAATTTCTTGTATTAATTATATTCTTTCACGTTAGGGTAATCATTCATTTACTCACCTCTTTTTGTTTTTTTTTTTAAACAATTTTTCTGACATGACATAGATTTTTTTTTTCAATTTTTTCTTTTTTTTTTTACTTTAACAAATAATGTCTGAAGCTGTCATTTTATTCATTATCTCTATACATGTTATCATCAGTCAAAATATCGGCTGTCAAAAAAGACCAAAAAAATAATAATAATAAAATAGCGAAAAATAAAATATGTACATACAGAAAAAAAAAGAAGATATTTTTGAAATGAGTACTGACTGAACATGTATGCATGGAGGACGTGTATATAACAAAAAGACGAAGAATGAGAAAGATGAAAAATTTTTAGTTGATGAAAACTGATGATTATTGTTGTTAAGTAATATTAATGTACTGTTACAGGGTGTTTGATTTAAAATGAATCTTCAGTTTTCACCCATTAATTATCCTACAAAATTTCATTGTAAATTGCGACTGGCCATAGGTTTTGACGAGACTAACAAAAGGTCTGGGGGTGAATTAAATGTCTACCGTTTAGCTATTACGGGACATTAAAATTATTTTCATCTTTTTCAATAAGAAGTCCTGAATTTCATAAATTAAATAATTTTAGATCATTGATGTCGATCGTAGATCATCCAATGGATCGCAATTGGAAACTTGCATAATTTCTTGGAAATTCCAATCTAATAGATTCAGAAAAAAACACAGTTGCGTATAATGATCACCACTATTTAAGTTATTCAGTTATTTATTTGTCAAAATTTCAAATTACATTTTTAAATGAAATCCTTGTTTTTTCATAAGGGAATAAAAGCTTATTACTTTGTACTTTAAATATTTTCACTACAGGTCTTATATCAAAAGTTTTAATGACCAAGAGTGGAGTGACTAATCGCCAAATTGTGCTTCATTATAAAGAAATTTGAATTTTTATTGGTAGTTATTTACCATTCACTGATAAGTTATTCATTGTTCATTAGTTATTGGCCGATGTAATTACAATTAAGCTGTATAATGATGTAATTTTGCTATTTATTCTCATATGGTAAATTATTTAAAAAAAACACCCTGTGTAAATAACGTTAACATTAACAAAATGTTATACATTACAATTTTATGAATAATGTCAGTCCAAACATCAGTCAAAGTCGTTTTAATAAAAATAAATTACGACTTTAATATGTACAAACAGAAGGCAATATGTGACATACTCAATCTTATTTTTGAAAACAATACAAAAAAAAACAAAACAAAACAAAAATACACCATGTGTTTCCTTTTAAACATCATAATATATAATTAATCATAAATCAATTATTTGTCTTGAACATTAATCATTTGATTTGATTTCAATCGTTCTTGGCTTTTTTTTTTTTTTCGTTTGGCATGTCAGTACATACATTTCATACATACTTGTGAGATACAATTATGTATGTATGTATGTACATTTGTACGTATAATATATGAGAAATCGTGAATGTACAATTTTTTATTTTGGTATAATTTATTTCAATCATTCATCGTCGCCATTTTGAACAATTTTTTTTTTGTTTTTTTTTTTTTTTTTACATGTATGTAAGTATGTGTTTCGCCACATACATGTATGTATGTGTATGTGTGTTTTTCACGTAGCATGAATGTATAAATTTTTACTGCAGTGAATTGTATGTATAAATCATTATTCTTTAAAAAAGCATTCTTTTCAGCCATTGTTGAACATTCACATATAAACATGGATATATGGTAATGTAGGTGTGTGTAGCGGTTTGCTGGAGTATATGTCATGTCCTTGTATGTATACCGAACCGAATACAAGAGATTTTTTTTTTTTTTTTTTTTTTTTTGGTTATGAACATTCAACCAAGATATTATAAAAATACAAGTAGCTAAGTTAGTCGGCAAAATTCTTTGTTGAATTGCACCGCATTTTTATATTTTTTGATATGTTTATAATCTATGTGATACTGACGATGATTGATGATAGTCAATGGTAAGCAAGCACTAACTTACTAAGCTAAACATGTTGGTATGTACGAACATTGTGTATGGACAATTTTTTTTTGCTTTCAAAATTATTTTGTCCACCGTTCGAATTGTATAAATGGAAAACAAAACAAATTGGGTACTGAATTTTCGAAATTTTCCAAGGAAAGCGTTCTATAACACAAGCTTTTAAAATGCGCATTCTTATAAACTGGTCCAAAATAGGGTACTTACATTGCAATTATCCTGAATACTTTGACTGTTACTGTTATTTCTAAAATTTCAGATTCAGATTGTTTAAACCCCTTCATTAACCCTAATATCACTCTTGTGACGTCATAATCATCCCTTTTGAATTACCCTGTGTATTTGGTTATTGCATTAATTGCATTCGAATTGTACGTGAGTCAAATGTTATTAAAAATTTTTGAATAAAAACTTCAATTATTCTTAATAATTTTCTTTTTCATGGTTTTTTTTTATGATTTTTTTTTTAAATATTTATTACCATCATATACACAATCTTTTACGTAGAATTAAAACCTTAATATATAAAAATATTTAATGCTTTTAAAATAATCAATTGTAATTAATGCTGATTGTGAAAAATTTTTATAACTGTCGACATTTTTATAATGTGATTAATCGATGATGATTGCATGTTTTGGATAATAAAGGCCACTCCTTAGGATTTATGAACTCATGTATTATTATGGACTTTTTTATTATTTGTATATACATATATATACGCATATTAATAGACTTTCATCGCTTACTTTCATTTGAATTTTTAGTCATAAGGTTGTCGGAAATTAATTCTTTAAAAAAAAAAATTGATAAATGAGATATACAATCTAGCTATTACATGCATACGTACACATACGTAATAAGGTGTGTTCAAGAAGTCAAAATTGCAATAATATTGCAACAAAGGGACCAATTAACCATTCAAAATGTATTCATGACCAAAGATGTACATTCTCATTTTTGCAACATTTTACAGCTTATCATTAACTGAACATTTGCAATATAAAATTCGATTTTTCAATGACTACATCAAATCAAAATTTTTTGACATTTGTATTTAGCTTTCACAATAGACAGCATCCATTTTTAAAACATTTTGCATAAGAACTTACCTGACTATACGCTTTACAAACGGACTGTACATGTGTATTAGCAGTGCAGCAATACATTTCTGCAACCCTGTAATGTCATGATTACTTTTCGAACTCATTAAATATATTGTCTGCATGAAACTTTGTACAATAATTGATTACTTTTTAAGAGCTATGTTCGATAAAAAAAAAAAAAAAAAAAAAAAAAAATTAACATATAATTTGTCATTATACTACACCGCAATTTAATGACAATTAAAAAAACAAAAACTACAAGAAAAATTACTAAAAACTGAATAAATTGAATTTGATCATAATTAATGAATAAATTATAAAAATACTACAACCTATATAGAGAATTAATTAAATAAAACTTGATTTATTTTTTGTTTTTTTGATGAATTGAATTGAAAATGAATTTGTTCATGTGTATGTGCGCAATACATTTATCATTCATTTTCATATTATTATGTTTGTCTTATTTACTCATATAAAATGTTGTTTACATTTTGTTTATTTGTTATTTACAACATTTTCCAAATTGATTTCATTTTGATTAATGTCTTTATCACATTTAAAATCGTATTAAAATTGAATGTTTTCATGATTTCATATATTAATACAAAAAAAAAAAAACTTGAATCACAATCATAAATTCATGTGTAAGATTAGTGTGTATATAAAAAGAAAATGAAAACTCAAGGTAAAAGATAATACATATACAAGTTAATGTGATCATAGTAAAAGTACATTGCTTCTTTAATTTACGATAAATCTGGTTTGAAACGAGAATGAAATTATTTAAACAAAAAAAATATACATATATATACTCTGTACATTAATTAACATGCAGTTAAGACGCTAAGGTCTCTCTTAAATAAGAACATTTTACCTTACCAAATACCACAAATCCTTAAAGTTTTTATACAAAATCAAACAATTTTTTTAGATATCGATATGCTATGGACCTTAACTGATGCGTATCATTAGTGAACAGAGTATAGTAATGAATTTCATGATGTTTTCCAATAATTCTTATAATTTCGATTACATATACAGTTTCAATGGACGTACATAGACACAAATTTCAGGACATCAAATAACCTGAATTAAACCTTCGACAGATATGGGCCCATGTTTTGGCATAGTCACGTGTTTAAAAATTTTCAAATTCATGACATCTTCGTAAGGGATGGATTTTGGAGGAAAGTGAACACTTTTTAATAAAAATAACAAGCATTAGCATACATACTATATATAGATAATAATTTTTTTGTTTGACATTTATTCTGGTATACCCTCTCATATATCATTTATATCATTTTTATTTATCATATTATAAAACATACACATTTAAAATAATGTGTTTGTTCATCATAAAAAAAAGCAAAAAAAAAAAAAAGTTTTATACTCTTACATTTCGCTCTATACTCTATACCTTAGGAAAAAAATAAATAAATAAATAAAAATTATCCTCTTATGGGAGTTTTTAATATACAATTTAAAAATGGATATTACAATAAATTTTTCTTTAATCTTAAAAATTTATATGTATATATGCACAATGAACGTCCTGAGTTTGATTCTTCCTTCTTTTCTTTCTTTTTGTTTGTTGGTTCCTTCTTCATTCATGTTTCTCATTTATTCTTTATTACCATGTGTATGATATCTCCGTGTATGGTGTATTTTTCCTTTATATCATAAGTAATGTATTTCTGTTATTTTTTTTTTTTTTTTTGTATACTAATAAAGATAAAAAATTATGTTATTTTAGAAAGCCTGAATGTAATATTTAGAAAACTGGTAAACGTCGTTAAAGATTCCAAAATGACTTTTTTTTATTTTTTTATAAATATGTAATAAAATCTTATTTTTCCCTACACATAACATTTTTCCTTATTTTATTCTTATATATCCACATTTTATAGTGTTAATTTTACTGTGTGCAATGTGTATATGTACATACATGTACCAGATATTTCATGGCCTTTAACAGACACTTTTATTATAGCAGTTCATTGCATGTGTATAATAAAAGGGTATATATAGTATGTGCAGATAGGCTTATATTATATAAATATTTTATGTTTGTTATTAAATTTGTAATCGTTTACGTGAAAGATTATTTTTATGAAAAATTAACACCTTGAATACAAAAAAAAAACAAAAAAACAAAAACTAAAAAAAAAATTCATTTATTATTTTTTGTATAGAATATTGTCTTTGGCTGTTACATGTGTATACCAAAAAACCAAAAAAGAAGTTTGAATAACAATTCGAAAAAAGGATAATCGATTGTCAATTGAAGATGTAAAAGGTATTTGGTTCGGTTGAGTATGATGTGTGTAACAAAAACAATAAATTAATATTAATATATGTATACAAGAAATTGTACCATTTTTGGTATTCATGGTATTTTTGGTATACGCCAGTTTTACCAGATTGTTATAGTTTACTGCGTTTTATAAACGAAAAAACAATAAAAATCACACGGTAGCAACATAAATTATAAACATAAATTTTTATGTTGTATGATTTACCCATGGATTTACCCGTGCCTATATGCTTTAAAAACACATTATAAATTATGTTTTTCATTTGAAAGGATATGTACCATTTTATATCACAATTTAAAAAATTTATTCCATTTTCTATAGAATATTTTAACAATTCTGGTAACTCTATTTCTGAAAAAAATTTTTTTTTTAAATTTTCAAAGGCGATATTTCATACACATTAATGTTCATATTACGTACTTTAATAAAAACATATAAAAATAATAAATAAATAAATATACAATATAATAGTCATATAGTTATGTCATCAATAAAATTTAACGACTCATTTCATTATAAAAAATTGCTTTTCATAACCTCAATTTTAAGTTAAAATGATATTTCAATATAATATCGTATAAAACAGAAAACATTAAAAATATAAAGAATAAGTCATAAATTTATAATAAAGATTTATGCATCATAAAGGCTTTGTCGATAATAATTTTCTTTCATAGGCGTTACATTGCTTGGGAGTTCAAATATGTTTAACCAATTTCTTTTCGGTATTTTCAAAATAGGCAAATTTATATGAATCTATGGTATAACTGAGTCGAACTTAAACAACTTCAGCAACGTACCTTGCTTGTGTAGTGTGAATGAATTTAGAATACAAGAAATTGTTTAGTCGAATTATAATCGATTACTCTTTAATCATTGCTCAACCAACGCGCGCTTGCTACAGTATGAAACATACCTAAGCCTAAGACTAAATGAAAACATCGATCGTAGTGGATAATAAAAGAAAATAAAATTCATTCAATATTTTATTGCAGTCCAGATTCTTTCCTTAATTGTTCAAGAACCTGATTTAGAATGAGAGTTTTTCTATAACAAAACATTTTTTTATTTTTTTTTATTTTGCCTTCTTTATACATTCTTATAATTTCAAGATTTAATTGATTTATCAAGTTTAAATTGCGTTTATTGTATGTTGTTATTAAAATATTTCCTTTTTTTTTTTCACTTTGAAAATTTCAAATAAAAGAAAAAAAGTCACGCAATACCAGTTTTAATACCGCACTAAAAATGGATGCATTTCATGGATATGAGCATGAAAATAAAACCACAAAAGATATTAAATTGAAACCTCTATACACGAGGAGGTGTATAAAAGAGAACATTTTGAAAATAAAAGAGATAACATAAATACAAACTTCCATTGATATTCAGCAGGTACGCACACAGGTACGACAAAACTTATTGTTATAGGAATTTTAGAGACTTCGATACCTGATGTTGATAAAGCAAATCCCCAAGAAATATAACTACAAATATGTAAAAAATATCACTTTAAAGGAAATTTTACTTTTTTAAAAAAAAAAAAGATCAACTTCGAAGGTACTTATAATTGATGAACCACTACTAAAGTAGTGGTCAATCGAACAGATATATAATTTATGTTTTTTTTTCTATTATTTAAACGTCAAGAACGACATAATTACCGATGTAATGTTAGGTTTTATAATTGACATTCTTTAAATGGTCACAAAAAAGCCAGCAGGGTGAAGATTTCTAAACAATTTTCTATACACGCTTTTTAATTTTTATAATATACTCGTATACTCATATGGATCTTTTTACACGTTTCTTATTTAATTTCTTGTTTTCTTGTTTTTCTTTTTTGTTTGCTTAGATAAGAACGTTTGGTTTACACGTTTCTTCTTTATCGTATGTTCTTATCTCATTCTTGTTTAGTGATTTTTTTTTTTTTTTTTTTTTGTGGACAGCTGAATGGAAATTTGTTACCTTTGAAATCATGTGTTATGTTTTATTCTGGTTTAACAGTCAATTAAAGGCATTGAATGATGGTCTGCAAATGACTCAGTCTTAGAATTGTTTTTTTTTTTTTTTTTTAAACAGAAAAATCTCATAATCTTCAAGACAAAAATTCCTAAAAAGATTCGTGACAAAAAAAAAAAAACATCCAGAGACAAAAATTTAAATAAATACCAAAAAGGAAAAGATACTTTTGAAAAATGTAATTTCTGGCGATTTTTTCCTTGCAAGATATCATATTTCATCGTTGATATAAATATGTATGTATGAAAAAATTCTAGCGGCCGTAAAAATGGCGAATGGAAAATTTTAATTGATAAAATAGAGATATTAAAGACATGTGATGAAAGCAAATAAGCAAAATTTCAATCTATCTTTTAATTTTCAATTTTGTGACATCACTTTCTTATTTTTGCATGTTTTAACAAAACACCCTGCAAAAATTTTGAATATACACACTCATACGTAGGTATATTCATTCTATAATATACATAAATGTGTTTCGTATACAATTTATCACACTTCTCTTCATGCATACACATTCATATGTATACGTACATACATATACTATGTCTCAATATGTTAAAAACATTTAAAAAATGTATTTTCCTTTGATCAAAGTGATTTCTTGATGTAAATAATGTTATAATCTTGAAATAATATAAATACTTTATCATCAATAAACATCCCATTTTAATGGTCATATCATGTGTAAAATGAAAATTTTCTTTATCTCTCTTTTACTATATGTACATATGCATATGTATACCCACATTATAATACTTTGTTGTGTAAGCGAATATATACCTACCTACAATATGTATACACAACATAAATATATTATTTTAAATTTAAAATAACTATCATCACATCATCATTTTGTTTTTCTTCTTGTTTTTTTTTTTTTTCTTGTATTTTATGTATGTACGTACATGTATGTTAAATGTCGGAAATACGCATAATCCTCTTTTCAACTAATAAATTTTTTGATTTATGAGACGTCGAATCTGACAGTTGAAATATTAAACAAGAATGAAAAGTACATGTCTTTGATGTTTTTTTGTTTTTTTTTTGTTTTGTTCATGTGTGTACATACATATGTATAAAATAAATTATTCATATGTTGTAGGTAAATCCAGTTTTGTTTTGTATACACATTATATAGACATTTTAGAATGAACATTTAATACCCGCATCAACTCATCATAAAACATACATTAATACACATCGTATATATGTAGCTGTTGAATAAAAAAAAAAAAAAATACATTTCAAACTAATAAAACAAAAACAAAACTGGCGTAAGCATAATAATCAAAGTGAAGTCAGTAATAATATAATCAAACGTCATTAACGGCAAAAACTAAAACCATTTCATATACCTACATATAGACACGGTATGTTTGTATGTATGTGATACAAAACAGTCAAAAGCCGAAAAATTTCTTTATTTTTTCTTGATAAAAAAAAAAAAAAAACGTCGAGCATGAATAAAAGTTTATGTTACAACACATTTTTATGTATACGACTATACTTTGTAAAATCAAATGAAAATACATATATAGACTTTGAGTTGAATACCGACACCATTAATACAATTAAAATGAAACAGTTGATGCAAATATGTTTTATACGTAAATCTATATTCCATTTATCAATGATTTTTAGTGCATATACCAATTAGGAGCATTCATTGGAATTGATGGGGTATACATAAAAATATCACGCAAAGTTATCCAAATTTTTTTTTCACGTAACGTCTATGAAAGTAAAAAACATGAAAAAAAAAAAACATAAATTATATCACAACCTTTTATTTTTCACTATGATCACACCCTAGCTCGTTCACAGATCAATCATCGTGTGGAAAGTGGACACGTAAACTTAACTAAAGCATAGATAAAAACGTGAAAACAAATCAAGGATAATCGATTGTCATTTGAAAAAATAAATTGTAAAATTTGTGATGTATATGTATGTAAAAAAATAAATATACGTGAATTATTTTATACAAATTTAAATAATTTAATTTAATTTTACGTAGAATATTTGAGCAATTCTGGTAACTTTGCTCTTGAAACGATTTTAATGACAGTAAATACTCCCATGATAAGAGCATACATACACTGTAAATCATTAATAAACAGAGTATAAAAATAATTTTCTTAATGTATGTTTTATCGTATGTTTTATTTTTATTTTATTAATTGCTCTTTATTTAATGAATGACTTCTTTTAATGCCTGATAATTTTCAACAGTGAATGATGGTTACACTATGTTTGAACTTTCTGTTCTCACCAATAAAATGCCAGACAGACAGAATAGAATGAATTTGAAATTCGTATTTTTCAAATTATGCCATTCAATTTTCTTTTTGACATTAAACACATGTACATATATAAAAAAACTATAAATACTATTTAAACAGTATGGGGTTTTGAATTGTTTTTTTGTTTTTTTTTTGTTTTTTGTTTACTTGTAATTGCAATTTAAAATGCCTTTCAAGTCGACTTTTAGCCATAAAGTATTTTCAATAATATTATTTTTATTTATTTTTGTTATTTGTATTTTTTATTTATTTGATATATCCTTATTAATGCCATATGGATGTGTGTGTGTGTGTACATACATTTATTTTATATTTGATCATATCTCAAACAAATGATGCTCATAAATTTAAAATGTACCTTAACTCGTGATATACTGCAATTTCAATAATAATTTATGTTTTGTTGTGAATTCATTGTGTGTATGAGCTGTGTGTGTGTGTGTATCTATATACCATATAGGTATTATAATATAACAACTGATGTTTATATCTACTTCTTTTTATACCTACTGAAACAGTGTACATATATGAATATATTTCTATAAAAGAATATTTTTTTTGTTTTTTTTTGTTATTCGGTACTTTTCTGCTTGCTTGTTTTTTTTTTGTCTTTCAGGAATATAAATTTAACAGATCATAAATCCGGTTTTTATGAAAAGAAAACCAAAATAAATTTTTCATTTCTTTATTTTTATTTTTATTATACAATAGACCGTCATTATACCAATAACAATTGCTTATGCATGAAATCGTGGCTCATATTTCATCACACACAGGACTTACAAGAACAATTTTTTTTTGTTTTTTTTTTTTTTTAAATTATTATTATAGTTGAAATATGATAAAGACCATAAACACATACACAAATACAATATGGTACAAGTATAATTTATTATATAGATAGTTTACATGCGTCAGGCACTCAAAATTAATTGTAGAATTTATCTTTGATGAAAAAAAAAAAAAAAGAGGCCATAAAAATTGAGGTATGTACATATACACAAGTATATATATAGTGCAATACCCCGACTTACGCTAAATCTGACTTATGTGAATTCAAAGTTAGGTTGTTCTTGATTTTTACTAAAATACAAAAAAAAAACCAATTTTTATCAGTCTTGCCAGAAGGGGGGAAAAAAAAGTTATGATTTTGCTAAAATTTTATAGCAGAATTTTTTCCTTTTAAATTTCTGTTAAAAATTCTGTTAAGTATTTATGATTTTTTTTGTTTTCTCTACTAAACAATTCCGTTTGCTGTTAAAATTTAGTGAAATTTTTTTGCTGAAATGCTGCAATTGATATTTAAATTCAAAAATCTTCGGTGACCCAGTATGTATGAGTGTATTGTAAAGAAATTGAATGATTAAGGATTAGTAATTTAAATTAATCGCAATGTTTGTACTTTCTAATTTTTTGTTTGATTTTTTTTTCCATTTTATTTTAGTTGGATGCTAAAAATAGTCCTCTAGCCTTATTGGCTCAAACATGTAGTGCAATCGGTGCTGATACTCCAAATCCAAAATTATTAGCAAATATTGAAAAAAGTACCAAAAATCATAAATCAAATGAATCACGAGATAAATTATCTCCAGTTAGTAGCAATCAATCAACAACATCATCGTTATCGGCTAATTCAATTGATACTTCTAATCATCATACAAAAGCAAATTTTAGACCATATGAATCATGTACACGTGATCGAAATAGTGTAACTCCAGATGAACGAACATCATCGTTAATTGGAGGTACAAATCGTTTAAAAACACCAAAAAATACTCTGCAATCATCCATTACAAACGGTCGATGTGATTCTAACCAAAGTGCCACGTCCCAAAGTGATTCACCAGCTAATATTACAAGAAAGACACCATCATCATTATCCAGCAGTCAACAAGAACAACAAAATCCTAGTCCAAATCGTGCCTCATCAAAAGAATCATTGAGTGCTATTGTTTCTCAAGAAAGCCCAATATCAAGATTATGTGGTGATACTACCAAAGAATCTAACCTTTCTAGTTCAGCCAAAACAATATTAAATTCAGTTCCATCTGCAACTAATTCAACATATTTTTCTGGTTATACATCTGGTGGGCTGTCATATCCAATGGATTTAATGACTGCCAGTGCGTTAATGTCACCTCATCATGTATCATTTAAAGCAGCTACCCTTGGACCATACTTAAATTATGCTAGACTGAAGAGTGCTGATCCAACAAGTTTAATGTCTCCAGTTTGTAGAGACCCATATTGTACTGGCTGTCCACTTAATACACATGTTATGAACAAAGCAACTGGTCAACCTTGTCCAGCTGGTTGTACACAATGCGATCATTCAAATTCTAAGTCATATCAAAGTCATAGCACGGCTGCAGCAGCTTACGCACATGCTCAATTAGCGGCTTTGGCAGCTGCTTCACAGCTACCATACGTTTGTAGTTGGATCGGTGGAGATGCAACATATTGTGGCAAAAGATTTGGTACTTCTGATGAATTATTTCAACATTTACGAACACATACAGCATCAATTCCTGAATCTATGTTAAATGCCGCTGCTGCAGGTTTACCACCGAATCATCCTTTATTTCAGAGGACATATCCTACACCGCCACTTAGCCCATTATCAACAGCTAGATATCATCCATATAGTAAGCCGTCCATGTTGCCACCATCATTAGCACCACCGTCATTAGCTGGTTTACCATTGCCACCGCATCCATCATTGGTGCAGTATTTTTCACCATACTCTCTATATGGCCCAAGACTTGGTACACCACCTACTATGCATCCATAGTAGGTAGATTATTTGTAAAAAAACAAAAAAATAAAACTTCATAAATTGATTAAATTAAAAGATATTTGTCTAAATTAAACTAATATTGAATTAAATAAAGCTCGTGATAACTATTATTATGTAATTTATGTAATTAAAAAAGTAAATATGACACATATGTAAAATTCTTGAAGAAAATAATTACATTTAAGTTAAAATTTAAAATTTGTTTTTTTTTTTTTGTTGTATTTTCAAATTTTATTTGTTGAAGTGATCACCGCGATCACATTGCAGTTTTTTTTTTTTTATTGAGCTCTATTCACTGTGGGTTAATTTACATTGTTTCTTTTACAAGCTACATTAATTGAATAGATTCCTCTAAAGGACCTTTAGATGGTTAAATGCGATCTTTATGTTCGAAATGTCAAAAAAAGAAAAAAAATTTTTTTCATTGCATCTAAGAAAATTTGAATTTTATTGTAATTTGGCAGAAATGCAGAATTTTATGAAAAACCGACTTAGCGACATTTATCCTTAGACATTCCAAATACAATTTATTTTTTTGAAAAATTATGAACATTAACAATTGTAATAGCAATTCTTATATAAATATAATTTTGAATAAAGCAATAATTATTATTTTGTCTTCACCCCCCACATAGTTAACGTAACAAAAGTATATGTACATAATTAATTATTACAGAGTATTTACAAATATCACTATAGTATAGTACACCCCACTTGGTATTTCAATGGATATACGTTTAAAACGCAAGATTAACAACAACATATATCTCTGTTTGTGTACATGTAAATATTTTGACAGAATTGTATTTTTAAAAATATATACGAGTACATACATACCTAATTTAATTATTTATTACTGACAGCTTTAGCTAAATTTAACTAAATGCAGAGATGACGGATTTCAAGACAAACTAATTATTATTATTACAAATAAAAAAAAAAAATAAAAAAAAATTAAAATTGGTATTCAACAAACTTATACAGAAACTTAACATAAAATATCATCATAAAATGAAATTACATAACACATGTGCGTACACATTTCATAGTCATCATAGCCAAAAAAAAAAAAAAAAACAAAAAATAAAAAACAAAATTCTTTTGAAAAGGATTTAAAATTGATATAAGAAAAGATATGTCACTATATAAGTAATTCATAATGACATTAAAAGTCATTTTTTGGATTAGTCTGATTTATTAGTTTAAATTATGATTGTATTAACTGATCCATGAAGTATAGTCATTATAGTGCGTAAAAAGAATTTATATAAATTCTTGTATAACATAAACAGTCTAAAGTAATCATCAATTTTAAATCTCATGTGTGTAGGAAGGAGCACACATAGCACATAGTGTATACTGGTGTATACGTTGCCAGTTTTATATCCCAGGAGGTCGTAATAACTGGGAGGCCATATTTTAATTTAGTTTTTCTTTTTTCTTTTTTTTTTTTTTCGTTTGTTCATTTTGTCGTTTTTCCTGCAGGGAAAATTTCTATCATTATTAACAGAAAACATATATTCCAGCTAAAATATAAAAATTCGTAATAAATGATGTAAAAAAAAAATAAAATAAAAATAAAAATAAAAATTTGAGATGTAAAGGAGTTATAAAATACATGCATATGTATACATTATACAGCATTATAAAAGTGACATTAAGAAGATATGATGATAGCTCTCCATACGCATTTGTTCTGCTCTTCTACATAACATCATACCATGTATATACACGTTATATTCCTTTAAAAGAAAAAAAAAAAAACAAAAAATTTCATTTGATAAATTCCGACGACATGTGTGCCATAAATTATCTTGATTCATGACAGAGTGATGTTGATGATAATGGCGTGTCTAATTCCACTTTTAAACCATCACCATTACACATAATATTTATTTTCTTTCTTATATTATATATTTCTTATTATTATCATTTTTTTTATTTTTTTTTTAATGTGATATTCTCGCTTTTATTTATATATTTGATGATTTTTCTTTTTCGTAAATAGTAAACTACTTATTTAGCTACTGGTACATACAAACATATCTTCATACATGTTAACGTATGTATATTTATTGCCTCATTTTTAAATTTAAACATCTTTATGACTTGGTTTTGGAAAAATATATATAATATGTAAGGAAGATCTCAAATAAACAGGGTGTCACATAGCAAGGATCACCATAATATGTCTATCGTATAGTTTAGAATGTTTGTGGAGCAAAAATTTATTTTAGACCCCTTTGCCAGGAATTCACCCCCTTTAAGATATAAGGGATTGAAAATTTTTGGATACGTAAACTGATATCATATACTGTGAAATATCTTTTAAACCACTGCAAATTGGAGCAAAGACCTTGGCTTTTCCAGCGAATAATGGCTCATTGAAATCGAATAAGAAAATCAAAATTCAAAAATCATTTTGTTTTTTTTTTCATACACAGGAATTAGTAGTTTTTGAGTTATCCTGTAAAATTTTAGTAAAGAAAATTTTGTATCCATTATAAAGCAAGGGAAGTCCTTCATAAATATCTTCAATCCATGAAAATTTCACAAAAATCGGAGTCATTTTGAGGTCTAAAACGATTTTTTTACTAGAAACACACTGATGAACCATACATGCATATACATATACGATAGGCGCGCATTTTATGATCGTTATTCTGGATCATGTTGTATTAGTACATAAAATTTGTACAGAAATAAAGATTAGAATTTTTTCAAGTTGATGAAAATTATGTGGATAAAATTTACTATTACACAAGTAATCCAATTTTATTGCTTGCTCTTGTGGTTTAATTATTCCTATAAATTTGCTTTCATCTTTAACATACTTACATACAATGTATAATGTATAATGTACACCATATAATATAATTTCAACATTATCATCTTTAGTTTCCTGATTTGATGACGATATGATTTCATTTAAATGCATTTATATATTACATACTGTATGTGTATTAAAGAGAATTTTGTGTTATTTTAAATACGTGATATAATATGAAATTATAATTTGGCTAAATTAGTGTAAACAAGTACTGACATTTATATTTGACACATTTGGCGACAGATGTGATTATACAAAATGAAATGATAATTTATGTTTACAATATTTTGTACTATGTTAGTTTAAATTTAACGATAGAATTTTTTTTTTTATTTTATTTTTTTTTTTAATTTGATTAATTGAATAAATTTGTTAAAATAAAATTGTATAGTTGATTTAGTTATAAATGTATGGATCTTACCGCATGTAAATTATAATAATTAAAGGATCTGTCTTCAATTTTTTTTTTGTTAATTTTTAATTTCAATTTGAATGCATTTATTAAGCTATAGCCATAATGAAAACGTAACGTTCCGTAAGTACATACATATTTTACGGATGTCACATGATACATTGACCATAATGAAACCGTAAAGTGAAGTTTAATAGTTGCTAGGACTCTGTTAAAAATTCACAGGATTTCTGAAAATAACAACTGGAAAGTTTACTTTATGCAAGGCCTTACGACAGATTACTTCACGTAAAAATTAAATTTCAAATTTGACAAAAATTAAACCAACGAAAATTCACGTCCATGCATTATGAATGAAATCATTTGATTCGATCGTTACGAACTGATCCATATCCGAGAAAAATTGATCCGATCATGAATATTACTCGACGTTAAAAAAATTATTTCAAATAACCGTAACCGAATGAGGGGCAATGAAGGCTTATCTCGCTTAGTTATATTTACTGACATAAAATATTATTTGGATTTTATTTTCAACTTTAATTAATTATTTATTTATTGTTTGTGAGATTATAAATTGTTGTAAGCTTGAAAATTTGGGTAATTAATTTTATTTCAAAAAAAAAAAAAAAAAAAATGTACATATAAATAAGACATGATAAAATGACAGTAAAATGTTGACATCAAAAATAAACTCATTTAAATGTTTATCTACTTTTATTCATTGATTTATTATGTTTGTTAAAATATTGATGTATATGTATAAAGTTACATACATACATGGTATGTATGTACCGGACACAGGGTATATCAGCGCTTCTTTTTTTTTGTTCCGTACTTCTCTCAAAAATTTGGATCAGTTCGTGAATTTTTTAAAAATTTTAACAATTCAGACTTAGACCAATTTGAGTCTTAAGGTATGTATTTAAGTATATATAAGTAACACTTGTTTCTCCACATTATAAGAATAATTTTAACATTAAAATCTTGTGTCTGAGTTTTAAAGTCTGCTGTAATTGGATTTGTCCTCAAATAACGAAAACAAAAAATGTGACGAAAATGAAGGTGAACCAGAGATGTGACTGTAAAGGATTGGAAATGCAAGATATAACCTTTAAATATAGGTATATGTACTTAAAATGGTTTTGTTTTTTTCTCAAGAAAATTTTGAATTTTTTTTTTTTAGAAAAGATTACACTCATTCTGGAACACCCTTTGCACATATAATGAACATTAAAATTTTTATTTATTTTTTTTTATTTTTTGTTTTCTTATTTTTATTTCATATTTTATTGCTTTTGTTGACATTATTCCAACTGTAAAAGAAATAATAATAATAATAATAAATAAAATCCAATTCAGAAAATACAAAAAAATATTTTTAATATCATTAATGTGACAACTTTAAGATGATAATAATTTGTCGAAATTAATATTCTTCAAAAGAATTTAAAACTTATATGTATATGCATGATCATATATATACCCGGCCAATTTAGTATATACTTACTTACTAATAAGTAATTTGAAATCAACAAAAAAGAAAAACCAAAGGAAACGTGTTAAACATGTTTTATACACGGCCGAATCACCAAGCATACATATGTATAAGTGTTTACATTATTTGCTATTTTTATTGGACATTTTTGTATTTTTATGTTGCTCTTTTCTTGATTTATTTTGTCACTTGTTACATTTATAATTTTATATATACATTTAATCTTAATTTATACAATAACGTAATTTAACGATTAAGCATTTAATAAATTATGACAACGGGTATGTGACAGCATTATTAAATAAAAATAAAATAACAAAAAATTGTGCTTGATCTCCTTATTTTCAAAAAAACAAAAAAAAAACTCATATATAAGTATGAATACCGACAAAATGGCCAACGGCCATACAACTAAGTAATAGACCAACTTTTTCAAACTCATAAAAATCATCATATTTTGAAGTATCAATTTCAAATTTTTTATATTTTTAACGTCTAAATGTTAATTATTCGTTTTGTGTGTACATCAACGTACATAATATCCGTTAAATGCCCGTTAAGGTGTTCCAAATAATGGGTTATATATAATCATTACGAAAATATAACGTAAAATGAGGTACCTACATATATAAAGCATGAAAATTTTACAAAAGTAGTTTATCAAAGTCAGAAATGACGTATTGATCGTGATATGAAAACGTGAACTAGAGTTTAGTAGTTTCTGTCTGTCAGTCTGTTAAAAATTTATTGGATGTCTGGAAATAACAATTGAAGAGTTTACTTTACGTAGGACTCCTCATAGCAGATTACTTTACGTATAGAAATGAATTTTCAAAGTTGACAAAACTAAACCAACGGAAATTCACGTATGGACATTGTGGGTCAAATCATTTGATTGGAACATTACAGACTGGTCCTCGTCAACAGTGCGTTGTCCTTGAAATAAGGAAATTAGGTACATGTACTACGATATAAGGCCATGTTTACGTGCAACTGGAAAATTTTCAATTCATGCCATTTCCATATGTGATACAAATATTAGAGACTCTGCACGTATTATGAAATACTTATCTCTGTGATTTTTCGTATACCGGCCCTGTACATTTTTAAATGTACGCATATTAAATCTAATAATATTGGTCTGTTATTTGGGATATTTTAATAATTACACGTGTATTCATATGTAAATTGTTTCAAAAATTATTTAAAAAAAAAAAATTTTTTTTTATTTATTTTCAAATGTAAAATAAAAATCGTTTCATCGTTTTATGTTATTTCTTTAAAAAAGCTAAATCAATATTTAAAATGAAATTTATATACAAAAATAAAGTAGCGACACAAATAAAATAAAATTATTTAAATTGGGTGGTCAACATAAGATTTATTAAACCGAATCATTAGCATTTTCTATACACACAGACACACAGGCACACACATACAAAATTTAATACTGTAATTTATGAATATTAGCAGAATTTTTGATTTTTATTGCATAAATTATTTTTATTTTTAAAAAAAATTGTCGATATTCCATTGGCCACCGTATTTTATTATTAGTGCATTTAAAAAAAAAGCCATATAAATGATGAACACATGAATACTCTGTCTATTAATGATTTTTCAGTCCATGCCTTGTGGGCGAGTATATCTGAGTCTTTTCGTCTCTCATAATTTCTAAAAAAAAAGTATTTCAGGAGTAGATCTTTCAGAATAACCTGAATATTCTATGCCAAAAATATGGATAAAATTTTGTTTTGATTTTATGCACATCAGGCTCAGCTGACAACGAAACAATTTTTAATTCTTCATCGCGATCTTCAATTTATATCGTTTTCAATCAATTATTTTTTTGTGTATCCATTCATATCCCTTTTTTTTTTTTATAGGGCATAATTCATACAGGATTAGCACAAATCATGGTTGATCAATGATCAGTTACATTTTTTTAAATGTAGTGAAAAGCGAATGCCATGGTATACAAGGTATCATGGTCTCTTGAATTTTGTTTTCTTAGGCAAAAGGCATGAATGATGACGGACAGAATTTTTTAAATATTTTTTTATGCTCCCCGCAACGTTTCCATATACACTGAAAATCATTAATAAACAGACTGTAGATAATATTAAACCATGAAAAAAATAAATATGCGTACGTGTAACGTATTTCTATATGTCCAAATTCCAAATACATGTGCTTATATGTGATATTTTATTGACTTATATTGAACGTATATACAACGCGTATAATAGAATCAAATATCACTTAATGTAGTATAAGTATCATTTTATCACGTTTTTATTTTATTTAAAATTTGTTGCTTTTTTTGGAATATACGCGATCATTTAACAATTTACATTATATTAATTCTGTGCGTTTTTTTTTTTTTAATAGTGAATTATAGTGACAGTTTTACGAGCGATCAACGATTATTATTCAACGGACAAATGTTATTTTCCTTTTATTTATTACTGTTTTTGTTTTTTTCTTCTTATGTCTTTTTATTTTGAAGAAAAATAAGAAAAAAACAAAAAAAAATCAACAGAGTTAACGTGTATCTATGCACAGATACTCGTACGTATATGGCTTGAAACAAGAAGTTTAAGCCTTTCCAAGCTGAAGTACATATAGATCAGATATGAGAGCAATCACGAGGTTATTAACATCCAAATGCTGTTGTTCAAGCCAAAATTATGGTCTTTTATGTACAACCTGTAAAAAAAATTTTTTTTATTTTTGTATTAAAACAGATAATTTTATTTGGTAGCCCATTATCGAAAAAAAAAAAACACAAATCATCGCCTTTGGTATACGTAAAAATGAAATTTTGTTTTTAAATAAATTCTTAAAAAGGCTATACGCAGTTCCAATTTTATTTAATTAATAATGCAATGTTAATTATGTAACGTTATTTGCTAAAAATGGTGAATTGGTAAATTACTAATCAGTAATTAATAAATCAATTGTATGTTAAAATTGTATAGTAGCTAAAAAGTTGGTACATATACATATTTGGTACTTCAAGAAAATCGGTTCTTATCGTTGGAGAACTCATTGTACTTATGATACAATTTTCGAGAGCAATCATCACAATGATCAGGTCTTGTGGTTCATATTGGATTGTCGAGCCAATGATGTTGATGATGATGATCATTGGAAAAAAATTAATCGTTCGAAACACATAACAAGTAAGCGAACATCATCAATAATTATTATCTGAGGAAATTTTGATCTTAATTTTCGGATTCAGAGAAAATTATAGAAGAAGAGAGATGACCACTGACCCAAAGAAAAGTCACTTACATATTCCGTCTTTAGGATTGTAAGATTTCGAATTATTTGCACATGTGTCCAGTGAAGATTTGTATACTTGAAATGGTCAGGGCAAATTTTTTTACCTTGAAAATCAAGATTTAAATGTACAAATCAACATAAATATAGAAACTTTGGTTAAAATATTTTTCTGAATCGGTTTGCACTATATCTGATGGTAGCTATATAATTTAATATCAATGGTTCAATTATTTTGTACCTTTAAATATTTTTTAGATGTACACAAAAATGATATAATTACATAATGAACCAATTGTTTTTTTTTTTTGCTAATTGTTGGGAATTTGGGATAAATAAATATTTGAATATTACATAATGGTCATAACTAATTTAATGGTATATAATTATAAATTTTACAATAAATTTTCAATAAAAATGGTCGTGCGTATAGACACATTAGGGATTTGATATTACATTCAAAAATTATGTATTATTAATTTAGATATTACACACATAAAGGGTGCTTCGTGAGTGGATGCTAATCTGATGACTGGTGAATTGTGGGTCAAATCGTGAAACAAGACAAGAAGTTCGAAAAAGGCCAGATAATGAATATAAAATCTCTCCATTGTTGTCTTTTCGTTTCTGGCCAAAACATCAAACACCTCTATAAGACTGTACTGAAAATCATTATTAAACAGGGTATAAATAATTTTTTTTTTTTACTTTTAATGTTTGATGTTCTACATAAAATCTCATAGAATTCAAATCCCATGTGGTGTTCATATTGTCCTTTTTTTTCTGTCTGTAATCTACAGTCAGTTATAGTTAATATGTAATAATTATGTTAGTTTTTATCTTATTTTTATTGCATATTTCCTGATAAAATTAAATTTTTTTTTTTTTTTTTTAGCAAAAATTATCAAATTTAAAAGTTGAGTATAAATAAAAGCTAATTATGAAAATTAAAAAAACAAAAAATTATGTATACGTATCTCAATTCGTAATCAGTTCTAAAAAAGTTTATAGTTTGAACAGAAATTACTTTTTTAAATATTAAGTACGAAATTTGTTAACATGTGTAAAATTTTAATTTACATAATTTAGGTTGGTATGGTTCAACTTAGAAAATTTTCTTCAATCTGTTCTAAAAACATTGTACAACATGTGTACACTGTATTTAATCAAGTTGTTGAATATGTTGAATAATGTATGATCAGCTTTAGTTTAATTTTATATTCTTTTGTATATATATCTGAAGTCTGAATGCATTTATTTTATTTTCCTGAACACATGTATCTACATATACAAAATTGTGTGCATCTTTAAATTTAAGGCTACTTTCACATTGGCTCTAAAACATAAAAGTTATTAAAACAAATCGAAATATGTATACATCAGATTTAATGATGAACATTAAATGAACTCATTCAACATTTTACAAAAAAAAAAAAAAAAAAAAAATGAAAAATTAATCTACAATATGTCTAAGACAAGACTGTGTCCATTGAATTTGTTCATCTCTGGATAATTGCCTTATAATCATATTTGAATTGTGTTTTGATCCTGTGCGAAAGCAGCCTTATAATTTTAATGCTACGAATACTGTTCATGTACGTAGTGAATAAATACTGTGAATAGAACACATGTATATTTATTTTTGTATACAATTGCATTAACATTTTCAGTATTATAAGCATCTGACTGAATGACATCCCGAAAATACAAATACGTCAAAACTTTATGTAAAAGCTGGCATTTGTGCATTTTCATTTCCTGTATATGACAGTCAAATAGTGTCTGTCATTTAATATGTATGTTTAACAAAACAGGAAAATATTATATACTAATGTAATATGAAATAACATTAGGAAAACTATATGGAAGATTGTGTTGATATGATGAGATGTAGAATTATGATAAATTTCTTCGAGTTATGTACATAACATATGAATGTAATTGTACATATATATTATATTAAAATGCAATGTACTGTGGTATTATGCACAACCATGTACATAAGTACATAACGTGAAAATATAATGAAACATAAAATATGTAATATTTTATAATTCATTTTAAAAGCATGTAGTCATGTCATGTGTATATTCTTGTGGAGTATAAAATTTTTACATCATTGCCATATTATCATTATAATTTTTGTTCTCATTTGATTGTCATCGTTTTCGTTGTCTATAGATACAGAAAACTGGCAATCCAGGAATGAAACATAAAAAAATGAATTTATTCAAATTGAATAACAAAAAAAATAAATAAATAAATAAAAAATTGATACATGACTGTATGCTTTAAAAATGAGGTATAAAATACGATATAGTAAGTAAAGTGTATTGTACGTATATTTGACTTACACTATTTCATATACGCATACACATGTGTTTGATAGTTTAATTTGATATGTACAAGGTTGTCTTACAAGCTCATGCCGTTTTTATGTCACCATTTACAATAAGCTAAAGCTAACAGAACACAAAATGCTAAGGCGGATTATATATGTATACCGTTTGTCACAATTTCGTGACTTTTATTACAATTTAACCACCAAGCATAAGTAGCTAAACACATTATTATAGCTAACTATACGGTCAAGCAAATCAAAATAAAAACCAAAAAAATTACAGAGTGTTTATTTAGTCAAAATAAGAAAATTTTTGTGTTCACTTCAAGATTTCTTAGAGGATGAGCCTCTATTTTGAGGATTAAGGAAAGATTTGGTTTCCATCACTTCTAGATAAAATTCAAGGTAAATTTTCTATATAAGTCTTTTAGATCTTGTTTATCTTCTAGGTATGCTATCCTATAGTTGAGAGCATCATTTTGCATTCTTCTGCATCATTGGGTGAGAGCATCCTTTAAGATATCATTTAGTTGTAACAGATAATTTCGATTGCATTTTGAAAATAATTTTAACGGTTAAAATTTCAAATATTTTGTGAACTGTACAATTAGGTTGGAAAACTAATGGACAATCAGGTTACCTTGTCCAATGTGTACAAAACATTACATAAAAATTTTTTGTGTGTAAACTATTCTAAGATGTTAAGGTATAAAACGAAAATATTTACACAGATTTACACGTATCACATTAATGACATACAATTTGCTATCGAGTTCATTTAAAAATGAAGTTAATAAAATTTAATGTATTATCATTTCAAATTTTTCACAATGGTATACTTACATGGTAAATAAAAAAATTAAAAAAAAAAATTTTTTTGTTTTTCTAGTATAATTCCAAGGATGCTGATCTATGCAAAATGAAAATAAAAAACTATAAAAAATTATAGTATAGCCATAATATCACATCCGTACCTATAGAAAAAATAATGTTTCATTCCTGTACACCAATGATCTCATTTTTGTGATTTTCGGATGTCGATAATTTTTATCTGTTATGCCTTTCAAAAGCAAAAAAAAAAAAAAACAGCCCATCCATACATTCGATTAAAAGGATTGTTTTGTTGTTATTGTAAGTCAATTTTGTTGATACAATCCAAGGTAAAAATTTGTGGATTTTTGAATACTTTTATATCAACCACTAAGTTTTATTAACCAATTTCATGTAATACTGACTAAATATTTTTACCCCCAGTATCCACATTAAGTAATCGCTTTTTATGGACATATGTATGTACGTACATATACGTATAATTTTCTTTTATTACTGACGTGTCTACACATATACTGTGTGAATGGTGTATTTTCGTCGCCGTTATATGAAACACAAAACAAGATAAATCTGATAATAAAATTAAATTAAAAATAATTCTTTTTATAAGGGATGAAAAAATCATATACATAACGTATACGATGCATATATTGAAAGCTTTCAATTTCTTTATATAATGATTCCCTTTTGAAAAATAAAAAACAAGTAAAATAAACACATCGTGTATCACTTACCATGATGATGATGGTGGACAAATCCGATGAATCTCTATAAATACAATAAAAGGTCATGAGACATCAGAATATAATAAAATAAACTTAAATTGTGTACAAAGAAAGTTATTTGTAATCGTAACCGTTAAAATACGGTTAAAATGAGGTTTATACATGGATCATTGAAATATATGAATGTGATAAATTTAAATAAAAACTCTATATGAACGTTTTGTAACGAACAAATGGAAAATCATATAGAAAAGGATTCTTGCATTTACAAACCTACCGAGGGAACGTTCTATGCTCATGTCCCTTGTTACATGGATTACAAAAGACATTTAAGGTGTCATTACTACACATTGGACACGACTTTAGGTACTTTTAACCTGGAAGTCCGGAGAGATACGATGATAAAAATATATTCAAAAATCCATAATTTGTCCAACAAAACTGACATGCAACAACAAAACAATCCTTTTAATCGGGAATATAGATGGATCTTTTCTATGATTTTGAAAAGCATCAATGAACAGATAAAAATTATTAAGACCACAAGATCATAAAAATGAGATCATTTGTGGTACAGGAATGTAATTATTTTGCTTAATGGATCAATAAAATTTTAAATATCCGCTATATTTTGAAGCATTCGGCATTTTCTTTGATTTGACAATGCAATGATAATAGACAAGTCATCTTAATTATCTTAAGTGTATCAGAACTTGTTGCATTGTATTCATATGGTATTAATACATTTTGAAACTCAACCGATATTACTGTCCCTGGACACAGTACTACAATCCATATAAGAATACTTCGTGCCTTGGGTTTCAGTAACAGTAACAATCATTTGAACAGAGTATATACCATTATATTTGCATGTCCTTAAGACTTTTTCCATTCAATTTATCTTATTACTCGTTTTTTTTTTCTTAATTTTATTATATCACGTTTCTGAGAAGTTTTACAATCAAATGAAAATATATAGCAACTAATGATCATAATTAATATGTCAAAATTTTTCGAACACGATATCGCTATTTACTTAATTGTTTAGTGCAATAATTTAATAATTTTTATATTATTGTATTTATCTAAGAAATAACATGAAGTCAAATAAATTTAAAAAAAAAAATTTTTTTTTTTTTTGCTTGTACGTTTTTATTTATTAATTTTTTATGTTTATATATATTTTTTTTGTGTTATACATATATCAAGTTTTGTTTTTGTTTTTTTGTTTATTGACTAGCTGTTGAAGTTACATTTTATTACGAAGCATTGATTATTAAATATTTTTATTTAGTGCTGTCGTTTTCTTTTAAATTAAAGTACATATACAGTCCATTTTTAAAGTATACAGCGATGTACTTTGTTATGAAGCATAAAAATATTGAGTCATTTACGTTGCTTTCGTGTAATTTTTGTCTGTTTTCGTTTACGAAAATCAGAAAACTGGCAACCAGCAAGTAAGAGCAAAGGACGAATTTATTCGAATTGATTGCGAACAAGTATTAATTTAAAATACAGTTGACTATGCTTAAAAAACAGACTATATTAGTTCATGATTTTCCTTTTTTTTTTTGTTTCTTTCATCATTTTTTATTATACATTTAAAGACTTTAAATGCATGTATAATTCATATTAAAATGAAAATTTATGTCTTTCTGCAATATTTATAGATTGCAGTGTCTGGTTGTGTAAATAAAATACAATATTTTATAAAGTGAAGGTTTGCTTTTGACTTGATCACTCTGTAAATAATTGCACTCGTACACCACAGTAATGAAAAATTATTTAACATATGGGTTATTCCAAATTTCAAATTATTTCAATAAGAGTTTACGAAGTGACCATATCGCAGATTTTTTATGTTATATCTACCAAGCACAAGCATAGAAATCAGAAATAGATTAAATGTAAATTATTGTTTTTTAACGGAATTTATGGATTTTTGAAATTTTGAAAAAGAAAATGTTAAATATAAGAAATTTCAAAAATTAGTAGAAAACCATTGGTTCATCGTAGAAAGGTAAACTGATATCTTTTGGAAAGGGGATGAAGTATTTAGTTGTTAAAAAAATATGAAAAAAATTTAAAGGATTCGAAAAAGGACTTCAAGGAAATTTGTTTTACATGATAAATTTAAAAATTCGATATAAAATAATTGACTCATCGTAGGGAGATAAAAGTTGGGATAACCATTGGATAAGATGAAATCCTCACTAATATAATTAATTGGTAATTTGTATTTTTCATTTTTTGTATATTTTCATTTAAATGGGGTTTTCTTTATGTTTGGTACTTTATTTTCTTATGAATTTCTGTACATATATTTTCTTTCCTTTACTTTTTCTTTCATATAAAAAGGAAACAGTGAACCTTACATCCTTTACGAAGTATATTTTGTTCCTTTTTACCGTCATGAATTTGACTTGATTTTCAAAAATTTTTCAAACGACCAAAGATGACAGGGTTTGGTTTTTTTTTGTTTCTCGGCATGATCCAACCCTGGGCGAACTCAGTTAGCATCTATGCACTTGTGAAACACCCTCTGTGTGTAATCAGAAACCAAAATTCGAATAACGTATGTACATATGTGTTGTTATAATCACAAAACTGTAAATTTATCAAAACGCATAAACACAAGCTTTTTGTAGATATGCAAGACAATTAAATATATCTTAACGATATCTATAAAATTTATATCTACCAAATACAGATGTGTGTGTGTGTGTGTGTGCATATAAACATAAGTTCATATACCAATAAAGTTGCTGTAAAAGTGTACAATACATATTTATGTACGTACAGTAAAATTTATGTACACACATATTACATGTAAGTATACGATATTCTCTAAACGGAATAGGAAAAGCCCCTGATACCCGTCATGATATACCGTGTTTCCTGAAAATTCTAAATAAATTAAATGAATACTGTCTACACATTTCCGTATAACCAACCTCTGAACATAATCAACAACATTCTCATACATTTATGTATATGTACATTAATTTATTACACATGTATCTGTGTATACACACATGCTCTGACGATACATTTACAGGGCATTTCATAATAAATGCTACTATAAGCATATTTTTCATAAATTTCTTTGTCCAAAATTTAGTTAGCCAAAAATTATTTTTTAAAAAAATCTTTAACCAATACAAGTTTTTCACACTGAGTTTGTAGAATTCACATTTTTTAAACAGAAATACTCATATTGCTAAAATGGATTCAATTTATATAAAATAACGAACTCAATGTGAACAATCTATACGAACAGTAATTCAAAATATATCCAAAAGTAGTTCAAAAGACAAACGAAATTTCTTATAAATATTCGTGAATTTTAGTGGTAGGCTTCAGGTATGATTTGTTAGAAAAAAGGAAGATGGAAAAGGATGAAAATTAATTTTTAGGCTTTTTTTCACTCTGAATTTCAAGAAAAATGAATTTTTGTAACATTTATTCTGGGACATTCTCATATATATGTGTCTGTAAGTTCAAATGTATGGATATAAAATATTATATGAAAAAGTAAAATGAAAAACAGTGAAAGAGGCGGCTTCAGTACATTAACAGCAAATTTATGATATCCTGCAATAATATTTTATATGGCTTATAATGTTTAGCTTTTAGAAGAAAATAATATATATTTTTTTTTTTGCAAATATGAATGAATAAAAAATTGTAACACATATACCACCATTAACTGATAGTAAAGAAAAGAGATTCCAGGAAACGAAATACCACTTTTCTACTTAAGCGAATGGGAGGATAAATGGGAACAAAAAAAAAAACAAAATGAAGAAGTAAAAATTAGAAAAATTCTGTTTTCATTTTTGTGATAAAGTTTTTACTGGTTGTCTCTAAAAAAAAAAAAAAATAAAATTAAATAAAAATGGATTTTTACTTAAACCAAGGAATAATTAAGAATAACTTTCTATAATAAGTAGTTCAAATGTAGGTTAATCGTTGCATCCTTGTTCCCTATTAACGTAATCGATTTTGTTATTTTGTCAGTTCTCAGTGATGCTGAATGTAATTGTCCAAATTAGAATCACACATCTTTAGATGCAATCAATTTTCACAATTTAGCTGATAATTATTACTTGGTATGTATGTATGTATCTAATTCAAAATAAAGGGGAATCCCCATCTGATTCTAATATGAAATTAAAAATTTAAATGAATGGAACATTTCAAAAATTTGTTACTTTCTATAGGAGCTCATTTATAAATGTTGTAAAGTATCAAAACAAAAAGGATCACAGGATCTTTGTCTTAATAAATAGGGCAATGAAGATACAGGATGTTTCACAACAATCACAAAAGAAATCGCAAAAATTTTCAACATCTCGTACTTGAAATCTTCAACATTTTAGAATTCGTTGAGATGGACAACATCACCCCCAAAACAGATTTTATCCTATTTAAAGCAAATTTATCCTGTAATCAAATTTTTTTTTTTTTTGATCACTTATTTTTATACCAAATACCCTATAAAAATCAATTTTATTCGTAGAAAAACAAAAAAACCTTACAAAAACAAAAAACTTCAGATTATAAATTATGTATTGTACTTTCTCTATATCCGAACGTGAAAAGATAAAATGCTTAAAAACGGACCAATATTATGGGTTTGTAAATGTGCTAATTCCTTTTTCTATGTAATGAAGTTCCGACAACAAATCTTTTACTTTAAATGACTACCACAAATGGTATTTATGTTTTTAACACAAAAATTACAACAACAACAACAAAAATCGTGTTATAATAAAAGCATTTTTGTTATTAAAATATAGCCAGGATTCCAAATTCTATAACTGTGAAATAAAAATATTAAAACGTGTGTGTAACTTTATGAGTTAGATACCATGGTCTATACATTTCTACGATATCCTTTTATGTTATAGAGTTTCATTTTTTTTCTTTTCTTCATAAATATTGGACATGTGTACACATGTAAGCAAATATTAATACAGGATGTCTCCTGGAATCTTCATTCAGACCAATAAAATCAACAATAAAAAACAATTGCGTTCAAATGGGATAATTTCACTTTCAAAAAAAGAAAAAAAAAAATGTTTTTGCTCATTTGCTGTATTCGAAGTGATCACAAATCATAAACTGATGATTATGATACGTTAAACTGATGTGGAATATGTAACGTATACACCCTGTGAAATGCGAAAAAATAAGGAAAATAGCAAATTTGCAAAAACAATAAAAAAAATAAGAAAAATAATTGCATAAGTCCTTATACCAGGACGAAACTTTATCAAAAGTAAATGTATACATACATACATACAGTATGAGGCAAACAGAAGTACTTTAATTACCAATCATTTAACTTTTGTTAATGCCTTTTATCTTTTAGTATTTTATATTTGTTAATGGTTGTGTCCTGTCCTGTTAGTACATATATGGACAACAAAAATGATGATAATTTTGTATGTATACAGATACATATGTTCATGCGCATGTAATTGTATTCATGTACACAATAATATATGTGCATTGGATGGAAACGTATTAAAGGACACATAAAATACCTACATATGTTTTTTTTGTTTGTTTTTTTTTTTAATAAAAGGAAAATTCACATGTAATACCACATACATATGAATGTATCCATAATTGTGTACATTCGTCTTATGATTCCTTCGAATCGTTATTTTTTATTTTTTAAATTTTTATACTTGTAGATACATTCGCTACTAGTAGTACACATGTGATTATTTCATTGATGAATTCATTGATGATTCATATTAAATGAATATTTGGACTAAATTTATTTCAGAATTGAAACTAAAATCATGTGCTCACTGTTTTTTTTTTTTTTTACATACAAGTGGTAATTAATGTCTCGGAAATGGTATTTTGATGATGGGTTTCCAATTCAAAAATTCTCAATGGACGGACACTCAATGAACGTCTCTATACTACATTATATCAGAATACTATACCAGATACCTAATGAGGCAAACATACTTATAAAAAAAAAAATTGAACTGTATGGCATACGGAAAATATCACTTTTAAGCTTCCAAGGAAGGATTCTTCATGCATGATGGAAGACTTTCATCTACCCTCCAGGTACAATATATTGTGTAATACAAGCACAATAAAATTTTGTTTTATTTTCTTCATTTTTAATGCAAAAATGAATTTTTTTTTTTTTGTTCTTTTGTTATGTGTCATATATGTATGTTTGTATGTATTGTATCTATGTACAATTTTCATTTTCTCTATGACACTATACATGACTGATATCACTGTAGGTTTGTGTTGACAGGCTGTCTACAATATCAAAGTCAATATGTCACCAATGATATTTTTCATAATTTTTTTTTTTTTTTTGTTTTTTTAAATATTTTATTTCATTTTATATGTATGTATATGTTGTGTCATTTTATTGACATGCATGGAAATATAATGTTGTCGACAGGAAAAAAAAATAATAATAATAATAATAATAAAGTGTATATAATGATGCTCTAAAATGTATGTATACACTGTATACGGCACATACGATGTAACATATAGGCATATGAGTATGTACGTATCTGATATCTTGTATAGAAGTATAATGTAAAAAAAAAAATAAATAAAAAGTTAAATGGAATGAATTCATGTGGAGAAAATGGGTTTATTGTTACGGTTTTATGTACATTTGGGTGGTTAATATCAAAGCTTGTACATAATAATAAGCCATGACACTGTACAATTTCTTCTTACCTTTATTTTAGGTCTCATGGTGTCATTATTTGGACGTCCTTGATAAAATTATGAAAAGGTAGATAGTCAATTTATTAAAAAATAAGACAAGAGGACTGAACATAAGCATTAGCTGTTGACTGTTCTTATTAACGTTTTTGTTTATTAAACAAGTGACTTTACTGACTGTTAGAGATTCACTATGGATAGTATACTTACACCTAATTTGTACACTCCTATTAGTTATCGTCTTACTAAAGTTAGTAAGAACTTAATAAAAGGACTTTTTTTTTTCTCATTTCTTGTTGAGAATTATCAACACCATCATCATCGGCACACAACAGCTCGATCTGAGTCATGGCCTGCGTGCTAACCGACTATGCTTTAAAAAAAAAAAAACATAGATTGTAAATGTTGAATACTTTTCATTTTTTTTTAAATTTCAAACTCTTTTTATTCAATACAAATTCAAATTTAAAACATAACAGAAAATATTCAAAATCAGATTTTAATTTATAGTGTATAATTTAAATAATTTTAATTGTGAAACTTTATTAATTAACTAGAAAATAATAAGTATGAGGCTAATTGTAAAGAAAATCAAATTATAGTTCATTTTTTTAGTATAGTACAGAACATACAAAATTTTTCATTGTTGCCATATTTTTAGTTATGTTATTTTGTTTTGATTATTATCGCAAATTGTCGTTTTCGTTGTCTATAGATACAGAAAACTGGCAATCCAGGAATAAGAGATAAAAAAAATGAATTTATTCAAATTGAATGACAAAAAAAAAAAAAAAAATGAGAAAAAGTATCAATTTCAAATACACATGACTATGCTAAAAAAAGAAAAGAAAAATGAACTGTAAGATTTAAGTTTCTATCAATTTAAACTGGCAGTTAGTTAATAAAAGGTATGAAAAAATCGGGCATATAAAAGTGGTGCTGAAATAAAATGAAAGAGGATTGTTTTTCCTTTTTTTTAATAACAAAATTTATATACAGTCCACACGTATCTATACATACATATACATACATATATTGCACATAAAATACAACTTTGAATTCATGTACATACTAGCATGTTTGTATATATATTTTAGAAGTAAAAAATATTGTATGTACATATAATGTGCAAAATATGCATATTTATGACTTTCATATATAGTCATTCATATATATACGACGATCTTGTGGTAATAAAAAGTGAAATATGACTGCTATTCGGAATGCCATGAAAATCGGATAACATATTTTTATGCGGAAATATTATTTATAGCTCACAAAGGGCGTTATTTTTACTAAATTTATTGCCACGTTTTCATTTCATATAATACAATATTTTTCATTTTAATACACACTCATTCCCTAGTATATATAGTATACATATTCCCTGTAACTTTATATACGTATTCTACTTGTGTACATAACATATTTCACACAGATAATATATATAATCAAAACTGATGTATTTGATGTACGAATATACGTATGTACACATCAGTATATGTACACATTACAGTTGTTTTTTTTTATAGTTTGTCTAATAACGATTTTTAATGCATGCCTTATGAGAATATTTAGATATATCGTTTTATTTTTCTCTTATTATTTCTAACAAGAGTATTTCAGAAGAAAAACTACCAGAATTACTCAAATATTCTATAGAAAATCGAATAAATTTTTAAGTCTGATGTAAAATGGCATTATTTTTTTTTTTTTTTTTTTGTTTTTTTACATACAATACATCACACTCAGCCGAACCAAACAATTTTTTACTTCTTAATCGTGACAATCGAGTATTATCATTTTTTATAATTTTTATTCACACTTTATTCATTTATTTTTATATATCTAAAAATTTCCATAAGATATGCATTGAAAATCATTAATAAACAGACTATAAATGAATGAAATTTTATTAAAAATTTGGCTCATTTGATGGAAATAAGTAACAAAAAATGTTGGCGGTCTGTGTAAGTGTATCATATTTAACATTATTTATTATCAGGTCAAATATAATTCACTCTACTATTAAGATAAATACGTGCACATACATATGTATATGTATTTATTATACAGTATCCCATTTCTTTACGCTACATTATGTTATCTTATGATAGTGATGGATAATATTAAAGATTCCATTTTTAAAGTATGTATAGTCACCTGTATTTTAAATGGATAATTTTTTGCATTTTTTCAAAAGGCCATAACAGACTGCAGAATGGAGATTACAACAGATTTGAATTAAAAACTAAAAAAATATGTTACATACATTTCTCAATTATATAATGTATATTTTTCATTTCCCTTAAAAAGTAATTACATAGGTACATAATAACATAACTCTTAAATTAAAAACAAAAAAAAAATATGAAAATAAAAAGGATGTTTTTCAAAATTCTCACGTAATTATTACTAAATCCAGTTTTATTTATATTTTGTATATTTTTTTTTTTTTAATTACGAAATAATATGAACAATCAATAAAACTGTAAATATGGCTATTTTTAAATTATGGTCATACACACAAATGATCACCAATAACTACAGTTTACTGTATATGGATATTTTAGCAATTAAAATGATCATTTTATGTATTTGAAAAATATCATGTACAAGGAATGTATCATAATTTTATTTATAATTTTAAATTTTGGCAAATTATAATTTAAAATAGCCTCATTAAGAAAATTTCAAATTAATGAATTTCATTTGTAAAATTTTAATTTTTCATTTTAAAAATTCTAAGTTTTATTTTATTATTTTATTTTTATTTACTTATTTATCTAAAAAACAAAAAAAAAATAGTAATAAATTAGAAAAAAAAACAAAAAAATGAATGAATGACAATAAAAACTAAATAAAATTAAAAACAAAACAAAAAACATGGAATGATTTTATAGCAAAACTTATCTGTTTGAACTATTACATTCTGTTGTACAGTACAATATTCTTAAATTATTCTAAATAATTTTATTATTTTTTTTTTTTAAATATAACAATTTGTTTTATACTACAAAAAGGAACAAAATAAAAATAGTATCTAAACATACGCATTTAAAATAAATTAAAGCTATTAAAAACCAAAAAAAAAAACATAAAAAAATTTTTTTTTTTAGTTGTACTTTCCGTTAACACATATCGAATCAAATAATATGAATGGAGTTTTTTTTTTTTTATTTTCTTAAAATTTCGAATAAATTATTACATTTAATTACGTAGACATATTAAACATTTATTAAATTTATATCTAAAATGGAATTAATGAATTATTTTGACACATTTTTGTTTACTTATTAAATCTATATTTTTAAATTGCACAATTAACTAACAATAATCAGCCCCGTGAATTAGCTCCACCTAATTATATATAGTCGTTTATTTTTTATTTTTTCTTTTTAAATATAATGTATGCAGTTGAGATTATGAACCAACGCAACGTATTTATACCGAATTTATAAAGCATAGTTATGTGTATTTGAAATCGATACTTTGATTGCCAATTTTTTGTATTTTTTGTAAATAACAATCAAAAGAGTATTATATAAACGATAATATGGCAACAATGCAAAAATTTTTATGTTTCATAAAAATACACATGACTATGCTAAAAAAAAAAAAAAACGAAACGTTAAAAATATCTTTTTTAACACATTTTAAATAGGTAAAGATATAATTAAAATATAAATACAGCGTACGTTCATAATATCTTGCTGATGAAACTTTGTGATTACTTTAAAGGATTTTTTCTTTTTTCAATGTACATATGTATGTATAGTTTAAAATATCATGATTGTAAAATAAATTGTCTATTTAAATAACGAATGCTATTATATCGGTACGATGTTATATATTGTATTATAATAGTCTCTATTTAGTATATTTTGATTTAATTCCATGAATGGATGTATCTATTTAAAAATTTATAAAACTACTCATTTGCTACATGTTCTTTCACTTTTGTATATATAAAAAAAAAAAAAAAAAATTTCTTTTATTATTTTTCTTTTAAAATAATAATAAGGAATGATCACGTTCTAAACGACGTCTTGCTTTCATTGATATTGTTCCCATTATATCAGCTGGTGGTGGCAAACCGCTTTGGGAATGTACTGGCTGTTTATAAAAAATTTCAGAATGACCATTTTTATAACCATATAAGACATTTTCATCAGTCCTATAAGAAAAATAAATTTTTTATTGTAAAAATTCGCATTATATTAAACAAATTATTATTATTATTTTTTTTTTTTTTTTTTACCTTAAAATTAAATCAGTTATTGGATGTTGTAAATTCAAATTTTTATGCATACGTTCTAATGAATCTAAATCAATTATTGACCATGGACCACCACGTTGTAATGTATCCCATTTTTGATCAACATATATATAACTGTAACCACCTTCATTTTTATCACCATCAACATTTACATTTAATGTTTGATTTAATTGTGTTTCAATTCGTGTTAATTTCGATACACAAGTATCAAACTGAAAATTTAAAAAAAATTTTTTGAAAATTAAATAGAAAAAAAAAAAAAAAAAAAAATTGTAATATTTTGAGTAATATACCATTGTTTGAATTAAATTTTGTTTTTGTGCAGATCCTTCTTCTAATAATAATAATAATGTCATATTTTGTTGACCACAAATATATAATTCGACTTTTTTAAATTGTTTTCCTGTAATCATTACATTTCCTTCATTATTAAATAAATCATCATTACGAGCTGATGATGATTTACGACGAGATATTTTATTAATACCATCAATTGGTGTTGGTAATTCAATGCCAGGTGTTGTATCCCAACTACAAAAACCACTTGAACGTTCTTCATTTAATGCTAATATTGATAATTTTGCCATTAATGGTGTTAATTGAATACCAGTATGCTTTTTACGTTCAAATATTCCACCACCAACTGTATTATTATTAATATTATTATTTCCACTTAATTCATTTGTATAATTTAAATTCATTATACCTAAATTATCTTCTTTAGTAATTGATAAATCATTTAATGGTTTTAATGGTAAACTTAACATTATTTTACGATTTTGTATTTGATTATTATCTTGTTTTGATTTTAATTGTATTTTTTGTAAATTATCATTATCATTATCATCATCATCATCATCGTTACATTTTAATGGTATTAATGTTGTTTTATTAATTTCATTATCATTTTCATTTTGATCATTATGTATTTCATTTAATTGCATTTGTATTTCATTATTATTATCTTTTAAAAATTTTTTCTCATCATTATTCCATGTTTTATAATATTTATCTAAAAATTCTTGAAATAATGATTTTGATATTGGTTCACCATCACTATTAAATACTGGATACATTGGATCTGTAATTGTACGTGATATCATTTTTTTTCGTTTAATTTTTATACCATCATTATTATCATTATTTTGATCATATTGTTGATCTATATCATCAACAAAATCTGGTGTATTAATTCCATTACCATCATCATCATTGCTATTATCAATATTTTTATTTTCATTATTATTATTATGTTGCTTTTTTTGTTGCTGTTTTAAAAATTCAAATTTCATTTGATTTGTAACTGTTAAATTTTTTGATAATTTTTTCATTGAATCTTGTATATCTGTTAATGAATTACTACGTTTTTCAAATTTTTTATATGGATTATTAATGAAATTTGTAAAAAATTTATCAAAATCAATTTTAAATTTTCTATTACCATTATCTGTTATTGATTTAAATATATTATTTTTATCATTATTATTATTATTATTTTTTTGTATGACATTCTCTTGTATTGGATTTGAACATATTGACATAATATTATCATATTGTAAAATTTTATTTTCAGTCATTGGTGTTGAACATACACTTGTACGTCCAATAAATTCTGGATAACTATCTGATTCATCAAAATTAATTGATACAAAACCACTTTCTGGTATATCTTTTGATGTTACATTTTTAAATTTTAATGGTAAATGATTTGGTCGACATAATCCAGTCTTAACTGTTGATGATGATGGTATTGTTGTTTTATTATTATTATTATTATTATTTATTGTTGTTGATATATCGGTGGTTAATTTATTTGTTGGATTATTAGTAATAGGAATATTTGTATTTAAATTCTCTTTTCCTTCAATTAATGATGTCGCTGTTTCTGTTGAAATTGATAAAATTGCTGATTCTTCAGATTGATGACTTTCTTCAGGAATGTTTGTAAATAGTAATGATTTATCACGTTTCATTTTACGTTTAATTTGAAATTGAAATGATGGTGGACCAATTATCGCTGATGACGTAATTGTAGATGATGGTGTTACTAAACCAACACCACCACCACCTCCTCCTCCGCTATTATATGAAAAACTTTGTGTTACCACATTTTGTGCTTTCTGTGAATCTAACATTAATTTTTGATATTCTGTATTTGAAATATAAACAACTAATAATTGAACTCCAATTGGTATATAAAAATCAACTAATACTGGTTCAGCTGTAGATTTTATATGAAATGGATCTGTTAAAATAAGATTTTTTGTTATTTCAGGTGATAATTGTGTTGCAACGACCCTGAAATATATAAAAATTAATTGTTTTTTGGAGGATTTTAATTTTTTTTTATTTTTTTTTTATATATATATTTTTATTATTACTTATTATGATACAAAATGGTCCCACCAAGTACACCTTTTGTTTGCTGACAACTTTGTAACGTTTGAATTGCATCCAAAAATATATTACTTGCACTCTTTAATTAAAATAAAAATAAAAAATGATTATTTACGAATATTAATCGATTGAAATTTTAGTAAAGAAAATTTTTTGTTAAAGAAACTACTCAGTTAGCGCATTCAGCTTATCAATTTCTACCTTTATGAAATTAACAATTTTTAAAACTTCATTAATTCTACTTACCTTTGGTAATCGTAATTTTGGGATATTTTGAAATATATTCCCATTGTATTGTAATATTGGTAGATATGTTTCAAATATATGATAAAGTTTTTCTGATAAATTTTTGTACTGTGTATTTGATGATGATGATGATGATGATGATGATGTCGAGAATTGATCATATATTGTTTTTATATCACGATGAAAAAATTTTAATAATGATGTTAATAATTCAGCACGATGTTCAAGTAATGAATCAGATAAATTTCTATCAGTACCAACAGCCTATTGAAAAAAAAAAAAACAAAAAACAAATAAACAATTATTCAAATAAAATCAAAAAAAAAAAACAAACAAAAATCATCTGTATTGCCTTACCAATATGAAACGACCAAATTCATTTAAAACAAATTTACCATTTTGTAATGCAATAATTTTTGGTTTAAAAAAGCATTCATTTAAAAAATGTGTGGTACCCATTAATTGACCACATAATGATAATTTTTGTGTATCAGATACCCAACTTGGATGAAAATATAGAACAGCTTCAACTGGATCATCAGCTTCATCTTGACAGCATTCAGTGTCATAGACAAATACAATCATCGTTTCCCTTTTACAAGAAAAAAATAATAATAAAAGTATTTGATTTAATTCCACATACAAAAAAAAAAAAAAAACAAATACAGATGAAAATATGATAAGATGCTGTTTGGTATTTTCAATTGCATGAATCTACAAATATGTCCTGGATTAAATTGAGCAAATTGAGATGGGTAGATTGTGTTATACCAATGGGTGAGAATGAAAATTGAAAAATTATAGCAACTAATAGAAAGATTTGACGAAACAATGATGAAACAAAGTTAGATGAAGTTCTAATCCGTTCTAGATTGTATACCAAATAATTATGATAATGACATATGTATTTAAATAAATGAATTAAACAAATTAATGTTCAATGAAACAAATATTTAGGTGCAATATAGAATATTTTTACTTTTATTGATTTTTCATCAAATCAATTACAAATGACATACATACATACATATGTTGTGTATGTATGAACTACATAAAAATTTTAGTGCCAATAAATTTGTAAAATCACAAAACAAATCTTAGATTTTGTTTTTTTTTTTGTTAAACAAACCTCCTTTTTATATCATTACGTTTTTTTAAATAACTAAAATATAAAAAAATTAAAAAAAATTAAAATTAAAAAATATAAATAATAATTTGAAGAGAATAAAAATCATAAAAATTCAAAATAGACGAAATTCTTATACTCTTGAACTTACTTTGCCATCTTGTAGAATGCGTTGTTTGTGTATCGGAATTTTCTTCTTTACAAGCAAAAATTAACAAATTGAACAAAGAAAAATTGTAATTTTTAATTCTTCACTTTAATAAATAACATTTTAAATGTATTTTTAAAAATTTTTACTTTTCAATTAAAAAAAAAAACCTGAATTTATTTATTTAACTTTTTTTCCAGCAAAAATTTATAATATCCACCCATCTAACCAACGAAAAAAAAACAACAACAACAATTGGATTCAATTTTTTGTTGATTTTCAACATTTGACATTTCGACACACACCAATAGAATCGATATTTAAATATTTTTAATGATTCGATACTTTTATTGGTTTACGATGGAAAGACAAACACACATCTCTGGTCGATATTTGAAATTTTCAAAATCACGAATATAATACTATAACGTGTAATGCTCGAACACCAGGAAAAAATTCCAAATATCAAAATCATGTCCAATACCATGAAAAAAGTTCAGATTTTAAAACAACACTGAATATTGGATATCTAACACGATTCGAAAAATCGAAAATTAGTTTCAATTTGGTTTGGTTTGTCGTCTGGCTATTGACTGCGATTGCTGCTTGCTGGTATTGATTGCCTTTTTTTATTTTTTACAAACATATGTATGTGAAATGTCATTACTATATCCATTTTTCTTTGGTTTCATGTTCTTTTATACAATACATGACGTAATACCTTTGACACACAAATTCGTGGAGTGTGTGCGGCACGCGGAGAATATGGTTGAATCATTAAATTCGTATATTGTTAGAAAAAATCGATGGAAAAGGTTTCAGTTATTTTAGATACTTGTTTCATAATTTACAAATCTATGCCATTTGTTTTTATTTTATTTAAAAAGACCTCCATTTTGTCTTTCCAATGATACCTATTTCATCAAAATTGGTCAAATTGAAGTAACGAAATCGTAACGAAATTCACCGATCGCCATTTTTACGGGTCGGTAATACAAGTATAATACAAAAAATTTGTGTACAAAACAGGCAAAATAAACAATTTAAATTTGAATTTTTGAAAAATAATAATTTTTGGTTTTATACTAAAGTATGATATAGATAAAGGACCCTATTATGAAAGTCTATATAACTAATAGACTTTGTATAAAGGAAAAAGGCACGAAGATATGAGATTTATTAATATGTTTTCATGTAATGAATTCATATTGTGAAAAGATGGGCTGTGTATTAGGACAAAACAAAAAACAACAAAAACTAAAAATTAAAAATAAATAAAAAAAGATTTTTTTTTTTTAATTTTAAAATTTTTATTTCAAATATGTAATTTAATTGCAAATTAAATGTAACATAAATTATATATATACAAGAAAATGTGTGTATCTATCTATGTATTTGTTTTTGTTTATACAATTTATTTAAAAAAAAATGAAAATTTTATTTGTGTACGTAATTATCATTATATGTAAACAGTAAAAAAAATAAAAAAATAAAAATTTAAATATAAAAAAGAAAAAAATTTATAAATAAGTTATAAAATATGATATGTTGTTTATATATTATTGTAATATGTAACGTATGTATGTTTATGTTGATTATTAAACGTTTTGTGTGTACAATATAAATTATAATATGTATTTGTATTAATGTATATGTGTATAAAGACTTGCATTTAAATTACAAAAAAAAAAAAAATACAAAATACAAAATTATGTATATGATTATAATTAACAAAATATTTACCTACATACATATATTCAAATTTGATGATCACGTATCTGAATACAAAAAAAAAAATAAAAAATTTAAAACAACGCATTCAAAAATAAAAAAAATATAAAAATTTTATCCAGGATAATGTGCATACAAATTACAAATTAATTTATATATTACTGTTATTACATACATACATATATGTACTTAAAAAATATAAAAAAATAAAAAATTAAAATAGAAAAACAAGAAAAAAAAAAAAACAAACAAATAAATAAAATAATACTGTATACAAAATAGTAAATAATGTGTAAAAGAAAAAAATAAAAATAATATAAAATTTTATTATTAATGTATTTATTATATATTATATCAAATAAGAAAATAAAAAAAGAAATTAAATTAAAAAAAAACAAGCAAAACAACAAGAAAAAAAAATAAAACGAAAAATAAAAAACAAATGAAAACAAAAATGTATAGAAATTTATTTTTGCACTAATAAAAATAAAAATGCAAAAAAAAATAACAAAATAATAAATAAAGTGATCCAAAAAAAAAGATAAAACTCAATAAAGGATAATTAAAAAACAAAAAAATCAGAAAAAATACAAAAAAAAACAAACAATTCACTCCATTTTTGTTTTCTGTTTATTTTGTAATTGAAAAACAAAATAGCTGTACAATTATTGAAGTTTATAAAACACAAAATGTACTAAAAAATATTTAAATAAATAAAAATTGAAATATAAACCTATGCCAATTGTTTTTATTTTATTCAAAAAGACCTCCATTTTGCCTTTCCAATGATACCATAAATCTATGCCAATTGTTTTTATTTTATTCAAAAAGACCTCCATTTTGCCTTTCCAATGATACCCATATCATCAAAATTGGTCAAATTGAAGTCACGAAATTGCAAGAAAAATTTTTACAAAACACCAGGCAATCATAAGTTGAAAATTCATAGATAGCAAATTTTTATTTAAAAATTTTCAAATTTTAAATTCATAACCGAAAATTTGAAATTTAAAATTTAAACCGAAAATTTTAAATTCAATTCCGAAAATTTCATATTCAAACCGGATGTGGAATAAAAATTTTTAACGAATGTGGAAATTTTCAAATTTCTGGTTCCACAGTTTCCACAAAAGTCGTTTTTTTTTAAAATTTTAAATTTTAAAATTTGAAAATTTTTAAATAAAAATTTGCTTTCTATGAATTTTCAACTTATGATTGCCTGGTGTTTTGTAAAAATTTTTCTTGCAATTTCGTGACTTCAATTTGACCAATTTTGATGATATGGGTATCATTGGAAAGGCAAAATGGAGGTCTTTTTGAATAAAATAAAAACAAATGGCATAGATTTTTAAATTATGAAACGAGTATCTAAAATAGCTGAAACCTTCTTTATCAATTTTTTCCAACAATATAGGAATTTAGTGATTTAACCAAATTTTACCACGTTCCGCACACACTCCACGAGTTTGTGTGTCGATGGTATTACTTCATGTATTGTATAAAAGAACATGAAATCAAAGAAAAACGAATTTCGTATGGGAATGACATATCACATATGTTTGCAAAGTATAAACAAAGAACAGAAAGAAAAAAATAATTAACTATGAAGTGTTTTGTGAAAATTCGATTATGTTAATTTAATTTAAAAGAAAAAAAACTGAAATAAAACACAAATTTTCATGCTATATAAAAAATAAATTTTATTTAATTTTCTACTACATATTTGCAATTAAAAAGATAATAAAAAACAGGTAAATACTTAAGGATAATAACACACGGTTTAATTTTATTTTACAGTTCATTTTAACCTTACTTTTTAATTACACAATAGTTTTGCAAATTTTCTACAATTTTTCTTAAACAATTAAAAGTATTACTTAATTTCCCTTCCTGAATGTAGCAAAGTCTCAAAGTGGACTTCACAAAAAATTACACATAAATACTGAATACTGATTAACCCTAATTATACAGTTAACAGTAATCCCATAGTGACCCTTCACCACAGTACATACCATCCATACATAATTTTTTTAAATTACATTGTGCAGAAAAAAAAAACAATTTATCATTTAATTGAAATTTTAGCACAATAAAAATTCTCATGTTTACCTTTTTTTTTTTTTAATTTATTTATTTTCTAGAATTTGTCACAGGAAAGTTAAAAAAGAAAAAGGAAATCCAAAATGAACAGTATCGGTGAAAATTGTACAGAATTAAAAAAAGAGTATGATGCATGCTTTAATGCATGGTTTTCTGAACATTTTTTAAAAGGTAAAACGGATGAATCAATGTGTGCACCAATATTTAAAACTTATCAAGAATGTGTTAAGGTATGAATTTGATTTTTTTTTTTAAAAGTATTATTTACAAATTATTATTTTCTGTATTTTTACAGAGAGCATTAAGAGAACAAAATATTGAATTAGAAATTGAAGGTGATCTTAGTGCTGAATTTCGACCACCACCACCACAACATCATACGAAACATGGTAGCTGACATGAAATTAATATTTTAAATGATAATTGTAAAAATAATGATGATTCAATCATGATTAAACGAAGGAGTACTATTTAAATTTAAATATGATGCTTTGATTATTGTGGTTAATTTCTGAAAGAATAAAAAGATCATAAAATTATCTTAAAAAAAAAAAAATATATCATTTAAATTTGAATTATATGTACAAAGTGTCGTAGATATTCTTTAATAATGGATGTAATTTCGAAAATGTATCACTGTCTGATAATCACCCTTTCTGAAAATCGTATTAAATAGGAAGAATTCCTTTTCGATGGAAAATTCTCTGGATATCATATCAAACGGTGATACATTTTTGAATTTAATTAACAGTAGTATGAGTTATTAAATTTCCCTTCTTGTATTCAGGCACATAAAAATGTTTGTGTTTTTGAAAATACATTACTGTCCATTTGATGTGAAATTTAATCTAAAATTATAATACCCTGATAACATTACATCAAATTGGTAACAATGCAATTTCAAAAACACTTTATGTTATTTACTTAATTAAATCATAAATGTTAAACAAAAAAAAAAAGTTATTTTTATTAAGGCACAATAAAATATAGAATTAATCATTTTTGAAAAAAAAAAAAAAAAATACATAGTAAAAATTTATTTATTAAAAATATTTAAATAATTTGATAAAAATTGAATTTCATTTAAATAATATTTACGTTTTAAACAATTCTCTTCATTATGATCATTAATTTTTGTACATATTAAACATAAACGATAACCATTCTGTTGTTGTAATTGAAATCGTTTTAATAAATTCTGATGTGTTTTATGATAACGTTTTGTATATTTTAACCATTTATCACAATTAATTTCTGTATGTCCTTTAATTTTACATATAAAACATATTAAATTTTTTTGATATATATTACAATTATGTTGAAATATTTGTGTACAACGATTACAATTTAAACAATGTTTATATGATGGTTTAACACATTTAATACATAAATTACAATGTTTATATGTTTCACCATTTTTTGATGGACATTTATTACATATAATACAATGTAAATTTTCATTAAATGTCCATTTATTACAAATCATACAATATTTATAATTTTCATTTTTTGGTAATTTAATTAAATTAATTTGTATATTTGTAAATAAACGTATTGGACTACCATATAATCTTGATTTTTTATTTATATCATATGTTGTATATACCAAATGATTATCATAATTTATTTTATAATCTATCATTTCCATTTCAGGCATAAATTTTTTTATATAAATTTCCATAAAATATGGGAATATCCATATAATTGGTAAAATTATTGTTGATGTTAAATTTAATTTCTTATATAATGATGAAATAATTCGAATTGTCCTTATTAATGGTTCTGTTCTACAGCCAAATGGTGGATCAATAAATAATAAACAATTTTCATTGCTTGCAAAAAAAAAAAAAAAGAAAAAAAATATTGTTTTAGTGACGAAAATAACTGTGAGGTTGATAAAATTTGAAAATGCATCACTATTGCCTATTTGATGAAATATTCAATTCAAGATCATAAATTGCTAGATATTGTGTCAAATGGTGAGAACATCATATCGATAGAAATATTCCGGCCATCACATCAATAGATTTGATGATATAGGATTCACTTATTTGCATATCACATTCAAATAGGCAATGATTAACATTTTCAAATTATCTTAAATCTAATGTACTTACTTGTTAATTTTTAAAAAATTTTCAAAATTTGCTCGTTTACTATCACCTTCAAAAAAATGATAATTAAACATATTAAACCATAAAAATTCTGTAGAATCATAAAAATTCATTAAACGATGATCGATATCTAATAGAAAACTTTGAATACCAACATTCTTATAAGAAAATTTTAGATATTCATGTAATCGTGGTGCTCCAATACAACAGATTTTTCTGAAAAAAAAATAATAATAATAATGATGAAAAATAAATAGGTACATAAATGATAATATTTAGTAATGAACTACAAACCGAATTTCCAGCTGTTGAAAAAGTTTAGCTAAAAAATTTAATGTGGAATCTGTGAAAAAATATTGTGCCTCAGCCTTATTATGTGATAGAGTTTGTAGTAAATGTGTTGGCCATTTTAATAAATTATCTGATATACCAATTTGTACATTATGCCCTGTATGTTCATTTGAATTGCTTCTGATAAATAAAATGTTACATGAATGACAATAGCAGCGATCATTTTCGGGTGTATTTGAAATCTACAAAAAAAATTTTAGGCTAAGTTTTATGACAAGATCAAATTTAACCCAAATTGATACATATGAGCAATTAAAATCTTACTTATTTACCTCTTTTCGAATTTTCTGCATTATTTCAATATCCACATTTTTACATGGCATTTTTTGATGAATCTTTTTCTCTATCCCATTATCATAATCTGATTTTTTCATATGAAATCCACAACCATTCAAATCTCTATATGCTGAACATGCAAAATATTCATCAATAATTTCATAATTAGTATTTGAATTTTTACGATGACGCCGAAATAATAATGTCGGTCCATGACTACAATGTGGATGTTCTGATATTGTATCACAAATTACATCAAGTTTTTCTTCTATTTCTGGTAAATTGATCAGGATGGAAAAATCAAATGAAAATTAAACAGTAGATATAAGAAAAAAGAAAATCCCTTGAAAATACAAAAATTTTTCACTTACCATTCATAATTATTATTTTTTAATAAAATAAAATATAATTTGCCCCCTTTTAATTAATTTACATTTTTTTTTTTTTTTTTTTTATTAAATGTCAAACGTCAATTTATTGGTTATTCATGTTAATTTGATAAAACAAAAAATCATATTAGAAATTTTGAAACTGAACGGAACCATGTGATTTCAATAGGTCTGTTCTGTACAACAAATTGACATAATTTGAAATTCAAATTCCAGCATTTATTTATTTATTTTTTTAATTTGTAATTGTCTATGGTGGTAATTGATGGTTAAGAAGAAGAAGAATTTCAATAGCAGTGTTGTATTTGTATTGTATAAGAAAGAATAGTAATTAGTGGCCCAGAGAGCATTTCAAAATTTTAATTACAAAAACATTTATTTAATAAATTTCAGTAAAAAAAAATGAATAATTTTCTACGTTTTATTACGCCAACATCAACAAATGTATTAATGAGAAATACAACATTAATAACAAAAATGAATATTGAAAAACGTGAATTTACAAGAACATTATGGCACATGTGTAAATCACCAGAATATTCACAGAATTCATCAATTGGTAAATTGAAATCAATTCATCAACCAAGTTTACAATGTAATTGTGGATGCACATCAAAAAGTATTCATACAAAAGGTAAAAAACAAAAAAAAAAAAAACTAAGAAATTCGGCATTCATACGTAATTTAATGTTTTTTTCTTGTATATAAACATAACCTTACATTTATGATTTAATTTTCTTCCCCCGGCAGGTGAAAGAGAATTAGTTGAATTTTTAACTGAAGAAATTGTTGCTGAACGTAAAGCACAAAAAATTAAAACTATACCAACTGAATTTGAAGGATTCAAAGTGAATTTAAATGGAGCCGATGTTGAATTAATAAAACAAACTGATAAAGAAAAGTAAAAAAACAAAAGATTTTTTTCTTTACATTCAAAATTTTTTCTAAATTGAAACTTTATATTTTGCAGGATTGCAATTAATTTTAATGTAAATCATACAGTTGATGCTGATGATGAGGCTGAAATTGATCCATCAGCTGATAAACCAAATTTTGCTGAAATGAAAAGTCGTCCACAATTTGAAATTGATATTAAACATGGTGATACAACATTATCATTTACATGCTCATTCTTACAAAGTTCACCACATGAAGGAGAATACAGTAAGTTTCTAAAAAGTTCCTCAGATTTTTATTGAAATGAAATATAATTTATTTTTGTTCTTCCTCAAGATGATATTTTTGGTATCGATGAAATCACAATATATAATGGTGAATGGAATGACAAAGTATATGCTGTAGCTGGTGATGTCTTAGATGGGGTAAATTTATTTAACAGAATTATTAGAATTCATAAATATCAATTAATAAATTGGATCAGTTCGAGATAGTAAAACACGTAGCTGAATATTTGAAATTGATGACCATTTGATGTTTATGAATTTTATCAAAATTTTTTTTTTTAATAAGTAAACTTCAAGTATCTATTTTATTTGTATTTTCTTCTATTTTTCAGTATTTATATGATCTATTAATGAATTTATTAGAAGAGAAAGGCATCAGTAATGAATTTGTTGAAAAATTATCAGAATTAAGTACAGCATATGAACATTTATGTTATGTAGGATTACTCGAGAGTGTATCAAAGTTTACAACTGGAAAATAAATTTATTATACTTAGTAAACAGAACAAAATATATCTAATAAAATATTAATTCCTGAAAATAAAAGCCGTTTCTTTTTTTGTCTTATTTAATAATATGTACTCATATAAATGTTATAAATGTGTATACCTAAAATTCGTTTGTTTTTCAAAAGAAGAAATTAGTGTTTTGATTTATTTGAGAATATTTCTGGTTTTATACAAACTACACAGGTATGAACTTAACGTACGGGGCAATTCAATTCAAAAATTGGAAAAAAAATTTAGTGAAAAGAAAGCAAAAAAATGCATCGGCCGGGAATCGAACCCGGGCCGCCCGCGTGGCAGGCGAGCATTCTACCACTGAACCACCGATGCTACATATGAAATGTTCCTAAGTTAAGTTTTACCGTTAAAGGTGTTATATAGATTACAACACAAATAAAAATAAGATTATATAAAAAGAAAAAGATGCTTTTAAAAACAAAACTACAATTGGCAAATATACATTATATGTATGAAGTATTAATTTATATAGTATAGTAATGATACTAAATTATTAATTAAGACGAAGCAAAACAAAAAATGTGTTTAAATTTTGAATTTTGAAAGGACTTACCCGCAATTGATGATCATTTTTGAGTTTTGATGTCTACGAATTTCTACGTCTGTGTTATTTTCTACGTCTAACGTGCTCTGAGCCTCTGCCTCCTATGCGAGTCTATCCGTTCGATGGAACTTGGAATTTTGTTATTTCGTCAATTGTCTTTTTGTTTTGTTAGTAAATAAGTAAATTACAATTACAAATTACAATACATATGTATATTACAATATTACATACTACACAGTATATAGCATACTTTAATTCCAATTCAAATTCAATTCAATTTTGTTTAGTTGAACATTTTTATTGGGACACTTAAAATGTCCCTTCAGGATAAAATACAAAGAGTAAAATTTAAATCATGTCTAATGACATGATCTGGCCAATTCATTGTACAATAACCATATTTTATACCAAAATTCTTAATAGCGAATTATGTTATCAACTAAAAAACTACTAATAAATGAAACGTGTTTGAAAAGAAGGGAAAAACATACAAAATGACCAGTGCTAATAATAATAATTATTATTAGAGAAAAAAAAAAATTGGCAATCGGGAATTTGTCTGTGCCTTTCCCGATCTTTATGTGTCCAGCCTTGTCAAGGGGAGTGCTAACTTGCTCTCCTTTTAAACGACACAAAATTTAAGTTTAATTCTTAAATTTTTATACTATTTGATATATAATAAAATTTTCTACGAATTACAAAATAAAAACAAATTTTACTTACATTTTACATATTTCAATTATAAAAAAAAAAAAAAACAAAATTATGGTATCTTAGTTATTATCCATGGTAGCCTACCATATTGCCTATAATTATAATAATCATATCCTAATTTAATTAATACAAAAAATATTAGACTAATTAATATAATATTTAAAATTTCAATTGATTGAATTTTTGATACTTCAATTAATTTACATACATCATTACGTTGCATTGATATTACATTCTTTTCAATATAATTTTCAATATTATCATCATATAATTTACATTTAACATCATTTGAATCTTTTATTATTGTATGATATTTCATTAATAGCTCACGAAATTTCATTATAAACTTACATTCACATGTCCATGGATTTGTGCTTAAATAAATTTGTGCTATTTGTTGATTATTTTCAAATGCATTATCTAGAGCATAAACAGGTAACTAAAAAACACAAACAAAAATAAATAAATAATAGTAAAAACTAAAAAAAATAAAATTTTTAAAAAAATTTTTAAAAAATTCAAATTTTAAAAAAAAAACTGTTAAATTTGAAAATACTTAAAATTTTGCATTTTCTAATTACTTTTGTTAATTTGTTGCCTTTAAGACTTAAAACTCGAAAATTACGAAGCCAATAGCCTGCTTCTAATACATCAATTGATTGAATTTGATTATAATCTAAATATACATCAATTACAAACCGATAGGCTATATTATTCCTTAATGAATTAACATCTGAAATCTATTATTTAAAAAAAAAAAAAAAAAAAATTTATATTAGAAATGTATAAGAAATTTTATAATAATTGATGTAAAATTCTTGTACTTTATTATTGGTTGCATAAAATATTGTTGTATTATCTGGTAAATATGATGGAAAATTATATAAATTTAAATATGAACAATTAACAGCATAAATTGGTATTAATGATTTTCCATCATCACTACGTCTTATATAATGCATTGAACATGAACAATTACGTAATTCTTCATGTTTATGGCATTCTTGTTTTAAAATCTAAAAAAAAAAAAAAAAAGTTAAAACCATTAAAATTTAAAAAAATTTAAAAGAAAAAAATGAAAATTTAATTACCAATTTGTAATTCATCACAACTAATAAATTCCTTCCAAAATATTTTGTATCATTGCATATTAGTTGATCACGATCGATTACATATTTCCCTTTTTCAGTATTTAATAGCCATTTCAAATTTCTAGTACAATTCCATGGATTACCTTAAATAAAAAATAAAAATACTATATTCAGGGTTATTCTGGTCGTAGCTAGCAGATTTCGATAACTTGAACATTCTGGTAACAATCATACAAAATTTACAAATTGTTAATTGAAATGAAAGTTAGTGAAATCTGCTAGCTACGACCGGAATTTACTTTGAATATTATTAAGAATCCCTTCGAAAAATTTAGAAATTTAAAATACGGAATCGATCTCACAAAATTCTGTATTTTCTCAAAATAAATTTTTTTTTTTATTTTTTCACATCAACTCAACCTGTTAAATAGAGATTTTGAAAATTTTTTGATAAAATTATTGGTCCATCCATATAATCTAATTTATTCCATCTTAAATCAAGATATTTTAATTTATGTAAACGTTGAAATAATGTTGGTCGTGTATAAGCGAAATTTGTCCATGATATGTTGATATTCTGAATTAAAAAAAAAAAAAAAAAAAAAAAATTAAAAAATTATTTTAAACGCATCATAATTCTTGGGCCTAGTTAAATGGCTAAACTTACCTCAAGATATTTCATTTGTGGGAAATCATTAAAAATATGCGTTAAATTCTCACTATGCTCAATACGTAATTTCTTAACATTTGGAAAATATTTCAATACAGACGATGGATTAAATGTTTTATTTGTCCATTCATTAAGAATAATTTCATCAATTTGAAAATTTATTAAATTTATATCATAATCAAAAATTTTATAGCATGTAATTGTATTTTTAGTAATTGAACAGCTTTTATTCTGACTGTTGGTATCATCATCATCATCATGATCATAATATGAAATTTCAGTTTGATTTTCATCTGGCTTTTCGATGAAACTACAATTTTTACATATTTCACTTTCTAATGATGTGTTAATGAGACTGTAATTAAAAAAAAAAAAAAAAAAAAAAAAAACAAAAGCATATCAATACATTGCAATAAATTCTTGGAATGTAACGTTTTTTAAACTTTCCCTGTCTTTCTCTGATCTGTACGAAATTTTTGTCTTATTTGGGGACTTTGTCTTGAAGATTTTGTCCGTGGGGATTTTGTCTCTGGAGATTTTATATATATTTGGGAACTTTGTCTTGAGGATTTTGTCTTTGGGGATATCGTGTACAACCCGTAAAAAATAGAACATGATGGATGGAAATAAATATTTAAATACGTTATAAAATACAATATCAAAACAAAAATTTTGAATATTTTCTCATGTTACACACTTTAACGGTATGTTCAACAAGTCATAAATTATTTTGATTTATTCGGTGATAAGAATTTTGTCATATTTTGCTTTATTAAACAGACAGTAGCAAAATACCGCATGTCTATACGGATATATACACACACTTTAGAGAACAATGATCAAAATAATCTGTGTGTTTATACTGGTCTTAATTAAATTAGATAAAATTTTATCACAATATTTACTCGCATTCATTACAGATGATGATAAAGAATATAGATAAATAAACAGATGATTTTTATGTTTACTACAGATTCGCTTCCGTTACATTTAAATCTAATTTTTGTATAGTTTAAAGAGAATTACATAGAAAGATCAGGATATGGAAAATGGGATTGCTTTTTAAATTCCTCGTAATTAAAAATCGTATTTTGAGACTACAGAATTCAAAAATTCAGTGAGTAGATCCTGATTAGAGGAATCCACGATTTTATATTTGTAATTTGTAATTTTAAATTTGTAATTTGTGCAATTTTTTTTTTTTTTTCAAAAATAAAAAACAAATAGTTGATGTACCATTAATTTACCTGAGTACAATGAAATATTGGAAAAACATTAATTGAAATTTACTACACATTTTTGATACATTAAACAACACAGATTCTCATATGTACATTTAAAAAAATTTTTTTTATCCGTTACTACTAGATTTGATGTTTTTCTTTTCTAATTAAAAAAAAAAAAAAAAAAAAAAAAAAAAAAAAAAAAAAAAAAAAAAAAAACCACACAATTAATTTTAATGAAATATCCGAATCACATTATCGTATTATAACAAAACTATTATTTTTATTCACTTTTTAACTATACGTATGCATAAATGTAACGTAACGGCCATATAAAATATGTAGGTAAATATATCAGAAAGATTATGGTGATGTTATAAAATTGATTAGGTAAATTTTGTTTATTTAAAAAAGCTTTAAATATTTTGCACATTTTACTTAAAAAAAAAAAAAAAAAGCAAAAAAGATGCAAATTACTAAACGTACACGGACGTATGTCGATGTACACCGGCACACCACATGAAGTAATTTTGATATAATGATAATATTTACTATCGATGTTACAGCCAATTCTCGTATAATGGGTTATTCTTCTGAATTTTTTATAAACGACTTTCATCATAAAACCATATCGACTAAGTTCTTTTGAATTTTCTTTTTTTTTTTTCTACAATTTATCGCATTATACGAGGATTAACTGTATAAAAAAAGATTTATAACATTTATAAAATTCATGTAAACAACATGTACATTATAATTTTATCTAAAAACATTTTAAATAAATTTTATAAAAGAATTGTAAATAAAAAAAAAAAAACAGATAAAAATAAATGTAACAATCGCGTAATACACACACACGTAAGAAAAAATAAATAAAAAAAATCAATAACGGAAGGTTTAAATGTGTATTTTAAAAATTTGAAAATGAAAATTGATTAATTTTTGTGATATTGTAAATTAATTTACACTTCATGTATCTACATTTCATAACATTTTCTTTTATTTAATTTTTTTTTTGCTCATTTATTACATTTTCAAAAAAAAAAAAAAAAATTTTTTTTGTTTTTCTAATACTCATTTCTATAATTTTTTGTTTCATAAATTTAAAATTAAGTTTTTAATTTTTTCTCTAGTATACATTTTTAATAGTTTTCTTTTTATTTTTAAATTATGAATATAAATTCAAAAATGCATCATTACTACCCCCCCATTTGATAAGATCATCAGCTTATGATCATAATACGTTGGGTATCGTTATCAAAAAACACGTAATGATACATTTTTGAATTTTATCAAAATTATATTTATTTTATAAATTCTAATAAAGAATATCTAATTTTAATTTAATTTTTATTTTTTTATTTGTGTTAATCATTTCATTTTAATAAAAATATCATCATACAAATGATCACGTTTATTTTGAAAGTTGTTCAAAGAAAGAAAATTTTCATTGCTAGAAAATTCATAATTTTTAAACTTGTTGATGCTTCATATACATACATCAATCGATAATTAATCTAAACTCGTTGTAAAATTCAAAATATTTCAGAATTTTGAATAGTTTTGATTACTATGAAATTCAGAATTTTTAGATTTTTTATGTTTTGTTTTTTTTTTCCGGGTATCAAATGGGATATCCTTGGTAATGCAAATAATATTAAAATTTTGATTCTGAAATTTTTTTTTATCTTCCCAACTTTCAAAATAAACAGCTCATATTTACAATATATCTAGATTTTTTTTCTTTTTTGACTATCGATTTGAGATTAATTAAAAAAAAAATAAATGAATTAAATTCATTCTATGTTTCATTGCTTATCCATCTATGTATATGAATGTAATAATTTAATTATACGTACATAAATTTTAATACATTTTAAAATAAACAATAAATTAAGTAATAATACGAAAAGTTTCAAAATGTATTATGAACGCCATCGTGAATTATATTTTTAATTTTTTTCTTGATGCAATAAATTAGTGGCATTATATTACAGTAAACATTTTTTGAAACTCATTCATAGTTAACTTTATGTTTAATAGTGCTTTATTATTTAAATGAATGAGATAGGATATTTTCGATTTTCAAAATAAATGGGATATTTTTACAAAATAATTTAAATATCTCATTTTTATTAAAAGTGAGACAAATCATTTGGTTATTTTATAAGATATCTCATAATTTTGAAATTTTTTATAAAATCCTATATACATTTCCTATATACGTACTAATTTTTTTTTTTTTTTTCGTTTATGCTATGTACAAATTTCGTGTTATAAATTCTAGACCTATGTAGACTATATGAAATATATATATGTATGAGAACAAAATAATTTGTGCGATCATTTAATTGTAATTTCAATTTTAATTTTTTTTTTATTTCTAAAAATACATTTATTCATAAATATTTGAGAGGAATTATTATTTTACATTGCAAAAAACAAAACAAAGTAAATTTTAATTTGATCGTTTTATAAATCGATCGATCGAAAAATACGATTCGACTACGACAGTATTGTATTATTTTACTATGTAAAAAAAACAAAATACTCTACTATCAAAAAACAAAAAAAAAAACAATGGTGTTTTGTGCATTTTAAGAGGCACAATATTCTCTGCATCATTTTTGGTAATTGTTAATGTGAAAATCTTTTCTCAATTGGCTTAGCTGCTGTTGTTGGCGATAATGTTGCTGTTGTTGTATTCATAATTGGTTCTGGTTGTGATAATTTTCTAATACAATCATTACTTGGACTTTGTAATTTAGCTATGGAAGATGTTATCGATTTTGATGAATTTAAAAATTTCTCATTTGTTTCAGCTTGCTTTTGTAATTCATATTCGCGTACATCATCAATTGACATCTCATACCATTCATCAATCCATGTAAATGCCTGACGATGACCTAATAATAATATATCACGTATTGATTTATGTATAAAATCTTCGACACGCGTTTGAAAACCCCATACTTCAAATGATGCAGTAACTAATTTATATGAACACATTATTGGTTTATCTAAATCACGCCAACCTTCAATTAATGGACCACGACCTTTATAAAAATTTTGAAAAAAATAAAAAATAAAAAATTGATTTATTACAAAAAAAAAAAAAAAAAAATTGAATAAAACAAGTTAAAAAATATTTTTATTACCTGTTTTTTCAGATTTGAAAAATTTCGGATCCTCTTCATTTTTATAATGTTTCATACTTGATAAATTATCAAAAGCGATATCGATATTATCTACAACACGATCCTTTAATTTATCTTCTGGTAAATTAAGGCACTAGAAAATAAAACAAAAATTGTTCAAATAAATTTCTACAGTTTTTTTGTTTTTATCTTAAATCAAAATTTCATTTTAAATTTACATTTTCAGTAGTCCCATTATTATTTTCATATTTTGTTTGAATAGAAACATGTAATTTAGGAACAAAGGAACACTAAAAATTAAGAAAAATGGGAGAAATAATTAAATCAAATCTAATCATTATAAGTTAGGTGATATTGAGGCTTCTTTAAATAAAAAAAAAAAAAATAGTAAATTATCGTTTAATCGCTATCTGGGCTAGGAGCTGTTCTGGTCGTTGTTAGAAGATTTCGCTCAATTGAAATTCTAATAATTTGTAAATTTTGTATGAAAGTTAGCAGAATGTTAAGTTAATGAAATCTGTTAATTACGGCCAGAAAAGCCCTAATTAATTACAATTCAATAAACAGCTCAAACGAAATGTGAACAACTTGATACTATGATAATCATTTATGATACTTGATAATCATTTTCTGTTTTTTTTTTTTTTTATTTAGAGAAGCCTAAAAATTTCAATTAAAAAAAAAAAAAAATTGTATACTTACTGTGTACTCTAAATTATGCGATTAATTTGTAATATTTTCCAAATAATTATTTAGAACATGAAAAATAAGGAAATTTTATCAGTTAATACATTTTATTTTTTATTTTAATTAAACACAATCACATAAAGAACATGAACTTTAAACAAACAATATAAATTAATTTACAGAAAAAAAAAGACAAAACAAAGAGAAACTGTTGTTAATTCATTTACAAATAAAATAAATAAAAAAATTCTCATAAAAAAAAAAATGTACAATAAAAATTACTATAATATATCGTTTATTAATAAATGATTCAAAGAGTGAATTGAACTAAACAAGATTGAATCATTCATTTATTTCAATTCAGTCAGTACCCAGTTAGCTAAGTGTATCAGTGGTAAATCGAATTTGAAAACTCTTCGTTCAATTTCGAATGAATTACAACAATCTGGAGATGTTAGAAAAATTCGTTGTTAAAAATAGTCAAAAAGAAAAATCAAAAAACGGAATCGAATCATTTTTGAATTATCAGGTTTAAATTTATAAGAGAGTGACTGAGTTTGAACTCTCATTTATTAGATGATTTGAAAAGCATGATTCAGCAAAATGAATGATTTCGTTAATTGTTACTAGAAATCTAACAAATTACAATTTCATAACAGTTTTAATAGATACGTGTTCAACTTTTTTTTTTTAGAAAGAACAGGTGAATAGGATATAGAAGAACATGCAATCCAAAGGTAGTTTATGATCTCCACATAAAGCTGTATGGTATTAAAATACCAAAATAGATTCGTGGGCATGAGATTAAAATAAAAAGTTTGCCTGTTAATAAAAGTCCAAATATTTTGAATGCGTAAAACATAAATAAATGATGAGGTCCTTATTCTTGTCTTTTGTTTTATCTTTTCTAAAGTAACCAACATACGTAATACCTTCAATAATCCTTCAATATTTAATAACTATATTTTAATATTCTCTTCTATTTTATTTTTTTAAATTATAATATTAATATAATTTTTTAACGTCATGTAAAATGCTATTAATACCCTTTTAATGATATAAACTTTAACGACACATTTACGTACACAAATACAATTATGTCTATGGATTTTCGTTCTTATATCTAAACACGATTTATATGGGTAATTCTACATATTATTTCAACAAGATATGGAATCTTTGAAATTTTGAAAAAATTACGTATGTAAGGATTTTTTTAAAAATCAATATTAAATTATTGGCTCACCATAAAGAGATAAATGATATCATTTTAGAAAGGAGATAAGAATGAAGATTCTTAGAAAAAAATGATTTGGAATTACCCATATGTACATTTGGGTATTCCTTTTTTAAATCCTTTTATGACATCATCAATTTATTATTTATAATCAGTTTTTTTTCCAATTTCTATTTATAACATTTTTAAAAAAAAAATTGGTTATAAATATAAAACAATAATAATTATGAATGAATTAAATATTAATCGAAGATTATCTACTTATTTACTTTATGATATCAATCATCACAATTTAAAGTAGGTGTCATATAAAATAACATTTGTATGAATTTCCATTTTTATTGGAGTACACCTAAGAATTTGAATTGTTGTAATTATTCAATAATATTCAATTGTACAATAAAAAAAAAACAGAATTCAACTAAAAATAAAAATATAAACAAAACAGATATTCATGAATAATAAAACCTACAATTTATGGTATAGAAAAAAAAAAGTAAAAATGTAGGAGTGAAATAATAAGTCACGCAATCCTAAAATAAATACATAAAAAGTTATGTATTTTCCTATTACTATCTCGTCTAAGGAATGTACATCAGTAGGTTATATAAGTTCGTTAGAAACTCAAAATAGACACTAGTTCTGTAATACCATATATAATGGGTCTTTTCTGACCTAGGCGTGCTCGATTGGGAACGAGTGGGCAGCTCTACATCTACCCACCTATCTATTTTCCTGCTACATAAAGGAATACATGTGCAATCAATTTTTTTTTGTTTTTTTAAATAATAAAATATGAACAGAATTTCAAAAAAGAAAATGTTGAGGCATAACACAACTTTTTTTTTAAATTTTAAAATAAAATTAGATTTAACGGATTCATACCTGTAATTGTATATGGATAATAATTCCAAGATTTCTCTGTTATATAAAATACTCTAGGACATATGGCTTGTACCCAATATGGTAATCGACTGAAAAAAGAAAGTACAAAAAAATGCAATTTGTTTTTTTTTTTTTTTTTTGCCATTCTAAAATCTTATCATACAGAAGAATGTTGTAGAATTCATTTTTTTAAATTTCCAAAACATTCATTACATATTGATATTTTAAATTTACCTAGAAAGATGAATTCTTTTTTCAGTGTATTGCCCTTTACCATGTTCATCATCTTCACATTCACGATTTTCAATTACTTCAACACCTTCTCCATCACCTGATTGCTCTAAACTATGACGAGCTATCATATATAATTGACCAATTTGATACTAAAAAACAAAAACAAAAAAAAAAAAAAAACAAATACATTTTTTTTTATTCTTAAATTCTAAATTTTATCTTGTTTTTATTTAAAATATTAATTACCTCTTCAACTGTTAATGGCATGCAAATTCTGTATTCTTTAATGAGCACCATTTTTTTTCCTTTTAAATTTGAAACAATATTATGTACACAATAAATTCAAAGAAAAATTTACAAAATAAAAAAATTAAATATCAATTCGGTAAAGTCACAAATTCACACAACTATAATACTAAGAAGTTTTTATTCTTCTACGAATGGATACAAATAATCCTTTGTCCTTTTTAAATAAATCAAAATCAAAATAATAATAATAGATGAATATGTTACGTATTGTGTATTGTATTTATAACTAAAAAATTAGTGTGAAAAATCGAATGACATAGTGGAAATGAATGCCAATGAAACGAAAATGTGAGGTGGTAAAAGGATTTTTTTTTGTGTATTAAAATGTGAAGTATGTATGTACAATACCACCGGAATTTTATTATAATTAAAAAAAAAAAAAAATCCTCCCGCCTTCCTATTCTATTTCTGCTGCTATATCAAATAATCAAGTAATCCAAATCCACTCGTGCACTCGTGTTGTGTTGTGTTATTTCTGAACAGCTGATTTGATAGTTTTGTTGGTTTTGTTTTTTTGTGACAGTTTAATTTATTGACAGCAAAAAATTTGGTACGTTACAAATTTACAATGCGTTACATTTATTTTCAAATCTTTTCAATGCTATTAAATTAATTACTGCGTGACATTTGTAAAAAATTATGGTATGAGATTTAATTATCGAAATTAAACCTAATTTTAATTAAATTAATTGATTAACAGTTAAAAATTTGAAATATAGAAAATTATAAAAAAATAAAAAGGATTCAAAAACAGAATTTAAAGAAAGAAAAATTTATATATAGCATCGGTGGTTCAGTGGTAGAATGCTCGCCTGCCACGCGGGCGGCCCGGGTTCGATTCCCGGCCGATGCAAATCTTATATATATTTTTTTTACACTGCTTTTTTATTATTTTAATAATTTTTATTCAAAATCCAAATAAATTATCTCAGCATAATTAAAACGATACAAAAACAAAATATTCCAATTATTCTAATTCTGATGTAGTTAGTATGTACATAAAACTTTTTACAATTCTCCCTCTATCTTTCATAAAAAAAACATTATAAATTTTAAATTGCATTTGACATTCATACTCTACACAACAGAATATATGTACACAACAAAAATTCAATGTATTAAGTTTAAGAGCCACTGACAAAAACACAAAAAAAAAATTGTCGTCGTCTCGTCGTTGTCGTCGTAGCTTTCTACGTAAAATATAGCCGTCATTTTTTCACGACAAGAGAAATTAAAAATTAATAAAGATTTCAAAAAAATAAAAATAAAAAAGTATTTTATTGTTACATTCTTCGATCATTTTTTTGTTTTTCCAAAATTTAGAAAAAAAAAAAAGAAAAAATATTAAATAACGTGTAAATTTAATAGAAAAGTGAAAATTTTCATTAAAAAAAAAAAAGAAAAGATTATCTGGCAAAGAAAAGTTTTTTTTTTCTTGCAGCAGCAGCATTTTAACATTTTGTAAGTGGTGTAATTATATATTTAAACAGTATATACATTTACGTATGAATCTATCTTATATGGGAATTACATAGTTTTGCAGTAAGAATTTTTTTTTTCGTGATATTACTGCATTTGTAATGTAATATTCAATGCTCATATGCACTTTTATGTATTTATAAGTAGCGATAGTGACGATGTGAAAAAAAAAAAAAATTTGTAGATACGTGACGTATTTTTTTTTTATCTACATAGAATTTCAATGAAATTATGCATCTTATATTCGTTTCATTGTATAAATACAAAATTAATTTGTTCATGATCTGATTATTAAATTAAAAATACTGTGTACCCGTTGTAACATTGGGTTAGTCATTTAAGTGATGAACATCTGTTTTTTTATATGTACTCGTAAGATCAATTTATTTAGCAAAATAACGTAACAGAAAACTAGGGGAGTGTTCCACCTTTTTTCAACGGTGCTAGAGGCCAAATCGAATCTTGGTCTTCTCTAATGTTTTTTTCCACTTTCTTTTTTGAATCAAAATTTCTGAGACTTCTCCTAATGATTGTGTAAGCCCACTTTTTTCTTGACTTACCAACCAACTAGTCTTTTTTATCTCAGCATTAATCAATTTTCTAGGAACTCTTTTATCTGGCATCTTCGTACCATATACCCAGTCTAGCAAATTCTATTCATCAACTACCTATATAAATTTGGATAATGTTGCATACATTCTCATAAATCTGATACAATTCAACATTTTTTATTATTATTATTATTTTTTTTTTAGATCTTTGCTGCTATTCTGAATGAGATGCTAAGAATTCGTGTAAAAATGGGTCCACCAAGAAGTAAAGAATGGACATGTTGTTTTGGTTTACATGTTCATACAGCAACAATAATGATTGGACTTTGGCATTTGGTAAATTTACATTATCTAAATTTAATAAATAAAAAAAAATATAAAAATTTACACAATCTTTGGGCTATAATCCAAACTATTTTTTTTAAATTCTATTTTCTTTGTTAGTTTTTAAATATTTTGGCATTAAGTTTATTGGCTGTTATAATACGAAATCCAGAAATGATGCATGAATTAGAGAATAGTTATGATGATTCTGTTGATCACGATGCACCAGTATTACCAACACCATTAAGTAAAATTGATCCACCATATGCTTATAGAGATCATTCATTGAATTATCGTAAGTTGCTGAATTGATCCAATTTGATGCTTAAAAATTTGATCAAACTGATTGTGCTCCTTGTGTAATTATTTTGTATTTTGTTTTTTCTTTTTCTTAAAAGATAACGTTGATATGGGAGGTTTGGTATGCATTTGTATGATCGCAATCACATTAATGATGATTTATGGTGCTGTTAAAGGGAAACCATCACATTTATTACCATTCTTTTGTTTACAATTATTTGATTTTGCAATTACAACGTAAGTATTACAATATTTTAAATTATAAGTTTATTCTGAATAAAAAAAATTCTGTGTTTTTTATAATTTTTTTTTCAGTTTAACAGCAGCTGGATATTTATGTTATTTACAATCAATACATCGTTTAATTGCTGAAAGTCATCGTTTACCATGGCGTGAAAAATTATTACAATTATCACCAGATGCATTAGTTATGGTTGTATTAATTGCATTTGTAAGTATTGTATTATTAAAAGCGTATGCAATTGGTATTGTATGGCGTTGTTATAAATATTTAACAATGCGTCAACATAATTTACGTTCAATGTTACCATATATAATACCGCATGTATCGGCAACACAAAATGGTAGTGGTAATGGTGGTACAATAATTGGTTTTAATAATGGTCAAGAACGTGATTATTCAACATTATTACCAGATTATGAAGAAGCAATTGCACAAAGTATGAAACAGCCACCACCACCATCTTATCAAGCAGCCGTTTCTAATTTACAAGTTGTTGAAGCAACTGTAGATTCTGATGGTGTTGGTGCTATTGCTGCTGCTGTTGAAACGAATAATAATAACAATAATAATGGCAATAATGATGATAATAATAATAATAATGGATCAACAAGTTTAAATTCTGATAATTTAACATTACCACCACCACCATATACTCCAACAATTGCAACAGGAGGAGGAGGAGCAGCAGCAGCAGCAACAGCAACAGTACCATTAAATGAATCAGAAACAGAATCACCCTTAATACGAAATTCTGGTATAATTCGTATTAATGCTCATTTACAGCAGCAACAACAACAAGAAAGAAATAACGAAAGTACAGCCTAAAAAAGTTTAAAATCTTTGCTCTTTTTGTTATTGAATTGAATTTGAATTTTTTTCTTTCGTTATTTTTTTTTACTCTACATTAGTTGTAGTATTTCTTTTTGATTAATTATCTCATTTACATAATTATTATATACATATATATTTTTTTTTCTTATTTGGCTTCTTATTTAATCATCTAAAAAATGGTAAATCAACTAAGTAATATTATATTTAAATTTAAACACAATAAGGATTAAAAAAAAAACTAATAAATGAATAAAAATATGATGATCCTTAAAATTAATAAGATTAGAAAATCGCTTTTTCTTTTTATTTTTTCGAATAGAGATTAAAATTCATGTAATGTGGATAATGATTTTTAGTGAAAAATTAAACGATATCATTACAAAAAAGAGGAAATATAAATATTTGTATGCCTTTTTTTTTTAAATGTTAGACAAAAACAATTTTTTTAACGTATTAACAAGCACAACTTTATTTTTTTTTTTTTTAATATAATTTTACAAGTAAAAGATATCAGAGCAAACAAATAGAAAGAGAACAGTTGCATTAAAAAGAATTTTCTGAATTTTTTATCATGATCATGCAATTATTATTTTTAAATTTGGCTTTGTAAAAAAAAAATCGGCCTATCTTCTAGATGTCTTAATAATGTCTAGCCATCATTCAGGAGAGGAACTTTGAAAAATAAATAAAGAAGACGAAATAAATTATCAGTCAGAGACATCGATTCAAGTTTCCGCATTTTGAACACTTCATTTCTTTAAATTTTATCACAAAAACAAATTCCGTCCAAAAATTTTTCTGACCAAATTTTCTTTCTATTAAAGAAAGCTGAGGAAATTTTTTTTTATTTTAATTAGAGATTTATTAAAAATTCAGTTGTTTCACGAGGCAAAGAAAAGAATAGATTTTCTAGTTCTGGTTTAATTCTCCAACTGATATTCATTATAGTAATGTTAACAATGTACAGCTGAATGATTTGAGATTGAATTTCATACCGATTGCTGTACACGGGCATAACAATCTCTTCTAGGCCTTCAAATGATTCAAATTTTTAAAGGATTTTTATTATTCTGTACTTCGAAAAAGGATTTATAAGTTCTCTTTCTTTTTTACATTTTAGTAATTTTTCTTTAAACTTTAGCATAGCACAAATTTATGATTTTTGAAAAAAATTTTTTTTTGGAGAAGAAAATAATACAAAAAAAAAATAAATAAAAGTAAAAAAAGGCACACAAAAAACATAAGACAAAACAAATTCTTTTCAGCGTAATGAAAATGAAAAAGACACTGTTTTTTTTTTTTTTTTTGTACTTTGTAAGCCATGTAAGCTATTTGAAATGATTTTATTAAAAATACTTTAGAACACCTCCTATCTATATGGAATTTAAAAATTAATAATAAATATGTCTAAAACAAAATACCTAAAACAAAGGATAACAAAAAAAATTGAACAATACACAGTCAAATTTTTTTTTATCAATTTAAAATAAAAATATAATACATGTATGTGAGAGTATATGTGCATATTACTTTATTCAGCGTAATGTATCAATTACAAATAAATAGGCTATAATAGTGCATTTAGAGAAATAGAGAGAATTCAAAAAAAAAATAAAATAAAATAAATAAATAAAATTAGATAAGACAGATAAATTAAAAAAATTTTTTTTAATTGTGATAGATAAAATTTTAAATGTAGATAAATGTATAAAAAAAATAATAATTATGAATATTACATATATGATAATGAAATATATTAAATAAAACAAAATTTTCTAGTTGAAATTGTACACAAACCATTTATACCAACAGTGAAATCTGTAAAATTTGACTGAGACTTACATACTTATATGGGATGGCCAAGGTGTAAAGAGAATGGGCTTTAAAAAAAAAAAGGAATCTATCTTTTAAACTAGAAATAAAAGCAAATGGTCGAATTATACGAATACATATGTACATAAATTTTACAGATTTTTTCATTAATCACTGTAATCAAATTCACATTTTGTTGGAATTGTTTTTTTCTCCTGATTTTTTTTTTGGAAAATTTATTGATGTACACCAACTAGATGTAGCTAAATTAATTTAAAATTGAGTCAGAACTAAAAATGAATGTACATGAAATTCAATATTCACTTACTCAATGATTTTATGTCTTTAATGGGTTATATGGCCATATGCAATGATGCATTCTTGAACCCTAATCCCTAATCTCATCGAAATTTGATCAATGACTGAATGATTTTTGCGATGAGATTAGGTTTGATTCCCATCAATGTACATGATGAGCATAAATTAATGAGCCAGTGGAAATTAAACCTAATCTCATTGTAAAATTCTTTCAGTTATCCACCGAATGATTTTGACAATGAGATTAGATTTAATTCCCATTGATCCATATGATGAGCATAAAATTATTAATGAATTCAATAAAACACACAGTAAAATTCTAATGAAAAATTTAAAACCTAAAACAAAATAAATAATGTTTAATCTAATTTTGCAATTTTTATAATATATATATAGTACATAATATACTTATATACAAATACTATACATATACATAAATGTAATATTTTAAAGAGCAAAGACGAAAAAAATAAATAAATTGTAATAATGTAATATATTTATAAGACATAAAATGTTATATACACAAAAATAAATAAAAATAAAAATGCAAATTAAAAAAAAAAAAAAACAAAATAAAATAAAATGAAAATTTAAAAAACAAATGTATTTTAAAATATCAAAAAAAAAAAAAATCAAATATATTGTATTAATATGAATATTATTGAAAATATTATAAATAAATAAAAATTCATTAAATCCATTATTAACGGCTTTTTTTTAAATATTACCTTCCCCCCATATTCTGGCAGTTACATGATTACGTCATGACTCATGTTGAGATACTAAGTCGTCAAAGACTATGATGATCCGGATACCAATCCCATGTGATAACTCTGATGAGAAAACGAATATGAGATGAAGTTGAAAATATAAACCCGTCCCCCCTTTACACGGTTTTATTTTTATGCAATTTCCAAAATGATCGATTTAAAAGCAAAGCTGATAAACGTAAATTGAGAGGGTAATTTGAATTAAAATTAGTTTAAATGTATCAAAAAAAATTTCAATTTTGAAAAAAGAAAATTTCACGTAAAATTTTGTGAATTCGATTTACACGATTTTCTGAGTTTAACTGCACAAATCCTAAAGTATAAGAACATGTTGGAGTTACTATATATTGGAGCTGTGTTGAGTGGGACTGGTGTGTTGTGTTGAAATTGTTTTGCGTGTTTTCTACTTTTCGTTTGGACTGTACACATATGTGATGCAAATTCCCATTTCATATTTTAAAAATTTTCATGTCATTTTTGTTCACGATTTTTGCTGTTGTTGTTGTTGTTTTTTGTTAGTTATCAAATTTTCTCAAAGTTGCCTATATTGTGTGTCAGTCAGTGTGTATGTGTAAAAAAAAGTGCTAGTAATTTTTGCTCAAATGCAATTATGCTTAAAAGAATTTAATTAATTTCAAAAAGAAAAATATAAGTTACGTGATTTACAAGTAAATAGTAGTTATATTTTTTATTTTTGATGAAATCATAGAATTTAATAAAAAATAAAAATCAAAAAAACCAGAACCAAAAAAAATTACAGAAGAAAATAAGAAATTTGATAATAATGGCTCTACCTGGTAATGGAATTTTTGTTGTGCGTGGCGAAGTGTCTACGTTGATGACAGCTATGAAAAGGGGGGCTGCCCGTTGGAGTTCCACATCATATCAGGTTTCTATCTAAATACTTGAAATTTTTATAACTTAAATAAAAAAACAAAAAAAAAAACAAATTGAAGACCCTCAAATGTAATGGGCTTTTTTTTTACGTTTTTTTTTTTCGTATTTAGGAAGAAGAACAGGATGGTTTAATAAAACAATTTGTTGAATTGAAACAAATTTTAAATCAATTAGATGATTTAAAATTGATTGATCCAAATATTTATTTAGGGCCATTTTTAGATGTAATAAGAACAGAAGAAACAACTGGCGCTGTAACTAGTTTAGCATTATCAGCAATAAATAAATTTCTATCATATGGGCTAGTTGGTATGCATGAAAATATTTGTACCTTTAAATTGAAAAGATTTTTTCATCTTTGTTCTTTGTTAAATTTTTTGTTTTAGATCCAACACATTCAACATTAGCAGCAACTGTTGAAAATATTGCTGATGCTGTTACACATGCTAGATTCATGGGCACTGATCAAGCATCTGATGGTGTAACATTAATGCGTGTCGTTGAAGTATTACATACATTAATGCGTAGTCCAGAGGGTAGTGCATTAACAAATGAAAGTGTTTGTGAAGTAATGTTAAGTTGTTTTAAAATATGTTTTGAGCCAAGATTAAATGAATTATTACGACGTACTGCCGAGCAAGCATTAAAAGATATGGTATTATTATTATTTATGCGTTTACCACAATTCTCTGAAGATAATCAACAATCTAATATAATGAGAAAATTTAAAATGACATCATCTGGATCGGTTGAAAAGAATAATAATAATAATTTACAAAAAACACAAAAACGTAAATTACAAAAACAAGGAATCACTAGTCAAAAACAGGAACAACAACAAAATACAAAATCTAATGTACAGAATACTAGACCAATTGATAATATTGAAAGTCCACATTTGAATGTACAACATTTAAAACAGGCACCATTAGCTACAACACCATCAACACCAGGTGGTAACATAGTTGATATGCAAGGCAAAATAACCCAAACACCAGTAACTAGTGGTGTTGGTGGTAGTAATACAAGAATGATAACAGAAGATGAAGATACTAAAGATGAATCAAATATAACTGATACATCCGATGAAGTAGTGAATTCATTACAACAACAACAAAATGATACAAATAAAGAAAATAAAATTTCTATTACATCTGATAATAATCATATCGATGATGATGAATGTAATTGTGATGCAGGTAATGATAAAATTCCAGATGAAGAAGAAAAATCAAAAAATTCTAATATTAATATCGATGGTAATGATAATGGTGAATATATAAATTCAGTAGGAGTTCGTTTCACACAACAAAATTCAATGGATGGAGATGGAACAAATCCATTATTACCATATGGTTTACCATGTATACAGGAATTATTTCGTTTTTTAATATTGTTATGTAATCCATTAGATAAACAAAATACAGATACAATGACACATATGGGTCTTAGTTTATTAACGGTTGCATTCGAAGTTGGAGCTGATAATATTGGAAAATATAACACTCTATTAACATTAGTAAAAGATGAAATGTGTAGAAATTTATTTTCAGTAAGTTTCCAAATTTTTTTATTTTTATTTTTATATTGCTATTAAAAACAGATAATGATCCCTATTCTCCGTCTTTCTTTTTGCAGCTTTTAAATTCTGAACGTTTATCAATATTTGCTGCTGATTTACATTTATGCTTTTTATTATTTGAATCATTACGAATACATTTAAAATTTCAATTAGAATATTATTTAAAAAAATTATCAGAAATAATTTATAATGAAAATCCACGTATACCATATGAATTTAAAGAATTAGCATTAGATAATTTATTACAATTATGGAAAATACCCGGTTTTATAACAGAATTATATATAAATTATGATTGTAATTTATATTGTTCAGATTTATTAGAAAATTTAACAAAATTATTATCAAAAAATGTTTTATCAGCAACAAATTCAATATATAGTATTCATATACTATCATTAGATGCATTAATAACTGTAATAGAATCAATTGAAAAAAATTGTTTAAATACATCATCATCATTAAAAATTACATCAGATGGTTGTACAACAATTCAACAATTAAATACAACATCAAGACATCATTCACGTAATAATTCTAGTTTAGAAGGTATTACAATAATTGGAGATAATGGACAAAATACTATTATAACATCATCATCAACATTAACAAAAATGAAATCAGCTAATGATCAAGTATCAACTTCATTAGAATCAAATGTTGATGATAAAATTAATGAAAATGAAAGTGATACAAGTAGTACAATTAAATTTGAAAATATTACATCATTTATTAAAAATTCAGATGATAAAAAATTTAATAAAACAACATTAATACAATCATCTACATTACAAACAATTAAAATAACAATAGATGAATTACGTAATATAAAAAATAAAAAACGTTTATTAACACAAGGTACTGAATTATTTAATCAAAGGCCAGATAAGGGTATACAATTTTTACAAGAGAATAATATATTAAATCCAATATTAGATCCAATGGAAATAGCATTATTTTTAAGAGATAATCCTGGTTTAGATAAAAAAATGATTGGTGAATATATCAGTAAAAAAAAGAATGTTGAATTAAAAATATTAGAAAATTTTGTTGAATCATTTGATTTTTCAAATTTACGTATTGATTTAGCATTACGTTTATATTTAGAAACATTTCGTTTACCAGGTGAAGCACCATTAATATTTTTAGTTATGGAACATTTTGCTGATCATTGGCATGTAAGTAGAAAAAATAATTCAATTAATTCATTCGTCCACCCAAGTAATTTAAAACAAAATAAAAATCCTATTATACAAAAATTGTCCAAATTAATTCTTGGCACACATCAAGCTGCTTGGACGACGGATCTTACAAAATCATTATCATCAGAACTTTTTTAATTTGATCTATTATTTTCATTTTAGAAATGTAATAATGAACCATTCGCTAATACAGATGCTGCATTCCGTCTTGCATATGCAATAATTATGTTAAACATGGATCAACATAATCATAATGCAAAACGTTTAAATGTACCAATGACAGCTGAAGATTTTTTAAAAAATTTGCGAGGATTAAACGGCAATAAAGATTTTGATCAAGATATGCTATTAAATGTTTATAATGCGATCAAGTAAATTTTCATTTTTAGTTTTTTATTCTTTAAGTTTTGAAAAATTAACGAAAGGGATTTTTTTTTATAGAAATGAAGAAATTGTAATGCCAGCTGAACAAACTGGTCTAGTACGTGAAAATTATTTATGGAAAGTTCTATTAAGACGTGGTGCTGGCAAAGATGGCCAATATTTACTAATACAAGATTCTATACACGATAGAGAATTATTTGAAATTGTTTGGGGCCCATCATTGACTGCTCTAAGTTTTATGTTTGATAAAAGTACTGAGAATGGATATCAAAAATCTCTAACAGGTAAAAATATAAATTAAATAAATCAATATAGGGAGGTGTTAGCAATTGGTTTGAATATGATATACCCAAAAATAAAACTTCAAAATTTTTAAAGATAGAATCCTCAAAAATAAAATTGCTAGAGATTTTTAGAAATAAATTCCCTAAATACAAAATCCCTATTTTATCGATTTGTTTTTTCTTTTTTTATTTTCATTTATAGGCTTTAAAAAATGTGCTGAAATATGTTCATTTTATTCATTACATAAAGATTTTGATGCATTAATATTGACATTATGTAAATTTACAACATTACTTAATATACAATTAGATGGAACAAATGAAATAATGTATACAATTAATTTTGGTACAAATTATAAAGCTCAAGCAGCAACTAAAATTATATTTAATTTAATACATGATTATGGTGATTGTTTACGTGATAGCTGGAAAAATATATTAGATATTATTATACAATTATTTCGTTTAAAATTATTACCAAAATCATTAATTGAAATTGAAGATTTTTGTGAGCCAAATGGTAAAACACAATTAATTATACATAAACCAATAATAACAACAAAATCAGATATTGGTTTATTTAGTAGTTTATATTCATATTTAAGTTCAGATGGACAAAGGCAACCAACATATGAAGAACAAGAAATAATAAAATTAATTAAAAAATTTATACGTGAATTACAAATTGATCAAATAATATATGAAACAAAATTTATACAATATGAATCATTAAATGAATTATTTAAATTAATTATTAATTTAATGTTAACACCAAATTCACATAAATCAATTAATTTATCATATACAGATGATATAACTGTATTTTGGTTAGAATTTCTTGTTAAAATTATAATACAAAATCGTGATCGTATTATGCCATTATGGCCAATATGTAAAGATCAAATTTATATTTTATTAATGGATAGTTCAACATTTGGATATGATTATTTATTAAATAGAACAATAATTGCATTATTGAAATTAGCAATTTATTTAATGAGAAATGAAGAATTATGTCCAATTATATTACAAAGTTTAAAAATGTTATTAATGTTAAAACCAAATGTTATTTATAAAATTTCTAAACAAATATCAATTGGTATATATGAATTATTAAAAACAAGGTAAGATTTCGAATTATTTCGACAAGAGTTTCTAAAACTGATTATGTCTCTTTAAAAATCGATATAAAATCATTGGCTCATCGTAGAGAGATAAATGACACCGTTTTGAAAATGACACTTAATTTCCTTTTCAAAATGATGGTATTTATTTGCCTACGACGAGCCAATGATTTTATATCGATTTTTGGAATTCCTTATTTACCACGTTTTTTTAATATTTCAAAAATTCATAACTTTTTTAAAATACAATATTTTACGGTTCGTCTATTTTTCATTCACTCTTTATCTCTGAAAAATATCACCAAAATCTGAGATGGTCACTTTGAAACTCTTGTCGAAATAAAATTGATATGAATTTCCAGTATTTTCTAAATTTCTAATGTATATTTTCTTATAGTGCCCAAAATATTCATACTGAAGCTGATTGGCAAATAATTTTTACAATATTAGAATGTGTTGGTGCTGGTGCCATACCACCATCTGAATTTGAAGATAATAATAATTATTCAGGGCAAATGGCAACTGTTGGAACAAAATCAGATGGTGCACTTAGTAGTGAAGAAGATTCTGGTTTACCAGATCGTGGTTATATATCAGATTCAGAAATTTTAAGTTCAAATTCAAAAAATGTAACAAATTCTACAAATTCGGCACCACATTTAAGTCCAAATGGTGGTGGTAATGGTGGAGAAAATTGGATTTTAGTTAATAAAGATTCTGAAATAATAATATCATCACGACCACAATCACCAATTGGTTGTAATTTAATATATCCATGTAAATTAAATGATCATTTACCATTTGCATTATTTAAAAGTTGGGATAGTTTATCATTTATTGTTCGTAATGTGGCTCATATAACACCATATAATTTTGAAAGTTGTGTTCGATGTATACGAACATTTGTTGAAGCTGTCTTAGATGGTGGAATTAAAGCACGTCGAAAAGTATCATTTGGGCGGACAACACATTTAAGAAAAAAATCAGCTAATGGTAGTATAAAACGTGATTCATCATCATCATCATCAAGTAAAAATAAAAAACGTACAACAGATGAAAATAGTAATAGCGATAGTGATGATGAAGAATTAGCTCAACGTTATGAAACTTTAGCTATCCAATTATTAGATTTAATGTATACATTATATACACGTACTGCTCAAATATTTCGTTGGTGGGCAGAAGAAGGTTGTACAGTACCACAATGTTCTGCATTATGGGCACAAGGATGGTGTCCAATATTACAAGGTATTGCTAGATTAGCAACAGATAAAAGACGTGAAGTACGAACATATGCAATATCATGTTTACAACAGAGAGCATTATTAGTACATGATTTACAAACATTAACTGGTACCGAATGGGCTAGTTGTTTTAAACAAGTTTTATTCCCATTATTAAATGAATTATTACCAGATAGTACAACAATATTAAATTTAGATAATCAATTACTTGAAGAATCAAGAATACGTACAGCAACAATAATGTCAAAAGTATTTTTACATCATTTAACACCATTAATTGAATTAACAACATTTAATGAATTATGGTTAGAAATATTAGATTATATTGAAAAATTTATGAAAATTGGTTCAGATATGTTATATGAGCAAATGTTAGAAATATTAAAAAATATGTTACTTGTTATGCATTCAGTACGTGTTTTTCATAATAATAATGATCCAATACAATATTCATCATTATGGGAATTAACATGGAAACGTATTGGAGAATTTTTACCAAATTTAAAAGATGAATTATTTAAAATTGATGGTAGCTGTAAGTATTAAAAAAATATATTTATTATTTGTTTGTAATATAAAAAAAAAAAGGAATATATATGCTCTAATATGTAATTTAGATTTTTTATAACAATTTAAGAAAAAATTCAAAATTCAAGATTTTTAATTTTAATAAAATTATAAAATTTTACACAGCAAATCATCATCAACAGCAAAATATTAATTTATCACGTAATATTGCTGCTGCTACCGCAAAAATTCAATTACAACAAAATCAAATGCAATCACAACAACAACAGCAATCAAATCTGGGAGAATTTATACCGATTACAAATCCATCAATTGAACAATGTGAATTACAACAACAAAATATAAAGCCAGCGATATCATCAAGTAATACAGGAGGAGGAGGTGGAATTATTGCTACTGGAATGGGAACAGCTAGCAATAATACTAACAGCATTATTTTACAACCGCCTATATTTATTGAAAATCAAGTGATTTTTGGTAGTCAGGTAAATTTTCTATTAAAAAGTTTAAATAAGAGAAGAAAAAATAAGTATTAATTTTATTTTATTATATTTTTTTGCTAATAGACTTCTTCTCCACAACATAATGTTCCAGTGTTAATACCTCAAGGAACATCAGTATTAGGACAACAACAACAGCAACAACAATATTTAAATTCGATAACAACAAACACTACAGCGGCAACTCAATTTATCTCGTCATCATCATCATTATCATCATCACCAATTCATAATTCTTATTCAAATAATGGACGTTTACCAGATTTAATAACAGATACATCAGCTAATACTCAAACTCGTATTCCTTTTAAAGAATCCAATTCATCTGATAATAGCCCATGTAAAGAATCAATGTTATTACAACAAAAACAACAAAATAAAATATCTGAGGCAGTAAATTTAAATCAAACACAAAATATTACATATTCAACATCTCCATCACAACACCAAAATCAAATTTATGGATCAATTAATATTCCCCATACACAATCATATTCTTCTCAATTTTCAATCCCACCTAATATGAAATCATCATCAACAGATTTTCTGCAAAATACAATAGAAAATACTGATTTACAATCAAAAGTGCCAATTAGTCACTTATTAAATGCAACTAGTAATAATCATTATCCCAGTTTAAAAAAGCAGCCATCACCATTAATTGTACAGAGTTTTCCGCCAGTATATGTTCAACCACAGCAGCCACAATCTGGTAGTGATATTTATTCTGATTATGTACAGAATCCATATAATTTAACATTACAACAGCAATTACAGCAACAACAACAACAACAACAACAAAAATTATATAATGAGAATAATAATAACATTAATGAGCAAAAAATTTGTATTTCCTCTTTATCCAATGAAATTGATAATAAAGATACAACAACTACAACTGAAGTAACAACAACATCAACTGATAAAACAGAAACAACAAATACTATTAATACTCAGGATTTAAATGTATCTACAACAAATGTATTTCAATCAGCTAATTATTTTAGTGGAATTGATACTAGCTCAATTCCACCAGGCTCTGAAATGTTATTTAGACAGCCATAAAATAATACATTTAAAAAAAAATTTTTAAATCATATAGTAAATGAAAAATAGAATGAGCATGAAAAATTCTACTAATTGTAAAAAATACCATTTAATTCTCAATCTATACCTTTTGTTTATAAACTTTCAAAAAAAATGTAATGAAAATCATTTATAAAAAGAAATTCAATTCAATTTCATAATATATTACACACTGGCAACACATAAAATCATCGTGATTATCAAATTCCGGGGTAATGTGTTATAAAATTGAATCAAATCGTCTTTAAATTGTTAAAAAAAAATATATTTTACATTCCAAAAAAGAAAAATATTGGAAAATATTTTAAATTAGAAATATAGAAAAAAAAACAAAATATGTAAAAATGAAAAATAAAAAACAATTATATGTACTGTATAAAAGAAAAATTATGTATGTATCTCAAATTGAAAACATGAAAACATTGTTATTGGCATGGTGTTTTCGAAGATACATATATTCATTTGATACGATACATTCAGCTTAAGATGATTATAACTTTGGATATTGCATCAAATGGATGATAATGAATTTTCGAAGATACAAAAAATCGTGATAAGCTGGATATCACATCAATTTCGAATTTATCAAATATTTACAAACTGATAATCTTTATTTTTGAAAATGCATTAAATACTTAATCTGATGTGGTATCTATAATCTTAAGCTGAATATCGCATCAAATGAAGGCAGTAATGCATTTTCAAAAACTGAAAATTTCGAATGTGTTTAAAAATTCATCGTTATTTAATTTAATTGTAAATAATGATGCATTTTTGAATTTATCTTAAAATTCGATAACTGATGTTTTCATGTTTTTGAATTTGATCGTTATTTATTTTAAAAAAATAAATAAATATTTCATATAATATTTTAAAAGTAAATTAAATTAAAATAAAATAAAAAAAAATAGTGATTGTGTATAATTTCTAGATTCTTTTTTAAATTTGATTTTCGTTATTTTTTTTTTTTAAATATTTTTTTTTTTAATATAATTTAATGTTATTTGTATTTTTTATTCATAATTTTCATATTATGTTTGTTATAAAGATTATAATCAAATTGTAAAAAAATATCAAAAGTTATTCTAGGAAAATTGAAAAAAGATGAGAATTCTTCACTCTTATACCAATTAATTAAGGAGACATATTTTTTTTCAATATCAATTGATTTAATTCTTTGAAGATATTCAGCGTATTGAGATACGTAGCTGAATAATTGCATTTGATAATCATTTGAATACTAATTGAAAAATGAGATATTAGATCAAATAGATCAGTGATATAGAGCAAATTTGAACATGCATCAATTGATTTTAATCTGGATTTCGCATCAAATAAACAATTAAGCATTTTCAAATTTATCTACATTTTTGAATTCCCAAAATCTCCCTAAAAACAAATCATGATAATGAATTCTCATCTTTTTTCACTAGCCTTGTATTATTAAAATTTAAAATATTTTAGTCAATTTATTGAATATATTATATTTTGAAAAATAAAAACGAAATTAAAATAAAATAAAAAATTAAATAGAAAATAATAAAATTAAGTGGTGGTGTTTTATTATTTAAATTTAAAAAAAAAGTAAAAATAAAACCAGAAAAACGGTTATTTTTATTTTTTTTTATTTGACATCATAACGAAAAGATGGAAAATCTGGAAATTTTTTTAAAATTAAAAAGTCCAATACCTGGCAATAACTAAATACTAATTTTAAATTTGAAAAAAAAACTCATTCCAATTTCAATGTTTCATACAATTTCAAAAGTGATGACTATAATGGCCTTAATGGAGTTTTAATAACAAAAATGGTCTAGCCAGAAAGAAAGAAGTAAAGTACAAAATTTAACGAAAATCGTTTATTGGCAATAAAACTGGCATATCGATCATAACGAAAACATGAACTGAAGTTTAATAATGAAAATTGTCAAAATGTATGTATAAAAACGGTCAAATTTTTTCACATTTTTGATTTTGAATTTAAATAACTTCTGACCCATTCAACAAAGGAACTTGAGTGATACCTCGTTCAAAAATAAAAAAGATTTGCTTTAATTCTGCATTTGCTTTCTTTAGACATTAGTGATCTAGAACAAACGGTTTGTAAATTATAGAGTGTTTTATAAAAAAGAGGCACAAATTCCCCCAACGCCCTCTAGAGGACAAATGGTAAATATTTAGCCCACTTAATCCATATGATTTTTTGTTTGTCTCGCAAGACCTATCATCTTCTGACTTTTCGATATACTTAACTGAATTACCCTATTTTGAGATGCCTTATAGTCAGGGCTAAAACGAAAACAACAGCAACAAAACTGTTATTATAAATTTTGACATTTATTTTTTGGTTTTTATCATTTCCAGCCCAATATTTATAATTTATTTCGTTTCAATTTCATTTTATTTCCATAATTTTTCTTTCTTTCTTTTTTTTTTTTTTTTTTAAATTTATCCATCATTTCAGTGATGACGAAAAGTTTAGTAATTTAGTTCGTTAAAAGATGTGGATAAGTGAAGTTGATAATAATTGTAAAAAGTGTGAATTTTTATATATATATTTGAATTAAAGTGATGAATTTTTTTTTTTTTTTTTTTTAAATAAAAATTTTATCATTAAACGAATATAATTTATAAAAATTTTTTATGAATTAATTAATGACAATTAAATATAATTAATTTTTATAAAAATAATAAAAGGTAAATATTGATTAATTAATAAATTTAAAAATTTAATTATTTCCTTTATTGTATATTTCGCACCTCTCTGATACTGTTATATATATATATCGTGTATATACATTTTTATGTACGTACGTATGTATAAAAATAATATATATTTTACTTACTTGTATACTTATATGCATATGAAGTAATGTTGTGTGTGTACATACATATGTATATGTCCTATCCTATTTCCACATTTGCTTTATATATTTTTACTTGTACAAAATTTTTCGTACAAAAATACACCACACCACCAGTGTACAGTACATTCAGAAATTTCACATCACAATCGCATGTATACGTATACGCGATGTACATATAGGATAGTATATATAAGCCAATCACACATCAATGCATTTGTTTGTACATATATGCAATGCATATGATTCTAAATTCCATCTCCATATCATTATTTCCCCTACAAAGAAATGCACACACACGCGAATCACGATTCACGATACAGCACAGCCAAAGCACTAAAATGCGAGCACAATACTGAACGAAAAACAACATTATAGTGGCACATAGCACATAGCTGATATATATAGCATATTATACATATTCACAATTTTATCATTAAACAACACAGTACAGCAAATAAAAATATACCGAATTACATACGCTTATGTCAGAGTGCCACATTTGTTTGTATATATTTTTTAAAACGTTTATAAATGCATACACTTAACACTTATGTCCAGAAAAAATAAATTATTACTTATTGTAGATTGACTGCATTAAATAGCGAACGACTTCTGTACACAGTAGTATCAGTATAACCACTATTTTTCAATTTTTTTGTAATGGAATTTCTAGTCTTTGTTTTGCCAATTTGACGTCTCTTTTTTTTTTAAATGATTATCACATAAATTTTACAGAATATCAAAAATGACATATTAACTGATTGATGTAATTGAAATTCAGTCAAATCTGTGTCCTCTGTTAAAAATTCACTGAGTTTCTGAAAAGATTTTTTTATTTAAGTCTCCTTCTCACGGCAGATAACTTTTTACTAAAAAATGACATTTCAAATTTGACGAAACTGAATGAAATAAAATTTATTTTCAAAAAATTATTCATTAGAGAAAATTGCTATCTTTTTTAGATGTGACTGTATCAAACATCGTTTGTTTGTATGTACATTATAATTTTTATTCAAAATTAAATAATATAAGCAAAATATGTAATATATGATTTTTTTTTTTTTGTGTACATCGACATATGGGGTGTCTCAGAGTAAAGGTCACAAAATAGGTTTATCGTATAGTTTTTCTAGCAAAAAATCGTTGTAGACCTCCTTCTGAGATTTAATGGATTGAATATTTTTTAAATGACATCATCTTGAGAAATGTTTTGTTTTGTATTATTTTTCGTCAATTTTGATGAAGATTATATGCCAAAAATTTTCAATTCCCTCTATCTCAAATCGGGTAGTTGGAGGAGGGAGGATCTAGTATGATTTTTTTGTTAGAAACATTTCAAACCACACAATAAATTTATTTTGTGACATTTACTCTGGGACACCTTGTATGCGATTATATGTACAAATTTCGTACGTTTACATACGTATACATACATTACGCACAAATGATGAGTGCATGTAGATTTGTTTGTATATTTATATTTTCCATAGTGTGTGATGTGCTAAGCTGAATGCATGACCAAATTGATGTTTGTTTTTTTTATTTTATTTTGTACACACTCGTGCATACATTTGTATACCGATTCATATGCAATAATCTACTGTTGTTGTTATTGTTGCTGTTCTAATATGAAAATCTTAAATATACATCATAAATTGGTAGATCATATGAGAGAAAAAAAAATTTCTTTTTCTATTTTCCTATGTATCCTGCTTAACAATAAAAAAAAATAAAAAATAAAAATAAAATACACACACCGTTCTTTTACACTATGTTACAGATTGTCCATGTACTCTTCTAAACATTGTAAAATAGCGAAAATCTTTTAAAATCCTGTATATCCAGTTTGAATAAATTTTTTTTTTTTTTTTTTTTTTCTAGAGAAAATTTTTATTGAGAATGAGAAATTGAATAGAATTGTACATAAATTTAATTCAGTTTGTAATTAACGACATTTTTCTTTTTAAAGTTTATGTCTTGTTGGTATGGAAGAGATATCTACTTATAGGTCCATTGAATGATAAAAAATTGTAACAATTCATATTGCTCAATATTTCACACCTATTAATAATTAATAGGTATTTTATATTTACACATGTGTACGTTTCACATGTAATGTACAATACAGTGTAACACAAAATTATTAATACGTTACATGGATAAATTCCCGTGAGCAATTTTTTTTTTCTTTTTGTGGAAGTTGAAGAGAAACATCCAATTTAATTGATGTAATTGATTTAATTGAGTAATTGATGCAAAATTTATACAGGATGATTTAAAAATTAATTTTTAAAATGAAAAATGGCATTTTTGAGTTTTGAACGTTCAATAATACTGAATTTTCTCAATCAATTTTAATGGGCCATAACTTTTTGGAAAGGCCTAAGTTTCACCTTTTATTTTTTTTTAAATATGATTTAAATACATCGAGTGGTACAAAAGATATTATCCAATGTATGACATCATGTACTTTACAGTCATTCAAAAATTTTTAATCCTAAATTTTAGAATGTGTGAATTTTAGAGGGGGTGGAGCAAATTTTATAACGAATTTTTGTTAGGAATATTACGAATACCGCATTTTATGGCCATTACTTTAAATGCTGTATATCAGATATTTTAATCTTTTTTTTTTTTTTGTTATTTTTGTAGGTACACCTGAGAAGGAAGGAAAACTAAAGATATCAATTTAATCAACTGTTAAAACAATGAATTGTTTACTTGCACATGTTATATTTATGCATAAAAGTAATTTAACTTGAATTTGATAAAATTCAAAAATAAAAATAAATTTTTAAATAAATTCAAAAATTAAAAATAATAATTTAAAAAAAACAAAAAACCGACGAAATCATGGAAACGCACGATATTTTGATAGAGGGATCATCACAATCTCAATCGATCAACAATAATGATAGAAATGAATTACTAATAATTGATGATTCGATGGTAATAAATTATACTGAAAATATGGACCAAGAACAACAGAAGCAATCACCACAAAATCATTATAATGTTGTTATTGAGAATCCACCATCAACAACAACAACAACGGTTACCGTTAATGATAAAATTTTAACAACCATAAATAATAATAATAATGATAATAGTAAATTTCAATTTCGTGCACCACAACAATTTTTACATCATAAAAAATCATCATGGAAAAAATCATGGAAGAAATATGGATCAAAGAGTCGACAAAAAAATCGACGACACCATCATCATCATAGAAATCATCAGAAACAGCAACAGCAATCGTCTGCACCAATCATTGGTAAGGTAAATAACAATACAGAGAATGGTAATCAACAGTTACCACAGCAACAACAGCAACAACAGCAGCAGCAACAACAACAAATTGCGAACAATCAACATCATCATCATCATAATAATCATCGTAAATTGCAACAAAATAAAAATAACAGTAATAATAAACAACAACAGCAACAACAACAACATACTCTATATAATAATGATAATAAAAAAATGAACATTTTTAAACGTATGACACAACAACAACAACAGGCATTATCATCATTTTCAATAAGATCAAAATTTTTTTTACCACAAAAACGGCCACGTAAAGAAATCATAATACCACCAACAAAATTTTTATTAGGTGGTAATATATCAGATCCATTAAATTTGAATAGTTTACAAGATGAGGCAATTAATTCATCATCATCAACGGCAACAACACCAAATAATTTAACACCAAAACAATCACCAATAACGACACCACCAAAAGTTGAAGTTATTATACCACCAAATATTCATGATCCATTGCATTTATTAGATCCAGTTGATTCAACAGAATATGAAAAACAATTGGTATCACCAATGAAACGTAAATCAAAATCAAAGCATCGTCATCGTAAAAAGCGTCCAAAACGTAAACAACAACAACAACAACAGCAGCAACAGCAGCAGCAGCAAAGTGATGAAACAGCAGCCACAAATGTATCTGGCTTTGATTTTTCATTAAATTCAAGTAATTCTGAAACAGAACAATCACTTAATCAAAATCAACAACAATCAAACAAAATAATTGAACAATCTGTAATTTTGGTCACATCAACTACATCATCAATATGTGAAACTGAAGAAAGACAGCTACAAGATAGCTATGTTGGAACTGAGATAAATAGTGGTTTTGATTCTGAAAAGAAATCTTTAATAGAAAATGAGATAAACGATGACAATGAAAAATCTATTGATGATTTACAATCGACAACATCTAGTATTCATGGAAAGGAAAATGATGAATTTTCTAAAATGAATACAAGTGATCCAATAGTGGTAACTGGTAAACGGAGTATAGAAAGGGAAAAAATTTCAAAAGAATTACGATTGGATTTGGCACTTGCAAATTCCCATCAACAACAAAATCAACAATTACATTCAGCAAACAGTAATTCAAGTGCAGGAAATAATTCTGGTGGAAGAAAACGAAAAATGAGTGAAGGACCGAATTCAGTAAAACATAAGGTGAGTGTAGATAAAGTGTAAAATCCTAAAAGTTGTTATCAATTCATTATTTTTTTTTTTTTCATCATATTCTTTAATTACAGTTTCGTCGAATGGATTCATTAGATAAAATCGTTAGTCCAGTTGTCCCACAGCCAGGTGCATGGAAGAGACCACCACGTACAGTACCATCAGGTGGTAGAAAAAATTCTCGTGTACGTTCAACATCAACTAGTGAAAATGAATTAATTAGTCCAACTGATGAACAACAATTAAAAGCAATTGATGAGAATCTCAATAATGATACTCATACTTTAAATATTGAAAATAATAAAATTTCATCATTATCATTATTATCATCATTAGCTCATGATCATGATACTCAAAATAAACAAGAAATTGAACAGCATGAAATATCGGAACAATTAAAAGAACAAAGCCAAAAACAACAAAATCAACAACATCAGCAACAACAACAACAACAACAACAAAATTTACAAAATGATCAATATTGTTGTCAATCAATTCAAAATAATCATGTTGTGCCAAAAAAATTTAAACCGAATGATGCAAAATATCAATATGGTAATTATGATAATTATTCTGGTTATCGTAATTTAACTGAATTTATTGATGTACGTTTACAAGTATTTAAACGTCATTATGATTTATTCAAAGGTAAAGATATATTAGATATTGGATGTAATGTTGGTCATATGACAATTGCAGTTGCACAAAAATTATCACCAAAATCGATATTAGGTATTGATATTGATACAAATTTAATATTAAAAGCAAGAAAAAATTTATCATTATATGTTAAAATACCAAAGGATATATCATCTGAAGATAATAAAAATAATTCATTTAATGGTATACAAAATCAAATAAAAAAATCAAAATGTAAACAAAAACAGCAACAATATAAAAATTTAAATTTCAATATAAAATCAAAATTTGAAATTAATCGTAATGAATTATTTCCAATTTCATTTCCAATTTGTTATGGTAGTATACCAAATTTGAATTCTATACAACAACAACAGCAACATCGGGAACAAGAACAAAATGATGGTAGCAGCGGTGATGGAGGTGGTGGTGGTGGTGGCGGCGGCGATGGACCACCACCGAACAGTGATAACAGCAATAACAATAACAATAATAATAATAATAGTAATAATAATAAAGATGAAATATCACCACCACCATCAGCTATGAAAAAACCAAAACAATTTAAAAATGAATTTCCAAAAAATGTTTTCTTTAGAGCGGTAAGTTTACAAAATTTATCATAAATTTAGGGTCGTATTCATTAACTTAAATGATATTATTTATTGGATATTTTTACGATAATCAAAAATTCACTGTCGTCGTGTATTCATTAGAAACGATAATATTGAATAATTTTGGTTAAATGAACACAGCCCTTAATTTCATTACCATTGTTATTAACATAATTTTATATTTTTTAATATACATTTCATCTCTTTGGCAGACAAATTATGTTCTTTCAGATGAGAGCCTATTAAATAATGATAGCCAGCAATATGATTTAATACTTTGTTTATCAGTTACAAAATGGATACATTTAAATTTTGGTGATGCTGGTCTAAAATTAGCATTTAAAAGGATGTTCAATCAATTACGTCCTGGTGGTAAATTAATACTAGAAGCACAAAATTGGGCTAGTTATAAGAAAAGAAAAAATTTAACGGTAAGTTACGGAATGTTACTTTCCTTTGTTTTGGTTTTAGATTAAATTGTGTAAAATTAATGCAATATTTTTTTTTTTTTTTTTTTTTTTTTGTATTTTCCAGGAGACAATATATAATAATTATAAAAATATCGAATTCTTCCCAGATAATTTTCATGAATATTTATTAAGTAATGAAGTTGGTTTCAGTCATGCATATACATTAGATGTACCAAGGCATAAAAGTAAAGGTTTTAGTCGTCCCATACAGGTAAATTATTTTAATGATTTTTCTTTATCTGTTTTTTTTTTTTAAATATTTCTCATTTACTTATTTTCTTTTTTTTTCTTTTCGTAGTTATACGCAAAAGGTGATTTTACACCAAATCACGTACGATGGAGTGATAATTATCATCCACAAATAACACCATATGAAGCATATCGTGGTATTTATGCAGCTGTACCAAGAGCACCACAACATCCACATTTATGGAATTATGATACACCAGTACATGGTGGTGGTGGTGGTAGCGGTAATTCAGCTGGTGGTAATTATGGTTGCCGACAGCAAACACCAATGCATCAGCCAACATCACAATATTATAATCCACTTGAAACTGATTCATATTTACCTAGTTATGATACAGAAATATTAAATCACCATTATGTATTCGCATCACCATTATATCAAACTGTATGGTCACCGCCAACATCATTAAGAAATTCATCATCTCATACACCATTATTTGGTAGTATACGTGATTATGATATTGATGATGGTATCAGTAGTACAACATCACGACATGTTTATTTGCCAAATTATTATGATGATGGTAATTCACCACATCATCAAGTTAATAGTAGTGGTAGTAATAGTAATGGTGCATTTAATAGTATACGAGAAGTTGATTCAGCTGATGATTGTGTAAATAATAAACGGCATGTATATGCGACAACAACAACAACAGCGTCAGCAACAATATCAACAACAATGAATAATTGTGAAAATTCGTCATCATCATCACCAAATGTTTTAGCTGACAGTAATACTGATGAAATATTAATGACATCTACATCATCTGCTGTTGTAACATCATCAAATCGATATAATTCTGTAGCAAGTAGTAGCAGTAATATTAATAATAACAGTAACAGTAGTAGTAATCAACATATCCATCATAATACCGTTGATTCAACAACAACGAATATGACGACAGGATCATTAGACCATGATTCATCAAATTGATATGATAAAATTGAAAATATATAGAAAAAAAAAAAACTTAAATGTATGCGTATGCGCTGTGATCATAAAATTTCCATGTCAGATATTTAAAAAAAAAAAAAAAAAAAAAAACTTGAAAGAAATTTGCACAATTTTGATTTTTTCTCTGGCATGAGCATTTTATGTCGTCACTTTCTGAGCATAGGTAGAATTCATAAACATCAAATTATAGATCAATTCAGTGTATTTGTGTAGACACGTAGCTGAATATTTGCAATTAATTATCATTTGATGCATTTATGAATTCTACGATACAGTCAATTCTTCTATAACGTGTGATTAATTTGTACAGTGTTATAAGGAGCTATGCCATAAGCAATTCGAAATTACATACAAAAACAGATAAATTTAGATCATATTATAGGATGATTGATTGTATTCTCTATCGTTTTTATGAAAATCATTTTTAAGAAAAAAAAAAATAAATAAATAAATAATAATATCCATTTAAGAAAAACAGTAAAATAGAATAAAATAAAATTTGAAAAAATTTTGCTATTAAAATATTTAAAAAAATGAAAAAAAAAAAAAAATTATATTCATATTTAGATATATATTATGTAAAATAATGAATGATTATTTATTTAGGAATTATACATGTAATATTTAAGAAAAGTAAAAAATTATACATTATACAAAACAAAAAATTTTAATTCAAAAATAAAAATCTAATAATCAAAAAAAAAAAAAAAATAGTATATATTAATGCAAATGAGAAAAAAAACTTTTTTTGTTCATTGTTCAAAATTATAAATAATAAACAAAAATAAAAGTGGATATCTGTGATTCCAAAAATGATTATATGGTTATTATTAAAATATAATATAAATATGATAAATAAAATCAATAAAAATAATGAAAATATTCAGTAAAAAAAAAAAAAAACGATGTGTATTATTTATTTCTTTTTCTATACATAAATAGGTTTGATATGCTCATTTGCCCCTAATCTAAGGTCTATTATCGATAGTCATTATTAAAAGATCATAATTGTATTTCCGAGCGCGTTGATTGAACCTCAACTAATTATTAGGCAAGATTTAGTTTAAGCAAGTTTAAGATTAAAATGCAATCGAACGATTATTTCATGTTTTTTTTTGTTTTGCTTTGTCTTCAAATTTTTCTCTCCACTTTTTAAAAATATAGCAAAAATTCAATTACCTGTTTTTCTATGCTGAATTGATCCAATTGATGATTATTTGAATATTTATGAATTCGACCATACTACTAAAAAAAAAATCGTATATATTAGTTAAGTTCTAACATATTTCAATAATTCGATTTCTACATATGATGTACATACATATGTACTACTTTGAATTACAGTGTATTATACATTTTTCAATTGTTTTCTTTTTTATTAACATTTTAAATATACAAATATTTTATTGATTGAATGTAAATTACTACATTTTTTTTTTTAATTATTTATTATCAATTTTATTTATTTAATTATATTCAATTATTAAATACAATTATATATATATATATATATATATTAATTTACACAATTAATTAATTAATTATTATTATTATTATTTATCTATTTTTTGTATTATTTTTAATAATATTGTTGTTATATACTATATATATGCATGTATGTATGTATGTTCAGCAAACAATAAGAGATGAACACAATAATAATTATGTTCTCTATTTTAAATAAATTAATTTGAATTTTTCTTAGCGTTTTTTTTTTTTTTTTTTTTTTTTTTTAAAACTACAGTATGTATTGTTACATTGTTCTTTTAAAATTTTCATTTAATCTATTTATCTATTTTTATTTTTTTTTACTTATTTTTATTTTTTTTTTATTTGATATCCTTACAATTAAATATTACCGTGTTTTCTGTTTTTTTTTTGTTTACAATAATTATTATTGGTGCATGAAAAACTTCTTGTATAATTTTCATAATTAATAAATTGATACACTGATCATGCTAGTGGATTAGTTGATACAGTCAGTGATCAAGTATAGCAATCAAATTTATCCACTTGTCAGTTAACACAGTGATGAAAAATTAGAATAAATTCAAAATTGCATCACTGTTTATCTGATGCGATATACAGTGTATACGATATTTAGCATATCTTAAAATGAATAATTCATCAAATAGGCAGTGATGCATTTTTAAATTTACTCTCAATCATTGATCAGATGATCAATTCATCACTTGATACAGTAATGATTAATTATTCTAAGTTATGCGATCAACTTGTTAATTATGAAAATTCGAAGTCCTTTCTCATTCTTTAATTCTTTTATTTTTATTATTATTAATTTTGGTGAGTATTCCAGAATTAACTTTTTGCGATTTTGAAATGAAATCGTAATATTTGTGATCTATTATAATTTCATTTTAAAATTAAAAAAAGAATTTTAGAATATCTTCACTTTTATATTTACTTAAAATAATGCAATTCTAATAATAAATTTGAAAATTTTGGAAAAATTTTTATCCTTTTTATTTAATTTGTTTTTTTTTTTTTTTAAATATTTTTCTTAAAATCTATAACCGGCATTATTTCTCCACAAAATTTTATTAAATCTTTTTTTTTTTTTTTTGTTTTTTTTAATTATTATATTTTATTTCTCTTACTTATTGTATACAATAAAATTAATGTATTCTACACAATTCATAATATTCTTAGAATCCTTGTTTGTTTTTTGTTTTTTTTTTTTTTTTAAATTTTACTCTACAGAACTACAAACTTATGAATATATAAAATACATTTATTTATTTATTTATTTATTTTTTGTGGTTTTGAGTTAAAATATGTTTGAGTTAAATTTCCAAATGTTATTATTGAATGATTCAAAGGAAAAATAAAATAAATTAAAAAAAAAAAAAAAGCAACAATAAAATAGACAAGAAAAAGAGGAAAACAAATTTAAATTTTCGGTTATAAACTATGAGTAAATTCGAAAACGAATAACTGCCTGTTTGATACAATATTCAGCTTTAGATCATAATACGCTGAATATCCCATCATATAAGAAGTGAATGCATTTTCGAAAATACGAAATATTTTTTTTTTTTGGATTTTTTAATTTTATTTAAATTCTGTTTTGGATTAAATAAAATTAATGGTGAATAATTATGTAATTGCTATAGATGAATTTTGTAATGTGTTAATTTTTTAAATGACTAGTATTTACAAAATATCAGCATTTGATATATGTACACGTAGTATTGTGTACAATGCAAATAATAAAAAAAATTTAAATACATAATGGAAAATATATAATAGCGATTAAAATTATTTCATTTTTTTAAGCTATCAATTGTATTCTATTCATTTTGATTATAAAATTTTCAGTAAATTGTTAAGCAATTAAAATTTTTTTTTTTTTTTTTCAAATTCTGAGCATATTTTAATGTGTATATAAGAGTTTTTTTTTTCTTTTTTTTCTAATGCTTACTACTATTAATTATTAATTTATTATATTTATGTATTGCAATTATAAATGATTAAAAAAAAAAAATAAACAAAATTATAAATATAAAATTAAATTAATTTAAAATTATCCCTTGTGTTTGAAAACATATAAAAACAAGTAAAATTTTATACATGTTATTGTGTGTATTATATGTATGATGGATATTTGATGATATTTATTAGAATTACATTTAAAAAAAATTCAGTTATGTGCATACCATACAAATTATATTTTTCATTTAAGTTAAGACAAAAAAAAAACATATTTTTTTGATTGTACATATTTTGATTTCTTGTAGACAAAATTAACAAAAAAAAAAAATTAACAAAAATCTAAATTATGATCCTTTTTCCCTTTTTTCTTAATTTTGATCTCTTCTTGAATAATAAATTTATGCACTTGCTTTCTTGTCTTTTTAATTTTTTTTTTTTAAATCATCAACTGATGAACTTAAGACATTGCGATCAATAGATATCTATTGCATTCACGTACTCGTCAATTAAATCTACAATTTCGATGATTCACAAAAAGCGTTAGCAGAAGCTTAGTTTGTCAAATAACCTCATGTTCTTTTTTAGGGTTCAGACAAAATTAACTTTACGTAATTTTAAATTATTTTAATTAGACTTTGTGATAATCTATGTTATGTATATGATGTTACGTTGGTGTTCACTTTTTTTGTATTTATTGTGTATTAAATTTTTCTATAATATTTATTTTTAGATATGATAAGAAAATGATAAAACAAAAAAAAAAAAATGTTTTTTTTTTTTTTTTTAAATATTTGATTTATGCTATGTGTTTACAGATATGTATGGATTTTATATTTTTATTATGATTTTGTTTTTTTTTTTTGTTTAAATTAATTGATAAGAATTTTTATTTTGTTCATGAAATAAAAAATGATTTTTAACTTTTTGATATGTGAATGAATATGATTGTATAAAATTAAGGATATTAAATTATATTGGATAAAATTCAAGAGAACAGTACGACTGTGATAAAGTAATAAGAATAAAAATGATTGATAAATTTTTCGAATATCATTGAGTCGCCGTCTATTCACGTGTTATTCAACACGTGAGAAATATATGATGACACTGATATTGTTGGGACAGCCCCATGAATCATTTGAATGAGCTGTTTAGGATTCATATTCACCAATCAAAGTTAAATATTTTCTAATTAGTGAAATCAGCCCTCCAAAAAATATATATTTTTTTTTTTTTTTGATTTTGTGCGAGTAAAACGATTTGTTAGTATACGAAGCAAGTACATAAATTAATATTATAATTAATCAAATTTTTTTTTTTTACAAGAATATGTTAACTAACTAATAAGCTAAGTATATTTTTTTTTTCTTTTTCCCGTTCTTTCTTTCTAAATAAATATGAAATACTCCACTATGCTTAATTCAATTTTAAATTTAAATAAGAAAAATTAAAAAAACAAAAATTAATTGCATTAATTAAATTTTACAAATAAAAAATATGTGTTGCTTGATATATAGATTTTTTTTTTTTTCATGATTTGTTTTCTATGTTATTAACATAAACTTTAATATGTTTAATTAATTAATAATAATTTTGTTTTTTATCTTTAAAGAAAAAACATATTATACACATTTTCACTTACAAATAATTACAAAGATACATAATTTAACAATATATAATTTTTTTTTTTGTTTTTTAATTTGTTTTTTGTTTTTTTTTCTTCTCTTTATAGTTACTTTGTGTATTTTTGTTTGTATTGCTAGTTACAACAGTGTATCATCGGAAATGCATCATTGCCTATTTGATATGATAATATGATAACGTATCAAATAAGTAGTAATGCATTTTCGAATTTACTCTTAATTACAAAATGGATTGTATTTTTGTTTTAAATAAATTTAAATGTATTACATAATAAAGCGCAATACAATTTATGTATTGTATATGAATGCAAAGTATTTGTTTATTTTATTTAAATAAATAAAATGTTTGTTTTTTAAAAAATATTTTATTTAAATGTTGATTAATCGGATTCATTGTCTTTTTTTTTTTTTTTATATTATTTATTTAAAAAAATTTAAAAATTTTGTTGAAAACAAAAATTAATCGTATATAAATACATCACTGTCTCTAATCGAAGTGATAATCCAACGTATTATCTATCATAAATTGAATTCCACATTAAATAGCCAATAATAAATTTTTGAATTTATTCTCATATTTTTTTTTTTGTTTTTTTACTATTTTCTCAAATTCAATTTAAAACAAAATTAATTTTTAAAAATGTAAAAAAAAAACAAAAATTATATAGATATTTTTTCATTATTGAGTCACTTAAACTAATCAACATTTTTTTTTTTTTTTTTTTTTACATTTAAAAAATACATTTTAAATATTTTTCCTTGAGTTATAATTTTTCTTATTTTAGAAAATATAATATGTCTACATAATATGTATTTAATGAATTTATATATTTCGTAATAAGTTTTTTTTTTCTTTTTTTTTCTCTAATCTTTAAACATTAATTTATAAATTATCCTTAATATTTAAAATATAAATCTAAAATTACACATTGATTTTTTATTTCTTCTTTTTTTTTATGTTGTAATGAAAACGATATAACTATTTTTATTTTATTTTATTTCTTTTTTTTTTTTTTCATTTATTGTTAAAGCGTCGTTAATTACAATTCATATCTCGAATTTTTATTTTATTCTTTTTTTTTTTTGTCTTTGAAATATTTCGTCATTATTACTTTGCCCTTACATTTATAAAAAAGAGACTTAAAATTAAAAAGAAAAATAATAAAATAAAATAAAATTTGATTTTTTTACCCGGGTTTTTTTTTGCTTTTTTAAATCATCTATTAAATAAAAATTTCTCTTAAAAATAAATTAGTGTTGAATAAGCTAAATATGCAGATGATTATGAAAGTGTAATATTTGTGTGTAGCCCTTTTATTATTGCTATAATTCAAACCAAACAGGAAGAACATTTTTAGCGCAAGTTCTAATCTATGCTGATGCATACGCTAACAACTTCAACGTTGTGTAATTTTACATCATTGAAGACAAAATATGAATTTTTGTATTTCATTCTGCGTACATTACGAAATGTTCTTCTGAATTAATTTGAACTTTACTTTACTTTTATTTAATGCGTGTGTTTTAAACAATTAATATCTTGTCTCTCATTTTCACTTTCTTTTTAATTTAAGGCGAATACAAAATTTATTCTCATTTTTGTTACAATTTTACTATTTAAAAGTTATTTAATTGTAATTATAATAACTGATTGTATGATTGATTACCTTATTGTTTAGTCACACATAGGGAGAAATTTCCTTAGTTTTATTCCTTTTTTTTTCAAATAATATTTAATTTTTATATAATACATAGAACGTATAGTAAGATTAAAATAAAATTTCGCTATTTAATTGATTAATTTTATGTATTATGCATAATAATGATTTTTTAAATATTTTTATGAGCTTCCATTTGTTTACTTGTTTATTTTTTATTTTTGAATATTTTAATACACGAGTATGAGAAAAAAATAAATGACTTAGAAATTAAATGAAAATTTAACAAATATTTGTAAAATGTTAAAAGAAAATAAAAAATATAACTATACAATGAGACACCCCGACATATAATTAGTCTGACTTACGTGAATTCATCAGTTTCCTGGTTTTCGGTTTTTTTTAGGTCTTAGCTAAATTGAAATAGCGTTTCACGCGAATTCGACTTACATGAGTTTTTATCGATACCATTTATTACGTAACTTCGGGGTAATTGTTGGGAATTTGTTATTTTTTTTTTTATATATAATTTGAGAATCTTTTTTTTTTTTTCAAGTGTTGACATTTTTCTATTGACTTAAATGAGATATTAAAAACATTTATTTTTATGTTTTTCTAACTTAGTGCGTGTACTTATGATAATAAGGAAATTTGTTTCTTACAATATTTATTGTGAATTATTAAATACTCTTATTCCAGTATTAAATATCTCTTATTTATGTTTTCTAAGGAGATTTCGTGAATTTGTGTATTTTTCTTTTAGCCCAAATTTTTTGTATTTTCGAATCTTTATATAGCATTATGTTAATTTTATAAATTTATAAAATAATAATTTATGAAATATTTCAATTTATCATGTATTTATTAAATAAGCTAACATCGTTGGCTTTTGCTCAATTTTTTTTTTTTTTTTGTATTTCTTAAGGCTATGAAACTCATGATCACTTAAAAAAAAATTATTATATTAATTTTTTTTTTTAATTGTTACTTGTACAATAAAATTTTTAATTATCTAAAAAAAAAAAAAAGGAAGAAGTAAACTATAAACAGAATTGAAAAAAAAAATTATTGCATATTATTTATGTATATTTTTTTTCGACTTTTATTTTATTTTTATAAAATAAGTTTACAAAAAAAAAATAAATTATTTGAAACATAATGAAGGCGAGAAATTAAATATATTAACAGAATAATAAAAATGATATAAAGGGACTTCTTCCGGTTTGTTTTGTTTTGATTTTTTTGTTTTTTATTTTCTTTTAATTTATTTATTATTATTTTACATATTTTATATGTAAAAGATAAAGCGTCTTTTTTTCTTTTCTTTAAATAAATATTTATTACATTGAGAAGTATTTTAAAATCCATAACATTTTGGTTCATTTTTTGTTTTCTTATTATTTTTTATTATTTTTTTAATTGCAACACCAAAATGTGTTCAAAACATTATCATTTCGATCATAAAATACATAACTCAGCTTTTAAATTAGCCAAGCCAAGTTTATGCCGTTGGAGATCTTCTTAAAACCAAAAAAAGAAAAAAAAAATTATGACTTACGATCTAAAAAAAAGTGTTCAAAAATGAAAACAAATATTAGGTAAGTTCAAAAATACATCATCAGTATTTTTTTCTAATGGTATTTTTTCCTAAATTAGAAAATACCGTCCATCTTTATTTTGTTCCTATATTTTTCTTTAATTTTTGTATTTTCTTATTTTTATTTTTGGAAATATGTAAAATAAAATGTATAAAGTGTGCAAAAATTTCAAATTCTCTCTCTAAAAACTGAGCACATTCATAATACAATGGATGTTTTGCTTGAATTCAAATTTTTTTAATTAAATTAAACAAAAATTAAAAATTTATTTTTTGTTTTGCTTTGCTCGGTGTTTTGGTTTTTTTTTTTTTTTTTTTGTTTCTCCTTCATAATTTCATTTCATATTTTTATATTGCGTTAAAAATAAAAATGTTGTAATTAAAGAGTTCGTTAAAATAAAAATAAAAATAATTAAAAAAATTGCATTCAAAATGTAAATTCCTTGTTTTAAACCTTATTTAAACAAAAATTTTTTTGTGGTATTTCAGATCCATAGAGATCCTTTTGTTTCTAGAGCTTATCTTATTTAAAAATCCTTAAAAATCCATTTTATTCATGTTTTGTTTTTTGTTTGTTTTGTTATTTTGCATTGATATTCTTTTATTTCTTTTTCACTCATATTTAATTTACGCAAAGTACATAACTTTTTTTGTATCCGCATGCACTGTTATTGCTCTTGCCATGGCACCCGGTGTTCTATCTTCTGAACAGCCACTTTGATGTGATCCTTCACCAGAATCATGCTCTTTTTCAACTAAATGGTATCTAAATAAAAATAATAATTGCAAATCGAGTAAATCGTTAACATATAAAAATTAACAATTTTTAAAATATTGTCATACCGTGCTCTAAATGCAACTAAATGTGCATAATATGCTGGAGCTGGAATTGATACTGATCTTGTACATCGTACATATGTATGACATAATTGATACGTTAAACATTGTAATTCATCTGAATCAAAATGATTATCATCCCATAGTACATGATAATGTGATGGGCGTGATGTTCCCTAATGATTTAAAAAAAAAAATCGTAATGAGGACATATTTTTAGTTCTCTAAATTTATCGTTTGCTTAATATTTACCTGAATTCCTTGATGACTACATAAATAAAAATCAAACTCAGTTGGATGTGTTATACCAACGTCAACTGTCGTACCAGCTGGTATATTACCAGATTTACCACTTTGTTCTTTTTTCTCAGCACAAAATAATCTTGTATGATGACGTTTTTGTACAACAATAAATGTAATACCAGGACGATAATCAGCTTCTAATTTAATACATGCTTCTCTAATTGCAGTTAATTCATGTTGTAATACATGTGGAAATTGTCCTTCTGAAACACCATCTCTATACAAAATTATACGATGAGGTTTATAACCACCCGTAGATTTATAAAACATTATTAATAATTCTCTGACCATACTACTCAATTCTTGTATTATTTCTTGTCTATGCTGTTGTACTCGAACTGTTGCGGCATATCTGGATGGATGTGCATCCATTGAACCAACAACAGCTGCTATTGATGGTTTTTTATTATCACCAGCTGGTGGGTGTGTTACATCAGCACCCAAAAATATTACCGGTTCATTAAATACTTTTGGTCTTATCGATGGTACTAATATCGAATTGATACCTCCCAATTTAACATTAATTTTTAAACACAAATTTGATAATGTTTGTGGTGATGTTTTATTAACATTTTTCGCTTGTACACATTGTGTTGCCATTCCTAATACAGTATCACCAACTCTTTTAACTTCAGCTGTAGAAAAAAAAAAAAAAAAAACAAATATTTTTTACATTATATCAAGAGTGATGAGTCATTTGAAAAAACAGCCTTCCACTTACCATAAACTGGAGTTTTTCCAGGTAAAACAACTACAACTAATTGTAGGGCATTAAATGAATTTTTCAAATAACGAAACATTGGTTCCACTTGATCTGGCCCTGTTGCATATTTACAAAAGCATGGTTGACCAATAATTGGCATACCAGCATCATTTGATATCCTTTGTAATTGTTGTGTAAAATTTCTTAATGCATCTTCACGTACAGTTCGTTGTGGAGCAAAACATGCGATGGCCCATACACGTATTTCGACTCCAGTGAAAAATTGTTTACCTCGCATATCCCAAACACCTTGGTTCGGGGATGCAAGGCTAACTTTATTCTGTGGAGGAAATAGCGGCTGTGCTGACTTTTGTAAATTTTCTTAAATCAAATCAAAATCAAAAACAAAAAAAATTAATTAAATGATACTTACTTGACCACTCATACTTGATACACGTCCACCATATTGTAATTTTGGTGCTGGTAATACACGTCCACGTACTTCCATCATACTATTTGATATTGTTAAACCAAATTCTTGTACATATAAATCATTATTAAAATCAGCTCTTTTAACTAAATTATTAATTTCACGTTCACGATCTGGTGCTGAACGTGCTGTTGCTTTAATCATTGTTGATGTTTGCATATCTGTTAATTTTTTAATACATCGTTGACCAGCAACAATATTACATACTTCAAGTGGTAAATATGTATGTTTATGTTCTTGTCCGACTTGTAAACAAGGTAAATGAGGATAACGTAATTTCATTCTATATTTATCCAAAAAATATTTAGCAACCGTACATTCAACTGTTTGACCATTTTCTAATTGTAATGGAAATCTGAAAAACAAAAACATACATTAAATGATTTAATAAATTAAATATACGTTTTTTTAAACATCAAGTATATCTTACGATTGCATTTGTGCTGGTCGTCTTGTTACATTACAAACACGATATTTTCTTCGCATTTGTCCACAATGCGTTATTTCAATTTTTAGCCCCTTTATTTCTTTGGTGAATTTAACACGTTGCGAATCAGTTAACGGTTTCCTTTGTTCATTTATATCTCTTATATCCAACACTTCACACATGAAATCAATAACTGGTTGTGCTTTATAGAAAGCGGTAGCAGATACTGTAAAAATACATAACACATTTATTTATTTATTTTTGTTTTTTCTAAAATTAAAAATTTTCAATTCTTTCATACCATCAATGTTTAACATCATTTTCCATTGTGATGGACGTACACTTTGATGAAATCCAAACCATACTTCTCTACCACCACCCAATGGATGATAATAACCTTCTGGTGAACTAAAAAAACTTCTACCAACTGGTGTATATGTCATACTTGGTAAATGTCTCATAACAACATCTAATGCTAATATTGCATCATATGGTATTTGTCTTGTACGTCCTTCTAATGCCTCCTCCAAATTAAATAATGATACTTGTGCCATCCATTTAATTGTAACACGAAATATACGATCTTTACCTTCGCCTGGTAATGTTACTTCTAATTCTAAACGATCATTACCAATTGGTAATGGATCTCTTGTATATAAATTATTTCTACCATCGAATACTGGTTTTAATACACCAAATATTTTACTATATGCATGTACCATAGTTTCAATTATTTCACGATTTACTTTACGTGGACATTTATCTGGTTGTATATTAATATCATAATGATGTACAAAACCACGTGGCATTGTTACTTGAAAATGATTAGCACGTAAAACGATTGGTCGTCCTTCACGACCTAAATTTGGTCGACGTGGACATGTGAATACTGGCAGTTCTGGTTGTGTTGGTGTAGTAGTTGATACTAATGCAGCAGCTGATGGTACCGATGCAGCGGCACCAGTTACATTTTGTGTATTCGGACTTGTTACTGAGGTGGGATTTACTGAAGATCCTGATGCTGGTGGTGCTACAAAATGAAAATGAATTTAAAAAATTAAAAATAAAGAAAATATACAAATAAACAAAAAATTATTTATAGGTATAAAGGTCTTGATAAGTAAAATGTTACTTTTCTTTGTGTTCTAATAAGCGAACAATATTGACATTGGCTAATGAAACACATCGAATATTGGAAACCTAAAACTCTGAATGAGCATTATATCAAAATTTATTTTACGTGGAATTTTTAATGGTTCAGTATACAACGTACATAAATATATTAGAAGTCATTTGGTGGTCACAAATTGGTTTAGCCATTAATGGGTGTGAGATCTCATTTTCTGACATTTTTTTTTTTTTTTTTTGATAATTAAATTCATATTAAAGAGTGTCTAACATTTTGGTCTTTTAATGTGACAGGATTTTTGGAAAAATAAAAAATAAAATAAAATTTTTTACTATACACATATAGTACACAAAAATTCATTCATTTAACTAATCACCATTCATTTTTTTTTTTTTTTTTTTTTTTTTGTAAACTAAAAGGGCTACGCTTACACATCCATATGTAGGTGTGTGTATGTATATGTTAAAAGAAAAAATATTAGAGACAGAATAAAGAGAAAAAAATTTTTCAAGTTTTCTTGAATTTTTCTTTTTTTTTATTACTTACGTTGGCCGACTGGATACATTTTTTATTTTTTAGATTTTTAGTTTACTTCTTAAAATCACCTAACTAATTAAAATAAATAATTTTTTCTTTTGATGTGAGGAGACACGGAATTATCTTGTGTTTGACAACGAACTTTACGAAAAAAAAAGAAAGAAAAAACTGTGTATGTCAGGGAATAAAAAAATAAATTATGTAAAAAAAAAAAAAATTTAATTCCCTAGTAATTCTATGTGTATTACAGGTACGCGTATAGATACTGTGTATATTAAACGCGTTTATTTTTTATTATTTTTTTTTTTATGTTGTGTATGCAGAATTGTTTCAGTCAGAGAGGCACTGTGAATACTTTTTTTTTCTTTTTTTTCTTCTTCTTTTTTTTATCTATTTTGCTTCTTTGTTCGAACTTTTTTTTTTTTAAATCACATTATATTTTTTTCACATTTAATTATTTGAAATCTTAAAAATAAGAAATTATTTATTTTCCCTAAATGAATTGAACACAATGTATTTGTTTTTTGTTGAAATATATTTATATATATATATTTTTTTTTTGATTAATATAAACTGTATTAATCCAACAAATTAAAAAACAAAAAAATATAAAGGTGGAAAAATTCCTAATAGAATTTTTTTTTCCCTCAAATCTTTTTTTTTTTTCAATTCTGCTATACACACTAAAAAAATTTGATTTTTTTATGACAAAAATGTCGATGTCGAACGAATGTATGTATGTTTTCCAATTCAAAATGACGTGAGATTCTGTGGTGTGGTGTATATTCGTTGTGTCAGATTGGTATCATTGATAATGTTAGAATGAGATGAAATATATAAAAAAAATACAAGAAAAAATGATACAGCAGGTTGACATTTGACATGCTTTTTTCCATTTTTATTTTAAATATGGTGGTCATGGTTGTAAATATTTAGATATATATTTTTTCTTTTTCCATATATAGTATATTCAAAACGTGTGGTAAAAATTAATAAAAATATCGGCGTTTGGTGCATACACGTTTTTTTTTTCGTAAATAAATACGAACACAAGAATATAAAAAAAAATCTTGGGAAATTTTCTAAGCGCCATCTATTATCGGGTTTTACGTAACAACTTTGTTGGTATTTTACTTAAAATTATTTTAAACCATTTACACATCGATGGCAATTAAAACATAAACACAACTTGATTGTCTAATGTCTACCAATTTTTTAGTAAACTACATCAACAACGAATAAACACAATTTGGTTGTCTACCACTTTGTTAGTGAACAACATTAGCGGTAGTTGGATAAAACGAACATGAAGTACTGCATTAACTCCGAAGTTTTTGTATAGGCGAACAACATTCATCATAAATCAACACTGCGTGAATAGTGTCATGTTCAAATATGCTTATCAACCGGGTTAGTCGTTGTATATGGCAGATAAGGCGTACAATACTTCTTATTAAACTCGTGTTGAATAAAAATTAATTTGGTTTTGTAAAAGTTGAATAAATTGTTATGGTGTTTATCGTGTTGTGTTGAATGTTGAAGTTGAATTTAGTTTGTTTTTCTTTTTTCATTAGTCTGTCTGTCAAACTATTTAATTTGTTGAAAATAAATTGGTTTTTAATTTTTCCTCAAAAAATTATTTTAATTAAAAATCATGTCAATTAATTATAGTGGAACATTTAAACGTTCTGGTGGATTAATATCAGCTATTAGTAAACAATTAAAACAAATTAATTTGAAACCAGTTAAAAGGATAACATTCATATTTGATCCATTTGGTACACAAAATGGAAAATCTACAAGGTACAGTATATGGAGGGATGAAGTGATGTTTGTAATGGGATATAGGTTAGATAGCAGCACCGTGTCATCAAATAACTGAAAACATTTTAAATGAAAATGAAAATAAAAATGAATACATAAATGAAAATGTCTAACGCACGGTATTCAACCTATTTTTATCTCAGCACATGCGCTCTTAAAATATTCAGATATAATTTTCCTTTCAAATTACATTTTCATTATTCCGTCAAATTTTTCCAAGAAGTAAAAGTCGTTTTCATTTAATTTATTTTGTTTTTTTAAAAAAAAAAAAAAAAGTAAATAAAAGTAATTAATTACTTACCATAGACTTTACCAAGTATACTGACTGCATTATTTAATTGAATTGTTGCAGCTAAATCAGAAAAAGGTAGAGCAGAATGTAATTGTGCTGCTGATGGTCCACCTGGTGTTAATTCACGTTCAGTCGACATCTTTTTTTTTTTTTTGTTTTCTCTTCCAATTATAATTTTGTGTTGATTTTCATATAATTAGTGTATTGTCCTTTTTAGATGTTTGTGTTCTGTATCAAATGAATAAAAAAAAAAAATTAATTTCAAATTCAATAAAATCTCTTATAAGTGGACATTCATAATTCTAAAATTTTTGTCCTCTTATGATAGGTGTCAATTCATAAAATGTAAAAAATGTCCGTTGACAACTTTCATGGCCGACCTCTTGGTTACATTCTTATTGAAATGTCTATTTAGAAGAGGTTTCACTATATACAATCATTTTTAATATATATTTACAGGGAATTCTTAACATTTTTATCGTCACCAAAAATAACTGAAACGAATCCAAAGTGTATATTGAAGACGGATGTTATATGTAATAGATTACCATCTGAAGTTAAATTTCAATTGATGCCAGAAGCGCAGGGTAAGTGCAATTTTTTAAAAAGATTTTAAAAAAAGAAATTTTCTGATAATTTTTAATCAATTTTTGTTTTCTCTTTTTTTTTTTTTGTTTTTTACAGATAAAATTAAAGCCAAAGAGATACGATTTATTAGTGATAATTTAACAGCATTAGAATTATTACAATTATTTAATAAACATATAAGTATATTAGCACCAGAAGACGATATTGCAACAGCTGTAATAAAAACAAAATCCGAAAAGAAATCAATAGGTGGTGCATCAAAAAAATCAATTAAAAAGAAATAAATAAATTTATATATTAGAAAAATGAAGAATCGTGGCGCATTAGATGTTATTGAACGAATTTATCAAGAAATACCAGCATTCACAGATGTTTTCACTGAAGAATCATTTTATACATTTGCATTCTGTTTTACATGCTTTACAATTATAATGGCATTCATATTATCTAGATTTATAACAATAAAACCAGTTGAATTTTAAAAAAATATTTAAAATGAATTTAAATTTTTTCATTTATTTCCTTGTGAAATTAATCAAGGGGTCAATGGGAATTTTCTCAATTTGGATAAATGGAATCTTGTTCTAAAAGATAGAAATGAATAAAAAATTCCTGTCATATTTTCCTTTGTATTTTTACAGCTGAGTAGGAGCTTTTTTTCTATCAACAATACTTAAGTTCGCTTCCTTTTGTGTAAACCACGTCATCATATGTACAAAAAATATGTACATATATGATTTTTTAATTTTATACATTTGTGTATTATATTAAGTTTATGTACACACACAATTAAATATTCTGTACCGCATATACGTAAAATTTGTATCTGTACAATTATATATGTATCTGTTATATTTCCAATACGAATAAAAAAAAAATCATAATAACAATGAAGACGCATGCTTCATTGTTATATTGTTAATTTTATAAAGATTCTCTCAATAATTGATTCTAGATATAAAAGACTCGCGCATGAAATTCTTTTATATTTCAATAAAATAAAAAAAAAAACAAGCTAATCAAATATTTTGAAAATTATATCAACAATTAGGTCCAGCATGGGTATTTTTGAAAAGAATACCAACATTACTGATGGAAACAAAAAAACATTTATTTTTAGCTGGACATCGACCCATTCTACAGAGAACTCGACCCTAGCTACGTAACCTTTATAATGATTATCACTTCAAGACAATCAGATGATGATGAAAATTATTATCTTTTGAAAAATTTCACTTTTCTTTTGAAACATTCGACCATCCCTACATTTCCAAAATACTAGCACCTATGTACATACAATTTAAAATATCAGTATTTTTCTTCTCATCGTATATGTGCACTACATGTAAGCAACATGTGTATATGCACATTTATTATGTACACTTTCTATTTCGGTTATATATATATAGTTAAAGTACATGTATATATGTTTAATATATCAGATATACACTAATGTTTCTATAAGCTATCATATATAATTATGTTTTTAGATACCTACCAGTATTATATGTTTCAAGTTCAATGTCAAGCGCAACATAACTTAAATTTATTAACTTTTATTATGTACATTTTTTTAAACAAATTGTATATATATATGTACATGCATATATAAAAAAATATATAAATTTTAAAGATACATACATATGTTTTCAAATACGTATACACGAATGTTTATGAGTACGTCTGAATTACAATATACATTTGAAAAAAATAATAATAATAACAAAAGTTAAAAGAATTTAAATGCTGTAACTTTAAAGCACAGTTACAGTATCTTTATTTTTTATTTTTTTTTCTTCGGATCTTCTTAGTTTTTCAGAAATTAATTGAATTTTTTGAATATGCTTGAAAACAAATCAAAATTTTATTATTTATCAATTTTTGAATCATTATTTTCAATTTTATAAAAGTGAAAAAATAAAGATTCCAATGTTGTATACTCAATTTTTTGTTTCACTGTGTATACGTGTTTAATTCAATTTATAAAAGGACGAAAATTAAATACGTTATAAATAAAAAGGGATTTCTTTTTTATTTTTATGTAATTTTCAAGTTTCAAAAATAAATAGATTTTTAAAAATGAAAAGGATTTTTTTTTTTTTTGTAACTTTAATTTGACCCTAGAGTTATTTGGTGCCGACAGTGAAAATAAACCCCAACCCATTTTAAAATAATTTTTTTTTGCTTTGCTTCTTGATATTACCAATTTTTTGACATTCGATTAAGATAAATTAATTGGACGTGCTGTATAAGTAGATGCGTAAATCTTGATGACATGTAGATTCCAGAATTTTTACAAAATCTAGGATGTATTAACGGAATATTGCGAATAAAAAAAAATTTTCGCTAAAATGTCTGGTGAAGGGTACCTACACATATTCGAAAAGATAATGCAATGAATTACTTGTATGTAGGACAAAAATAACTTTTACTTGTTACTTTATTTGATGGATGATACATACTAAGGTTGATTTCAGACAAATTCAGAAAATCCCATTCATTTATAATTACACAAATAAAATTTTAAGTATAGCCCAAACCAATTCAGACGAATAATTTTAATGTAATGTACTTACTACCTAGGTTTCTGTTTATATAAGCATACAATTTGAATTTTACAAATGTTGATGAACACAAAAATGTTTATTCATGTGTACTTAAATGTTAACGAAATGTTCTTTCGTTTTGGTTTGGACTATATATACACATTAAAAATTTTCAGTGAACTTATAAATTTTGGTTTTTAACATTTAAAAAAAAAAAAATTTAAGGTACATACTCGTACGCATACAAGATTACAAGAGTGCATACCCATATGTACATACATGTATGCATAGTACATATAATGACCTTTAAAAATACATTATATTGGAAAGCAGTCTTACCTGTTTTATGTTTTGTTGAAAATCTGTTTATTTTTATATTCCTTTGTTTTTGTAATGTTTTGTATTTCTTTTTATTTTATTTTATTTTTTTTGTTCTTCTGTTTCTTTACGTTATATTTTAATTTAATTTTTTTTTTTTTTTTAATTCAGTTTTTTATTTCTTTTGTTGTTCATTTTAAATTTTTTATTTTTATTTGAAAATTTTCGTTATTATAAATTTTTGTTTTCTGTAACGATTATAATCCTATATACAATTGAATATAAAATAAAAATTATAAAAACAATTTAAAAAAAAATAAATAAATAATAATAATAATAATGTAAAATTAAATTATTTTGTTTATTCAAGTGTTTCATATTATTTGAAATAACAGAATACATATACCACCCCACAGTATTGTATTTAAATGGATATATGGATAATAATATGACGATTGACGAATAGATATACTATAATTATGTCAAATTGATATTTAAAAATACATGTACATATTTAATTACGTGCGTAAATATAGCGTTATTGTAGTCTCTATATACATTTTCAGTAATATCAAAATATTTTAATATTATATTAAAATTTAATATTTTAATATTCATTTAATTAGGATATTTAAAGCCTTTCTCATCGTAGTTAGCAGATTTTGTTAACATGACATTCTGTTAATTTTCATTTAAAATTTTAACAGTTAGTAAATTTAACTAATTTTCATACAAAATTTACGGACAAGGCTAGATATTAGAATTTTGTGTGATAAATTAGCAGAATACAAATTAGCGAAATCTGTTAATTACAACCAAAATGGCCCTGATTATGTAAAAATCAAATCTTATCGTATTAAATTCCTTGAGAACATAAAATCGTTTCGTTTAACTTAAAAGACAGGCAGATAATTTAAATTTAAGATTTTTAAACGTTATAATTATCAAATTAGGTACCTAAGTATAAATTTTTTTAATTAAAAAAATTATGCAATTTTGACAACATTTCGTCATTTTTTATTTTAAATAAAACTTTTCCATATCAACAAATCCTTTATTTTAGGTAAACAATTGTGTGTAGGTATATGCAAACGACATCTCATCACGTATAGTATGTAGGTATGTTTTTGAATTTCTGTAGGGTATCTCAAAACAAACGTTACAAGTCATGTAAAATTTTTGTGTTTTAAAGTTCCACCGAAAAATCTTGACCATTTCCTCCTTTGAAATGTTTCTCTTTTGAAATGTATGAGATTGAAAATTTTCTGATTATAAAGTGATGATCCTTCCAAAATACAGGGGATTGAAAATTCCCTGACATGAATTTCCAAAAAAATCAGATTCGAGTGACATTTACCCTAGGACACCCTGTACAATTGAAATTATAAATATAATTATTGTACTTAATACCTACATAAACATACGTAAATAATTAGGTATATACATGTATATATTTAGGTGGTTAAACGAAATCAAGGGCGAATTTAAACAATAATACCTACATATATTATACAAATGTATCTGCGTATAAATTATGAAATGTTCAATTTTATTGTAAAATACAATAACAGCTTATAATATTGATAATTTCACTTTGACGTCAATTAATTTCATGTCTTACGTTATACGTAGAGAAATTTTTTTTTTTTTTTTTGTTTTTTTAAATATATTGAAAAGGATAAAATTTAAGAAATTATTCCATGAACAAAACAAAAAAGACAAATTGAAAGGAAATTCGTTAAAATGCACAGAGCGGTATTGTATTATAGATATAGATAGGTACTTTATGTGCTACATGAAACTGCCATTTTATGTTTTTACAATATTATTATGACTTTACGAAAATAAAAAAAAATAAAATTAAAATAAAAATAAAAACATACATATAGCCAAACAATATAAAATATAAATTATTTTTTTTATTTTTATTTTGTGTTTTTTTAATCAACACAACACAATCAACATATTATATTTATCGCATATGTACGAATGACACTGTGTGTAACTGTAATTGAAATCGAATATAAAGTACTGATAACATTGTACATTCTACTATGAAAGATATGTAATTTTGTACTGTACATTATTTTGAATTTTATTTATTTATTTTTTTATTTTTATTTAAATTGTAATTTTTTTTTTTTTTTTTTTGTTAAATTTCAATTCACTTGCACACGCATTTTAACACACACACAAAAAAAAAAAAACGAAATATCGGCGTACATAGGTAACTGCCTAACTGGTATATACATCGTGATTCTATCATATTATTTTTAGTTTTTTTTTTTTTTTTTTAATTTATTTATTCACTATTTTTCTTTTATTTTTGTTATTCTTTAAAAAAAATATATAAACAAATTTTGCAAATAAACAAAGAAAAAAATAATAATAATTAAAACAACAACAAACAAACAAACAAAAATTTCACTTTACTTTCACTTTAATAAACCATTCATTGCATTTGCGTCCATCATTTTGTGTTTCAATTTTCATTTACTGTAATTTTTTGTTGGTGGTTTTATTTTTTTTGTATAAAATTTAATATTAGAGGGTATATTACAATTACAAGATTACCTCTATTTAGTCTATTTATAGTTTGTGCTTTTTTTTTTGTCAAATAAAATTTTTAATTAAATTTTTTTTTTTTTGGTTGTAATAGAAAAAACTGTTTTATTATTGTTTTTATTTTGATTTAAAAAAAAAATTTTTTTTTATTATTATTATTTGTTTTTGATTTTGTTTTTATTTACCATCTTTGCACTTTTCATTTTTTTCTTTATATATTTCACTTATATATTTTTTTTATATTGTAGATATATTTAAAAAAAAAATATATATAATAGAGATACAATACTGAATGTAAACGCGACTCTATAGTTTTGAAGTTCAAAACAATATTCCGACATTGAATCTAAATATCTTTATATACAACATTGAACATATCTACATGTATATAAAACACTGTATATATTTACATATATGTGTATGTAAAACAGCTATATACAGCTATATGTACGTCCAGATACAGTACATCAGGTACACGTATGTAAACACAACGCATATGTATCTACACAGAAGTATATATATGCCTGCCTGGAGCAGAGTCGAATATATATATTATCATTATGTATATATGTATGTCTGTTCGTGATGTACGTGTTTGATATATACAATTTAATACACAACCATATCTATATATCCAACATTTTGCCACCACCACACATACAGGATTTCCCGAATCAAGTGTCACAAATCATATTTTTCTTAAAAGTTCAGTCAGGCTGTTTCTAGTGAAAAACTTTTACCATACCCAACCCTTCCCTTAAATTTTTCCATCAGAAATGTAGAGTATTTACCGGTATTTTGAAATTCTGAAAATTTTATGAAAATCTAAAGGATATATTGCATTTTTGAACATAAATTCCAGGACACCCTGTGTTTATGCAGAGTTTACATATTCATACAAATAATTTATATAGGCGGCTCTATATATAGCATACACAGATCACAGAATGATTGCTGAAAAAGTGAAAAGCCCCTTTTATGCTATAACACATACATAGATAAGCATAATGCGAGGTTTATTTACATATATAGTCAAACCAAAAAAAAAAAAAGTCGGTATATAAATATGTATGCATGTTTTTTAAATGTGTTGTGTTTGGTTGTATATCTAACGCCAACCCCATTCGTACTGTATGTTTGACAGATTCAGCTGTTTAAAATTTATGAAGGGTAGAATAGAAATGCAAGTAAACATTCTTTATCACCATGCATATACGTCTGTCAGTATATATATACATATATATATATATGAAATCTTTTATATATATTTATATATATGCATGCGCACACAAACTGATATGCTTATATGTATGAAACACAATAAAAAAAAGTAGCATATATATAAGTAGGTATGTGTTATGTGAACGTGTGAAATTTTATATATGCGATGCGAATGCGCCGCAATTATTTTTGTTTATTCATATTTCATACATAGATATATTATTATGTATGTATAAAATTAAAATTAAAAATCAAATAAAAAGTAAATAGTTAATAGACAGATTATGTTAGGGATTAGGATTGATTAGGATACATGATTACGTATTTACTAAATTTTTTAAAAAATTATTTATTAGCAAAAAAGTTGAAAATCCAAGAATTATTATGGGGCTTCAAAAATTTTTTTAGCCGATAGAGCGGTTCGGGCGATGAAAGAGGGGACGGCTTGAATAATGGAATGATTTAGTATATTTGTTGGTAGAAAAAGGGATGTCGTTTTTTCGTATAAGAATATTCAAAATAAACTCGAGAAATTATAAGCCATGTACTTATTATATATATGTATGTATACATATGTAATAATATATTACATACGAGTGTTTGTAAATATTTTCATACGAATTTGGTATTTTAACTATAAATACCGTCATCCTAAACAAACATAACTTTCGTTCATAAGAACATTAGAACACAATTTTGTAATGGTTCGATCATATAGTATATATGAACGTGAATTAAAGATCAGAGACTAGGATAGTAGTAAAAAATGTGTAATTTCAGATTAACATACATACATACATATATCGTACAATATTTCATATACATACATTACTTTTTCTTTTTCACGTCGATTTTTGTTCATATTTCACACTTTTCTTTTACTTTTTATATCAGACAAAAAAATATATACAAGTACGATCTATAAACACATAAATTTGTATACGGTCGAAAGATGTGTACAGAATATTGCACGTATGTATGTATATATTGTATTTATAATTAACAAAATCAAGTCATTATTTTATGGTACAATATTTGTACAGGGACATATATGACTCCACGTGGAGTGTATACTTAAATAACATACATACTTACGTATACGATATATAATGCATTCATACGATCATATTATTATTTATCATTACCTAAAAAGTATGAATTTTGAATACCCAAAAATTCAAAATTTAACATTAAACCGATCGTATTCAAAATATATTATATTTCCTATACAATACATTACAATTTGAATTTACATTTTGTATTTCTATCCTCGTTTCTGATGTAATTAAATTTATGACCCATATGATCGTACAATTATGAAAAAATTATATTTGTTTAAGACGATAATTTGTTTGTTTAGGACAGAAGTTTTACACACGCATATATACGATAAATACGTACATTACAAAATATTCTTATAAATATTGCGCATAATATGTACACTTAAATTACATACGCACGTATGTGATAAATATGCATACATATTCACATTCTATGCTGATACATGGGTATTTTAGTGGGTACTGAATGATTTCTTCTGAAATAATATGTACACTTAAATTACATACGCACGTATGTGATAAATATGCATACATATTCACATTCTATGCTGATTCATGGGTATTTTAGTTTTTTTACATGGGTATTTTATTCTGAAAATTTGCTTGCTTTTTTTATATATTTCAATACATTTTCATATTTTACACCTTATTTTTTGAATAAAACGGTAGCACAGGGTACTGATGTCAGTACCCAGGAAGAAAAATTTTTGAACGTCGAATTTGCACTGCTTGCAGTATCTCCTAGTTTTGGATTTCTGTTATTAGGTATTAATTAAATAGAAATGTTAATATGTATATGTACATCTACAAACTTAGTAGGTATATATACATATGTATGTACATTATATTTTTATGTACTTAATATTTATATATGTACATTAAAATCATATTATATGTACACACATATGTTACATATAATATATATCCATATATAAAATACACCTATGTACATGGTTTATCTGATACACCTGTTGGTAGAATCACGGCTAATACATACATATATATACATATGTATGTATATATATTTTTAAAATTATACATATGCACATGTGATATGCAGAGGGTACGAATAAATACAGATACATATGTATGTGTAATGTATATATAAAAAATTATTATAATTATATATGTACATATATCGGCATATATATACATATATTGGTATATACATACGTCCAGAAAGTGTGTGTACATACATATGTACCTATATCACAAGTGGGCAATATCAACAATTTAACATTTAACAAGATTTTCAAATAAACTGATAACAGAAAATTATCAAAAAAAAAAAAATTATATAAATGCCCATACACGCATATTTATACATATATACTCACGTATGTACATACATATAAATGGATCTGCATGAAAAAATAAAAATAAAAATAGAAATGGTTTGAAGTAGAAATAATTCGTCACGTAGACATACGGAAGAGAGGAAAGGAAAACAAAACAATATGAAATTTGATTATTACATGTATTACATGCGCACGCTATATCTACATATATATATGCACGTGAAATTAAAAACAAAACAAAAACATATGCATCTAGCCAAATCCAGAATTATCCATCAGACTCAAACTCAAGCAGAAGTCTAGTATATACATGTATATTATATATCAGGTATACAATCATATTTCAGTGAGTTTATAAACAAAATAGTCATCTGTAAAAATATGGTACCTATATACATACATACGTATGTGTTAGGTATATTTGATTACCTGTGACAATTTATAAACAAATATTCATCACCATCAAATGATTATGAGTTGAATTAATTCAGCGTACTGTGACATATAGCTGAATACGTTCAATTGATGATCATTGATTATTTGTGAATTCTAAGTCTAACAATCTGTAATAACTAATAATTCATATAAAAGATCTAAGACTTCGAATAAATTTATATTACATTTAATTAATAATTTTATTTATTTGTTTATATTATAATTGATCTTAGTTTGATTTGATTAAATGAAAGGAGATACCTTGATTCAGATTTAAAAATTAAATCACTATCTACATGACTACTATACATCGCTATTATGATCTTAAATTATATCAGATAAGAGGTGAGGCATTTTTAAACTTATCTTTAATATCGGCTTGATAGTCAAGATTTGGACAATCGGAGAAAAAAAAACAACAACATATATGTAACTTGTGAGCCATTTATTTATTTCCATATTTTTATTTTTTTTAATTTTAAATTTTACTTGAAATCTGTAATAGAGAGAGAGATGTTTTCTTTTCAGCCTACGGAAAATCGCAAAAAAACAAAACAAGAAAAAAATAATATGATTAAAATTGATAATTATGAAAAAATAAAGAACTTTTAAACCAAAACATTTTTGGTGTATATCTAATTTACGTAAATCGTATAAGGTTTTTTTTTTTGTTTGAATAATTCTATTAATATACATGTAATTTTTTGTTTTTTTTTTGTTTTCTTCATTGTATTGAGTAAATCATTCACTTGATATTTTCAAATTTTAGATAGATAATAAATTGTATTGTATGTGAATGATAAAAATTACATAATTAAATGCTTTTCCACTATATATATTCCATTAATTGGTGTTAATCATTTTTGGTATCATCAGAAGCATCATTACCGCTAGTATTTGATGTTGTTGTAGCACTTGCTGCTGTTGTTGCTGTTGTAGTATTTACATTTTTATTTGATAGTGATTTTTCGAGTGCTTTAACAAATTGTTCCAAATCACCAGTATTTGCTGCAGCTACTGCCTCATCAGATAATTTAAATTGTGATACAACTGGTCCTAATTGCCCAGATTGTAATGCATTTGAAAATAATGATAATGCTTGATGAAATTGTGGTGATGATATTGTATCTTTTAATTGTTGTTTAATTGAATCATTTGTATCCAAATTTGGTAAATATGTTGATAATTGATTGGCACGTTCTGTATCAGATATTATTTGATTAACAGCATCAGATGATGTTATTATTGAACTTAAATCGACATTAACTGATCTATTATTGGTACCAGTACCAGTACCACCAGTTATTGTATCTGCTGATAATGCTGATAAATATGACTGTAAATCTGGTAATGTAACACGTGTTGTACCACTACCAGATTTTTTAGAGCCTTTGGATGATGAACCACCTGATGATGATGCTGGACGAGGCACTGATAATGAAACTTTTTCACCAGTATTTGTATTAGTCGAATTTGGTGATGCTGATGATCCTCCACCGCTGCTACCAATTACTGTTGATGCACCACGATTAGTTGATGATGATGTTGAGCTAGCTGCTCTTGATGATGAACTATCAGATGACCGACTAAAAAAAATTTTTTTTGTCATGTTAGAAAAACAAAAATCAGTACAAATAAATATTGATTTAATTTTCTTACTTCATTGAACCCAATAATGAGCTTAAACCACCCATTTGTCCAACACCACCAAATAATTGCATCAATTGCTGTTGTGACATATTATTCAGCATATATTGTAGATCACCGCTATCATTTCCACTACGATTTGTTGTCGATGGTGGATTATTCATAACTTCATTAACACGTCTACAATATTCCTCATCTTTATCAGTCTTTGGCTCTTGCATCCAAAAGAAGAAACGTCTAGATGAAGTTTTTGATTTTAATACAAATACTCTTCCAGTTTTACATTGATCAACACGTTTAAATTCAAAATCATCTGGGAATACAATTAAATCATCTTCGACCTTTAGATAAAGAAAAGAAAAATATGAAATTTCATGAATCTGTCTGAATTTTCATACATAACCTCATTTGCTTATTTTTTTAATGTCTATTTTGTTTAAATGTACCATCTTATGTGCATCATATATGTTGATTACACATCATGTATGGCTTCTTTACAGTATAGTGTATACGTCGTGTATGATTTATGATGCGGTTCATAAAATAAAATTCATTTTACTAACCTTCCCAGAAACGCGGTCCTTCCAACAGAAATGTATTAAACCATCCTCAGCTTGAGTTAAATAAACTAATCCTTTCCTTGTATCTGGATGTACCATTTTTCCAACCATATTCATACGTCCAGCACGAAATTCAACTAATGGTTGATTACTACCACCCGATGATCCAACTAATGCACTTTGACGTCCAAACATTTTTTTTTTCTCTTGAATTTTTTTGCAAAAAAAAATTTCTCTTTAAAATCTTTTCGAAATCTTTTTACTACCCTTGGTTTATTAATTAAAAAAAAAGAAAATAAATAAATAAGAAGAAAATTTAATTATTTTTGAAAATTGTGAATTTTGCTATGCACTTACAAAAAATGTCCTTTCTTTTCTAATAATATTAAAAAAAAATTTATGTTGAAAACGTCCGTCTTCTTTTTAAAGAATGACAAGCAATTTTAATTTTTTTCACACAATTCACAAATGTCATTGTATTTTCGAATCCACATATGTTCCACCATTAATCCACATTTTGTGTGTCAAAAAAAAGAAAAAAAAAAACAATTTTCAAACCCGTGATGGAAACTTAAAATATTATGGATCGTGTCAAATCGTGTACAAACAACACAAAGATTAACAAATGTTTAAAACAAAAAACAAACAAAATAAACGTACCAGACACAACAAACATAACAATCATAAACAACATTGAACACATGCAACATAATCAATATATACAATATGAGCAACATATGCAATATAAGCAACATATATAGCAACATAACAAACCTGGCATACATAACAAACAAATTTATTTGTTCGTTTGTTTTTTGTTTTGTTGGTATCAATAACACCAATTACCTTGCACATGATCTAAACAATTCAGTGATTATGAAATCTAGCTTACTGTGTAAATTATGTTATCGACTGTGTTCGAAGAAAGAATTTAAATGTCAGAATCATTCAGTCATCCATCTAACAAATTTTTCTTCGTATATTCGAATTAAATATTAAATACAAAAGAGAAAAAAAATACTTAAACTTGAAGTATCATGTAAAATTGGTTGAATTTGGAAATAGAAGAAATAAATATTAAATAATTGAAATAATTTCAAATTTTTGTGTAATTTAAAATAAAAATATTGTAAAAAAACAACATTAAAAAATTTGTTCATTTTGTCATTAATTTTGGTGTTTTTTTTAAAAAAAAAAGGAAAAACTTAAAAAAAAAAAAATCAAAAAAGAAAAAATGTATAATTTTGATGGTGATTATCGTCGTCGTCCAATGCAAAATTTAGGTGGTGTTTCAGTAGTTAATGATCGTGATTCATTAATACGTAAGGTACAACAGGAAAGACAAAAACGTAATGAATTACGAAAACAAAATAATGGTGCAACTATAATTCAATCATATACAAGAAGTTATTTAATAAGACAACATATAAAAGATAATGAACGTGAAAATTTTAATAAATTTTGGTTATTAAATAAAGATCAATTAATAATTCATTTAAATGATGATGATGATGATAATAATGTAAAAAATTATATGAACATTTTATCATATTTATTAAAGAGATTATTATTCTTTTATATGAAAAGTAATAAAGATGATTGCGATAAATTGGTAAGTTTACAATTTGAGGTAGAAATGTATAAGTTGTAGTCCCTATGTATTTTGTATGGTTTCAAAGTTCAAAGTGGTTTGATCCTGCTTTGATTCCCCGTTTGTTATTTATAGCTATTTTGGTCGTAGTTAGCAGATTTCTCCAGTTTGATATTCGGTTAATTTTTAAACAAAATTTACAAGGTATGAAAATTAATAGAAAGTTGGCGAAATTTACTAACTACAAGCTGGAGAATCCCTGATTATTTTCATATTGTTTATGTTTACTTTTGGTCTGTTCTTATCAGTTCTTCTGAAGAAATTTTAGATCTTACAACCCAATAAAGTGTTTAAATTTGTCTTTGTCTTCAAGTTTCAGGACTAAATTTCAAAATTGTTTTAGTTCCAGAATCCTTCAATGAAATATTTAAAATTTTTTTTGCGATTTATTTAAAAAATTTAACAATTACCTTTTCTTTTTCAGGTAAACGTCTGTAAAGTAATAATAAAAAATCCAAAAAAGATTTTAGAAAATTGTTTAAAAGATTCAATATGGTTACATCGAATGAAAAAATTATTATTAATATGTTTAGATCAATTAACAATATCAAATAATGTACATACAATACCGATGCGTACATTAGAAACATTTTTATCATATAATTTAATACAAAATTATATAAAATCTATAATATGTAATAAAAATTCTGATGATAATAATGATGATGGTTGCAGTACAAGTAAAAATATTGAACAAAATAATCAAATAGATAATGATAAAAATTTAATAAATTATTTTAATGAAATTTATGAATATTTAATTAAAAATGAATATTATTTAAAATTACGTTTAATATTAGAAAATAAATGCCCACCATTAAATGATGATGATTATATTATGAATGCACCAAATCAATTAACTGATGCTATTTATCAATTAATAATTGGTCCATTAATATTTATAAATGATATAAATATATATTATAAAAATTTAAATACAAATAATTATGATATATCTAATTTAATATGTTTATCATTTATTAAATATTTTTTATTAGAACAATATACTGAACCAATTTATAAATATTTAATACCAACATTATCAAATTTAAAAAAATTCCCATTTAAAATTTTTATTCAAAGTCTTTGTTTATATAATTATTTTCATAATAATAATAATCATAATAATAATAATAATATAAATAATAAAAATAATAATAATAATAATGATAATGGTAATAACAGTAATATTTTTTATAATTCAAATATAAATGATAAATCAAATTATGATGTTAATAAAATTAATAAAGAAAATGATGATGATCATGATGATTATAAAATGAATATTGATGATGATGTTGATGAACAAAATAAAGATGAACATGATAATAAAAAACAACAATATAAAATTAAAATTGATTTACAAAATTTTAAAATGGATTTAAACAGTACATTTTTATTATATGCAATTTTAAATTTAGATAAAACTCATTTTGGTAAGTAAAAATATAACACAATAGTAGGATAATGTACAAAAAAAAAAAAAAAAAAAAATTAAAATCAAATGGAATGAGTGTTATAATATTTTTTTTATATTTTTATTTATTTTACAGATGAATTTAACAACAAATCATTATTATCTGGTTATATAAAAAACATATCATTTATATTATTAAGAATACATTTATTACCAAAATCATCTAGACATTATAAAATTAATATTGATGATAATGCTGATAGTACAGATTCTGAAGATGATGATGATGATAACGATCATAATAATGATAAAAATTTAATAAATACAAATTTAACAATATTAGAAAAAGAATGTCTATCAAAAACGATTGAATTATTAAATGATACTGAACGTGTTTCAATAATAACAGATAATATTGATTTAATATCAGATGATGCTGAAACATTATATTCATTATGTAAAATATGTCATGATTTAATGATTTTTAATAAATCAGCTATATTTGATTATAAGTAAGTTTAAATTATCAAAAATTTAATATGAATTGGATATGATGTCCTCAAAGATAAAATCCTCAGAGGAAAAATTTCAAAAGAAAAAAAAAAACCTCAGAGGTAAAATCTATAAAATCTTCAAAGACAAAATTTGAGGAGATCATATCTAATACGATTAATACAAACATAGAAATTAAATACTTTTTTTTTAATTACATTTTCAGACTTTTATATACTCTAGCATTTATGCCAAAATTTCTACGTTCAATATGGTTTACATTAGCTTCACAATCAAGTCAATTAGGTTTCACGTCACCATTAAGTTTATTATCAAAAGGAGTTGTTCGTAAGTATATATCTTTAAGAATTTTTTGTCGTCATTCAAAAATATCAATATCCTTTTTTCTTTGTTTTTTCTTCAGCAAAAGCTAATATTAATATAGATCGAACGATACCATTTTTGGCAACATTTTGTGCATTATTTGGACGTTTAGTACCAACATTACATGATGGTGAATTTTGTGATGGAAATAATAGTTCTATTATATCACCTACATCATTATCATCAACATCATCAATAATAACAACATCAAGATCATCAAATACCACCAGTTTAATGCCATTTACATTATATGAAATAATACAATTAAGTAAAACATTAAAAGAGATATCATTAGGTTTAGTTGAATTAGCATTTCCAGAGACACGATCAAATTTAAATGAACATTATCGTTCTGTATTTAATCCAAATCATTTAAATGATAATAATTTACATTGTGATAAAATCACAAAATTAAAATGGACAAATTTATTAAAAGTTGTTGTATCTGTATTAAATCAAATACATACAAGAGATTTACGTAGAAATTTTTGTCCAAGTGATCATTGGATAATACAAACATTAAATTTACCATTAGATCGTCCAAATGATTTACCATTAACAAGAGGTAATAGACGTGGTTTTAGACCATTTCAACCAATACGTGATTTTACACGTGAAGATTTTGATAATGGTAGTGGTCCACCAATGTCAACAAAACAAATACGTTCAATAACAATATTAAGAGAAATACCATTTGTTGTACCATTTAATACAAGAGTTAGCATATTACAAGGATTAATAGCTGCTAATAAAATTCAAATACAAGGTGATTTACAAGGTTTCTTACAAGGACCATCAATACAAATAATAGTTAGAAGATCACATTTATATGAAGATGCGTACGATAAATTAAGACCTGAAAATGGTAAGTTGATATTGTATACCTAGTCTTAAACTGAATGATTTGAAATAAATGATTCAGTTGAAATGAATGATTTCGTCATTTTGAATTATTAAATGTGATTGTTTTTTTTTTTTTTTTAAATAAAGAACCCGACTTACGACATAAATTTCGAGTACAATTCATAAATAATCTCAACTTAGAGGAAGCTGGAATTGACGGTGGTGGCCTATTTCGTGAATTTTTATCGGAATTAATTAAAACAGCATTTGATCCTAATCGTGGATTTTTTATGTATACATACATATTATAGTTTTTAATTTTTTTAAAATTCTATTTCAAACTTAATATAATATCCATTTTTTATTTATTTATTTTTTTTCAGGGTTACTACTGATAATAAACTTTATCCAAATCCAAGTGTTAGTGACTTAATACCAGATTATGAAAAACATTATTATTTTATGGGTAGAATATTGGGAAAAGCAATTTATGAAAATTTATTAGTTGAATTACCATTAGCTGAATTCTTTTTATCAAAATTAGCTGGAAAATATTCAGATGTTGATGTACATCAATTAGCATCATTAGATCCAGAATTATATAGAAATTTATTATCATTAAAAGAATATGATGGTGATATTAGCGATTTAAATATTGATTTTACTGTTGTTAGTAATGATTTAGGTACAACAAAAATAAAAGAATTAAAACCAAATGGACAATCAATTCAAGTAACATCATCAAATCGTATTGAATATATACAATTAATGGCTGATTATAAATTAAATAAACAAATACGACAACATTGTATTGCATTTCGTAAAGGTTTATCAAATGTATTACCAGTAGAATGGTTATATATGTTTAGTAATAAAGAATTACAAATATTAATATCTGGTGCAGAAATACCAATTAATTTAGATGATTTAAAATTACATTGTCGTTATGGTGGTGAATATGGACCACAACATCCAACAATAAAATGCTTTTGGAAAGTTGTTGAAGAATTTTCTGATTTACAAAAACGACAATTACTTAAATTTGTTACAAGTTGCTCAAGACCACCATTATTAGGATTTAAGGTAATAATTTTTGATCAGATTTTATCGGGTTGGTTACGACAACTATCCCACATCCACAAGGATTAAATTTCCAAGTTAAAAATTTTTCAAAATCTCATGCTTTTTGGAATTTATTCAAATATTTTGGATATTGTCTTTGGAGGATTATGGGGTTTTCCCTTTTTTTTATATATAAATATTTTATTTTATTTTTTTCTGATTTTTGTTTTTAGGATTTGGATCCACCATTTTTAATTCAGAATGCTGGCGATGAAGAACGTTTACCAACTGCTAGTACATGTACGAATCTATTAAAATTGCCATCATTTAAAACAGTTGAACAAATGAGAGAGAAATTATTATATGCAATTCAAGCTGGTGCAGGATTTGATTTAAGTTAAAAAAAAAAAAAAAAAAACATAAAAATAAGAATCAACAAAAATATTATCAAACGAATCATAAATTTCAGTTTATGTATACATGCATGTAATTTTAAAAGGAAATAAAAATTTTCTTTTGCTGTGAAAATATAATATAATTTAAAAAGAAAAACAGAAATGAAATTGGTTTTTCATATTCTGAAAATTACCTAAACATTCATCTGATTTAAATTTATCCTTAGTTTTATCGTTACTATTATCACTGGGCTAGGCGTTAGGCCTAACATTTTGATAACCTTTAGCTGAACCAGATATCTCATCTCGGAATAATACACGGAATGGCACACCTTATAAATTTATTACACTATGTGTGAATACAAAAACAAAAGTCAGCAAATTAGCGTTGATCGTAAATGTCAACAACACAACATCAATCCCAGTTGTCAATTATTTTTGTTATAATAAGATTGTCATTTGTCTGGCTAGCCTGGCAGGCATATAATTTTGCAAATTTTATAATAAATATACACATACATACATATAAATATAATTTGGAATTTTCCATTTTCAATCAACCGAATTTATATTATAATTATTTTGTAATAATTTTTAATTAAAGGTAAATATAAGAAAAAATGTTTGTTTATTTTTTAAATTGAAATAAAATAATTTTTTATTTATTTTTGTAGACAACCGGCTAAATAAGGGATAACAAGACATAACCTTCCAAAAAAAAAAAAAAAAAAGAAAAATACAGAAAGCAATCTCAGTCTTAGTCAATTGTCAATTTCGGAAGAAAATTATAAAATTAATGTAATTTTTTAGTAAAATACACAAATATTAGATTTCTATTGTGCATATTATCATTCGAAACTAAATAGAATTTTTTTTTGTTCTTAATTTACAAAACATTATCACATATCTGATGGTAAAACTAATCATCAAACAGGAAGTATAGATATCTAATTAAATAAAAAAGAAAAAAAGAAAAATTGTTAGCTCATAAAATTATTTTTTATGGATTATTTATAATGAACGAGAAAGTAACACAATTAGCAATAGCAAGTCGTATTATTTTAATATTTATACAATTTATATCAAATATATTAATACCAGATCATAAACCAGATGCATTTAAATCACCATTATCACAAAAACAATCTGAACCATTTGATTATATTATAAAATTTTTATTTGGTGGTTTATTAAGATGGGATTCTGAATATTTTCTACATATATCAGAAGTTGGTTATACATATGAGAATACATTAGCATTTTATCCATTATATCCGGGTTTAATACATATAATAACAAAATTATTATTAAAAATTACATTTTATATATCATTTCGTTATTTAGCATTAATTATATCAATTATAATAAATATATATTGCTTTTATCGTGCTGCTAATTGTTTATATGAATTAACACAAAAAATATTTGGTGATTTAAATAAATCATGGAATTCAGTTATATTATTTTGTTTTAATCCAGCATCAATATTTTTTACAGCAACATATTCAGAAAGTTTATATTGTTGGTTAACATTTAGTTTAATGTTAGAATGTTGTACACATATAAGATTTATAAAAACCACAATAACATTATGTTTAAGTATATTATGTAGATCAAATGGTTTATTAAATATTGGTTATCCAATATATTTTATAATAAGAAAAATTTTAATTAAAAAAATTTCATATATAAATTTAATAAAATTATTTGGTATTATATTAATATCATTAATACCATTAACATTTTATAATTTTTATATATTTCAATTATATTGTCATACAAATATAAATAATATAACAATTAATTTAAAACATTCAGATTTAATTATTAATTATGCTAAATTAAATAATTTAATATTATCTGGTAAAAGAGATATAAATAATTCATCATGGTGTAATAATATAATACCAATACCATATACATATATACAAAAAAATTATTGGAATATTGGTTTATTTAATTATTATCAATTAAAACAAATACCAAATTTTTTATTAGCAACCCCAATTATATTATTTATATTAAAAATAACATTCCATTATATATTAGATTATATAAATTTTTTAAAAAATAATAATAATAAATTAATTGATTTAATTAATCAATTAAAATCAATACCATTTATAATACATTGTTTTATATTAGTTATATTTTCAATATTATTTATACATATACAAGTAATAACACGTTTAATAGCATCATCTAGTCCATGCTTATATTGGTATGGTGCTGATTTATTACCAAAAAATTTTACACAAATTAATATATCATTAACATTGCACAATATAAGATCATGTAGTTTATTAATTGTATATTGGTTTGGTAGTTATTTTATAATTGGTACAATATTATTTAGTAATTTTTATCCATGGACATGATTTTGTTATTTAAAAAATTAAAAAAACAAAACCGAAAAAAAAAAATAATTTAATTTAGTATCATATTTTCTGGCGAAAAAGAAAATAATCAATCCGTATGATGTAATATAAAATTATAATGAAGAACATTTTTTAATTTTTCAACTGAAAAACTGAACACTTGAGATATTTAAATAATTAAAAATATGATGTAAACATAAAAGAGAAAATGTATAAAAAATTGTACATTAATATCCTTATGATGACACAAATAATAATGAAAAAAAAATTATTAGATTGTAATTTTCATAATAATTTTCGATATGATTATACAAAGAAAAATCTTTTTTTTTTTTTTCGAAAATATTTAATGGAACTGTATTAATTGTAAAAAATTATTTTTATGTATGAAAATAACTATTATGTATTTATCATGAATTTAGAATTAAAAATTTAGCATTTTTCTTTTAAATATTGCTGTATAATTAAATATATTGTATTGTATATGTATACTTATTTACTGTGAAAATTAAAAATACAAACTAAATTGTATTGTAATAAATTTATATTTTTACAATGTGAATTAACGTATTATTTTAAACAGTTTTTTATTAATTCGTTTTCTTGTCTCATCCAAATTTTTCAAATTAATTTTAAATTTAACTTTCTGATGACCTAGAAGACTTGGAATTTTAAATAATAGCTCAGAACTGGATGGCAATGGTACAATTTTACAATTGGTACAGATTTTTTCATACAAAAATTTCACAGGGGAACCTAAAAACCACTGAATTGTTTTTTTTTGTACTTTATTATTAACAATTTAAAAAAAAAAAAAAAAAATAAAATTCGATTACATGTGTTTTTATCGAATTTCAACTTTTAATTGATTAACACAGGCATCAGCAATCTTCTGATGAATTTCGTTAACTTCCTTTTGTGTTAAAGTCCTCTCCATATGTCGATAAATAATTCTAAAACATAAACTGCTTCTACCTGTTTTTTGATTTTTAAATTTATCAATTAATGATATCTGAAAATATCAAAGAAAAAATAATAAATAGATTTTTAGAATAATTTTTTTTCTCTTTTTTATAAATTTATGTATTGGGTACGTAGTCCCCATTATAAAATCCTTAAATACAAAATTAAAATCTTCGATGCAGACAATTGATTTTGTTCATTTGCTATTTGAAAATTTTGTAATTTAGAATTTCATTATTGGAAATTTTGAATTTTAGGATTTTGTAATTGGGGTAATACAAAATTTATAAACCATTTTGAAAATATATTTTCAATACCTGTTCTAATACATCTCCTCCGATTGTTCTTGCTATATCATAAAAATCATTTAAACAAAAATTATCAATATCTAAATTATCTGGTAACCAAAATGATAAATCATTTTTACATTGTGGATAAATTGATATTGGTTTATATGATTTTAAATTGTATAAATTATTTTCATTAAATTGATTTAAAAATCCGCTATCATTTGTCCAAAATAAACGTATATCTGGTATATTAAATAATATCATAGCTAAACGTTCTAAACCTAAACCAAATGCATAACCAATTGATGTATTTACACCAGAATTATTTAATATTTCATTACGTATTATACCACAACCTAATACTTCTAACCATTTATCATTATGTAATATTTCTAATTCCCATGATGGTTGTGTAAATGGAAAATATGTATTAACCCATCGATATTTAATATTTATACCAAATAAATCTTTAATTAATCCAATTAATATATTTTTTAATTCATATTCAGTTAATTTAACTGCTTCTAATGTATGACATGGTTGTTTTGATTCATCTAAACATTTTGATTTTGAATTAATAGATGAAAATGAATTTATATTTGTTTTATATGAATTTTCAAATATTTTTAATTCTGTATTATTTTTAAATAATTTATCAGAATTAATTAAACGTACAGCATCTAATTGATGAAATATTGGATAATGTTTTGAATCAATTTCATCACGACGATATACATCACCAATCATTAAAAAATTATCTAGACCAGATTTGATAAGATCAACCTACGGAAGAGATTAAAAAAAAAGAATGAAAAAAGAAAAAATTCAATTTCATTTTCCATTACCTGATGAGCAGTTGTGTGAGCTCTCAATAAATAATTTTTATTAATGTAATAACAATCAGATTTTGATCGGCTTGGATGATCTTCTGGTATTAATAGATTATCAAAATTTTGTTCAATACTAACTATTGGATGAAGTTTATCATAAACACTAAATAATGGATTCCCTCTTGAATTTGTATACGCCTTATAGAAATAATTTACAATTCTTTGACGTATTATTGATAATGGATGATGTTTTTGTAAATGCTTATTTTTACCAATATAAGATAGGATTTTTGGTGTAACATTTGTCCATTCATCCGTATGATAAACATGATTACCAATTTCTATAGAATTTTGAAATTCTGTTCTTGTCTTATATGTTCGAATACGGACTGAATTAATAGCACTATATTTTTTCGTGACATGATTTATGTTAACAATATATTTTGACATTTAATTTTAACTTTTAAAAAATTAGGATGTTTAGGTTTAGTAGTCAGAATCTTCAGAAATCTTCAAGAATTCCCTTAATTTTTTTTAGGTTATGTCAGTGTGATTTGGAATGTTTACATAATTCAACTATAAAACTATATAAATAAAAATAAATAATACCCAACAAAACAATTAGTATAGTACGCTAGTACGCAATTCCTTCTTCCACACAGTTTTGCAAATGACATTTTGTTTGAGTTGTGTTGTGGTTTTTGTTGTATGTTTTAAGTTGTATGTATGTGAATGTGATTGTGTTTACAATTATACAATTTACATAGTCAGACCAGACTGAGCCGAACTCAATTATGTACATCATGCATTCATACATACCACATCACATCAGCACAGACCACCACCATTCATTCTGTCTGACGATTCTTTCAGTTACGGTTGTTGTCATTCATTTTGTGTTGTGTTGTGGTTGTGAATTTGGTTGCATATTCTCTAGTTTGTTTGGAGATGTGTATTGTAATTATATTTATATAAACATGTACATACATGTATATGAAAGAAAAACATCGAATATTGATGAAGTTGACAATTAGTGAGAAAAATTAATTTTTCATTTTTTGGAAAATATTTAAATTATCCAAAACAAAAAAATCGTATTATTTAGAAAAATAAAAAAAACAATGGATAAAAAAATTCAGTAATTAATAAAAACAAAAAAAAAAAACAAAAACAGTGAACAAAAGTTGAATTGAAAATAAATACAATGGAGATATCATGGAGTAATTGGTGTCGTTTATGCTCTAAGGATAATGGATGTGAAATTGATATTTTCAACAAAAATGATGATAATTGGGATTTATACAGAACAATACGGAAATATTTTCCCATATCGGTAAATTGAAATGTTTTGCTTTATGCATTTTCAAATTTTATTTTGATTTTTTTCTGATTTGATTTGAGATATACGTACCTACATATTTTGGTTTTTCCTTTTCTTTGCCTTTTTATAACCCAGATTGATGACAGTGGTAAAACTCCAACTGGTATTTGTCGTAGCTGTTATAAATTTATTAAAGATTTACAAATGTTTGCTGATCGTTTAATTAAAATTGAAACAATGTTTAATAAATTATTTGAAGATAAAATGTTTGAAACAGAAATAATTAATGGTAATTATATACGACAACAGTATAATATAATAATTGATGAAAATAATTTAAATAAATGTGATCAAACAACAGATACAAATGATTTAGAAAAATATATGATACATAATAAAAATGTTAAATCTGAACCAAATGATCATTTATATGATGATAATTATGATGAAATCGAAGATGTATTACCACAAGAATCAGTATGTGTTATACTTAATACAAAAAGTGAATATGAAGAGGAAGAAACAGTTGATGAACAACAAAAATCATTTATTGAAAAATCTAATATAAGTGGTAGAGTAACAAGAAATCGTAAATTAAGAGCAAAAAATGTTAGTTATGCAGAACATGAAGAACAAAATGATGATGATGATGATGATAATGGTGAAAATGATGAAAAATATTATGATGAAACAGATGAATATAATAGTGGTACGGGTGATGAAGATTGTGAAAAGGAAGAAGAAAGAAAAAAGAAAAAAACACAACAGCAAAAGAAAAAAAAGAAATCAAAAGATAATGATAATGGAAATAATAAAGAACAGCAACCAAAACAAACGAGACGTAAAAGAAATGAAGAAAAACCAATAATTAAATGTGAAATATGTGATCGAATATTTTCACGTAAAAGTACATTACGATATCATATGGAAAATATTCATTCAATGCCACAGGGATTAAATTTTAAATGTTCAATATGTGGTAAAAAATTTCCAACTGAAAAAAGTCTTAAAGCACATGAATATGTACATTTACCATATGATGAGAAATTAATATATTCATGCCCGCATTGTGATAAGAAATTCACAAAAACAGGTAATATAAATGTTCATATACGTGCAGTACATACAAATGAGAGATCATTTATTTGTGAGAAATGTGGTAAAGCATTCGTTACAAAAGGTGCTTTAAAGGAACATGGTTATACGCATACAGATGAGACACCATTCCAATGCTCAAGATGTCCAAAAAAATTCAAACATTCATCACTTTTAAAGGTACAAAAATTCTGAAATTAAAGTAATATGAAAAAATTTAAAAAAAATGGATTAATTTTTTTTTTTTGTAGATTCATGAAGATACACACAGTGATACGGTATATGTATGCCCACATTGTGGATTAAAATTGAATACAAGACGTATATTAAATAGACACATGGTAGTTCATTCAGATAAAAAAGAATATAAATGCCAGTATTGTGGTAGTGAATTTAAACGATCTAAAACACTTAAAAATCATTTAGTTCTACATACTGGTCAAAGACCATTCATTTGTCAATTTTGTGATAAAACATTTGCATTTAGTTCAGCATGTAGACTACATAAAAGAAAAGTTCATCCAGTTGAATTGGCTGCATCAGAAATGTCAGCAGAGGAATGCGTTACAAAAGTGAATTTACCAAGTTTGGAACAACTTACATCTGCGTAAGTCTTAATATAATTGATATTTTATTAGCTTGTAATCATATATGGAAAATTTATATAATTTTGTTTTTTAGAGCTGCACAAGTATTACCCCATCAACAGCAGCAACCATTTCGTAAACCTTATCAAACACAACAACAGCCATTAGAATAGTAAAATAATTGAGCATTTTAAAATAAGTAAAATTTTTAAAAATAATTGTAAACATGCAATTTATCGTGAATCTTTAATATGTAATCGAATTAATGTGTAATAAAGATATATTAATTGGATGTGTGGTGATCCTATTAGTCGTGTATATTTTGTAAAATTAATAATTTTGATTAGTTTTTTTTTTTTTAATTAAATATTAAGAGATTTATTTATTTAGTAGATTAGGGTGATAGGAATCATAGCGGTTAGCCAATGTACTTTTGTGGAACAGCCGTTCATTATTCATTTTTTTTTTTAAATTTTTATTACACATTCAATACTTTCAGAGGTCTATTATTTTGGTTGTAATTAGCAGATTTCGCTAAATTGACAATCTGCTAACTTTCATACAAAATTTACGAACTGTACAAATTTTTTATAAAAATTAACAGAATTTTTCAATTGTGGTTTAAAAATTTCTGCCGTAGAATTTACTATTCACGTTCCAAATCTCTAAATTGACCATATAACAACACACCTTTCTCTAGCACATTCACTCACATCAAAAATTAAAAATTCAACAACAACAACAACAGCAACAAAATATATTTCACCATTTTTTATTACTCCATTCATTTTGATTTTAATAAATTTTGACATTTGCTCTCTTAAAAATTTGATGTTCCATTGAAAATTTGAAGTTTTGATTTTTGATATAGAGTGAAGGGTGTCGCTGAAGATTAAGAAGAAAAAATTTTTTATTTTTTTGTTTTTAAATAGTTGAAATATAAATTTAGTAAAATTTTTTGATTATTTTTAAAATTTGTTTTTTTTTTTTTTAATTTAATAAATAAAAATACAGTGTTATTATTCGATAAAAAATTTTTTCGATTAAAAAAAAAATTTAGATGAGTGAGTTCATTACAATGGAGATGCCATGGAGTAATTGGTGTCGATTATGCTCTAAAGATAATGGATGTGAAATTGACATCATCAATACTAAAAGTAATAATGAAAATGAAAATAATTGGGATTTACATACAACAATTGGAAAATATTTTCCTGTATTGGTAAATAATTGGGTTTTGTACCACAAAAAAAAAAAAAAAAAAAAAAAAAAAATATTTTTTGTTGTTTACATTTTAGTATACCATGTATAATAATTTTTCATAATTTTAATTACAGATTGATGATAGTGGTAGAACACCAACTGGTATTTGTCGTAATTGTCATAGATTTATTAAAAATCTTCAAGTATTTGCTGATCGTGTTATTAAAGTTGAAACAATGTTTAATAAATTAATTGAAGATAAAATGTTTGAAACTGAAATAATTGATGGTGATGATATTAGACAACAATATGGTATACTTAAAGAAAAATATTTTGATAAATGTGATCAATCAACAGATACAAATGATTTAAGAAAATCATTAATAACAGATATGACAGTTAAATCAGAGCCAAATACTGATCATTTATATGAAAATTATGATGATATTGAAATGAATGATGATGATGATGATTGTATACCACCACAAGATCCTGTATGTGTTATTATAAAAACTGAAAATGATTGTGATGAAGAAGAAACTGTCGAAGAAAATAATTCATTAACAAAAACAAAACGTAATTGCCCTGGTAGAAATACAAGAAAACGTAAAATACGATCAAAAGAAGTTAAATATGAAGAAGATGATGATGATATTGATTCAAATGAAGAAAAATATTATAATGAAACAGATGAATATAATAGTGGTACGGGTGATGAAGATTATGAAGAGGAAGAAGAACGAAAGAAAAAACATAAGAAAAAGAAGAAGAAGTCAAATAATAATAATAATAATAATAATGCTGATAAAGGGCAAACAAAAATTAAACGTGAAAAAAAAGAGAAAAATGATGAAAAACCAATAATTAAATGTGAAGTATGTGATAAAGTATTTTCACGTAAAAGTTCATGTAGATATCATATGGAAAATGTTCATTCAGTACCACAAGAATTAAATTATGAATGTCCAACATGTAATAAAAAATTTGCAACAGAGAAACGTCTTAAAACACATGAATATGTACATTTACCGCCAGATGAAAAAATGATGTATCCATGTCCATATTGTGACAAGAAATTTACAAAAGCAGTTAATGTAAATCCACATATACGTGCAGTACATATTGGTGAAAAATCATTCATTTGTGAAGAATGTGGTAAAACTTTCGTTACAAAGGGTGCTCTAAAGGAACACAGTTACACTCATATTGATGAAACGCCATTTGAATGTTCAAGATGCCCGAAAAAATTCAAAAATGCAGCTCGTTTAAAGGTAAATGGCATAAATTAAGGAGTAATAGTAGGGAAAAACAAAAAACATTTTTCTTTCATTTTTTTTAGGTTCATGAAGATACCCATAATGATACTGTATATGTTTGTCCACATTGTGGATTACAATTAAATACAAGACGAACTTTAAATATGCATATGGTTATACATTCCGATAAAAAGAAGTACAAATGTGAATACTGTGGCAATGAATATAAACGTTCGAAAACATTGAAAAATCATTTAATTTTACATACTGGTTTAAGACCATATACTTGTCAATTTTGCGATAAAACATTTGCAAATGGTTCAAATTGCAGAAGTCACAAAAAGAAAGCACATCCAGTTGAATTGGCCGCTTTAGAAATGGCAGGAGCAGCATGTGTTCCAACAGCAAATATACCAAGACTTGAACAGCTTAAAGCTGTGTAAGTTAATGTATCATTGAAAAAATATTTTTTTTTTTTTTTAGTAAATTTTAGTTATAGAAAAAATGTATAATTTTTAGAGCTGCACAAGCATCACCTTTTCAACAGCAACAGCAATTACATAAATCACAGCAAAGACAACAACGTCAGCAGCAACAACACCCACAACAACACCAACAACAGCAACAACAACAACAACTGCAGCAACAACAACAACATCAGCAACAACAAGATCAACAGCAACAACAACAACAACAACAACAGCAACAACAACATCATTTACAACAGCAACAGCATCAGGAACAGCAACAAGTTATTATTCATCATGAACAAGATTCAAATATATCAAATATGTCTTATAGTCAACAATCATCAACACAAATATCAGTTCAAGATGATTCACAACATCAATCTGTTGGTAATAATTCATTTTCATTTTTAAATGAAGCACAACGATCAGCTGCTGTAGCTGCTGCAGCTGCAGTAGGATTCCCTCCTCATCATTCATTACAAGGATATCATAATTTACCAAGAGAAATAAATGAACAAATGCAACAAATACATAGACAAAATATATATGAACATTTGAAATTAGCATTATCTTAAGCATCATATGTAGTATATGGTTAAAGTTACTAAATTATAAGTCCGAATAAAAATATCAAAAAAAAAAAAAAATTTTTTTTAAGGCAAAGGTGAATGCAGCAGACACAGTAGTACATTATTGTACGTTATACAAAAAATAAAATGTTAAAAAAGAAAAAGAAAAATGGATTATTTAGTAATATGTAATTTATGATCGATCACAAGAATACCCCATTGTGATTGTCGATTATGCAATTAAATAGTTTATCATTAAAAAAAAAAAAAAAAAAAATTAAAAAACAGATTATTATACAGCCATGAATACAGCAAGAAAAAAAAAAAACAGAATCGATTGTTAAAAATTTTAATTAAAAAAATTTTTAATTACTTTGCAATTAATTGAAATAAGAATTGAAGGTGATTTCTGTATCAGGTCTGTATCATGGTGCTACAAAGTACATGATTTTTTTTTTTTTTTTTTTTGTTTAAATCAGAAAAGTCATGATTGTATTTATCAATTATGATATAAATTGAATTAAAAAAAAAAAAAAATTAGCTTACAATTAGATATAAATTTTGTTACACATATACACACAAACACATTTTTACAAAATAAGTAACGTACTTTTTATTATTTTTTTTTTTTAAATTATTTCATATTGTACAGTGGACAATTCCAACGGATGTTTAATATTTCAAATAGTAGACACAATTTATACATATATCCAATTTGTATATTAAATATTTTTTTTTATATATTATTTTAGAAAAAAAAAAAAATTATAATTATCTTTTATTATTAACTATTTTTTTTTTTTGTTTGAAGAAAAGAAATTTGTTTTGTGTTATTAATTATTTCTTATTAAACAAATTATTGAAACAAAGTTTATTTTTAATCTAATATAGTAATTATATTATAATAACGGATTATGGATTACACTATAATATAAATAATAATAAATAATAAATAATAATAATAATAATAATAATAATATATATTATGTATGTTTATTGAGATAATTGTAGAAGTTAAATGTGGTAAACAAAATAAAAAATAAAATAAAAAAAAAATTAAAATTAAAAAAAAATAGTATTTTTTAATTTAAGTACCTAGTTTTTTAAGGAATACATGATGTTCCAGAATCAAATGATAAACCTGGAGGAAGCTCATTGATAACAACAAAAACCTATGGTAGGAGAGATTAATTGTTCTTATTCCCTATGTTGGCATGAACGGAAAAAACTAGTGATTGAATTTTATTTAAAAAAAAAAAAAAAATCGACGACTTTTGGTTCAGTTTGTAAAATTTTTGTATGAAAAAATTTGTACCAATTATAAAATATCATCTTTATCATTTAATTCTAAGCTATTTTTAAAATTTCAAAATAAAAACACAACAGAAAACATAAAAAAGAAAGCAGATTTTACTTTTAAGTATTAATCCTTAATAATCCTTGGTAATTACAAAAAGATACATAAAAAAAGGAAATTTCCATTTTAAGAATACATATCAATTTGAATATTAAGTAAATTCGATAATGCAATAACATTAAAATGAAACAAAAAAAAAAAATAAAACAAAACGATTTTTTTTAAAATGTAATTATTCTCAAACAATTCGAAAATACAAAGCTATAATCGATTGTAAAACAGAAGAGAGAAGGGTGTATGCTTACATGTGTATGTAACGTATAATAAACACGTACAAAAGCCTGTATATATACTTGATACTTTAAATGAAATGTCCTTTTTTTTACTTGGATATTTATTTTAATTCAATATGGATTTATTTTTGTATCTATACTTTGTACATTAATTAATAACAGTTAAGGATGGTTAGGGAATTTTTCTTTGATTCAAAATTTCTAATTAAAAAAAAAAATCATTATATGGCAAAAAAGAATCACCACCATATCACCAACCTCTTATGTTACCTTAAGCACAAATAAAATACAACATTATTATTTTATTTGTTCCTTAAGATTATCTCAAGGCCATATTTTATACAGTTAATGTACAGAGTATAGTTAATATTTTAATTTTATAAAAAGCTTAAAAAGTTTTTGTACTAATTACATCAAATGAATGAAGTAAAATGTAATTTTAATGTAAATAACAGAGAGACTAAAACTTTAATATACAAAGGTATAATATCTTAGATTAGGTATCTACAATCTGTTTAATGTTGTACAAAAATTGTACATCTACGGTATCTGTACTTATGTACAGGACAATTCTTAGTATGTACAGTGTAATTATGTATACGTACACATTTACATGAAAATAAATGATTGGATTTCTATAAAGAGATAAATTTATATCCTATAGAATGAAAAAAAAAAAAAAAATTAAATAAAATAAAAACGAAAATAAAAAATTAAAATAAAAAATAATAAAAAAAATAGCAGGAAAAAAAAAATGTTAAAAATAGTAAAAAGAAAAATTTCGAAATAAAATTTAATATTTTATTTTCATTAACAATTTATAAAAAATTCGTTATAAAAATTTTTAATTTTTGAATTTGAATGTATTTAACCCAAGGATGCATGAACAAAAAAAAAAAAAAAAGACTACATGAATGTATCCTGTGATATTACCATTGTGATACACATGAACAATAATTACTACAAGTATTTTTCTTTGAAATCATCTATGCTACTCATTATGGCTTCAGTTAAACGATCAATCTGTTTTATTGTCTCTTTATGGCTCAAATTAATTATTTTGTCATCAATTAAATTTTGTGTTGTATCTCTTTTTTGTTTATAATGATTTGGAAGATTGACCTACAAAAAAAAAAAAATTTTTTTTTTTAATTTTATTCACATGATTTTGAGTACGTTATCTTTGATTACTTACTTTATGTCGTGCTATTGATTTAACTATAAGGAAAAGTATATAAAAGCTAAACCATACTGTGAAATAAAGTGGTATATACCATAATTTTCGTCCTAAATAAAAATAACTGTATTTTTTAACACGAGGTTCTTGTGGTGGTTCCATTGTAGTTGATGGTAAATGATGATGATCATCATGAAAATGTTCATCATATAATGATGGATGATGATCAAATATAATTTCTGATGGATAAACATCAATCCCATGATTAGAATGGTATAAATTTGGTAATGAATTCAAAAAATTATGTTTGAAATTTTGATCCTTGAACTGATGATGATGATGATGATGTTGATGATCATTTTCTACATTTTCTTTATTATCATCATTTTCAGATGATTGCATCATTGTTGACATCATGTTATTTTGATCATCTGTTGGTGGCTCATTTAATTGTTCATCATCAATATTATCAAAATTTGATGGTGGTGTTGGATATTCATGATCGTGATCCTCATCTGCTGTATCAAAATTTTGATCTTTTAATGAAGAATTCATAATTTTAATTTTATCATCCATATTATGTTGATATTTAGATTCTGTATCATCTTTTGAATCCATTGGTGAATTCATATTCATATTCGATGATAAATAATCTGGATTTATTGGCCCAATAAATTTACCATTATGATTGTCATCATTGTCATGAATTGGTCCTGCTGGTGGTGGTAAATAACTTGAAATTGCGTGTTTAGGTGAATTATTGCCATTTAATGATGATGTAAAAGGATAATTTGAATTAATATTTGGAGGGAAAGCATATAATCCTTGTTGAAATGTTGGTGATTTATAAGAATAGGATTGAGGCTGTGAAGATGATTGCTTGATTAATGATGAAGATTCATACGAGAATGGACCAAGACCAATGGATTTTGTTGATTGTACATTGGTTGTTTGTTTTTGAGGTCGATTATAATGATATCCTGGTTTATTTTTAAAAAGGGCAGTAGCAACTGCTTCACCAGGTGTATATCGATCCATTGCCTCAGCTAAAAATAATTTTTTTTTGAATTTTTTTTTTAATACAGATTTGTGAGTGGTACACATAAAAATATTTTTTTTTACCATTTCCTTTTATTTTATCAATTTCAGCTTTATTTGGTGGCATCTGATAAATTGGACTTAATTCATCTTTTGGTTTTGTTACATCTTGATATTTTTGAGTTACAAATGAAAATGGATAAATTTTTGATTTCATTGTTGCTGCACGTCCAGTAAAATCAATTGAAGAATTTTCAACATTTTTTTTTATTATTTCAGTATCATTAAATCTTGAATTATAAAAAAAAAAAAATATTTAAAAATTTCATTAATTTAAAAGGATCGGTATTACAACGTCTAAAATTCCGGGATAGACGAAATCCAGGCTTTTTCAAAAATTTAGATATAATAAACAATCCAGACAAATCAAGAAGAAAATACAATAGATGTTGCCAAATTGGCCTCAAGAAATTTGGCAAAATCTATTATATTTTCTCCTTTATCTTGGCTAGATTTTGTATTTCTGAACATTGAATTTTGGGATTTCGTATTCAACCCGATTTAAAAAAAAATTATATGAAAATTTTTTTTTTTATTACACTTTTGGAAAAATTATATCAAAATTGATTATCCTTTCAGTTTCTGAATTATTAGTTTTATTATTATTATTATTATCTTCATTTATTGAACCAAATTTAAGAACTTTCGAATATGAAATTATTTCAGGTACTAAAATTAAAATAATGAATAAATTAAAAAAATTAATTAAATAACGCATGGTTTAGTTTTTTTTTTTTTTTTAAAATATTAAGTACAAAAAAAAAAAAAACAAAAAGGATCAAAACTAGCACAAATTGTATTTCGAATTTCTTCTATACTTTTCCATATAAAATTTTCAAAAGAACTAAACAGTAGCAATGAAATTTTTATTCAAAAAAAAAGATTAAAAATATCTGTACATTTCAGATACAAGATAATGATCATTTCGCTAGATAAATGTTTTAACGGTTTATATTCCCTCACTACCATAAATTCTAAAATGAAAATTAACGAGATTTTATTCTGTGTGTGCTGCTAGGGATGCAACCGAGGTCGAATCGATCGGCCCACTAAAAGAAGATGTAGAGAAGATAATTTTAAGAAGAATATTCAGGTATCGAGAAGATTCAAAAAAAACAAAATATATCAATTTTGGTACAGTTGCACTACCCATTCTGTTGCATCCCTGATCCGTGTATCCGTATCTATAGATTTTAGCTTCTTGAACTCGAATTATGTGTAGAGCCAATGATGCACACATAAAAATAATTTTTTGTTTTTTTTTTTTTTTTTTGTTCATTTTAGACATTATTATGTTAATTCTTGTCCATATATCACACATGTATGTACATATGTATGTACATATTTAAATTTCAACCGTTTCGACGAAGCATATATACACATAAATATAGTGTGTGTGATGTGGTAAAAATAAACTTGATGACCAAATAATTAGCACAATTTTGTATAGAAATAAATGTAAAGTATTCGTGTACCAGAATTATATTAGTATTTATACTATAACATTGAATGGTCACCATATTATAATCAGTTTAGTTTAGTTCTGATGTTGGACTTTACAATACAAATTTATATATGCATATAATAAACATGAACATAGGAAAAAAAAACACCTGACTAAATCTTTGTGTGATTTTCAATTTTCAAATATAGCCAAAACATTTACCACCTTTTAATATGTACATACATACATACATATTTTTGTTAACTTTTGGTATACACATTTTGATGTACATTTACGTGTATGTATGTATGTGTGTGTGTGTGTGTATGGAAAATCTGGTTATATTTTAATTTTAAGTTCATCAAAGTCAGAAGGAAATTATGTGTTTACCAACGTAACTATATATGTACATGTATAATTTTTCTTATATGTGATACAAATATGTAACTGTATATGTTAATACATGTATGTATGTTCATAAATTAAAGTGATAATTGTTCAGAATTTTCGATTTATTAATAATTTTCAGTTCATATTTAAAGGCTATACCGGCCTACCTTTAATGGTAAATATACATACACATTTAACCAAGTATGTATGTAAATGTATAGATTCATTTATGATTTATGTGGTATACGAATAATATTGGATATATTTAAGCTACACTGATATATACATTCAAATGTGTATTTGTAACAGTAACAAAAAAAGATAAAGGTAAACCAATTTTAACTCATTAGTCATGTATATTGGTCAGTATTTTCTGTGTACATATATTTGAATTATTATTTATATTGATGTCTCTATACTTCTGTGTATTTAATATGAATGCATGTATGTATATACGTATGTATGTTGTGTAATGTGTGTACATAAAATTTTGTATTTGCATTAAAGTCGGATGCATTCACTTTATATGTATATCAGTATATGAAGAATGTACAATATGGCATAATATGCATTTAGTATGGTACATACGGTTATACACACATTCATATATACAAAATGCAATTAATGTTCATTGACGATATATGCTCATTTTGATCATAAATACATATACATACACATGTGTATATAGGTCATTTACATAAATCACCATCATACTAATATTATATACCAATTGCATTGATGCATAATTGGTGCAGAAGAAAATTTTAATAAGAATTTTAATTATATATGCACACATACAAATATGTACATATTGGACATACGACATTCATATGTACATATGTTTGCATATAATAAATGTACGATGAGTTCCACAACGTTTAAATACAGTCTTTATACAAAATTTCAAAATGTTAAGACTCGTAATGGAACGTAATGGCAACGTAAGGATACGTAAGGAAATATAATGGCAACGTCGTCTAAAATTTCAAAACGTATTGTGAATGCATCTAAAATGCATTTATAAGATAAATAACGTATCATAAATATTTCTGATACAATGCATTAGTGACCTTGCAACATTTTTTGTATCAAAACTGTAGTATTATTGTATCACAACAAATTTCTTGATGTTTTGGAACGTATCGGAATCTCTTAGATACACGCATTTTACAAGTAAGCTAAGAATAAACGTATTCGTTACCTTTATCAAATTTTTTTTTTTTTTTAACTTTCACTAAAATCATTTTCTCATCTCATGAGCCAATATGTCCATTGATCATTTACGAAAAAAAAAAAAATTAAAATTTTGAAAAATGCTTAAAAGTTAAAACATTCAAAATGTTGAATTTCAATTATATACGAGTATCTGCCTTTTAATTTCCTTTTACCATCTACGTTTGATTGAAATGAGTGAATGATTCATTTTTATTCAGTTCAGTTGAATCATTCGCTTTTATGAATGAGACACATCACTAATTTGCATCGATAAATTTTTTTTTTTTTTTTTTTTTTAAATAATTAACCCTTAGATGCATGAATGTAAACATTTGTATAGAATTTGCATGTAAAAGTTTATTCATGCATTCTGGGGTTAATTTACATGTATTCATGAATTTTATTGTATATTTTATAGACAAAATGAAAATGTATCTATTTTATAAAGATTTTTTTTTTTCCACACATGAAAAGCCTTTTATGTATCTATGTAACGTTTAAGCGTTAATAAAAAAAAAAAATAAATTTTTTTTTTGAAAAATCATTTCTATTGAATTTTTATTCAAATGTGTTATGTAAAGGATTTTACAATTAATTGTTATGTGTTATACACATAAAGCTTTATTATAGGTTATATGTAAACCACACACTAAAAAAAAAATCAATTAGTTGAAAAACGTTATAGATCTGCATTTTATTGTTATTATGCGTTTGTATACAAAGTATAAATTAATTCTATGATGGTAGATGAGAAGGATCAACTGAAACATGAATATAAAGTGAAAATTGATGAATGTATTTTAAATACTTCTATTTACAAATAAATAAAAAAAATAAAAAAAATTCATGTGTATGCAAATTCACGTGTATCTATAAATTGTTTTGAAATTTCAAAAATTGTAACAGCCTTTTTGATTTTTAATTGTAACGTATATTCTAACTTATCTGATAATTTTCATAGTATCATTTAAATTGATACAAATGTGTATTGTACAGGATGTCTCAAAGTATTAAGAAGTTCAGGCTGTTCTTAGTAAGAAGGTAGTTATAGACTACCCTCTGAAATTCACCCTTTCTAAGATGTAGAGGGATTGAAAATTTTTGGACACGTGAGGTACATGACATCATAAAATAAACAATATCTTTTGAATCACTTTGTATATTTGATTCATATTCATTAAATATTAAAGCTGAGATTTGGGCTTTTCTAACAAGTTAAAATTCATTAAATTCGGATTAGTAAGTCCGGTTTTATGAATGTTCAAAATTCAAAAAATGCTATTTTTCATACAAAAACTATAGTGATTTTCGGGTTATTCTGTAAAATTTTTTGTATGTGAGAAAAATTTTGTATTAATTATAAAAAAAAACAAATTTCTTCCCATCCGTATCCTTGAATTCTAAAAATTTCACGAAAATCGAATGATATCATTTTGAGATATTTAGTGTTTTGCTATACAGAAACAGTCTGTGAACTTTAAGAAAAATATTTATATTTAGCAATACTCATTTTGGGACACCTTGTACATGGTTTTGTATAATGCTCAGTATATTGTAAGGATTTCTATATATCGACCAGAAGTGTTTGTACATGTTACATGAAAATTAATTTATTTTTTATTATGTAAAATATTTACATACATATGTACATACCTGTGTATCTTGCAATATACGCAAACCTATAACAATAATTAAAATGATAAATTCTGTCTGCAACTTGAATAACAGACATGATAATTTTCTTTATAGGAAAATTGAACTCAATTTAAAATTTTATTCAATATTAATATATCTTTACACATATGCGTTGCTTTAATTTCATGAACTTTGTAATATGTATATCATTACGTTTAAAATTCTAATGATATTATCATTTGCAGTAGACCATATATTCATATATGCGTATTGGTATATAACTAAATTGCTATACACATATCCTTTAAAATGGAATTAAGCCTAATTACTTACATATGTGTACACGAACACCTTTACAATATTATTAAGTAACTCAAATATCCATGTACATCTTAATTGCATATAATATTGTCCTTTTAAAATACAAATATGTTATATTAACCACATTTATACCATTTAAAATCCCTGAAGTTTGGATATCTATATATTACTGTTAATTATGTATTGTTGTCCTTAAACCAATCATTTTTGGTTTTCATTTAAAATTTTTCGATTTTACATTATGTACCGGGTGTAAGCATATGTATCATGTTATACGTGTGGTAACGTATACGTGCGTATGTATGGATAAACGTATGATAACGAAAGCATATACATATTTTCATGAAAATTTGATCCTTTAAAATCTTAATACTTAATTGTTAAGTTCGTTTGTATTAATTTCCATTTTTGTTAAATTGTTGATCCTGAAAAGGATAAAGCTCATGTTTTTACGAAAACGAAAAAAAAAAAAACAAGAATTAAAATGGACAATAATAGAAGAAATGAAATCTATATTTTGAAAGGAGTAAAGTTCAATTTGAAATAAATTAAATTGAATGAAATGTGAAAAGGTTCATCATCCTGATGTATAATTAATTTTTTTTTTTTTTTTTAAATTGAAATTCGTTATTTTTAATTAAGATAACATACGATTTTGTTTTTTTTAAAGTGATTCTATACGGGTCAGAGGTTTAAAAGGGAGGTCCTTCGAAAAGTACATAATCCAGTCCAGCATAAGGACGTATGGAAAAAATGAGGGTTCAATGACGAATATTAACATTGTACGCAAAATAAAGATAAACGGACTGACATGGATCGGACGTAAAATGCGAAAAAAAGATGAGTGAGCCGATGAAATGGATGATGAATCAAATTTGTAGAGGACTAACAAAAAAATTGGAAGACCAAGGCTAGTAGTTCTGAAAATTTCATATTGGAGGAAAAGGGCCATGAATAGAGACGTCTGAAGGACTATGTCAAAGTAAGTCAAGACCATTAGGTTGTGGTGCCATTGATGATTATGGTGATGATGATAATTTTTTTTTTATTTATTTTAGGATTTATCGTATTAAATCATAGCTTTACTATCCATCTATAATCTTCGTAAATTCGATTACATAAAATTGATAAAACTTGTAAATTATGTGTAACAATAATTTTGTATATTTTAGAATTTCCATTATAAAATTAATTGTTTAAAAACTTTTCAAATTAAAACTTTTTTCAAAAAAAAAAAAAAAACAATAATGAGATTCAAAATTCCGATTTAATTTTGAATTGATTCATTTAATTTAAATCGATTAGCATAAACAAAAAAAACGTTAAAAACAAAATTTAAAAAAAAAAAAATAAAAATTAAAAATAATAATTTGATTTATTTGCTGTAAATAACATTTAAAGTTACAATGAATTGAAATAAAAGAAAAAAAAAAAAATGTTTCATTGAAATCATTAGAAAATCCGGAATAAGGTAATAGTCTACATAGGAAATTGCTTTATTCACTCGTTATTTTTTATTTATTTTATTTTTTTTTTTTAAACTTAAATACCAACATCCTATTTGAAACGAGTTTTCAGTTAGATACAATTTTATTTGTATATCCTTGTATAATACGATGTGTTGTTCTATCCTATAAATGTACGTATAAATATCCACATTATTTGTATTATTTTTTTTTTTATAGTGAATGACAGGGTCGGCATGTTTTAGTGTCCAGGGATTTTTCTGCTTCCTTGAAAAAAAAAAAAAAAAAAAAATGGGGGATAAAGCTAAAACATAATTTTTTTTTTGTAAGAGATGAGGGCCCTATAGGGACTATAACGAGTATACGATGACCATAATGAAACGTGTCTACAAGTAAACTTAGTCCTCATTAAGTTTTTGTTGTTTATTGAAATATAAAATTTTATTTTATTGAAAAATTTTGTTCTACAAAATTAAAAAAAATTAAAATAAAATTTTTCAATAAAAAAAAAATTCTATGCCGTGCGATGAAAAATATTTAAAACAATAATTTCTGAATTAAAACTGACATAAAATTTAAATTTTGTGGCATTAAATCAGTATTAATAATATTTGAGTGTATCATCAGTCTCTTTGGTGTCTCTCAAATTTGTCTTTTAGGACAACTATTCCAATTTGGCCTACGGTAACGCCGGTCCTGCTCAACAGTATACCCTTATACGTATGTCTGTCTGTCTGTTCATTTGTTGTTCGTTTTTTTTATTTCTTCGCATATGTATGCTTTATAAATTGAAGCTAATCCAGATCAGGAAAATTAATTTTCCTCTTCATTTTGACATCCTTTCATCTATATGTGTAGTAGATAAGTAATTTTTATAACGATATCCGTATACGTAACATAACATGTGTATAACATTGGGTTGTATACGCATAGTTAAAATTTCAATGTTTTAATTTTATCTGAATGAAATACGAGTATATGTAAACAAAAAAAAACCAGAAAAAAAATGAATTTATCTGGTATTGACTAGATAAACTGATGGTATTAGAAATAAACCAGACAAATGTAGAAAAAGAAAATGATTGGATTTTAAATTTGAATTTCCACTTGTTTTTTTTTTTTTTCATTTTTTTGTTAGTTTTTAAATTCCTTTTCTTTTTATATTTACAGTGAATCTGTTATCGCGTTTACCTTTTGTTGCCTATTTTGTTTTTTTTCCATATTTTACAAAAAAATAAAAAATACACAAGATTGTGAATAAAAATTGAAAATAAAAAAAAATAAGAAAAAATAAAGGAAGTTAAAAAAAAAGAAAATTCGATTTAAATATCATTCAGAATTTTCATTTAAAAACACTTATTTTTTTTTTTAATATCGTTTCTACACCATTCACATTGTATTGATGGTCATTTCATTTTGAATATTATTGAATATTCAGAAATGTTCATGGTGTGTACGGTATAAAAAATGTATTTTAAATACGTTCACTTTATATGCCAATATTTTATATTGATTCAACTCTAAGAGGCACGAGTAAATGGGTTAGAAATATATTCTTTCCATGTAAATTTATATACTATTGCATATATACTTCATGCACCCTGGGGTTAAATCTGTATAGAATAAAAATCATAACATTTTTTAATATAACGTATATTCGTACATCCTAGAGTTAAATCTGTGTAAAGAAAAATCATTACATTTTGTTATGTACAGAAGATTGTAAGGACTATACATATTGGTGTGAATATATATCATACGTATTTATATGATTACATTTCACATGAATGTCATATTTAAAAAAAAAATAAAAAAATTATGTACACGTATATGTATCTATGGACGTATAATGTATTTAGTAATAACATTGATTGAGATTAAAATAAGTGAGATGAGAAATGAAAATAGGAGGATTTGTACTGATTGAATTTTAATTGAACTTCCTTTCCAGTCAGTCAGTCTGTTTACCTATACAATATATCCATCTATATAACATAGCTCACCTTTATGTATTTATTTGTAAAATTTATTATTGTACGTTATGAACTCGATATTCTATATATGCATTCATTGTGAATGGGTATACACGTACATGTACATCTATTTATATGTGTTTGGTAAAATAACTTTACAAAATACACATACATATACATATAATAGAGAATAAGGAATTGCATAGGTTTTATCAACTTTATTATAAGATGGCTTTTCTTCATTGTATGTTTCCTATTCACCTGTATATACTCGTATGTTATATTTAAACCTTGATGGAAATTGTTCATTTGAATTCATTTATTATATAAACTTCATATGTGTATGTATGTACAGAAGATGAGCTGTTACTATGAAAATAAAATATATTTATACATAAATATGTATATGCCTATATGTATATGAAATCGATATGCATTTGTATACAATTTTGTTAAAATCAAATTAAATTATTTCAGATACGTGTGCATAATGTATAGAGTTCAAACCATCTACGATGAATATTTTGAAAATTCCATGTACATATGTATCTTGGTACATCTTAAATTTTGTGATATATTTTTTAAATTGACTTTAATTTTATCTTAGCTTCTTTATGTATCTTAGCTTTCAGTAATTTGAAAATGTTGTAACATGCCATCAAAAAAAATTTTTTTTTTTGGTACACCTTTTAAAAATGATTTTTGAAGAATTACCGGAAAATGTACAAAATATCTTTTTCACAAACAAATTTTCTTAAAAATCTTAAAGAAATCAGTGCAATATTTTTTGATACTTTTGATATGGTGAAGTTCAAATCACAGGAACATTTTGACACAGGTTCCTATTTTGTGATAGCGAAGATTTCGAATACATTTCAAGATCTTGATTTCGAAGACATAGAAAAATATTTCCTGTCCATTATTAAAAACCTTCATATAGGTAAAAGACTTAAATCTTACAAATCTTGAAGATAAAACAAGTTGTAAGTGTCTTTTCCCCTCCAAGTATCTACGAACGTAATATACACTATGAAATTATTTTTCGTAGATGGCTCAACCTCTACATATTCAAATGTGTGTACTACAAGGGATATTAGAAACTTTTGAATAAGTTATGATTTATATATTTATATTATGCATGGTGTAATGGATGTTTAATATGTTTAAATGAGTATACGCATGGACCAAAAGTGTGTATGCTAAAATGTAAATAATATTTATAAATTTATGTTTATTTGTTAACAAACCAAAATTATAAATAATAATAATAATATAAATTTATTATTTATGATTTTCAATATTATTTGAACTTTAAAACAAATAATTTTTTATTTTTTTTTTAAATACAAGCAATTGATTATAATGAAATCCATGTACCATGGGGTTAAAGGAGAAATTCTTATGTATTGCAAAAATAAAAATTATGTTTATGATAAATTTCTGTAGCTATTGAAATCCAATGGTTAATATATGAGTATACGTAAAATTCATCATACTGAGCTTTTTGTTTTTTTTTTTAGTACACATAACAGTAAATTACATAATAATATGCTAATGTGCATTAAGTAAACATAATAATTGCAATGAAACAAATTTAAAAAAAAAAAAAAACATAGAAAATTATTTCACGATTTGTTCTCTTTTACATTTTTTAAAACAACATCTGTACATTGGCTTGATGATCGTTTTGTATCATTGATTGAAATTATCACATCAATATTATGTATAGGCATAGCATACACGTTCATGGCTTATGAAATGTTAAACCTTCATTGGTTGTAAAAGAATAAGAGAAAAATTATTGTAATTACAAAATTAACAACAATTTTTTGTTTGTTTGTATGTCAATGTACTTATGAGCATGAGGTTGATGATGAAGACATCAAAATGCAATATGTAGTCAATGGTCAACAGTTTTTCCAATAAATTAGCAAAGAAATAATAAAATATTCCAATGTACAGTTAAAAAAATATTGAGGTAAAAAAAAAAAAAAAATGTACATATCTGATGTAGAGGTTCATTAATTAGTGGCATTTAATGTTATGTAAATTTGAAATAATATTTTACAAAATTGAACAATATGAGGGTTAACAGGGTACAATATCACAGATAATTGATTGGCACGTGCTTTTAAGTAAACATAATTAGAAAAATATCTTCAAAGTCTAAAAGAAAAAAAAAAAAAAACAAGTTTACGTACATATGTACGTAGTATTCGTATTGACGAAATTCATGAATGAAATATGTAACAAGCAACACTCAGTAGTAAATGGTACGTGAATGGTCTGATAAATGATAATACACAATCTAACACGTTGAACATTCAACCCTGAATAGAACTGTGATTTGGCTTGGATTTCGTTTTGTACCAGAAAAATACCTACTTAAATTTGAATTTGGATCTATCTAGAAAAATGAAAATTTGGTTTGAGATTTGTTTTTACTATTTTTGAGGCATTTTTTACACATACATACAAATGTACACGTATAAGAAAATTGTCTAGTTTACATAAATAAATATATCATGTACGTATAGTCTATCACCTTTTACAATTTTCTTAGAAAATTCAGAATATAAAAATCTGCAGATCAAAATTTAAAAAAAAAAAAAATAATCAAAAGTATAGGGGAAAATGGGGTCATGGGTGTAGATATACATATGTGCAGCAAACTATAGGTCAATTTGATAAACTCAGCCTGATCAACATGTTTTTCTATGTACGAGTAGCGTAAAAATGGCGTCATCGATTTAGATGCATAATTGTATTTGATTTTTTTTTTACCTTGATAGAAAGCAAGGATGGGGGGAGGGGAATTCAGAGAGGCTAATTTATTCAGTTATTATTAAAAATATTTTTAAAAAAAAATTACGTAACGGTTTACCCATTTCTCAAAATTCTACAAAAATAAATTTAAAATTCATTCTAGATACTATTATAAGATCTGAGTATGCGATAAAGATCATCTACGTAACTGTTACAAAAGTACTAATTGGTATAACATGAACAAGATCGTATCGTAATAAATTGAATAAAAAATATCAATTACATATGAAATACAAATACAATTTTGTAGCGATTGTAGTGATCATAAAAAAACGAAGATACTTTTTATTTTGACGAATTTTAAATTTTATATGAGTATTTAAAGATACTTTGTAGATGAAAGATATTTAATTTGATTTTTAATAATAAATTTAAAAATAATTAATTCAATAATCAAAAATAAATATTTGTTTTTGATTTGATTTTTTTTTTTCTTTTAAATGTATTCTTTCAAATCACATGATCATTTTTTTGTGGTGTTCAATTTTAAAGAAGAAAATTCAAGAATAGAAATAAATTCTTAGTGAAATGTTCAATTGAAAAAATTATCAAAAAAAAAAAAAAAAAACAAATTTAAAAACAAATAAAATAAAAAATAAATAAAATAAAAAATACAAAAAAAATTAAAAAAGACCAAAAAATAATATAAAAAAATAATAGAATAAAAAAAATAAAGAAATTAAAACAAAACAAAATGTAAAAAAAAATATTGGTAAACAAAAATTAAAGTAAAAATTACAAATTAAATAAAAAAATATAAAAACTAAAAGAAAATATAAAAAAACTAAAAAAAATACTATATAAAAAAATAAAAGCTAAAAAAAATAAAACTAAAAACAAAAATTGAAACAAAAAAAAAAAAAAAAATAAAACTAAAAAAATAAAAACTAAAAAAATAGATAAAAACTAAAAATAAGTAAAAAAAAAGAATAATTAAAAACAAATTAAATAAAGAAAAAAATAAATAAAAATGAGAGTCCATAAAAAAAGTGAACATTTTTGATTTATTTATTTGAAGTGTATTTATGAATATTAGAAATTTACAAAGTATCATATAGGTGCTTATAAACTTATAATTATGACTATAACGTATAAATAATAATCAGCTTTATATGGTGATGATTAATAAGATTATAATAAAAGGGATTTATTTCCTAAATAAATTACAATTTTTATACTATATTTATTTGTTATTTCTCAAGAGAATCATATTTGTATAACAAATTTAGAAAAACAACAAAAAACGTACACAATAGATACAGATACAAAGATACAAGATGATACAATACGAATACTACTTGTATGGTAACCAAGTTAATTTATGCTTCTCATCAGATATTGTATGAAAATTGCAATTTACTATCATTGATATTGTAATGCTATCACTTGAACAAAAATAATAATAAAAAAAAACAAAAACCAAAAAAAAACAAAAAACAGAAATAACTATAAGATTGGTTTGTGTATATAAAAAGATTGTTTTATAAGAGAAAAATCATAAGAAAAATATAAAATGAAAAAAATTCTATTGATGAAATCAAGAAAATTGATCCTTTCATTATTACTAGGATTTCGTTATATTATTATAATGGAAATAATTTTTATAAGTATATTCAATATGAATAATAATAATAATAATAATAATAATAGAGATACTAGAAGCAATTGTAATTGTAATATAAGTTATTGTAGAAATAATAATGGTTTTGCTGTAGTAGCAGCAGCAGCAGCAGCATCGTTATCATCATCACCATCATTGATGATGATGGCAACAACAATACAATCATTATCATCATCATCATCTCTCAAACATAGAAATATATTAAATAATTCTACAATTCCATTTAAAATTGATGATGATACACAAAGGACAAAAAAATTATTCAAAATTATAACAAAAAAATATGAAAAAAATTTTCATCAAAAAATTCACAATAATTCAATTCATGTAAATGATCATGATAACAATTTAAAAAAATCTAATAAAAAATTTCAATTAATAAATAAAATGAAATATATAAAAAAATTAAATAAAATCATTCAAAATGATAATAATTGTTGTAATCAAATGAAAAGAAAAAAAAATTCTAAAAAAAAACGAAATGTTAAGAATTTAAAAAATTTCAAAGAAAATTTAACATCAGCTAAAATAGGTGAATATGAAGAGCAAGAACCAATTGTTATTGATATTAAATCAATTGAAAATGATACGATTTTTATTAATTCAGAAGCTGGATCAATACCAATCGATAGAAATAAAATTAAAAATGGCTTAAATGATGATAACAATGATGAAAATGTTAATTACGAGTATGATGATGTGAATGATAGCCAATATGGTGTTGCAACTACACCAAATATAATTAATTCAAATTTAAAGGATTCGAACAGGTAAACATTGAGATAATATTTTTTTAAAAAAAAATTTTTTTAACGGTTTTTCTTTAGAAAAATTTCACCAAGTTTCAGAACATTTAAATACTATTTCGATGCAAATGTTAGCTCTCAAAATGGCAACATTGCTTAAAATTTGCATCCAAATTTGCAATGAATGCATCCAAAATATGATTATTCTACTGTGATGCATTATTACATAATTTTTGTATCAAAACGGTAGTATTACGGCATCATAAAAAAATTTCTGATGTTTTGAAACTCACTGTTTTAATGAGATTGTCTTTTTATAAACAACACACATGTAAACCAACCGGTAGAGAAAAGATTAAAAACTTTATGAAAAGTGGTACATTTAAATTTTTTGCATAATTTGTTTATGACATGCACCAGGATATGTTTTTATGAGTTGTAAATTTTTAATACATAGTAAAAAATATTTTTTTTTTAGTTTTTATTTTTTTGTTTGAATTTAATTTACCATACGAACAAAATATTTTATAGCAAAAAAAATTTTTTTTTTGTACCACAGGTTAACGTAATGAATATAAACTATTTTATATGCATTTAATAATATAACATGACTAGAATTTTCGTTAATTTCCAGAATATACATATGTATGTATGCTATTTTTATGACACATTATTTATTCATACATAAATACATATATGTGGGTAATTCCAAATTATTTTGACAAGATTTTTGTGATATTTTTCAGAGATAAGGAGTAAATGAAAATATTACTGAAAAATATTAAATCTTATAAAAGTTATGGATTTTTGAAATCTTGCAAAAATTTGGTATATAAGTAACTTTAAAAATCGATATAAAATCACTGGGTCATCGTAGAAAGATCATTAATACAGTTTTTGAAAGGAGATAGATTGTAGATTCTTAAAAAAATATAAAAGAGACAAAAAGGACCTCAAGAATATTTTTTAAAAAAATTTTTCTTTAATACGACGAACTTTAAAATATTTTCAGGATATTCGAAAACATCGAATTTTTTATCCTTTACATTTTTTTCACATTTTTAAAAATAATCTATAAAAAATCTACATTTTATTCCCTTTCTAAAATGGTATTATTTATCTTTCTACGATCAGCCAATGATTTTATATCGATTTTTTTAAACAGAGATAGTCAATAGAATTACCCATATATTGTATCTATACATATGAGTATGCAAAAACTAAATGTTATTCCTCTTTAAAAAAATCCACGGTTTATAGCAGATTACAATGAAAAATTTTGTAAATTGTCATCTAGTGCCTTTTTCATTTGGTGCACAAGAGTATCTATGTAGTATCATCACGATTTGTTTTTTTTTTTTTGGCAATTGTAAAATTGCTACACATTATTATTATACATATGGAATATGCAAGCATTCATATAAGCATGTACATGATTTTTTTTTTTTTTTTTTTTTTTAAATATAAATAAATACATACAAAACACGATGCGCTAGCATTATTGTATTGTTTGAGCATTTTCGTTATTTATTCATACTGTGAAATGTACTGTGTTAATAATACATTTATTTTCTTGCAGGATGTAAATAGTATATTAGTAGGATTGTATACTTGTACATACATTGGATGATATATATACGTTACTAGGTACTTTATTATTTATTATTATTATTTCTATCATGTATCCTGTATGTATTTGGATAATATGAAAATGAATTAATAATACATATTTTATTTGTTGTATTATAGAGAATTTATCATATAAAACAGGGTGGGTGGCAAATTAAGTTTAAATTTTAAATGACTCTGTATAACGTATATACATACATATGAATTTAAAATTCAAAACTCACTAATGACATCGTATTGAAGGGAATAATTATTATACATAAATGTTTTCATTATATTATACATTTTGAAAAAAAAAAGAATCAACGTATATGAAGGTTGTTATTGCTTAGGTCCAAAACATAAATTACAAAATAAATTGTAATTCTGGGATGTTAAACACAATTAAAACAGTTAGCATACAAATAATGTACAACGAATTTTTCGTTAAAAAGAAATGCATATTTTGCCCTTTTGAAACAAAAATTAAGATCAATGTAAGATTTTTATTTGAAATGGACAAGGGCATATTTTTGCTTCAAGATCAAAATCTTGATATTTACACGAAATCTTCACCAACACAAACAGAAATCTGTGCTGTAAATGCTCTCCCTTGTTAGTCTGCATTTTAATAGAAATTTATTACTGATAGAATACCGCTGAGTACTAATTCACAGATAGAGTATCCCTATTAGAGTACCCTAACGATTGCGTTTGGGTACAGAGTTGAAAATTTTCGCGTTATCTGCCGCAACAAACTCAGACTTTTCCAGTTCACAAATTTAGAGACATCCCTGTTTGTTATCCTTTTTTCTAATTTATTTTATTTTTATTTTTTTTTTTAATTTCATTTTATTTTATTCATTGTGAATTTAAATATAAAATTACATGATGTAAAATGAAATTAATATGAATTGCAATAAATTAAATAATAATAAAAAAATTTATTCGATTTGAATATTTTATTTAAACATACTTATGTATGTACTCGTATAACAAAAAACAAAAAAAATTATATTCATCTAATTATTGTGATCTATCGATTTTAATTGAAATTTGATGAAAACATTTTTTTTAAAAATTTTTTTATCATTGTAAAAAATTTTTAATATTCAAAAAGTGTAACGACATTATTATCAATTTGAATTTTTTGATGACTATTTTTAATTTAATTAACCCTGTTTTTGTTTTACTTACTCAAAATTGAACCTTACAAATTATTTAATTAATTTATGTAACTATACTATTTTTGTACAACATTGTGAATCCTTTTTAATTTTTCCTAATTACAGATAATTAATTTAACTATGCAAAAAAAAAAAAAAAAAGAAAAGAAAAGAAAAAAAATCAAAATAAATAGATTTTCTCAATATTTTAATAAAATAATTTTCAAAGAATTGAAAAAAAAGTCCTTTTGTGAATATTATTCAAAAAAATACATGAAATTCATAAATCATTTTGAAAATGAAATTAATAAATTTAATGAGCTTTTAAACTCCTTTTCTTCTGATTTTTTTCTTTGTTCATTCAGGGTGTTTCAAAATTATTCATTGGTAAAATGAAAGAGTATCCCAAGAGAGAGACAAAAGGAGTGATATCCTCTGATTTTTGTGAAATTTTCAGGACTTAAGGATGCTGATGAAAAAACATACAAAAATTACACATAGTTTAAAAACGACATTTTTAAACTAGAAACATTAATAACTCTCGATTTTCTCATTTGACTCGGACGAGTTATACCTTGTTAGAAGAGCCCAAGTCTCAGCTACAATTTGTATAAAACATAAATCGAATACACTGGTTGATTCAAAAGATATCGTCCATTCCATGATACCATGTCCATTTGATATCTGAAAATTTTCAATTTTCCACAGTAAACTTTAGAAAGGGTGAATTTTTGGGGAGGAGATTAGAATGATTTTTGTTTTCTTTATAAACACAGTTTAAACTTTAAAGAAAATCAATTTTTGTGACATTTATTCTGGAATGTTCTTTACTATTAATTTTTCTTTTGTTTTACGAAAATTCTCAATAAACATTTTTCATGAGTTTATTATGTAATTGTATATCGTTATATGTACTCTAAACAGCGTGTACATAATACGTTAGTATATTTTTTTAAGGGTATAAAATAAATAGAAAATATACAAAAACAAAAAAAAAAAAATAAAAAATAAAAATAAATAAAACATTATAGTCATTAACCTTCAAATGAAACTCTTTACGAGTTGTAATTTGTCAAAACAAAACAAAACAAAAAAAAAAGGACATTACTGATACATAAAGAGGATTATGAAAAGCTTTGTTAAAGGAAATGTTGATGAAATACTATCATTTTTTTATTTATTTTTTTATTTTTTCTTTTATTTGTGGAATATTTATTCTTCTTATGTAGTTAAATATTGTATGTATATGTGTTTGTATGTATGTATGTACATCTACATACATATATAAATGAGTATATTAAGTCGAAATGTGATATTAAATAGAAAAATAAAAAAGATTATTATTAAAGTGAAAGTAAAGAAAATTATTTTCGTCCCAAAAAAACAAAACAAAAAAAAAAAACAAAAAACAAATCGTGGAAAAATGCTGAATGGAAGCGAAATATAATACCTAAAAGATTATATTTAGGATTTTTTTTGTTATGTGATTGAACCACATATATGAAAAAAAATTTATTTTGTATAGTAGAATTTATTCAATTGCAACCTAATTCATTATACGGATTTTTCATTAATAACTTTTTTAAAAAATCAGTTAAAGCATTTGACCATTTTGTCCACCTCGAGTGTATATCATTCACTTTTTCTGTCTTATTATCCTTGTACAACAACTCAAATATTTTGTTTATAAACAATTAAAAGCATGTAAAATTAATCTCTTTCTTCGAATTTTGGATCATCTCGATTTCCATTCTCGATTTCTGTACGTAAATAAAATTCGATTTGATTTCGTCCTACTCATGTTCATAGATACAATTAGTCAATACCTGCTGCAGGTCAATGCAAAAATTTTCCTTTTTTTTTTTTTAAAAATTTTTAATTAATTTCGAATTTTCTTCCACAAATAAACTTTTGAAATCTTATACTACATGTATTTTAAATTATTATTTTCAGTTATTATGATGAATACGATGAAAATGATGATGCATCCATGGATGAAACAAATGGAAGAGATTTTAAGGATAATAATTCAAAATCATATTTTGAAAGAGCAAAAAATTTATGGGATATTTTTATAGCAATTAATAATGCATGGAATAGTATAACAAATCAACAGCAATCAAAAAATTCAAATGAAACTAAAAATTTTAAAGATAATACAATTTTTGATAATATTAAAAATCAAACAAATTCAAATAATAATAATAATGATTATGAGGAACGTTTAAGACGAAATTCATTTTATTTTGAAAATGGAAAATTTCCAAAAAATTTCAATGAATCTCTATACAATGATTCATTTGCAGATCATCAATATGTATCAGAATTATTTCCTCAAACAGAAAAAACAACAATAAAAACAACAACAACAGAAATTTCAGTTGCCAGTGGCCGTTATATAAAAGGTGATCCATTAAAAGGATATTACGATTTTGTTATAACAGAAGGTTCCTATAAATTTTGGGCATGTTTTCAGGTAAATAAAAACAAAATTCTGATTTAATTGTATATTCACTTGGTGACGGAATAACAGTAGCGAGTCAAAAATATTTTGTGGGACTCCATCGAAAATTAGTTGTTCCTCCACTGTGTACTCATTGGTAAATTGTATCTTTATTCCGTGTCGAGGAATATAATTTTCAAGTACTTGAATTTGTAAAAAAAAATATTTAGAAATGGGAAAACCTAAATAATTACAAAAATATGATTTTTAAACATCTATTAATTATGTACACCTTTTACATTAAGGCAAAACAAAAAAAAAAATCTCTGTTTCCTCTGTTATGAGCGGAAATGGTTTTTAACTGAATAATTTAAAAAAAAAAAAAAAAAAACACGAAAATTGTCATTCAAAGTATATAAATTGTGTATATGTACGTGTGTTATTTTAAGACATTAAAAATTCAGATTGTAGAGGTTTTTACAATGTACGCGTGGTAATAAATTTTTGATACAAGAATAAAATACCGTACGTACCCGTCTGTGTACAATAAATGAGTCGTTTTGGAATAAGTTCATTTTTTTTTAAAGCTAAATTCCCTACTAAACTCAATAGAAAAGTAACGACTCAAATTTGAACTCGCGAATTTAATTATGAAAAGAGGATTAGAATTAAAATTTTTAAATTTTAAATTTTCAAAATTAAATTTAATTAATTAAAATTATTTTTGTTTTCTCTCTCTCTCTCTTTCTCTCTCTTTTTCTTTTTTAAATTCAATAATTTATAGTTAGCTACAGCAATATTAATTATTTATTCAACATTTGCTGCTATTTATTATTCAAAAGTAAATCCACTTGTTGGAGATTATGATTATGTGGATTATTTAGGTGGAGCTAGATCATTATCAATGATTACATCAAATGATGATAATATTGATTTTATTGATACCACAAATGATGTTAGTGATTCTAAAACAAATTTATTATCAAATACTATTTCATCAACGAATAAAATGACAAAAACAAAAACAATTACTGGAAAAAAATCATCATCATCATCATCATCATCATGGATATCATTATTAAATGGTGATTGGATGCCAATAACAGGACATACAATTAAATTTATTTTAGATGCAATCGATAAAATTCCATCATCTCAATAAAAATTTTTGGTAATAAAATAAAATATTTATACAGGATAGTCCACAATGAAGGTTACAAATTGCGAAAAATTATTCCATTAGTTCATTCTCCTAAAATTTATGCATTCTGAGACGTAAGAGATTGGAGATTTTTTTGGATACGTGAGGTACTATTATAAAATGGATAATATCTTTTGAGTCAACCGGTAAATTTGATTCATATTTAAAAATATAAAATTAGAGCTAAGAGATACTTTCACGTACGTACGTATAACTCAATTAAGTCAAATGAAAAAATTTCGAAGCTAGCGGATACCGGTCCTGTAGCCTTTACTGTGGGACACTCTGTATGTACATAATATGTATATCCTTTGTATATTTTTAATTTTGAAATTTAATAAAATTAATTTGATAAATACTATAAATAATGTAAAAGAAAAATAAATAAAAATGAAAATGATAAGATGAGATTTATTTTATTTATGATCCAAGTAAGTAGGATAACATGAAGAATGAAAGTCATCTTGAATAGGTCATGGTATGATGTAAAATGTGTTACTTCAAGTAGATGTAAATGGAAAATAATATAACATGTATTTCAAAAACGTATAAATACTGCTTCGATGAAAAATTTTAAGTTTTAAAATGTAAAATACTGAAAATGGCAACAACGCATGAAATTTCCTTTATTTAAGTAAATAATGTATTATGAATTTTTTTTTTTTTTTTGATGCATCAGTGATATTGTAATAATTTTTGTATCAAAATTGTATCACTAAATGCATTACAAAAAATTTGTTGACCTTTTGGAAATCACCAT